>RDRW01000009.1:0-600000 GCA_007896445.1 Puccinia hordei
CAGTTTTTTACTCCTTTTTCTTGAAAAGAAGTGTTTTTTACAAACATAGTAAAAAAACCACCGAGAAATAGTAATTTTGCACCTTTTTTTGCTTTTTCCCTAGTAAACTTGAGGAAATTGCAAAGCTGATTGAAATTCCCTTTAATCTTCTCAGAAATCTTAAAGAAGAAAGATTGGCGTTTACAAAACCAGACACGTGGGAATCTTCTTAGTGATCAAGCAAACAAAATGAGCTCTCCGCTGGATTAAGATCGACAAAGAGCAACAAATAACCAGTTTACTACTGCTCGTGAACGCACTGAAACGCGAAACAAAGCAAGAGAGGTCAAAGGTCTTAGAACTGATAAGAAAAGAAAAGTTTGCAAAAAGTGAGACAGTAGCATACCTTGATAATCAAAGAGACCCTGACGAGCACGGTCCTTTGAATTTTTTTTCCAGTTTCTGTCACTTCGGAAGCATCCTCTGTCACCCACCCTACCACGGAAACCAACCAACCTAGTCCAAGTCGAGTCAGTCGGTTATTGTTGTCCTTTCTTTTTTTCACATTACAAGTACACACTAATATACTTTTTTTTTTTTAAGAAAACCAAGGTAAAGTTGAGCTCTTGCTCACTGTCATGAGCCGTATTGCGGGCCTGCCCGCACCAAAGCCCGCACCACATGTAGATATTCTATCACGTACATGTCACAGACAGACCACTATATAGTCTGTCAGGACGAGGATCCACATCTCCTCCTCATCCTGCAATCTACATTATAGGATCCCAAAACCCCAGAAACCCCAGAACCCCAGAGCCTTCCTCTCCACAGATCAGACCATAAAATATTGCAGGATCTAACACTACGGAGACAAAGTCAAGAAACCAACACCCAGACACCTGAACAGAACCAGACAGACAACCCAAACGATCCCAACTCCACCCGCGCCCAAAAGATGGACGAAGTAGAGCAACTCCGACGACAGCTTGAGGAGATGACTCAAGCAAGGGAGAACAAACGATTCTGCCAAAGAGCGGCCAAAGCACAACAGGACCAACCATCCTGACCAACCGGTTCCACCCCAACCCGCAGACCAAAGATCGCATGTCCCAACAAAGTTTGATGGTGAACGCGGGACGAAGGCAGAAACGTTCGCCTGCCAAGTGGCGATTTATACATCGGTCAACAGCGCCATGTTCCCTGACAACAGGACAAAGCTGTTATTTGCCGCGTCCTACCTTACCGGACCCGCCGCCGTGTGGTCCGCCCCGTACATCGACCTAGTCACGGAAGGGGCGGACTTCTCGTACGACGGGTGGACGAAGGATTTTGGAACAATGTATTTCGACTCCAAGAAGACAGGAAAGGCGGAACGGGCGTTACGAGCGCTACAACAGACGAGGACAGTGGCCGACTCCACCCACGCTACTGCCACTGGATGGGAGGTCCCGACCCTCATCAGCCAATACCGACAGGGCTTAAAACGGGACATTCGGACGGCACTAGTACTGGCCCGCACCACTTTCACCACTGTCAATGAGGCAGCGGGTCTAGCCATGGAGCTTGATTTGGAGATGCACGGGGCGGAAACAACCACTGGATTCGCGAAGACTCAGCCAGATCCCGACGCCATGGACACATCTGCGATCAGCGGCCGACTGTCCGAGGACAAGAAGGCCCGCATGATGCGGGAAGGACTTTGCTTCCGCTGCGGGACGCAAGGACATATCTCTTGGGAGTGTCCAAACAAGAAAGGGAAAGGACGGACACCTGCCTCAGTCTCCGCACTCAAGGACCAGCTCCAACAGCTAGCCGATGGATTGGCGGCGCTTAAAACAGAGGGACAGGCGGACAAGGTGAACAAGGGACGGGCCGATAAGTCAAAAAATGGAGACGCTCAGGAATGAAGGTTGTGCCCTTCCCAAGCGTAGCGGAGTTGTCATGCAGTATTGGTGCTAGTCAGACATACATTTAAATGAAATTGATCCCCGATGTTTCCTTTCATGCACCATCACAACTCCCAGAGCCACACCCCAAAGCCCCTATCCCCCCCTATCCTTCCTCATAGACTCCGGAGCAACCCACGACGTTCTGAGTGAATTGTACGCATCCCGATGGGGACTCCTCGAGGCCGCTTTGGCCTCGGGGCGAACCGTCTTCGGATTTGACGGGTCCGCAAGCAGAGCAACCCATGAGATAGACCTAATGTTGAACGACGAACCCCGCCCGTCCCGATTCATCATTACACAACCGAAAGACTTGTATGATGGGATCCTAGGGATGCCCTGGATCCGCTGATATGGACACCGAATCAATTGAACAAACCCGTACCCTATGGACCCCGGACGTTGCGGCCGCTTCGGGGGTTTTGTCTATTCCAAAAAAACACACCCAACCGGCGAGTCAGGGAAAGCTAGGAGATTGACGAGGGGGTGTGTGTTTTGAACACAATAACGCCCCCGCAATGTGAGTTCAATATACTTATCCCGCACATCATTCCCGAAACGGCTGGCAAGCTTGTACACCCTGTAGATAGACCCCAGAACCCCACATGGAATCCCGAAACCCAACACCCCAACCAAGTCGATGAAACCGTATCCAATCAAACTTTTGCTACTGCGGCAGCAGTATTTTCCTACCCGCCAACATCCCCGCAGAAGTTCAAAAGGCCCATGGGGAAAGCTAGGATTAGTGACGAGGGGGTGTGTGCTTGCAGCACAATAACACCCCCGCAATGTGAGTTTGACAACCCCCCACCCCATACTTTACCGCCCGAGACAGCTGGCAAGCTTGTACGCCTTGTAGATAGATTTGAAAGCCCCGCCAAGAACCCCAAGACTCAACACTCTGACCAGGTACCCGATGAAATTATTGCTACTGCCAAGGCAGTATCGTCCTCTCCGCCAACATTCCCGCATACGGTCTACAGGCCCAGGAAAAGCTAGGATTAGTGACGAGGGGGTGTGTGCTTTTAGCACAATAACACCCCCGCAATGTGAGTCTGATAGATCTCCCCCGCATTTGAATCCCGAAACAGCTGGCAAGCCTCTTCCCCCCTAGGACATACCCCTGCAGTGATCAGCACGGCCAAAACATCGTGGTCGACATCGGCCCGATTGGCAGCAAAAGGGAAAGCCACGACTGCGGAGCGGACTACGGAAGAATTAGTACTGCGGTGCTACCACCGACACCTTGACATGTTCCGGAAATCAAGCGCCATGAGACTTCCCCCGCAAAGACAGTATGACTTCCGCGTAGATCTAATCCCAGGAGCCACCCCACAGGCCGGAACAATCATCCCGCTATCCCCAGCAGAGAACCAGGCACTTGATATTATGATTGCCGAAGGACTGACGAGCGGGACCATTCAACGGACCACATCCCCGTGGGCGGCACCGGTACTATTCACTGGAAAGAAGGACGGAAACCTGCGACCCTGTTTTGACTACAGGAGACTCAACCCGGTAACGGTGAAGAACAAGTACCCGCTCTCACTGACAATGGACTTAGTTGACAGCCTTTTGGATGCGGACGCATTCACAAAGCTCGACCTCCGCAACGCATATGGAAACCTCAGAGGTGCAGAAGGCGACAATGACAAGCTGGCTTTCATCTGCAGGGAAGGACAATTTGCCCCGCTTACCATGCCCTTTGGTCCCACGGGAGCGCCAGGATACTTCCAATACTTCATGCAAGACATCCTCCTCGGACGGATTGGGAAAGACACCGCTGCATACCTAGATGACATCATGATCTACACGCGGAAAGGGTTGGACCATGCGGAAGCGGTGGGCAGTATACTGGACACATTGAGCAAGCACCAATTGTGGCTGAAACCCGAAAAGTGTTAATTTTCAAGGCTGGAAGTGGAATACCTAGGATTATTGATATCATGCAACCGGATCAGAATGGACCTCGCAAAGGTGCAAGCAGTAACCGACTGGCCCGCACCAAAGAATGTCACCGAACTTCAATGATGCATTGGATTTGCTAATTTTTACCGCCGGTTCATCAACCATTTCTCAGGAAAGACCAGACCGCTCCACAACCTGACAAGAGTAGAAATCCCCTTTGTGTGGGACGCCAAGTGCAAATCCGCGTTTGAATCCCTCAAAACCGCCTTCACATCTGCTCCGATCCTGAAAATTGCGGACCCGTACAAACCGTTTGTCCTCAAATGTGATTGCTCTGATTTTGCGCTTGGCGCGGTACTGTCCCAGGTTTGCACCAAGGACCAGGAACTTCACCCAGTAGCTTACCTGTCCCGATCCCATGTACAGGCGGAACGCAACTATGAGATCTTTGAGAAAGAGTTACTGGCTATTGTGGCTGCCTTCAAAGAGTGGCGGCAATACCTGGAGGGGAACCCACACCGCTTGACGGCAATTGTATACCCCCATCACTGTAATTTGGAAAGCTTCATGACAACCAAGCAGCTCACGAGAAGACAGGCAAGATGGGGGGAGACCATGAGATGTATTGACTTCGAGATCATATTCCGACCAGGACGCCAATCGACAAAACCCGACGCCCTATCTTGCAGACCGGACCTCGCCCCAGCACCGGGAGAAAAGCTGACCTTTGGTCAGCTTTTGAAGCCAGGTAACATCACAGAGTGGATGTTTGAGGAGCTTGCGGAATGTGCGCAATTGGACAGCTGATTTCTGGACGAATCAATTCAAATGGATGACGGGGAACATTTGTTTGAGGTGGACGTGATGGGGACTGATTTGGAAGATGCAGGAACGGACGACCTAGCGTTGTCTGACGCCGAAATCATTGCCAGGATTAGAGAACTGACCCCACATGACCCAAAATTGGCTGACTGGATTAAGCTGTTACAGAAACCGACAGGGGACCACAACAGGTATGCAGAAGCCAACGGGGTACTCTATGACAAGGGACGGATAGTGGTACCAGCAGACTCGGCATTGCGGACGATGATCCTCAAAAGTCGACACGACACAAAGTCCGCAGGCCACCCAGGCAGATCCCACACGTTGGCATTAGTACGGAGACGTTTTGTGTGGAATGGAATGAAGAGATTTGTCAACCAGTACGTAGACGGCTGTGATTCATTCCAAAGAGTCAAATCTAGCACTCGACGGCCGTTTGGAACATTAGAACCCCTCCCGATCCCCGCAGGCCCATGGACGGACATTAGCTATGATTTGATCACTGATCTCCCTGAATCCCGCTTGAGTGACAGCATACTAACAGTAGTAGACCGACTGACCAAGATGGCCCACTTCATCCCATGCAAGAAAACCATGAACACGGAACAACTAGCGGAACTGATGGCAGAACACGTATGGAAACTCCATGGAACCCCCAAGACAATTGTCTCAGACCAGGGAAGTGTTTTTATCTCCCAAATCACACTTGAATTGAGCTCCCGCATGGGGATTAGACTACAGCCATCCACAGCGTACCACCCAAGGACAGATGGACAATCCGAAATTGCCAACAAAGCAGTCGAGCAATACCTGCGGCACTTTGTTTGCTACCAACAGAACGATTGGGCCCCACTCCTCCCAATGGCCGAATTTGCTTACAAAAACAACAACCACACATCAACAGGAGTTTCCCGTTCAAAGCCAACTACGGATTCAACCCGGCATTTAGCGGAACCCCCTCAACAGAACAATGCATCCCCGCAGTAGAGGAACGACTCCGCAAACTTGCGGAGGTCCAAGGAGAACTCAAGAATTGCTTAGAAGAGGCGCAAGAAACAATGAAAGGCCAATTTGACAAGAAAACAAGGGAAACACCGGAATGGGACGTAGGGGACAAAGTATGGCTAGACGGACGCAACATTTCAACAACCCACCCCAGCCCAAAATTGGAACATAGATGGCTGGGACCTTTCTCTATCTGTAAAAGAATCTCAAGATCCACGTATAAGCTAACACTCCCTATATCCATGCGGGGGGTACACCCCGTATTTCACGTATCAATACTCCGCAAACACAGACCCGACGACATTGCAGAACGACGGAGGGAAGACCCGGAACCAATTACAGCGGACGGCGGGGATGAGTGGGAAGTTGAAGAGGTACTGGACTGTAGAAGACAACGCGGGAAGACCCAATACCTGGTCAGCTGAAAGGGATTTGGAACAGAAGACAACTCATGGGAAGCGACGGAAAACTTGAAGAATTGCGAGGAACTGGTAGCGGGATTTAATTCAAGATTTCCGAATGTGGAAACTACTCATCGGCGGAGGCGGAGAAGGAAGTGAGGAACAAAATTGATAAGAGGTGGAATTCTTTTTCTTTTTTCTTGATTGGCGAATGAGTGGAGGATTTAGCATTACAAGGGGGATAATGTCATGAGCCGTATTGCGGGCCTGCCTGCACCAAAGCCCGCACCACATGTAGATAGTCTATCACGTACATGTCATAGACAGACCACTATCTAGTCTGTCAGGACAAGGATCCACATCTCTTCCTCATCCTGCAATCTACATTATAGGATCCCGAAACCCCAGAAACCCCAGAACCCCAGAGCCTTCCTCTCCACAGATCAGACCATAACACTCACATCAAAGCTGTGAGCAGATTTGCAAAAATTAGGACAGCCTGTTGTTGAAGACCTCAGCAGTCTCAAAAACCCTAAAGCGCACGGTCCTCATAAGATTTTAGTGTTTGTTACCTTGGACACCAGCGCTGTCACTTGATCGCTGCTTGAATCACAACCAATCCAGACAGTTGTTAGTCTCTCTTTGAAAGAGGAAATGAGGAAGCTAACATCCATGCCGCCCAGGTCCCAGCAACATGCCCCTGTTGGATTCTTGCCACCAGCGACCTGTTCAAACCCCACTGAAAGAGAAGGTCATCCAAACTAAGCTGCATACAAGCAGGGCGCCGATGCCTCCAATGGATTCAGCATGGCAGTCAGGGAAGAAACATCTCCTGAAACAAAGGAAAGCCTGAGAATTTGGCAGAATCATCTGTTCGGAAAACAAACGACTGTGTCTAACAACCTTGTTTTACCCCTGCCACCATCCAATCAATCAGTAACTAGTAAGAAAGTGAAAGGAGAGAGCAAATAAGCTTCAGCTCATCACTATCAAGGAGGCAATCGCGCTGTAGAAGAAATAGCTACAGCGGCGCTGTTGGGTCATGGCATATTAGTGCAAACGGATCAATCAGAGACAATATGAACTCCAACAAATTCAATGGGTATGAAAATTGATCTTGTCTATCCGATCTGTTGGGAAGTATCCCATAAATCTTCTCAAAGTGGCCAGAGATCCAATTTGAAAAAAGGAATCATAAAATAGTAAATTTAATTCCAACAGAGTACATCTTCCTTTGAAGAAGTGCAAATCTGTGAGGTTTGACAGCAGCCCACTAACAACATGCTTGCTGAAGCCATTAAGAAGTGATGGATTAAGATGATAAGGGAGAGTATCCTTATTTCTGAGAAATCAAGTGAAAAATCTTGACTCTAGGAAGAAATCATTCAAATGAAATGCGTGAAAAATGAGATCATATAATTTTTAAGCTAAAAAGAAAAAAGAATACCTTGTAATAAGAGTTCCAAAGAGAAACCTCAAATTACAAATGCCCTGTACTTGATCCCCCAATGAGAAAACAGTTGTACCTGGATCTTATCACTACCATTGAGGGCTTTTCAGAAACCTGATTACCCTAATCCTAGGGGAAGAATCAATGATGTCAACTTTGAACCTTATAGGAAAAAATTAAAACTGCTTCTGAGCTTAAATGGTGCAATTTTAACCAAAAAATTCTGATTTCCATCAGTCCTATCTTAAACCAAAATAATATGAGCATAGATTGCATTTCACAAAAGATGAAATTGGGATTAATTTGACAAAAGCACCATCCATGAGGATTAATTTACCTCAGAAAATGGAGTCTTCCATGAATAATTTGAGACTTTCCTAATGCCAAGATCCTTTCCAATATACCTGAGAAAGAAATGTTTTAGATCATAGGCACAAACAGCTATACCACAGTCATTTTCCAAGGAAAAGTTTTGGACATGTACTAAATAGGCACTCTTGGCTTATGTGATAGTAATGAATTCAATAACCCTTTAACCAATTGGATAGATTAAACTATTCTAGTACCCATAGCCAATTTTGGCAAGTTCAATTTACCAACAAAAACTCTTGGTAGGACAAAATCTTCTGCTTTTATGAAATGTTTAATAAAGACATGGTACATAAAATGACAAATATATGAGTCCAAAACTGCAAAATGATCAAGAATTTGATGACTACTTCCAATGATTGTTTGGGTGGTTTAGGCAATGCTCTAGATAAAGAGTTTGAGAAAGATGGAATACCAGTGGAAAAAACCAGACTTTTTTTTAGACAAATTAAGATCAGTGAGAGAAAATATGGTGCCAGCCAAATGGAATGCTTAGCATTGGTTTGGTCACTAGAAAAGCTTCAACACTATCTTGAGGGAACTAAAGTATTAGTTGTCACAGACTGCACTGCAGTAAAAACCCTCATGAATATGAAGACTCCCAACAGGCATATGCTTAGATGGCAAATTGCAATCCAGAAGTATAGAGAACATATGACAATTGTTCATAAAGCAGGTATTAAACACAGGAATGCTGATGGTCTTAGCAGATGGGCTTTACCTAACACGCCGGATAATCCTGCCTGAGATCCAGAGGATGATGATATATTCCCCATTTTAGGCATTCACATATGTGATTTAGATGCTGCTTTCTATAACTTGGTTCAAAATAGCTACAAGGAACACATTGAAATGTTAAAATTAGTAGGCATACTGAGTAAGTAATGAAAACAGCCCAGCGGAACTAATTGCCAGTCTTCCCCCTTCATTATCTAAACCTTATTCTGAAGGAAAATTCACACTATTAGATGGAATCCTATACTATAGGCATAGACATTCTAGTGTAATTATCCTTTGTGATCAAACCCACATAGATAATATCCTTCATGAATGCCATAATGGTAAAGGCACAGGCCACTTCTCTGAGAAAAGGACCATAGAAAAGAGTGAAAAACACTGCCTGGTGGCTAAACTGGAGAGTTCAAGTAGCTACATACGTAAAATCCTGTGAGACTTTCCAGAAATCAAACAAGCAGACAGGGAAAAGATATGGACTGCTCCAGAAAATATCAGAACCAACCACCAAGTGGGAGATAATTAAAATGGACTTTGTCACAGGATTACCTCCTGGAGGACCTTACTCTTATAACTCTGTTCTAGTTGTAGTAGACAGGTATTCAAAGAGATCTAGGTTCATTCCTAACCATAAAGATGATACGGCAATCAAAGTAGCAATTCTGTTTTGGAATAGAATAATGGCTGATGTTGGTATTCCCAAAATTATTATCAGTGATAGAAATCCCAAGTGTACGTCAGAATTTTGGAGGAATCTTCATGACATGTTAGGTACTAAATTAGCTTTCTCCACAGCTTACCCCCTCAGACAGATGGATTGGCCGAAAGGATGATACAAACCTTGGAAGATATGCTAAGAAGATTCTGTTCATTTGGCCTTGAGTTCAAAAACCATGATGGATACACTCATGATTGGGTTAGTCTGCTACCAGCATTAGAAATTGCTTACAATCGTAGTAAACATTCATCATCCAATGAAATTCCATATGTTCTAGAAAGAGGATGGATACCTAGGATGCCTAAAGATACACTAAGTGACAAACTACCACACATACATCCAACAGCTCTTGACTTCAAGAAAATGCTTGATATTACACATAACCACACCAGAAATTGTGTCCAAGAAGCTGAAGATTATAACAAAACCAGATGGGATAAAATTCACAGAGAACCTGATTTTAAGATTGGAGAAAAAGTACTTTTGTCTACTATAAACTTCAACAACCTAGGAGGCAACAAAAAAATTGAAAGCATCTTTTATTGGACCTTTGACAATTAAAAACTTACATGGAAAAAATGCAGTAGAAGTCATCTTGAGTGAAGAGCTTGCCAGAAAACATCCTGTTTTTCCAGTAAGCTTGATTAAGGCTTATACAACTAGAGATAATTTGGAGCCTTTACCATGCCCTCCAGTACCATTAGTAGAACCAAATAAATCTGAAAAACTCCAAATATCCAAAATACTGAAAGATAAGAAGGAAAGAATACAAGGGAAAGATACTAGACTCTACTTGGTGAAATATAAACATCAGTCTGCTGACAAAGACAAATGGCTTCCAGAAAGTAATATACCTGATGGAGCAATGCATCTGAGAAATTATAGAGCATCAAGAAGACGTTGAGTAACATAAAAATACAAAAAAATATTAAAATATAAAAAAACCCCTTGAATTTTTTTTTCAGTTTCTAGTCTATAATAATACCTCTTCATGTGAGCTGAAGACTCATCTTAGGGGTAGGGAATTTCAGCCTGCTACTAATTCAGAGACAACCTGACCATAGCAAATCATACCAATATACAACTTATATTCTTAGTCTCAAAAGAATGCACACCTTACGTCTTTTGTTTTGAAAGAAATTATTAAAAACAAAACATATAACACAGAATCTAGATATATATTCTAAAGTATAAAGAAAACTTAGAAAAATAATTCAGATTCTGAATCTACATGTAAATTAACCTAGGGTAGCTCAGCAAAAGTACCCCTTTATTATTACTCCTTCATATCCCTTCACAAGGCCTTCAAATTTTTATATGACTTAAAGATCTACATACCCTTAAATATATGCTAGTAGACTATGTAATTAAGGTTAATAGAGTTTGGGTATGATGCATAAATAAGGTTTACATCATAATTTCCATAGTTACATGTACCTGGCACCTGTAATAAAAGCCACAACCAACGCCGCGGCCATACTTTTCCTACTAAGGCCAAGATAGCCCAATTGGTTGGTTGTAAATAGACTAATGGTCCAAAAGCAAGGAAGACACAAATTTATTCACCTTACTGGGAACATTAAACTACTTTGGGCCGTTTGAAACATGTACCTAAGCCCTACCGTAACCAAACCAGTTATACAGGTAACTAGGGCTTAGTAGAAGACTAGAACAGGCAAAAAAGAGCTTCTGCTTCGCCCCCAAGAGCCCAGAATAGATATATAAACAGCCCTTCCTTCCCACGAAATGATATTCCCATCTTCATATACATTTACCAGCTTTTACCCACCATATCAACCAGCCTTTTTAGCCTGTTATATAGTCAGTTTTTGCTTGTTTTATACTTGAAGTTCATTCAACAACCCTTTCACCTTTCTCAGCACTCAACCACCACCTGTCACTCAACCTTGTGAGCCCTTCTGGCCACTTACAACTCCCTGAAGAACCTCTGACAGGACATAGAAGCAGTAAGTCTATTTCCTCCATTCCTTCAGCAGTTATTGTCTAGGTGTACTCCTTGTTCAAAGGACTAGACTTTCAGGTACCCAAAATACCCCCTTTTAACTCAGGTCCTGAATATTTTAGAGGGCACAGTAAATACCCCTGTAACTCAGGCCCCTCTGTTAATAAAAACTTTATAGTTTTTTATATCTTTTTCACCTTTTTTACCCACCTGTCACTGCACAACCTGCAGCTGTTTGTACCTTGCACCCTGTGTAGCTAGAAGAATCTAGTTCTTGGCATCATAGAGGCTGACAAACGCCGACCAGACCGGACAATTCAAGAATTAAAGGCCCGTCTTGTGGCCATGGGGGACTCTCAGGTACATGGGCTGGACTATGATGAGGTATTCCCCCCCACACTCAGACTTGAGACTCTTTGGCTAATCCTTAGTCTCCTGGCAATTCGCAAATGGAAAGGACGACAGGTTGATTTTAAAACAGCCTTTCTCAATGGATGTCTGGAGCACACGGTCTTCATGGAGCAACCTCCAGGATTTGAAGATCCCCTCCATCCCAACTATGTGTGTGAGCTTGACGGCTCCCTCTACGGCCTCAAACAGTCGATGCGTCAATGGAACAACGAGCTCCATCGTGCTCTTCTCGATCTCGGTCTGAAGAACTCCGTCTACGACCCCACCCTGCACTTCAAACTATTTGATGGGAAGCTTGTAGGGGCTCTTACCACTCATGTAGACGACTTGGCAATTGTTGGTGAACCAACGTTTGTTGACAACCTCATCTCTTCACTTGGTTCCAGATTAAAGATTGGTGCCGACAACGACCTACATCACTTCCTTTCTCTCAATATATCGCGCAATATCCCTAACAACCTCGTCTATCTCAACCAATTGCACTACATAGATGAACTGTGCAATCAATTCCTCAATGGGTCTCATCTTCTGGTCTCCACCCCAACGGACTCAAACTTCAAGAACCTTTGGCGCAAGGAAGCGACCAATCTTCCTTCAAGCAGTCCATACAACCAAATCATTGGCTCTCTCCTCTGGGTTTCGCAATGCACTCGTCCCAACGTCTCTTTCGCCGTCAACCGCCTATCTCAACACTTACAAGATCCCTTCAATGCTCATTGGTCGGGGGCTGTACGCATCCTCAACTATTTGGTCACCACCAAACATCTCAAGCTTTGTTTGGGTGGTCAACTCTCATGCTCCGGGTTCTCCGATTCAGATTGGGCAGAAGATAGGGATGACCGCAAATCTATGTCAGCCTATACGTTTTGCATTGGC
The DNA here is from genome assembly GCA_007896445.1 of Puccinia hordei. Lineage (NCBI taxonomy): Eukaryota > Fungi > Basidiomycota > Pucciniomycetes > Pucciniales > Pucciniaceae > Puccinia > Puccinia hordei. The sequence goes on from RDRW01000009.1 coordinate 12,584, forward strand.
AATGGTGCAATTTTGTGGAAATCACGTAAACAAGCCACTGTCTCACTTTCCAGCACTGAAGCAGAATACAAGGCCATCTCCGATTCATGCAAAGAAGGCCTTTGGCTTCAAAATGTCCTTTCCGAACTGCACCTTCGCCCCGGCACGGCCATCCCCATTCATGTCGACAACGAGGGAGCCAAAGCATTGGAACAGAACCCTGAGCATCACGCCTGGACCAAGCATATTCATGATCGGTATCACTTTGTCAGGGAATGCCTCGCCGATGAAGAAATATCCCTCCTTCATGTCTCAACAAAGGATATGCTCACCGATATGCTGACTAAGCCCCTTCCTCGAGTCATGCTGGAGCGACACCGTCACATGTTCGGATTAGTTCCTTCATTTGTATATTCTTTTATTTTTTTTACTTTACTATTATTATTATTTTTTTCTTTTTTCTTCTTTCTCTCATTTTCCTTCTTCAGGTGTTCAGCATGGGGGGGTGATGGAGTATTCTTTCAGTCTCATCTATTTCTTTCTTTTTCTTACCTTATGCCTCTCACCTTTCAGTTGTATTTCACTCACATGTCACAAGATCCACAGCTTACCTGGGCCAGAGTACGTGGAAGGATTTCTCTCCTCATCCTTCCACAAACATCTCATTACACTCTGACCCAGGTATGTCATCACTTCTCTCTCTCTTCTCTTGTCTCTTCTTTTCTTTTTTTTCCTTCCTTATTTGATGTTTGTTTTCACCCTTCATTGATGCAATTTATCCTTCCACAAACATCTCATTACACTCTGACCCAATTGAGTCCAACAGATTGATAAGAGGGTAGAGCAGGAAGGATTGAGGAATGAGATGATAGAAGTGAGTGGTGGTTGGCAATCAAGGATTGAGCTTGAGGTCTTGAGGTTGATGTTCCTTCACCAACCAAGAAACAGTCAATGTGGGAGTTGAATCAGAGACAGGATGAGAAATCACATGAGACTCACAGAGAGGTGTCACAGTTATTCAACAGCCACTAAGATCGTACCCAATCCAAGTCCTCACCAAGTCAGGCAAATCCATCAAAGCAATTTGCATGTAGCGTTTAAAAATCTGTGGCTATCTCTCAGACTCGTCAAACTCAAAACCAAAAGTGTTTAGGACCTTTCAAAGATTGTCCAGAGTACAGGACTTGATAGGGTCTGCAATGAATATAAAACCTCTTTTTAGCGCAAGAATAGATGCAAGAAGATCTGTATACTTACGTTCCCAAAGTTGAGCATCATGTGTAGGGTGCTTCATATTTGTTGGTTGTGGAAGAGTTGATTGCAAGGGGATATATTTGGTAGCTCGTTGGAATGAAAAGCGTGGGAGGTTAAGAGTGGGAAGGATGGAAGATTGTCAAGATTGCTGATTGCGGGTGTAGATGGGGTCAAGACCAGATGTGGACAAGGGATAATAACAATTAATGGCCTGGGACACAACGGTGATTAGGTTGAATAACTAGGATGAGACAGAAACCCCTGAGCTAGATTAGGACCAGTCCTACTCTACAAGTCTACAGTGGAGAAGAGTTCTATAAAGTGAGCAAAGAAACAAAAATTCAGTGGACAAAGTAGCAGTCTGTCTTGGAGACAAGTGAAGAGGGGGGATAAATATGTGATCACCAAACGTACATTCATCTCACTTGCCTGTCTGGAGATTGAGCTGGAGATTGAGCTGCTCGTTCCTTTCAAAGTGATTGCAACCCATGTTTGTTGGAAAATAATCTTAGACCATCTGTTTGATTTCATGAAACTTGTTATTAGACAGACAATGGTGTTGGTGGTATGTGGGGCCCTTTGGTGGTGTCCGTCTGTTTCTGTGTGTTGGTGGTACGTGGGGCCTGTTGGCGATTTGGTTTGGAGTAGTTCTGGTCCTTTGAGAGCATGTAGAAGGAGACTGAACTGACAAGAACTTGTAGTTTGGACGTTCCGTGGGCTATGACCAATCAGATAAACAAAGTCTAAACTTTAAAGTATATTTGCTGAGGTGGCCAGCTGCAACTGCCTCCGTCTAAGACGTCATGATTGCCCAATTGCCGGGAAGACTGGCTGCAGCAACATGTGCCTGGCAATAGTGACCCTCCCCTATCCTTTCTCTTATGTGATGTATGTAATTCCATCCATGAGACTCCAATGATTCATGAAAATACAATCATTCATGAAAATACAACCCTAATGCCTCCCAACTGACCATGAAAATTGAATTGTGTTTGGACAGGACTGAAGCAAGCTCCCATTATACATGGTGAACAGATTGGTACAACTCCACACCCATTGTGGTATGCAATCCGGATATCTCAACTTGCCATCTAAATGTTTCCCAATTGTTTTCCAATTTCTTGATGGTACCACTTGGCCCTTGTGTAAGTCATTGATCATTGTTATCAACTTTCCTCAATCACTTATACCAACATCTTCCACTTTCTCTTTTTTCGGCCATCCCAGTCATCCATCCCCCGGCTATCTCTTCCTTCCCATGTTCTGTTTTTGCGGGCCATCCCAGTCATCTATCCCCTGTCACTAGCGTTATGGTACCAGCTCATCATCTTGAAGACAAACTTCTTGAAGAAGACAATGAAGCTATCAACATTGAAGACGCCTACTTTGATCCCGACAATACATGCCATACCAAGGCTGACCTTCATGATTACATGTATTGAATTTTACCTCATGTTACTGTCCCCAAAAAACTATTACTCCCCCAACTCCGTCAAATGGCTAAGGAGTGTAAGTGTTTTCTGCTGGTCTGCAGAACAAAATATATCAATCCTAATCCCACAATCTAGTACAAACAAACCCAGCAGCTACATGAACCTCTGCCGTGGCTGCCTCATCACGGGCTGAGACACTGGCAGCAGGCACCCGCTCTCCCAAACAACCTGCATCCAAAAAACCTGAAGATGCAGCTGAAAAGAGACAAAAAACAACCAAATCGTTGAGTCAAAGCAAATCATGTTCAGCCATTTGCTTCACTGCTGCCCCAAAAAGCAAGAATCATCCAGTTGCCAATGTGTTAGATAGCGATCTGACAGTGTTACCATCAGATCCTCTGTCTTCTCCACTACCTGTAAGATCCCAAATTTCTCAAACTGCCCAATCCACCAAGAAGCCCCCAACCTGCATGAAAACCGCACAAACTCCTCAGCAAGCCAAGAAGCCTGCTCGTCCCTCTTCCAAAAAACCTTCCCCACAACTTTCTCAGCCCACTCCATCCAATCCACCAGCTGTTTCAAAGCCCAAGCCCAGCAGTACTCAACCTTCTAAATCAGTTGCTTCAACAAAAAATCAAGTTGCTTCTGCTCAACCATCTGGGTCTGGAACTTCACAAAGGATTGTTGTTCATTCAAGCCGGAAGACTTCAAATGACAACGTCAAAGAAGATCTTCATGAATCAGACCCCAATTACTCACAGTCTTTTAGTGAGACTACATCATGCCAGTCCAAAAAAGAAGATTTGCAACCAGCCCCACCACCTCTTTGACCAAAATCTTCACTCATACGTACCACTCACCATTTACATTTTGAAGAGGGGGAAGATATATCATGGGATGCTGAAGAATTGCCTCCACGTTCCAAGAGGTCAAATCATTGGGATTCTTTGCGTCAATTGGGACAAAGTGACCAGCATCTCTGTACTTTGCGCTCCCCTCCTAGCACTTGGAATAATCAGAATTCCATTGTGCCATCCCACTCAAAATTGTCTTTGAAATCGGTAAGCTACCCTGTTATTCATGCTGCTATTGATTCAAGAGCACACTAACTAAAATGTGGGCCATTTTTTAACTTGTGGGCCTTGTTTAGAAATGACGGTTGAAGAACCCCACCATCATTGAGTCTTATTCAGACAACCATGGCAATAGTTATGGCAGGAACTGCCACGACATCCAGTACGGCACATTGGCGGCGGTGGATGACTATCCATATTCTCACTTCAACTTTTACCTTGACCAGGTTCCAAAATTGGATCCAATGAAATTCTCAACATGGTTGAGAAAGGCATTCCACATTGTGGCCACCATCACAATCCGGTTAAGTCCCCAGTTCCGTTACGTGTTCATCCCCTGCCATCACTCAATCGCAAGGCATCACTCTTTGCGTGTGGTAATCATGACCATCCAATATTTGGTTCTAATCTGTCAGCTTGCTACTATGACAGAGCAACCTGTCACAAGTTTACCACAAAATTATTATAAAAAAATATAGAATATCAAATAATATTTAGAATATTATTTGATATTCTGAATCTACACTAAATTTAACCTAGGGTACCTCGCTCACAGGTACCCCTAATTCCCACTCCTTCACTATGTAAATTAGCAAAGAAGAATTAGCAAGTACCTTTAAATAAAAAGTACTTGCCGTAATTAAATGCTTATATATATATATACATATGCTTAAACCCCATTTCCAGTCACAGAAATGAGGTGTTGTGTAAATTAGGAGAGATAGTGTAAATACACCGTGTTTTACTCAAACCCCGCGTACCGCAGTCCGCAGAACTTGAAGTTCAACCCGCGTGTCTGAAAGCCCGCGCCAAAGTTGGGATACAAGCCCCCGCGCAAGCATTAAGCCCCTTACAGACTCTCAGCTTGGCACGCGGACTCCACAGTCACTCAGGTACACCCAAAACAGTAAAAACACGCCCCAGTGACCTCATTACATATGTTATATATGTAATAAAGGTTACTGGGGATTAAATAATTAAATATACTAAATTGTATTATTATTTATACATATAATTAAAATATGCTGACTGAACAAACAGTACAAACAATACTGTGGCTTATTATAAAATACAAATAAGCCACTAGTATTAAATCTATAACAACCAGTACTGATGTACTACAGACTGTAAGACAATATAAATATGTAAATAATAATAAAATACATTAATAAAATCAATTGGTGACGTGTATTCAAAGCAGGAGCTGCTGAAGCGTCACCAAGAAAGCAAAAATGGCCAAAATGTGGTCCTAAGATCCCACAAGTTGGCCAATAATAACTACAGGGTCCCCAGGGGGAACTCAAGACTATTTAAGGAGCTCTTCAACCGCCCAAAGAAGGCTCCTCATGCTTCCCAATACCCACTAACAACCTTACCCACTTCTTATTAGATATATACATCTTTATAACACAGTCTGGTAAGCTTCTTAGTAGTTATTCTTTAGCCCTGTCTTCCCCAACAACTTCACAGTGCCCATCAAGCTCCACCAACCATCCATCCAAGCGCTTCAAACTGTCCAGTTTCACCCAGAATATCCCCAAGATCCCTCAAGGTCTATTACTAGTAAGTAATAACCCTTTTCTTGAAGATATTCCCCCATTTCCATTCCTGGGATTAAACCACCCTGTTCCAACAGGCCCCAGTGTTCCAGGTACCTAAATCCTCTGCATTTATTTGTAAGATACCTTAGAGGGATCTAAACCACCCCTGATTTATCAGGCCCCTCTGGTTTTTAATTATATTAAATTTATTTAATATAATTATTAATCTATTTTTCTCTCAATTTTTACGTCACAATTCCCCCATATCTTTTGGGAATTGTAACTTGTACCTTACCCAGAGTTTATATAACTCTTTCCATCTATCCTTGCACCACCTGTAGCTAGAAGGACTTGTCCTTGGCATCAGGGAGGCTGACAATTGGGGGTCTGGCCGGGAAATTTTCAAATTTATTTTTGAAATAAAAAACCCGTAATTTCTTTTAAATTTTTTTTAAAAAAAAAAACCCATATAAAAACCAATAAAAATCATCATTTCTTACATACCTCATCCCACAAAAATTCAAAAAAACTAACAAAAAAACTGTCTTTGTTTTATTTTTTCTTAAAAAAACCCAAACCCAACAAAAAATTATAAAAAAATCGTAAGTCTTATTAATTTTTTTTTAAAAAAATCATATACACTATTGATTACATAACTAATAAAAATATTTTATAAAATTACAGTAATTAATACTTACTATATTTTTTTACCACAGTGAATCTACAAGACAACGCCACACTAATTCAACACTACCTTCGAGTTCTTCGCCTAAAAAAGGAAGAAGAGATCAGAAATTACGTTCCTACAGACTGGGATCTCCTCTCCCAAGAAGACCGCCTCATTCTCGCCGCCTACCACTCCCATTTGAGAGAAGAAAGGAATCTCGAGGCCGAAATAACTCTCCATAATTACTTAAGAGAGTTAAAATTAAAAAGGGCGAAAATATCCAAAGAGAGATACCAAGAAAGAAGTGAGTCTCAATTCTTTGTCAAAAATTCAAATCACGTATCTAACAACCCACTTTATTTAGTGGCTTCCTTTGAAAACCCCTCCCAAAAAGAGACTGTTCCCACTGTCGACGCGGAAAAACAATAACCAGCCCAGTAAGTTTTTACTACATATAAAAATACATAATAAAAACTAACCTATAATGGCTAAATCTACCAGGTCGACCAAACCAGAACTTCGAGGTCTCTTACCCTGTCCAACAAGAGCTCGCGGCGGCCAAGGAATTACACCAGCGCGTCAAGAATCTGAACATGACGAACATAGCGCGCAAAGGTCCTGTCCCAGCCACGCCGGAAGCTACCCCAACTCCCCAAGAGCTCTCGACGACGCCCCAAGAGCTCCCAATTCCTCAGACGGAGGCAGAAACCCCCATGGACGTCGACGAGAGACCCCAAGAGTCGTTGGCAGCTACCCAGAAACGCCCTTCCACCCCGGAAATCCAAGTCCTCTCGAAGGAGGAACAAATCAGACACCGGGTGAAAGAGCACGTTTCCATTTGGAAACAGTGCCAAGTCTCCTTAAGGCAGGGGCCTACAGAAGAGCTGAGAGCCTTGCTGACTACGGCGCAAGACAGCCAGAAGGCTCTCCAAAAACTCATCCCCAACGACGAGATAGAATCGTATGTGAAAGGCTGGAACCCCTGGGAGGAAAAGAAGATCCATTTCCCAGCGCCTCCAAGAAACACACCCTGAAGTTCAAAAAACTCGAGAAGGGAAAGAACAGGAGCTCTTCCTCCACCAACTTCGAAGACCCAGTGAAGTGGAAGAAAGCTACAGACCTCCTTCTGATAGCTGCCAATCTATACAAGAACATAGATTGAATCCTTCTGTAATACATTCCTTATTTGACTCTATAGAAGCGCTTAATAATAATCTAAATACTTTAGATATTAACAATGAGGCCAATTTAAAAATAATTGTTAATAAAATAGAAAGCAGCTTAGAAGAAATCAAAGATAACATTACTGCGCGCACCATGAGAATCCTGCAAACACTGGATAAACCTTTACCCCTTGAGTTACCAGTGCATCATAGTGAAACCTTGTTGGAAATCAACAAAAATAATGAGAACATTAAAGAAATAACAAAAGAAATTAACAAAAATACTAATGATACTTTAGATGTTCTTGAAGAAATGCAAACTTCCCAAGTAACAATGGCAGAATATGTTATTAATTCCCTCAAAAAGGATGAAACAAACAACAATAAATTAGAAGATTTGATCATAAATCTGAATAACAATTTTAATACAAAATTTGAGAAACTAGAGGAACAAGTAAACAACAAATTATCTGTCCTTACTTCTGAAATTGAATCATTGAAATTAAAAGACAATGTAATTTCAAAATTAACAACTATCATCTCAGGTATAGAATCCTTGAAAGAGGAGAAAATGAATCCACAATACCATGAGCCTCAAGGACCCCGCAGCTCATACAGTGAAGAAGAGATGGTTAACCAAGCTACAAACAATTGGAATAAGTATGGTGACAAGGTACCTGACATTAAACCCACCACGTATCTTGACAGAGATGAAGCTCCTCACATCAATATTAATTCTAATTATTATAACAACAAAGGGGAGAAACAAAATAATCCATATAAAAATCCCCAATACTTGAGTCCCAACATTGCCCCTCAAGAAAACACAGCGCCCCCAATACCAATAGTGCCCAACCTAGGTATAACAATCCTTTTATGCAGAATAGACCTATGACCAAAGATACCAGAATGTCCACACCTTACAGAAACTTTGATATGACTGCTATACACAAACTTATGCCCCCCTTAAAAGATTGGCCCAAGTTTGATGGTAAAGGAGAATATGACCACATGAGTTTCATAGAATACATTGATCACATAGTAAGGACTTACCAAGCTGATGATGAAGTCATCACTTCAAGACTTACTGTACTCTTTGAAGGAATGGCTTCTACTTGGTTTATTACCAAAAGTAAAGCTGTAGGACACCAATCTTGGTCAGTGTGGAAAGAATTAATCAAAGCCCAGTTTGGCACCAGAATTTGGAAAAATGAGAAGCGCCAAGCCTTTGAAAAAGATTACTTTGATCCAACCACAGAAACAGCTTCTGAATGGTGTTTGAAACAAAGAAGAAGGATTGAATGTGTGTATGACAGAGTCTCAGATGAAGAAGCCAACAACAGATTACTGAGTCAATGTAAAGGAAATCTTGAGAGTATAATGAGATGTAGATTCCCCTCACTAGATGTAGACCTGACAAAATTAGCAGTGTATTAAATGAAATGGTAGTCCTTAATGGATGGAACAAGAAGTACACCAGGAATAACATCCCTGAGAAAAAAGAGTTCCAAAAAGAATCCACAAAGGTTAACCCCACAACTGAAATACCCAAGAAAACTGCTACTCCTGAATGTTTCAAGTGTGGAGAAAAGGGTCATTGGAAAAATGAATGTACCAATATACGTAAAAGAGTAAATATGGTAGTAATGAACACCCCATCAGAAACTGAAGAAGATACCCATTCCCAGTTTGAAATAGTCATGAATGAACCAGCTGAAGAAGACTTGATGAGAATCTCAGTTATCCAAGCTGACATTGGGGATGAATTATCCATTAATGCTATACATTGTGACTCTAATTTACCACAAAGATGGGATCCCTCCATGAAGGTTGGCCATATATCTGACGCAAAGTTACTCACCAATAAACCTGAAGCTGGTATGAGTTACACCATGGGGAAAACTAGTTATACTACTGTCTTGTTTGACAACAAAGAAATAAGGGTCCTCCTTGACGTAGGAGCTTTCTGTTCTTGTGCCAGTAGTACCTTTCTAGATGAATGTTACCCCAGATGGAGAGATAACTTAATGCCCATGCCAAAAGCCAAGTTCAGTAGTTGCAACTCAGCCATGAAACCTATTGGAGTAGTATCCATACCTCTAATATTCCCTCACTCTAAAGGATCTCTTAGGTTATCTGTTGAATTTGTAGTGTTACAAGATGCAGTCTGTGATTACCTGATCCTAGGTAATGATGCTTTCTGTATGTATGGTATAGATATTTTCCAGAGTAAAGATAGATTCTACACTATTGGTGGTGATTGGAAAAGAAAATTCCAAATCTGCAACATTAACATCAAGATACCAGAGGCCATTAACAATGTTGAAATCCAAGAAGATCTACTATCTTTCCAGAAAGAATACTTATCACAAGCTGCTGTCAGTGACATATTAAATGAGAAACAGAAGATGGATGTGTTGAAAACTTGTTTTGAACATAAAGAAGCTTTCTGCACTACAGAAGAACCAATTGGTAACATCAAGGGCCATGACATGAAATTGGAACTTAATATTGACAAACCTTATCCCCCACAGTTGAGGAGACCACCCTACCCCTCCAGCCCCAAATCAAGAGAAGCTCTGTAAAAACACATCAAAGAGCTACAAGAACTCAAAGTCCTGAGAAAAGTTGGACATAATGAACAGGTAGAAGTGACCACACCTGTAATAATTGCCTGGCATAATGAAAAGTCAAGAATGGTGGGAGATTTCCGTGCTCTGAATAACTACACCAGACCTGACTACTATCCTATCCCCAGGATAGACCATTCATTACACAACTTATCTAAGGCCAAGTATATCACCACTATGGATGTACTGAAAGGGTTCCATCAGATCCCCATAGCTCCTGAGAGTAGGAAATTCCTGAGGATTATATGTCACCTAGGGATTTTTGAATACCTCAGAATGCCTTTTGGCATAAAGAATGCGCCATCACACTTCCAAAGAATGATGGACTCCATTTTTGGCTCATTCATTAGACAAAACTGGATGATGGTATACATAGATGACATTATCATTTACTCTGATGACTGGGAAACTCACCTAGAAAAGATCAATATAGTACTCCAAACTGCCACACAAGCAGGGTTAAAAATGTCCATCAAAAAGTGTAACTTTGGATATGGAGAACTTAAAGCACTAGGAAGAGTAGTCTCAGGTCTTTCCCTGGCTATAGACCAGAACAAAGTGGCAGCAGTCTTAATGAAATCCATGCCTCAGAACAGAACAGAAATTATGTCCTTTCTAGGTTTCTGTAGTTATTACCGCCAACATGTCCCCAACTTTGCAAATGTAAGTAAAAGCCTCTACGCACTCTGTAATCATGATACAATATTTGAAATGACCTATGATAGAGTACAAAACTACGAAGAGTTAAAGAGACTCCTTACCACTGCACCAGTTTTAGCACAACCTGACTATACTAAACCATTTATACTGTATATTGATGCTTGTTTAGATGGTCTAGGAGCAGCCCTTCATCAGGAGTTCATAATAGAGGATAAACCTGCAGAGAAACCCATTCTATTTATCTCAAGATAAATCAAAAGTACTGAGAAGAAATATGGAGCAAGCCAAATGGAATGTTTAGCACTTGTTTGGGCTCTGGAAAAGTTACATTACTATCTTGAAGGATCTAACTTCCTAGTGGTAACTGACTGCACAGCTGTAAGAACCTTGATGAATATGAAGACCCCTAATAGACATATGCTTAGATGGCAAATTGCAATTCAACAGTATAGAGGACATATGACTATTATTCATAAATCAGGAGCCAAGCACAAAAATGCAGATGGACTAAGTAGATGGGCCTTGCCTAATAACCCAGATAATCCTGCTTATGACCCAGAAGATGAAGACATATTTCCCATCCTAGGAATTCATGTGTGTGACTTAGATGATGCATTTTATGAATTAGTCCAGAATAGCTATGACAAGAACCCTGAGTTGTTAAAACTAGTAGACATACTTAGAAATGACAACAGCTCAACAGAACTAATAGCCAGTCTACCAGAAGAATTAGCCAAACATTATAAACTTGGAAAGTTCAGTCTCCTAGATGGCCTTCTATATTTCAGGAATAGGCATTCAAGTGTACTAGTGCTAAGTGACCCTTCCCAAATTGATAACATTCTGAAAGAATGCCATGATAATGTTAATTCTGGACACTTTTCTGAAGAAAGAACAGTGGAGAGAATTAAATATACAGCATGGTGGATCAATTGGAAAGAACAAGTACACAACTATATCAAATCTTGTGATGCGTTTCAGAAAGGCAATAAGCAAACTGGAAAAAGATTTGGCTTACTGCAGAAAATATCTGAACCAACTGACAAGTGGGAAATCATAAACATGGACTTTGTGACAGGCCTACCCCCAGGAGGATCCTTCTCATATAACTCAGTACTAGTAGTTGTAGACAGATTCTCCAAGAGAGCCAGGTTCATACCTAACCATAAAGATGATACTGCCATGGAGGTTGCCCTGTTGTTTTGGAATAGGATCATGGCTGATGTAGGTATACCCAAAACTATAATTAGTGATAGAGACCCCAAATTTACATCAGAATTTTGGAGGAACCTACATGACATGCTTGGTACTAAACTAGCTTTCTCCACAGCTTATCACCCTCAGACTGATGGGTTAGCAGAAAGAATGATACAAACTCTAGAAGACATGTTACATAGATTCTGCTCCTTTGGATTTGAATTTAAGAATCATGATGGATACACTCATGATTGGGTTAGTCTACTACCAGCATTGGAAATTGCCTATAATAGTAGTAAACATTCCTCCACCAAAGAAGCTCCATATGTCTTGGAAAGAGGATGGATACCACGCATGCCCAAAGATACTTTGAATGATAAATTACCCCACCTGCATCCAACAGCACTAGATTTCAAGAAAATGTTAGATCTGACCCAACAACATGCTAAGAAATGCGTGGAAGAAGCAGTAGAATACAACAAAGGCACTGCCAGCATAATTGCCTAGGATGAAGTCACCCCAGTTAAACTGGGTTGCACTCAACCAATTTAAACTTGGTTGAAATCAACTGATGAAATATAAATCCAAGGGACCCCCCTTGGTTTTATATTTCATTGGTTGAGTTCAACCTAATTTAAATTGGTTTTTTTGCATCCTAGTTTAACTGGGATGAACTCAACCTAGGCAATTATGCTGGCAGTGAGGGAGATGGGATAAAAGCCACAAAGAACCTGAGTTTAAAATAGGAGATAAGGTCCTTTTATCCACTATTAACTTCAATAACTTGGGAGGTAGCAGGAAGCTAAAGCCCCCTTTTATAGGTCCCTTTACCATTAAACAACTTCATGGAAAAAATGCGGTGGAAGTCATACTGACAGAGGAACTATCCAGAAAACACCCAGTATTCCCAGTAACCTTATCTTTAGTTAGAAACTTACCTTTTTCCGGGAGACTTATCTTGGTGGTAGGGAATGTCAGCTTGCTACTATGACAGAGCAACCTGTCACAAGTTTACCACAAAATTATCATAAAAAAATATAGAATATCAAATAATATTTAGAATATTATTTGATATTCTGAATCTACACTAAATTTAACCTAGGGTACCTCACTCACAGGTACCCCTAATTCCCACTCCTTCACTATGTAAATTAGCAAAGAAGAATTAGCAAGTACCTTTAAATAAAAAGTACTTGCCGTAATTAAATGCTTATATATATATATACATATGCTTAAACCCCATTTCCAGTCACGGAAATGAGGTGTTGTGTAAATTAGGAGAGATAGTGTAAATACACCGTGTTTTACTCAAACCCCGCGTACCGCAGTCCGCAGAACTTGAAGTTCAACCCGCGTGTCTGAAAGCCCGCGCCAAAGTTGGGATACAAGCCCCCGCGCAAGCATTAAGCCCCTTACAGACTCTCAGCTTGGCCCGCGGACTCCACAGTCACTCAGGTACACCCAAAACAGTAAAAACACGCCCCAGTGACCTCATTACATATGTTATATATGTAATAAAGGTTACTGGGGATTAAATAATTAAATATACTAATTGTATTATTATTTATACATATATTAAAATATGCTGACTGAACAAACAGTACAAACAATACTGTGGCTTATTATAAAATACAAATAAGCCACTAGTATTAAATCTATAACAACCAGTACTGATGTACTACAGACTGTAAGACAATATAAATATGTAAATAATAATAAAATACATTAATAAAATCAATTGGTGACGTGTATTCAAAGCAGGAGCTGCTGAAGCGTCACCAAGAAAGCAAAAATGGCCAAAATGTGGTCCTAAGATCCCACAAGTTGGCCAATAATAACTACAGGGTCCCCAGGGGGAACTCAAGACTATTTAAGGAGCTCTTCAACCGCCCAAAGAAGGCTCCTCATGCTTCCCAATACCCACTAACAACCTTACCCACTTCTTATTAGATATATACATCTTTATAACACAGTCTGGTAAGCTTCTTAGTAGTTATTCTTTAGCCCTGTCTTCCCCAACAACTTCACAGTGCCCATCAAGCTCCACCAACCATCCATCCAAGCGCTTCAAACTGTCCAGTTTCACCCAGAATATCCCCAAGATCCCTCAAGGTCTATTACTAGTAAGTAATAACCCTTTTCTTGAAGATATTCCCCCATTTCCATTCCTGGGATTAAACCACCCCTGTTCCAACAGGCCCCAGTGTTCCAGGTACCTAATCCTCTGCATTTATTTGTAAGATACCTTAGAGGGATCTAAACCACCCCTGATTTATCAGGCCCCTCTGGTTTTTAATTATATTAAATTTATTCAATATAATTATTAATCTATTTTTCTCTCAATTTTTATGTCACAATTCCCCCATATCTTTTGGGAATTGTAACTTGTACCTTATCCAGAGTTTATATAACTCTTTCCATCTATCCTTGCACCACCTGTAGCTAGAAGGACTTGTCCTTGGCATCAGGGAGGCTGACATAATCCTAACCCTCAGGCCTTCAGTACAACCTCTTTCCGTGACCCTTGCCTGGCATTTTCTTCAGCCTAAAATCCTCCATCCAAAACATTCACTCCTAGTGACGTACCATTTGCTTCCACCTCCGGTAATAACCATCTGCCTCAAGCGCCTCAAGGATTTGCAAAACTCTCTCTGACATCTACCTACAACCCACCTGCCCAATCGTTTACTTATAACCCTCTGTCCCAACAATTCACGCATTTTGCCTTGTTGTCTGTGCCTTGTACCTTGTCGCCTACTTTTTACCCTCCACCCCAACAATTCTTGCCCTTTGCTTTGTATTTGTTGTCTACATGTATTCCCCCGGCCACTGCATTCTCACATGCTCCTTTCACTTCCAATTATAACTCTCCCGCCCAAACAGAGTCAAACAGGTTTGACTATTCCCCAAATCCACAATCCACCCATTCATTTGGCAAAGGGTGTCAGCTTGCTACTAGTTCAGAGACAACCTGACTAGAAAAATAACAATAATAATAAATTAATTAATAAAAAAAAAACATATGAAAGAGACATTATTACACAAGTAATAATGTAACATAAATTATAATAAACATAATAAAAAGATAACATTGTAGAATATCAACATTATTACATAGTAATAATGTAATAAAAAAATATAATCACCAGGAAAAAATTGGTTGCACCTGCATGAGGTCCTCCTCTCTCAGCCATATACCTGTTATATCTCTTTTTTATCTCTCATTTGTCTCTTTGCAATCTGAGTTGTATCTCAGTTTTATCCCTGTTTCATGTTCAAAAGTATATCAGTTTATTTCAGAGTCTATCTCCCATTTCATCCCAGGGTTTATCCTAGGTTTGACTTCATGCAATTTATTTTATCTTTATAAATACTCTGGTGAGTAAAACCCTGGACTGGCTTTTCAAAGTTCTTTTTCCCTGAGTATTTTATGTTTGGTCAAAAGAATCATCATGTGTGGAAAAAAATTATTCCCATGAGGAAATCCATTTTCAACCTACTTAATTGCCTTCTCATGTGTTTTCTCTCTGAGGTGGTTATTAGCTGGGTTCACTTTGGAACTTTAACACTATTGTTAAGCCATTGATCATTGAAAAATTTCAACTTTTGTCAAATGGTCAGATTCTTCAGATTTCACTTTGTTTGAGTGTTGATTTTATTTTTTTTTCAATTTACTTATAAAATGTGATAAAAATTGTGTTGCAGTGGCCAATGTGAACCGGGCTATTGGAACTTTAGTCAACAAAGCTATAAATTCATGTTTCTGATATCATCATTGACAATTCCAATAGCAAATTCTAAATTTATTAGATATTTTCAAGTTGTGTGCTGTTCTCCAGAAATTTCAATTTAGAAATGATTTTCAAAAAATCAGGTTTCTCTTGATAATATTTGTATATTTTGGTCTTCAATGCCTGCCTGCAACACCTAAATTCAAGGCTTTGTTGCAACGATCATTGTAAATCATGGTTGAATATTTCAAGAAGTTACACCTTTTATAACATCTTGATTAAGGCTGTAAGTAAACAACAGGAAGGTCTGCTTCTTGTTTCTGAACCCATTTACAAAATGCTTACTAACCAATTTCTCACATAAATTGTTCTTGAAATCTAGTTGGACAATTAAAAAGATAGCCTTAGGACTAAGTGCACAGAATGGAAGCAGTGATGAATGTTAACAATGATATTGAGAAATTTTATGTTAAAACAACCTGATGAAATCTGAGAGAAATGGAATTGCTTCAAAGTCACATGTCAGAACCCAAAAAATTGCCCTAGGGCTTGGGGAAAAAAAATCAGAAACAAAGGGGTATCTAGTGACAAAGCATGCAGATGATGGGTTTGGACACAGCACACAAACAATTATTCTTTTACAATTATATCCAAGAAACTTTTTGATACCTCAAACTCTTTGCCACGAGAAAGAATCACTTACTTCCACAATGTCTCAGTTTTTATGCCTAGGATTCTGTCATCTACCAGTCATCTTAAGATCACAAACCAAACCAGTAAAAACACCAAGCTATGCCATTCTCCATCAAGGAAGAAAGAATGTACATGTTCGATGTTCACAATCCGAATTGGTTGGCGATCTAGACAAAGAAATAATTTCCTGGATTGGACCGTTGCTTGGGGATATTGGGAGTGTATCAAAGCCACTAACCAAAGAGGTTCTTGGAGGTGAATCTTATCGGAATACAATCTTCATAAGAGCTTTTTTCAATTATTATGGAATGGAGCAGGCGTCAGGACTAGTTCATGCTTTTGTTTTCACCCACTCCTCAGAATCTCGGCATGTCCAAAGCATCTTCAACTGGGCAAATATTTCACTCTTGGAAGTATTGAATTATCAACCATTGTTTTTCTTCAATTCACCTCAGATACTTTTTACTCATCAAGAACAGGATTTTTCCAATGGACAAATAGGAATGAACAAAGATGGATGTGTTCATGGTTGCCGAGTGCAACTAATGATACATCAAATAAAGGTGGTTGAATTCCTCATGCGCTGTGAATCAAATTCCCCATCAATAGGAGAAACTATCTGGTGGCATCACAAAGACAAATGGATTTAACAAGTACACGCTGATCCTGTGAAAAATGGCAGATGTAGTTCTCACATTGACTTCAACTCCAAGGGAGGTATCTTGGCGGACAAAATGGGACTAGGAAAGACTTTGGCAACCCTATCACTCATCCAATTAAGCAAAAGGAGTGCAATGGAGTTTTCAATACAAGTTGGTTCAAGCCCCCTCAGAGTACCTTCAACCCTTGTGATAGCTCCATTAACAACGATAGAAAGCTGGATCAAAGAAATCAAACAACATTTTGATCCTGGAAGTCTTCCATATCAGCTATTTCACTCCAACAAGAAATTATCAATTGGATTGAGTGATGTGAGGAGGAGTGTGATTGTTCTGGTCACATACAAAACACTTATTGTGAATACTGGCTAAGCTCCTGACTCTAAAAGGAGAAATTGTTTGGATTTATCTGAATTGGAATGGTTTCAAATAGTACTGGATGAAGCACAGTAAGCAACAATGTTCAATGGTAAAAAATGAAGTGAAGAGAGAATTTCTGATGATGATAGGAATTGAGGTAGTTATGTGAAGGATCCCAAAACAACACAAAACAATGTTCTGAATTGCATAAAGGTAGATCGGCAAATATGCTTGACAGGAACACCATTACAAAATAATCTAGTGGATTTGCACAGCTTTATCCGTTTCATCAGGTTAGAGCCATGGAGTAATGATCTTCTGTGGAAAAGCTGTATTGAGGGAAGGGTTCAAGCAAGTGATCCCAAGGGAATTGAGGCATTGCATAATATGGTGAATCATATTAGCCTACGCTGACTTAAGAAGACAATATTTAAGATGCCTGAAAATCAAGAAACAATGGTCACTTTACGGCTTATTGCACCATGGGATGAAAAATATGCTTCTCAACACAAGAATTTTGCTAGTTGATTTGGAAGGAATCGTCAATGAGGACAGCCATGGGACCACAACTATTTTTTTTCTGAGCTTGTGGACTTACGACAGATGTGCCATCATCCTGCTCTAGTTGAGAAGAATCCGGGAACACAGGCGTTTTCTTGGATGGACAGCTCAAAGATTTTACATATGGTGGAAGACCTGATGCTTTTTTTGCATCAAGAAAATAGTGGGGATCCACCCAAGGCGGTTGTATTCTCTGAGTATTCAAGATTTCTCTCAATGTAAGTAGTTCTTTGGTTTATGGAGTGAAAGCAAGGACTTATGGATATTTCTTGTGTGACTTAGAATTGGGGTAGCATTGGATGAACAGGGAATTTTGTGGGTAAAGCTTGTTGGAAGCTTAAATATGCAGACACGGTGTGAAACCTTGGAGTGCTTCAGAAAATTGGAAGAATGTCAGGTACTTTTGCCAACTATAAGAAGTGGGGGTGTAGGAATTGATCTAAGATGTGCGCAAAAAGTGTACATCATGGTGAGAATTTTTTTGTTTGAACTCCAAGTTGCATACAAGTAAGTAAAACATTGATTTCATTGATGAAAATCTCCACAGGAGCAGACTTGGAATCCTTCATTGGAGGAGCAAGCAGTGGATAGGCTGTACAGACTAGGACAGAAAAATATTGTACAAGTTGTCCGGTATTGTATTTCTGATAGCATTGAGGTGAATGTGAATCAGATAAAGAGGAGAAAGGCGGAGTTGTCCATGTGAGTGGAATTTTACTTGGATTGTAATTTGTTTTGTGAGTTTATGATGGAGATTTGATGTTGGAAATGGGTACAGGTTGAGTATCCCACTGTCTGGCAATGAGGAGTTTGAATTAGCCAATATTTTGATGAAATGAATGAATAAAAAAGGTGAGATAATTGAAACTTGCCTATTGTGTAACAAGTGTATTAAATATAGAACTTAGATCAACTTCATCTTGTAGATCAAGGGCTTGAATAGTTGTTAGTGTGAGAGAAGAAAGCATGTTGGGATGATAGCAATTCCGGGGGAGTGAAGCTGGAACTTTGGATGTTGATTCCTGTTTTAAGCCTTGTTGCCAAATACCCCAGAAAGAGTAGCCATTTTTATTTCTATTTTAATTGTTGTAAGATGGCTGGGGGACTGAGATTAAGTTGTGAGAGTTATGGACGGCGTCCTTAACACTGTTTGACGTGATGTCATGGTAATCTTAAGATCTTTGAGGAAAGTGACCTTGAGGGCCTTAAGGACCATGAGGCAAGGTCTTTGAGGATATTGACCTTGAGGTACTTAGGGACCATGAGCTAAAGTATTTACAGATGGCCACCTGAAAGACGTTAATGTTGGCAACCTGTCTTTAAAGTTGGCTCCCTCAAATTCATCAAGGTCAGGTCACCTGCCTTGAACATGTTAAGGTTTCTGACCTTAACAACCTTAAGTTCAACAGCGTTTAACATGTTTGGGTCAAGAAACTGAAAGATGTTAAGGTCACCGACCTTACAGATGTTAAGGTTACTGATGTTAAAAATGTTAAGGTTTCCAACCTCAAAGATGTCAAGGTCACCAATCTTAGGACGCTAAGGTTGTTGACCTTAATAACACTAAGGTTGCCAAACTTGAAGACATTAAGGTCACCAAACTTAAGATGTTAAGGTCGCCGACCTTAAGATGTTAAGGTCTCCGACCTTATGAGGTTGTTTTGCCCAGAATGCTTACATCATTGATTCACACACATATGGAATATGGATACGCATATGCATGGTATAAGTTAAAATTGAACCAGAATTTCCTGGTGGGGTATCTGACAATAATTTAGAAGAAAAATCAAAGCTTAAACACCATGTTACCAAAAGGCTGGAAAGTGTACCAATGCTGTCAGCCTTAGAGCCAGCACAGCTGACCTAAACTCTGTCTTATCTTCCTCTTTAAGTCACAACTGTCTCATATCTTTTCAGAATCAGGTTTTAATGCTATTTTGAATTCATATTCTGTTTCCTCATCATATTTAAATGCTATTCACACCTGAGCATCTTCTCCATATCTTACTCCTTCACATAGTTAGTGAATTATTAGTGATTTTATGATAAAAACTGCTGTGCAGTGTTTCAGATGCAAGCTGACCACAAGCAAGCACTGATTATGTCAGCAAACTATGAAACTTTTCGAGTCTGAGTATCCTCTACACCCCAGAAGATACACAGACTCCAGAATACTACACAACAACCACACACTTCAGTAAAAGGACTTCAACCAGTTGAACCCAGCAGCTTCCTCAACAAGATTTTGGAATACTAAGTAAGGCTCCTCACTTCTCTGATTACTTCCCAGTCCAGCTGTCATTTAATCAACCAGTGAGTCCCTTCTTCTGCAACATCATCAACTCCTCCCAAGTCCTTCTTCTCTAGTCTGTCTGTTCTGTCTTATCCTCCCCCCTTTCCCTCTTCCTACTAAATCACTGGCACACCAATATTGGTATAACTCTATAGGATAAAGTCCTGCTTTTTAAAGCTTCTCATAAGACCAGATTAATTGATCACTCCTAGATCTTGTCCCCCTGCATTTTTGTTGATTTTATCAGGGAAAATCAACCAGGTTTCCATCTAAGGATCCTTGTGTCAGTTTCTTTTGACCAGAAAAAGATTGGCTGGTGTTCAGTTTCCTTTGACCAGGCTCCTTCTCCCAGTTTCATTTGAGGAAGAAGAGGCAGACCCTCAGTTGGCTGCTCCCCAGATCATTTAAGATCTTTTCATTAACATTTCATAAAGTGTGTTTATTTTCCCACTAAGCAATTTATTGCTTAACTTTCCCCAATCCCTTGTGTTGTGTTGTCACTCAAGAGACACAGGCTCACAAATGCACAGAAATGAACTACAAGAATGAACGATACGAGTCAAATGGAAGAACAGAACATATTGGGAAAATGTTTTCACAGAAAGCATTCAAGAAACATAATGCTGAAATTGATAAGGCCAGAAAAAAAAAAGGAAAGCACTGAGATTGAGGACGGAAGTTTGAGGATGCAGAGTGTTCAAAATGCCCAAGTAAGGAGCATGACTGAATTTCTGAAGGATGTGAAAGCTAACATATAAACTTGAATCTAATCTTGAGATCCTTCATGGAGACAGACCTCATGTGCCAAGTCATTGAAGTTCTATCTTTCACCAAGAAAATGTTGTTAATACTCAATTGATGAAAGAAAAGTTGTTCCAATTCATGCCAAAGCACATTTTGGCAGTAATGTTCCAAGCAGCCAAACTATCTTTGATTTCCCACGTTAGCAATAAAGTGATCACGGATTTTTTGAAGATGGAGCGCAAGACAATCCAAGACCTGGCCAACAAATTTCTCTTTGATGGGGACAAAATCCTGAAAAACATTCCTCTGACTCGAGTGACGGTGATCCGAAGGCTGGGATTTGACGTCAAGTTCAAAGAAAGTATATGCTGCCCCGAATGCTTCAAATTATACCCAATTCCAGACTCCGATAACCTTGACGAAAACACCAAAGCAAGGGCTGAAGAAAAGAAAAAAGAAAAGCAGAGAGAAATCAGTGAGGGGATAGTCAAATCAAAATTCAAGGGTATACCAGAGAAGTGTACAGGTGTCTGGTATTCAAGTTCAAAGATGTATGTTTGAAGGGCGGAAGGGAATGGGATTGGGATATTTGAAGCCAATCTGTTTCAGCAGGGAAGAAAGCAGGGCCATGAAGAACCCCATCTAATATTCAGGTACGAGACATTGAAGAACTGGCTTGGTAATAAACTTTGGATAGTTGGGTTTGAAGATCTCTTGGAGGCAAATTTGAAGGAACAAGATGCAACTGGGAAGATGAGTGATGTTTGGGATGGCAGTGTTTGGAACAGCTTTGAAGGTCCAGAAGGCTCATCCTTGCCGTATACCCAATCTGAAGGAAATCTTGTTGAGTTTTTCTGTTCCTCCTCAAAATTATCTCCCCTCCATTTAAGTTTCAGAGAATCAACTTGTTTTTTCAGACTAGAATACATCATAAATATTAAGATATTTGTAATTAAAATCCTTAATTTAATTGATTGTTATTTCTTTTTTCTGAACTCATTTTATGATTACTGAAAACTGATTACTAGAATTAACGCCTCTTAGTATTTGTGGTTTTTGTAATATGTTTTTTCTTGATTAATATACTGGCTTGACTAAAAGAGGCTGAGAAGGCCTGACTAGTTATTTCTTCCAAGTACTCATATTATACTGCTCTCAGTTTTTATTCAAAATTAGTTTTTATTCATTTTCATTTCTCAACCACAACTTGTCACACTTTTAATTAGTCTATAAAAACATAGCCTAGTCCAAGCAATAACACGATCAGTTCTCCTCAAAAACCAAGTCCCCTTCTTTTGAGTCACCCCAGAGTCTGTTCAAAAATCCGGGGCTGATGGGGGAAGTTCTTTGGAGTAACCAATTTGGTTAGAATCAGATTCGTTTGTGTGCTCTGGTTCTTCCTCTGGTTCTTCAGATGTGGTCAAGGCATTGGAGGTAGATGAGATAGAGCTGAGGGATGAGGACCAATATAATTCACGGCCAGGTGGGTGTGATTTCCTGGAAGCTGGTTTGTCAGTGGGGACTTGAGGGTCTGGGCGGTGTTTCTTTGCTTGATTTCGAGGAATTTGGTTCTCATCTTCACTCGAGGTAACCTGAGATTTTGAACGGTTCTGGGTATTCTTTTTTCTACGCTTTGACGTGGTATGTTTTGAGGTGACAGCCTGTCCTGTTCTGAGATGGGAAGAGGTATCTTTTGGGGTTGTGGAAGGCAATTTGGATGGGTCGGAGGGGTCTCCAAGAGGAACAGGGCCATGGTCTTGGTTGTTAGGTTCTGGGTTATCTGCAGAGCCAGGAATCGTGGGGGCTGGGTCTTGTTCAAGAGAAGGTGATTGGCCAGACTCATGTTGAGTGGATTTAGCAGAAGTGCTGCAAATTTGTGAGGTGATGGAGACTGGTGGATGGTTTGACTTCTTGGATTTGTATGATTGGTGAGCACTTGATGTAGTGGAGGAGCGGGTTATGGTGGGTCGGGAAGCTGGCTTCACTGAAAGACATTCATCGACTGGAAGGGCCTTATTTTCCTCATAATCTGAATGAAGATACTCAGTTATTTGAACCAGGAAATTTGAATCAAGAGCTGAATTACCTTTGCAGATGGTGTCAAGACGAGATATGATACCTTCAAAATCTTGAAGAATTGACCTGGGGATTTGTAATTCAGAGCAGGTTTTGGCAAATTCTTGGATCTTTCCGACATTGTTCAAGAATTCTTCTTAACTGATCTCTTGAACTTCCGACCCAAGGAGTGGCTTGCCAGGTGGGATTGTTGGTTCCAAGGCTTGGAATTTTGGTGTTGGTTGGTTCAAATTGGGAGATGGGAAAGACATTTTGTACAAATGCGGATCTGATAAGAAGTTGGGTGGTAAACAAAATTGAATGTTTATGGGGTGAGAATCTGGATCACACTGGGAATTTGAGTAAGATCAACTGACCAGGTGGTGGGGTGGATTCAAGATTAGGGGCAGAGCCACTTGGCAATGCTGGTGTGCCTTGGTCAACTACAGGGGCTGCCTCACTAAGAGATATGTCTGACATGTTGTTTTGTATGGTGGGGAGGAGGAATGTTAAGGATTTGTACTTGTTCTTATGAATATAATAAATAGTGAGTTGAGTATATCTAGAGATGATTTATAGAATGAGGAAGGGGGGAATGAGAAGCGTACCAGAAGTGGTTCCTTAAGAACCATCAAGCAATGACAACTCCAACATCAAAGGGCATGATCCCGTGGGAATCTGTTAGATTTCCTTGGGGATATATCCCTTTATGACATAATCAGGAGATAGTCTTTGATTGAGGATTTTCCATCAAAGGAGAAGTTTTTTTGTTAGTGCTTGGCACATGCCAAACATATGTAAGCAAAAGAAAAACGTTCAGAGTGGAGTGAATTACAAATTGGTAGATCCCATATGGGGAATTGACCATGCACAAAGGGGAAATCTAACAAATTGAAGTGTATTTGGACATCAGTCAGCAATACTCATTGGGGATTTTCCATGAGCAGCCTATTCAGGAGGGATTAACAAAAACTGGTGAGATGTCTAATTGGGTGAGATGTTTGGATGTGTTGAATTCAAAAAAAGGTTAGAGCACGGCAACTTGATGATGTTGCTGTGTTCATGCAACTAGTTTGCACATTGCATGTGGTTGCATAAGATATGTGCATGCAGATGAACAAGCCATGCAAAACAATCATGTGGTTAGGTTTAATGTTCACCTCAAGCCTTGGATAATGTTATGCCAGCGCTAGTTAAGTTATAGTTAAGATTCTGGGGTGGCATCCTCGTGATTAAGCCCGGCGGGCTTAATGATGGGCAGAACAGGTCAGGAACACTGGGTGAAACTATGGTAATTATTAAACCCGGCGGGCTTAATTTCCACCAGACAAGCCCTGGGGACTTACAAGAGCAAAGGCAAGTGTGATTTGGGTCCCTCATAAAATCATCAGACATAGCTAGTGTTCTGGCTTCAATTCCAACAGTTATGGATTACGGATGGATAGTTCATCTCATGTTTCAAATGATGTTGAACACTTCTAACCAAGGGTGCTATTCTGACAAGATAAGCATAGTCTGAAAGATAATCCATAGCTCCAGGAGCCACCATAACATTGATATCTGCTCGCTAGTCAATAATTATTCCGTTATTCTGTTGCTGCAACAAGTGATGATCAGAATATAGAACCTTGTAATTTATGAAGTATTTAGGGGCATACCTTCTTGCTGCCTTCACAACTGCTTATGGCTTCCTTGGGGGTTTTTTCCCGGCTGAAGCAATTCCCCTTGCCAGGGCTAGATTCTGGGGAGGGCGTATCATTCCAGGGTCTTGCAACTGGCTCTGCAATAGACATCACAAGATATATCAGCAGGTGCAAAATGTGGATAAACTGATGATGCTTTACCTTTACCCAATGCAATGCGTCTTTCGGTCCACAATTCCATGACTTGTGGTACCTCCGACATGGGGATCCCCAAGACCTTTGCTTCTTCATCAGTGGTGGCCTGCATGC
The DNA here is from genome assembly GCA_007896445.1 of Puccinia hordei. Taxonomy (NCBI): domain Eukaryota; kingdom Fungi; phylum Basidiomycota; class Pucciniomycetes; order Pucciniales; family Pucciniaceae; genus Puccinia; species Puccinia hordei. Next base: position 37,229 of record RDRW01000009.1, read on the forward strand.
GCTTTGCCTTGAACCAGTTGCCAGCATCAACCATTCGTTGATAATACGGACTTTCAGGACCAATTTGGAAAAAGAGGGTATGAGGATCTGACGAAGGATCGGAAGGCTCCCAGCGTGCAACAGCAAGACACATAGTACAACGTCTATTGTCAAGCCACTCAAAATGATGTTCAATCTCATCTTCTTTGGCCAATAGACTAAGGTATTTATTTTGACTAGGACTCAACATGGTGTTTGAAATGTATGTACGGTCTAATCTAAGGATGATCTGGGGGTAAGAGCAGGAACACCAACAGAGGAAGATATTTATATGTCAACAGGTCCAAAAACATTCATAAAAGCTACCATGGACAAGAGGGCCGTTACTGGTGGAATGTTACCAGATAATTGATATCGGCTCGGTTAGTTTCTATTTGGCAAATTGCATTTAATTTATTTGCCAAATATCTGCTGAATCATCATCTGCCTTTGTTGTACAATAATTCTTGGGTTGAGACATGAATGTAATACTGGAGATGTCAGCAGAGCATGGACTCGGCAATTAATCTCAGCATGACAGCTTGTGTTATTTGAATTATGTAAGGTGTCTCCTCATTAAACAAAACAAAATAATTTTGACCTGTATGCTTGGGGAGAGCTTCCGGTCACATGAAGGATTTACACTAGGCCTGAGGGAGGTGACTCTTGTCACCGCATAGGCACTGATGTGCTCTGGACACCACAAAAAATGGAATCAACAAGACATGCAGGATTATATCTTTGCAGATCTAACACAATTGCGGGTTTAGGTATGTGTACACCAGGCATGTCCCTCCCCTGTATTGCTTGTGTATCCATGTCATTAGGAACAGATACGTGATGGATACCAAGTGGGAACAGAGTGGGTGAGTACAAAGGCCTTCTGTTTGTTGAATCATATCACTTCCAGTTTTTGTACATTCCAATTGAATCTGACGATCAATGAGTAAATGTATTTCAAAGGGTTGTGTGTGTAAAATCCCCCCACTTGGGTTCACACACAACCGTCACCACTCAAGCCTCACAGTTTTGATGATGCACCACAAGAAATATCTTCCAGGGGACTCTGCATAACATTCCATTTTCCACATCAAGGATTCAACTATTGTACGGGTCAATATTTCAGATGCTCATGTATTTGGACAAACCAATCAGAAGTGGCGCATATTTTGAGTGATTTAATGTATCATCTTATCTTAGAAACTTCCTCATATCAGCAAAGGCAAGATGACATTGTATTATATGCCGAGGTGGTGACATTGCTTGTGGGGATTCCGTCCATAATATGTTTGAGGAAATTTCTGATGATCAACTGTTGAGTATCTTCTGGTGATCTGGTTGATCCTTGCAGGCATGCAACACAAGATGTTTGCCTTTCAAGAATTATGGACGCCATCCATAATTTGGTTTAGATTCAGAAGTTAAAGGCTGTCAGGTCTTGTTATTTCAGCCTATCTAAGTCCATGTTACAGATGCTGTCCTCATACAAACCAGTGTCCATAACTCAGGAAACCATTCAGGAACTTTTGTGGTAAGTTTTCATTCCACAACCATCTGTTGATCCTCATCATCTATCTTGCCCACAGCGCTATGTTTCAAGGGTCCAGAATGTGGCCCAGAAAAGTTTCAAGTGTGCATCATTTTTCCAAACAATCGCAATCATTATTGCCTCTTTGTGGAGTGAAACAGGCAGTTATGGGTAGCTTTCTCAGGCATATGTGGTCCTCACTGTTACCCTCAACAAGACCATCTCACACCAAGTCATCCACCCCCTCCACCAAAAATCAAGAAAAGTTTTTAAAATGCGCCCAAATTTCAAGTTTACTAAAGAGCAATTGGACTGGCTCAGAGAAGTCCAAGCCAGAATTGACACAATTGTAGAAAATGAATTGGAACCATCATCCAAGCAAGGTGCTCCATGGTCTGAAGAGCGTTTCTTCAACTTGTACCAATATGCCTGGTATACGCAGTCCAAGATTTGTGCTGATTCCCAGGACCTCAAGATTCCTTCCTGGGCTATTCCCAGCGTGCGGGCCTCCTGGGGTGCTAAGCGCAACATTTTGGGAAAAGGTGAGTTCCCTGACAATTTTCCACTTTGTGTAGAAGCCTGTTACAATTTATTAAAGTCATTGTTCCACATTTTAAAGGGCCAATCTATTTCTGGGATGATAACCTCACCAACGCTGCCTGAAAACAAATTGAATGGAATGATTGAATTCAAGAATTTTTAAGGCAATTTTTGACCCTCATCCCAGTCTGCAACTATGTTATTTGCAAATTCCAAAATGATCTAATTTTCTTCCTTCTTCACATCAATCATACATCAAGCCTCCAGCAAGTGGTCCTTATGGGCAAATTACCCATCCAGTTCTGGATTGTTTCATACCAAATCTGTGAAACATAACCTCTCCCAACTCTTATCTGCCTGCTATTAATTTTCATTCAATGTGCAAGTTGTTTCTGCCCTTCTCAGTAAGGAAACAGGATGGAAAGTTCCCATCAGCACTGCCAGCATAACTGCCTAAGTTGAGTTCATCCCCCTTAAACTAGGATGCAAAAAAATCAATTTGAAGTAGGTTGACCTCAACCAATGAAATATAAAACCAAGGGGTCCCTTGGATTTGTATTCCATCAGTTGATCTCAACCAAGTTTAAATTGGTTGAGTGCATCCCAGTTTAGATGGGATGACTTCATCCTAGGCAATTATGCTGGCAGTGCAGATAGCTCTGAATAAATATACCGTTTTTTTTCATCATCCACAGGCAATGGGTGCACATGCCAGCCTTCTAGGTATACTCCTACAAGTCTATGAAATAATGCAATTTACCGTGCAGCTGGGATGGAATCATTTGAAAAAATATGTACGCCGTCCATACAATTAGTAGGAATGGGTGATTTCCACTTGACACATATCAGAGCTACTGAGAAATATCCACCCACAAATCATTTTGTGTTCAGTGAGGAGTTCCCCAACTGGTCTATGTACGGCTATTTACACATTCATGGTCTTAATAACAGTAGTAGATACATTCAAAGGAAAGTTTAGAGAAACTGTTCTTGATAAGAATTGAAGCCTTCATATACACAGCTATTTACAACTTTACGGTCATGACAAGAAATGAAAAATCTAAAGGAATGTTTATGGACTCCGTCCTTGAAAAGAGTGTAACATTTCATGTCAAGCCATCTAAAAACCTTCAGTACCTTGTCGGTGCAAAAACCATAGAAGCCAGAAATAGGATGCTTAACTTACAATCCTAAACAGTTGGGCCTTTCCTGGTTGTAATCCCCCTCATGGACTTTAAAATGAGTGGTACTCCAATTGGGGGCTTCATTTTCAAGCTTCTCTTCTCTGCCACAGATTGTGTCCCCAAGAACGTGGTATTGTAACAATCTTCAGGTAGCTTGCGAGGAGTGTCAAAAAATTCCCAATGGACTTCCTTCTTCTCGGTTGGTTGGCGGTCAAGTAGCTTTTGAACTTGAGGATATTGAGCTTTCTTTGTAAACGCCACTAGCATCTCATCTGAACATCAAACAATTTGGTGGAAATCTTCACTTCTCCAAATTGGGCAAATGCGGATTGGTGCAAGGCTTCCTGTCCCATCTTCCCAGTCCAAAAAAATGTCTTTTCAACTGAAAACAAGCTTCAACTGGTTATTGTTGGAGCGTGTGGACATGCAGTCAAAGGGCTTTTCATATATCTGAACCAGCAACACAGGTCCAAATTCAGTATTCAATTCTCCTTGTGTGAAGTAAAAATCTAACTCACTTGTTGCCTTGCTCGAATCTTGGAAGTTTTAGCAGACTTCACCTTCCTCAAATTCTCTGTTTCCTCCACAGTCAAACCAACCAATTTCTTCAACTCCTTTCCTTGTCCTTGAACCCATCAATCCAAAAGCCCACTGATACTCGCCACACCCTCTAAGAGCATTCCACCTTCCCCCTTGGCCCAGTAGAGATAATGTTTCAATAAAATCCCACCCAAACTAGCATTCCAAGTTGAATGCGTGAAAGATTTTGCATGCCATTGAAACGTGATCCTCCCAAATCCTGTGGATTGGATTTCTTTCTCACAGGCTATCTTTGTTGTAATAGGAATGTTGAAAGCTGGAAACTCAACATTTGGAGAAGATGAGAAGGGAGGTGGAGGGATACTTTGTCTCAGGCGGTTCATTTCTTCATCATATTGCCTTTTTATTTCAGCTTTGGGACATTCCAAATTTTCTGATTCAAACTTTTCCATGTGCTCCTTCAAGCGGTGGTAACGTGCCGTGGTCCACTCAGTCCAAGTATTCACTTCTCTTTCTGAAGGTGCTGCAGGATACTTTTGAACCGTGTCAGGCATTCCCATTGGGAAAAGGGCAAAGGTCCAAACAGATCTGGCAAGAAGGGTTGATTGGTCAGGCAATCTTGGCTTGCCTACTAAACGTCGCAGTTTGGGAGAAATTTTTGTCTGAGAGTTTGAGGGCAATTGGTTTGTCTTCTTTTGCTTGAGTATGTTGGCAAGCTCCACATCTTCTTGACCTTCATTGGATGAGTCTGTCAAAATAATGCATCACAAAATCAATCCTACCTCATCACAACATTTTCAAGTGCAAAAAGAAACCTTACCCGCCACATTTCCTGAATAACAAACAGGGCATTCATTATATTCAGCCTTCCAAAAGAAAAACTCTTTAAGCATAGACATATAACTTACCTGGATATGGGTCTGCCTCCACTCCCCTAGCTACATTTAGCAGTCTTACAAAATCTGGATCCTCCTGAGATGATCCATCAGGTCCTTCTATGTTGATATCATTTGTCCCAGCCGTGTTGCTTGTTTCTGCAAAAGGTAATACATTCAGGTCTGAAAAGGAGGAATTGATTTGAAACTATGTCAATTTAAGGGTGTAAGGCACAGAAGTGGGAAATATCATCCGCGTTGAATGTCATACTTGAAGAAGCTTAACTTATGAACATTATGTGGAGATTTTGGGGGTGAATTCAAGGATGTGGGAAATTCAGTAATGACAGCACCGGTGAATGATAGATGATGGTGGATGGGAGAGTTTTATCATCTTTATATATTCACAACAAATCCGTCCACATCATTTTTCCTTTGTTCAATCCAAAATATCACCCCACCTTTGTTCTCAAATATTAAAAAGCCTTTCTTGTTTTTTCAAACAATTAATACAAATAAGATTCACAGAATTCATCAAAGGAATAATAAACTCAATTGATAACAAACACAGCTATCAAAAGTCATATGTAAACATTTTTACATGTTGTCAAACAAGATGTCCATGTCTTCCTCAATGTTTCCCCGCCAAGCCTGTGTGGAGTACATACACAATCCCCTTGTTAAATAGTGTTAGTCTTTCTTGATGTCCTAGTAAAAACTCACCGTATTCCCCAAGCTGACTACAGATACAGTTTCCCTTTCAATCCCAAAGGTCCCCCCCTCATTGTACATCAGTGCCACATGTCCAACAATCATCTCCTTTCTTATCACCTCCGCCGGTCCAAGATCATCAAGTAGCAAACAACAATTCAGTCCTTTATGGTTGACGTAAGGGTTATTTGCCTCTTCATGCGCATCCAAGTCCTTAAAGGGGCGAACCAACAGCCAAGCTTCCTCATCCTTCCCTTTCAACTTGAATATATCCTTGATCTTTCCACAAGAAAGATTACCATTTCTTGAGTATTGAATGTTTGAATTTCCAGAAATTCCTCTGTTTTTCTCAATTGTATAACACCGATTTTTCAAACTGATTGATTGAAGCTGTACACAGATTTGCACCCCTTCATGGTTACCATGCCCAAAACCCTTCTTCCACTTTGCATGGATTTTGCTAGTAAGGACCATTTCCTGTTCCCCTTGGTGGTCAAGGTCCATCAGTACCAGATTGATTGAGGTTCCAGTGATTTGTCAATGTATAGTAGCGAGCCTGGTTATTCCATCTTGTAATAATGGTCCCATGGATTTCTCCTACCACCACAAAGCAAATGTTTGAACCGTTTGAGTCATTATTACACACACAAAGATATTTACAAGAAGGATTCACATACTTGGATGATTGTTCCGGGGTATCTTCCCAAGAACTCCATTTAGCCTTTCATGGGCCCAGGCTGCAGTGGCCATTGGTGGCTCAAATCTTTTGATGACTTCAGCGTAGTGCTGTGTGATGTGCTAATTTGGCTTGGCTGTTTGCAATCCCCATCCTTTCTGCAAGACCTGTCAATATTCACATAGTAATTGTTCCAACTCCTTGAGGTCTTCTGCATCTAGGTGATGCTTCATTAGTATGTTTTTAATTGAAACAAGCATGATAGTTGAATCCCGCAGCACATCTTGGTTAGTTTTGGAGGCATCATCTGGTATAGGAAGCTGATGCGCATTAATCTTCTTCTGAATCCAGAGTGGAATGAGGGATAGTGGATAATAGATTGTGTATAGCATTAACCACTCTGCCGCTTTGAGAGATCCCACACCTCTGAATCCAAAATTTTTTGCAACCCTGGTCACCCAAGATGGTACCTTGGTCACACAAATTGTCTTTTGAAGGATGCGGAGCTCATCTTGTGTTATCTTTGGTTAATAATCATCACCTCTCTGATCTATTTACCCGGGGGGATTATTCATTCCATACGCCAAGCTGTTTTGGTATGTTGATCCAGACTTTCCACTAGTTTTGGATTGATCACCTGAATAATTGACAGGTCTTCCCATGGCTGATTTTGGAATATTATCTCCACTTTCAGAGCAAACCCGCAAGTTGTACTGATGTTTTGGCTGTTCAGTTGATGGGCCAGCCTCAATTTCTGTAAGCTTACAAAGGTTTTCAGAGTTCAAAACAGTTTTCCTCCTCTTGGTGCTACTGATTGAATCCAAGATTTTGCCAGTGGTGGTTTCCTCTGACCGTTTCCTTCTTTTGCTTTTGGGTGCACTAAAAAATCCAGCAAATACTGATCTCGGTTCTTCTTTCTTGAATTTTTTTTCTTTTTTGATCAGATTGTTCAGTTTCTCCCCTGCCAATCCAGTATTTAAATAGGTCCAACTGTGATCCTTGAGATTTCCCAAGATCAGGCCATGCATCAACTCAATGATGGAGTATTTGATTGGTCTCCAGTAAGGGAGCTTATTGAGAATGCTACTTCAAACACCTTTTTTTTTGTCACTTCATCTTGCTCCCACATTGTTTTGCACGCTTCCCACTCTGTAACCCCTTGGACGTGCCGTTCATGTGTTCTAGCTGGCCACTGGTTCTTTTCAAGAGATTGGATTTCATGGATTGGCAGTTCACAATATGAACAAAATAGGGTTGCCAAGTGACCGGAGAATCCTGCAACCTTGCGCATGGCTGGCAAATCACCTATTAGTGGAAATATAACAGCTCGTATCTTGCGACCTTGTGGAAATTTAGATGTTTCAGAAAAAAAGACTCCATCCCAGAACTCCAGAAATTCTTCAACAAGCGGTTCCAAGATGTAATTCATTTCGGTCCCTTTTGGTTCTTTTGGCCCAGGTATGATTCCAAAGACGTAGATATTTTCGGGCAAGTATTGTTGATTCAGTGGTATGTTGAGACATACAAGAGCAACTAGACCAACAGAGAATGATTTCCCTCCCACTTTATTCCCATGCGGATTGAACCAGTTGACATATAAGCTGAAGACTAGATTTGTGAGATTTTTTGCAAAATGAAAAAGGAAGGCACCACATCCAACCAGCCACCAAACCCTCCAACCACAGTAACACGTGCACCCAACCCCGTCACCCTGGACAACTTCACCCTCATTCCTAGTGAACCGTTTTGTAAACAACTCCACGAGTTGGCAATGTGGTTCCAGAAAGGCCGAGTCTCAAAGACAAAGTGGGAAAAAGCCTGGAATTCCCTTCAACACCTCTTGAAATTTTGTCTGACCACTCCCGAAATTTCCAAGATTCCCACTGCCTCATTTGTCTATAACAATGCTCAGTTCAACCAGGACCATTGGATTAAAGAAATCTCCGACACAAGTGAGTGTTTTACCTCCTCCGTATAAGTACATGTCCTCTGTCCATTCCAGTCAACTTACTTTTGATCAAACATCTCAGGTGATTCTATGCTATCCTACTCGGAATGCGAGCCATGGTTCAGTCCAGATATCATTAACTTGGACCTCATGAAGAACCAATTACTTTCAACTACCCCGATCCTCCCTCTCAATTCAAAAGCTAGTCATCCAGAGTCCAACCTTTTCCGAGCTCTTGCCTCTCTTATCAACACACCAAGCCATCGGCAGATCCGCAAATGGGCTAAGAGTGTCACCCTCTCCAACAACACATATCCGACAAAAATCCCCAGGCACCACAAATTGAAGCAAAGCCAAACTCCATTGAATGTCACCTCATTGTCTTGACCTGGCTCAATAGAATGAAAACCACCTCAAAAACTTACTGAAGGAGAGGATACTGATGGGAAAATTACCCATCAACCACTCGAAACCCCAACAGCATCAACAACAGACAATGCATTGGACGACCTACGCAAAATCATCATTGATCTCATGATGTCTCATACCATCATCCAGGCCCACATTGATGAGGCGTTCAATCCTCGTAAAAAGAAATCCCAACAAGCTCCCTCTGATACCACAATTGCCCGCCAAATGGAGCAACACACCAGCCTCTCCCAAATTGCCAGTAAACACAACTACTGACCAGCTTTGACCTAAGACAGGGGAATTTATCACTCCTGCTATACTATAAGGAAATTCAATTGTATTATATTGAGTACAGTATTTTCTGTTTCCCCATGACCTCATGACATGTATGTATAACCAACCACATCATGGGACAATTCTAATGATAGAATAATACTGGGAAATTACCACGCACTTGTTTAATTTCCTTCTTAGTAGCATAACTTTAAGTTCTCATAATTATGGACGTAAGTTTTATTTTCTCTCAGCTTTTATTACAATGATTTAAGGTATTAGTAAAAAACCCGGCTTTTCCGCTTTTACATCCGGTTTTACGCAGCGGCAACGTAAAATTTGCTGCGCAGTACACCTGGTTTTCCGTGTTTATACCTGTTTACACCCGGTTTTTTTTATTTATTTTTTTGCAGGCGGATTTTAATTTTTTTTCAACATTTTGAAATTGTTTAATATACTTCCAGGAGTTTAGAAATTTATGGTATTTTTTTATTTTCCAACAAAACAATGTCTTCTATTTTTTTTTTGCCCAAACACCCGGTTTGTTCAAAAAAAAACCCCACGGCTCAATTTTCAGGATTTCTCAAAATTTTAAATCTTTATAAAACACTTTAAGGGGTGTAGAATTCAATGTGACAAACAGTTTATTTTTAAAATCTTTGGTTGTTTCTTTATGGTTTTTGGACAGATTTGGACAGAATCACGTCTGGGTTTCAAGGTATTCAGGGAGTTTTTAAATTGTTTCATACACTTTAGAGGGTGAAGAATTCATTGGAAAGACATACTGATCATAAAGTTGACTTGTTATCAGAATAAAAGGGAATTTTTATCAGAATAAAATGGAAATATAGGAAAATCAACAAATAACTATTCAACATCAACAATCTTATAAATCCTGGCAGATCTTCTTATTGGAGGGAAAAGAAATTTTTCCCCAAGGTCCAAATTGGGCTGAATCCACTCTTTCCACAACAGAGCTTCCTCTTCAGCCCAATGTTGCCAATATGGATCAATCCTATGGTAAGGCCATATTTCAGCCTTAAATGTGAAGCTGATGAGATGAAGAAGACTGGGAATGAGTATGAGACATATGGGAGAGTGGGTTGTGGGTGGAGAAGAGAGAGGGAGATAAATGGTGGGAATTAGACCAGAAAACAAGACCACAGGTCTTTTATAAGTGTCAGCCATCAAGTATCCATGAGCAGGGAAGGTCATCCATTACATCAGTGGGGCCTGTGCTTTTCCATCCCAAGAGAGTGCATCAATTAGATCCTTGTGGTTTGAGCCCCATATGTTTTTTAGCATCCGATGGTTTGAATAGAAGGGGTTTGATTCAAGTTCTTCTTTCATTTCGTTTCAAATTTTCATCCATTTGTTTGAGGAATGTCCCATGCTGACTGCAGCAGCTCAAAATCCACAATTCCCATTGCCTTTGACATCAGTAATTTTAGAGAGATGTTGGATGGCTTCTTTGGGATGAATATGGTCTTTTTACTTGTACTGAAGGATAAATTGGGAAAAGATTAATTTTATATAAAAGGAACACTAAATAACACAAAATTACTAACCAAATCAACAGCCACATTATTGTAAGTACTCCAACTGAGTGCCTCAGACATATAGGTGTCAGGATTAGAGATTGAGCTGGCAGTCATTGAGTTCTATGAAAGGGGTAACCAATAAGCTCAGAATTAAAGATCTCCTCAAAAAAATTAGAAAAACTCACATCAAAAGGCCTATAAGCATCATTTTCTGCCAAAGTGTTTTCATCTGTCTTGGTCCTTTTAACTGATTCAAATTTCACTTGTTTGAGTATTTTTCCAGAACTCTGATGTATCAGCAAATCATTTAAATTCAGTATAACATACTCAAGATGGACATAAAAACACTTACAGTCTTCAAATTTCCTCCTTCATCATCTGATTCCTGTTGAATGAGATCATTGACCTCTGGAAGCTCTCCACTTGATTCTGAATCCTCCTGACTCTCCTCTTCTGTTGACACAGCCTAGAAAACAAGGAGAAAGAATTAGATGTCATATGTGAGTGACGAATAAAGATCAATTATTACCTCTGATTCCACAGATTCATCCCTCTTCTTAGGCCTACCACGTCCTTTTTTCTTGGCCAAAGGTTCCTACAAGTTCACAAGAAATCAATAACAAAAGACAAACAGACAAGAGATAAATGAATAAATACCTTGTTTTCTATCACCTGCTTCCTTGATGTTGAATATTGTGATCCACAGTGTTCCCAATATCAGCACACTGGATAATGACTTGGTAGCCTAGTTGGTAAAGGCAGCACTTCTAGTATAGTGTCTTAGCTTCTGCTAAGGTCGCTGGTTCAAATCCTGCCCAAGTCAATCATTTTCTGCTATATGTCTTAAAAATGCTTTGTTAATTCTAACACTTGGCCTTCCTCTTCCTTTCTTCTCTGATTCTGTGTATTCATATCCTGAAGGATCCCTTTTTGTTGAAGTAGTTTATTTGTGTTTCCTTTTTGCACCCTTTGGTCTTCCTCATCCTTGGTGATCCTTGCTAAAGAGAGGTTCCTGGATAGCCACTGTGGTGTAGTTCCCTTGAAAGAGCTTCTTGATTTTGCCAATGTAGAATTTTTGCTTTCCAGGTTGTGGAGAGGGGAAAAAAAGAAGTTTTTTGGTGTTATGTTTAGTGGCTTTGGGTGGAAAATGGATGAGGAGTAGTGGTGGAACTGAAAATGGGTGGTGGGAGGAGTTGAGAAAATTTGGGGGAGAAAAAGTGAAATTGGGGACTTGGGTTGCGGAGAGGAGGAAAAATGGGGACTTTTGGTGTTTTTTTTGAGTGGATCGGTTGAGTGGTTGATGAGTTACAGGGGGTTGATTATTTAGGGGGGGTGGTGTTGGTTTTTGATTGTGGTGAGTGGTTTTTGATGTGGTTGATAGTGGATGTTGAGTGAGGATGGCTGGGGAGTCTGTGCGCATCAAATGCCACCCTCCATATGCATATTGAATAAAATCTCAAAATTAAATAAAACCAAGTGTGCGCGCTGAAAACCGGGTCTGCTGCGCAGCCGCATCTGCGCAGAAAACCGGGTGTAAACACAGAAAAACTGGGTTTTTTTATTAATGCCCATAATTTATAATCTATATTTTTTACGGTTATTCCATCTCCTACTAAGTACCTTCTGAGATATTGTAAAGTAATAGAAGGAGTAGGAATTTGGTGGTGGTTTGAGTGAGGTACCCCACCTAATTTTGTATGAAAAGTTGATTCCTGTAATAAAATTCTAGGATATATTATTATTAATAAAATATATTATTATTTTTTACATTAAAGTCAGTCTTTAGGATACTCTGGAGTATCTCTAGGGCTGCCATTTATCCTCCCCTGCGCTACTTGTTAGTGTAGCGGTTATTTTCCAAAGCTAACACTACAAAAAACTTGGCTGAAAAAGTTCTTGCTACACTAACTGTTAGCTTAGCCGAGTGTAGCATCAGCTAACGCTAAAAATTTTCTGGCAAAAAAACTAACTGCTACGCTAACAGTTAGTGGTCAACTAGTGTAGCGGCCCACTGTTGGCGCCGGCCAGGTAGGTCATTTGGCCTCCCCCGCCATTTCCCTCTGCCTCTTTTACATAGGTATGGTCCAGTTGGATTGAAACTCATTCTGATCTGTTACTAATTATCCTCCCCTGACAAACCCACCTGATCAACCGAGGAAAGGTACTATGTATTTCCAATTTAATTCTTTTTTTTTACTTTTTAGGCACCTTGAACTGAATACTTTTCCTAACCTCAGCAAGAAACCACAGCTCATCACATGTACTTGGTTGAAACAACAGGAATCTTTGGCTTCTGAACCCAACCCACCACAAGGCCCCTTGCCCATCCCCTCCCCAATCCAATTTGATGTGCCCATGATTTTTCAAAGATCTAGTAAGAACTGTAAAATAGAATGGAAATGTGCTTGTCCTCTTTATCAAGAGAAGTCACAGCACATTAGTGAGGAGTAAGGAGGGGAGCAATCTTTGGCCTCTGAACCCAACCAAACTGAAGGCCCCTGGCCCATCCCCTCCCCAATCCAAGCTGGTGTGCCAGTGACTGGTCAAAGATCTTGTAAGAACTGTAACATACATTTGCAATGTGCTCTTCATCTTGATCAAGAACAGCCACGGAAAATTAGTGAGGAGGAAGGAGGGGATAAATCTCATTTCCAGGAGCCGCTGTAGCCTTCTTTTTCAACATACAATTTACATTCCAATAGCTTGTTCTCAGACAAGGCCCCTACTGACAATGAAATCAGTGCTAATGCTTCAGAAACATACAATTTATCCTCAAATAAAGTAAAACTCAGCCATCCACAACACCCACCTACTTGCAAGCAATACTCCAATCCCAATCCCCGCGTGCCTCCTAATATGTCTCAGATGGAATCAAAGCCTTACATAATTTGACAAATCTATCACCAATGTAATCACTATCAAGATCAATATATTCATGGTAGCAATGAGGTTGAAGAATGAAAAGGTTCTTGTTTGGCTCCACAATCACACCTCAGTAATCAAAAAATAAAACACAAAAGTTACAAAGCTGCCACTCAAAGTATTTGCTGTCACAGGGCCAATGTATGTTTTTCTGGCTGGCCCTGTATTCTAGTCCACATCTCAAATAACAATCCAAATGCCAACATCCAATTTTTCAACAAGTCATTTATCTGCTGGGGCAATGCGGCTTGTAAGAAGTTCATTTCTGTGGTGAATTTCCAACCATTCTCAACCATGGATGCAGACCTCAAAGCACAGTACCAATATCTCAGCCAAAATCTCATTCAGCAGGCCAAATTTCAAAATTCCAAAAAATCCAAAAGACCAACATAATCAGGTGAAATGTATAGTCTAGGATGGCAAAAGGGTTATGAGGCACAATCCCAATTTGGTATAACAGGGATTTCTTCAAAGTTGCCACAGATTGACTTGGTTATGAAGCTCTTCAAAAAGATGTTCCAAAAATTGATAAGTTTATTGGCCAGTGCTTCCAATCTGTATCCAAACCCCTATTCCAAGAGGTACAGAAACAACAAATTTGACTCAACGCCCCAGGAATAGCTCCCCAATATGAAGCCCATTGCAAAGGATTCAACTCACACCTGTTGTTTACCATTGGGCAGTTTGAAAACACACCACATAAAGAGCCCAGTTCATCACCTTTCAGCTTTGTCCTATGTATTCCCATTGAGAAAAACACTGGGAAGCTAGTTGAGAAGAATCTTCAAGTCACTAGAGGTAAATTTGTCTTCCCAGATGATTATTGTGGCATTGAATTTGCAGGATTTGATGGTATAGTTTATTGTGCATGGAAATCCACTGCTTATTCTCACCCGACCCTTCCCTCAAAAACTGTATCCAATTCTTCACATACACAAATGGGGTCATCTTGCCAACTGCCCAAGAAAACTCACAAAGCCATTCAGCTCATTAGAGATGGTCACTATATTAATCATCCAACTGAAAGCAACTGGACTATTAGAGATATGGATGCTATTTTAGGGGCTTTGATAAACGCACACCCACCATTTTTGGTGTGGTTTGACACCCCCACCAGCCCATTTTGGCGGGTTTGGCGGGCATGCCACTACCTGTTGGCCTGTTTCAAGGCACGCCCTGGTGTGCCTCTGAAACACACCAATCAGGATTGATGTGCTTGATGGCAGCCCACCCGCACACCAAGATACACGCGGGTGGGCCTGCAGGCCCTGGGTTATGGCCCATGGGAGACTTGTAGTCTCCCATAGGCCATAACCCATGGCCAATGTGTCAGGCTGCTACTAATTCAGAGACATCCTGACCATATCAAATTATACCAATATACAACTTATATTCTTAGTCTCAAAAGAATGCACACCTTACGTCTTTTGTTTCACAAGAAATTATTAAAACAAAACATATAACACAGAATCTAGATATAACTTCTAGAGTATAAAGAAAACTTAGAACATTATTTCAGATTCTGAATCTAAATTTAAATTAACCTAGGTTAGCTCAGCAAAAGTACCCCGTAATTATTACTCCTTCATATCCCTTCACAAGGCCTTCAAGTTTTCATATGACTTAAAGATCTACATACACCAGGAAAAAAAAGGCGGAACCTCCATGAAGGTGACTTCTCTATATCCCAGATGTATCCCACCACTATCTGCTACGTATCCTTGGTGTGCACCAATGGTATCTCCATGCCTATATATTATGTATCACCAACATATAATGATATATCAGAGGAGTTTTCAAAAACGTTTCAAACGATCCAATTGTTTTTATAGAAATTTCTGAGGCAATAATTTTTTTGATTACAACCAATGTTTAATCAATGATGGCTCATATCAAAATTAAAAAAACTCATAATTTTTAAGTCAGAACTATATTTTGAGCTTTGATGAAAAATATATTTGGCCATGGTTGATCAATTACTCCAGTTCTGGAGAACTTGACCATAGAACTCTGAAATAAGCCAGTCAGATTTATAAAAGTGCATCCATCACCCCAGGAGATCCACCACTACCACTTCCAACAACTTGAAAGCTGAATTTCTAACATGCACAGGCGTTACAATCCAAAAAAAAGCAAGTAGCTTGATCAAGTGAAACTCCAGGTTTTGAAAATATTCTTCACAAAATGGCTAACATGACCTCCTTAGAATCTTTAACTAAGACATGTCTATTGCAAAGTTATGTACCTATACGTTAGCTTCTATGTGGTATATATTTAACATGTGATTAAACTTGGAAATTGAATAAATCTTGATAATCAAATTCAAGTCAACAACATGATTCAGAGGGATGTTATTGCAAAGTATAAATAGAGAGACCCACCTTGCACTGTTGAGAATTCAAACAGTTCTTAGACCATCCTGGTGGTCTATTTTGAACCCTTGAGTTGATGACAATGGTCTTTTTATATCCATTATTGATTTGATTTAAAGCCAATGTTGTATTGTCCTCCAACAATACCATATTCCCTCTATATTCACCAGGTTCAACAGACAGTCATATTATCAACTTTTGCCTTCATCTCAGATTATTTTTAATTATTGAACATGCAAGGCAAACTAGCAGCAGGAGCCTAAAAAATGTACAATCCACAAGCATCTATGAAAAAAGTGCCTCTGATTCTGTGAAAGTTTAAACTCATGCTTACCAAATATATTATCAGATAGCACCAATGCAACAAAAAATTCCTTCATCAACATTAGGGTCAGATTGCACATTTAGAAATTTAATTTAGAAGGTTTCTAAAAATAAAATTGAATGTAGTCAGTCTAATTTGAAAGTTGAAACTGGAACAGACATCCAGGTGTGGGATCATGTTTTTGCCTTCAAATAAAAATAGGCAATTGAAAATCTCAATTTAAACCTCCCAAGAAGTTCACGCAGGCACTATCTCTCATGTCTATTTTAATACACTTCAAAATAACTTATAAGTACTATTTTAGCTGCCTCATACAATGGATTATGGAAATTTTCACTTGGAATTTCATCCAATCAAAAATAAAATAAAGCTTCACAACAAAACCATTGTAAAGCATTTGGAGTCTATCTGGTGGCCACAAAGTCACAAAAACCCCAACTGCAGTAAATTTAACTTTAATTTCATTAGAACAAAGATTATACTCATAAACATTTGAAGAAACCTTCATTTTCATATCACCCTACAAAATTACAATGGAATGATGATCCTACCACTAGCTGTGGAATGAACCCTATAATAATGCAATATGTTTTTTGTTGAAGAAGTCTCTTCAAGCTTTAATAGTAAAGATTGTGGATTGCCAATCAGCTTAGCAGCTCCCCAGGGCCCATGTGGATACCCATTTATCCTGATTTGAGCCATGGAAAGTATGTTGGGATGAATTGTGTGTAATTTCCAATATATTAACATCCCAAAAAAAATGAGAGATGATTGGTAGTCTTGTTGTCTCTCACTGGTGATAGTCACATAATTATTACACTTATAAGCAGATTAAGATGTTAATTATCTCCAGACTGACTGTCATAATGCCTCTAGTAGGATTAATGTTTACACCTACCTACACATGCTTTGGCAACTGATTATGGCTTCCAATCACAAAATAAAATGAATGATAAATGGTTCTTTCATTGCAAAGTCAGTAAAATCCACAGATAAGAATCTAGTAGAAACTGCCACTCCATGGCAATGAATTGAGAGGTATAACAGGTAGAATTGAATTTATTATCACTATCTAAGCTAAAAAATTGCATCATGGAATTGTATTCAAACATTTGTGAAAATGATCATTTGTATTTTGAGGCTTCAGAAGTTTCAGGTAATTGAATATTTCATTGGGATCCATAAATGGTGAGGATTCCCCAGAAATTAAAAACAAAATGGATAAACCAGAATATTAAAACTGAAAATTTGTGTTGAACAGTAATCCAAAATTGATAGAGATGAGAAAGGATCATTTTTGCCCTGGCAGAGACTCAAAACTGAGATAAGGCACTGAGAATGATACATATTAACCGTTGATTTAAGGATCCTGATTCCTCACCATGAAAGCTGGTTTGATGACCACAGTGAGGAACTTGTGTGTATTGGCCTAATAATTTTGTTTAGGTGGAGAAAGAGATGATAATTTTATCAAGATTTACCAGTGAATTCTGACCCTTGCTTGTTCAAGTGGGCCAATTTTCCTCCAATTTTCTCTTAATTTTCTTCCCATAAGATCCCAACCATCAGATGTTGATGAAGCAAAATCCACCTTTTGATGGATATTATTTGTGTTATAATTTGAACAAAAAACTCATTCTCAACCTGTTGTACAGATCCAGAGGCGTCAGTCCATCTTTTGTTCTCATCTTGATACCATTCCAGCTCTAACTGACACTAACCATCAATAAGGAATTTCCGATATGAAATAGGAATGGACCATTTTCAATCTCATGTGTCGGGACAGCAGCCAATGATAATGATGGTGAATGCTTAACAGGTGGATCCATCATGACATAAATCTTGGTTGTCTGAAGGGACCTAGTGAGAGTATAATGAGTAGTGTTGTGATAACTTGGGTTTGTTTTGATCAGCAGTGATTGAAAACTTTTTCAAAAAAGATAGCATGAACTGAGACACCAGGCCTTCATAGAGTATGAGAGTACACAACTGGATATATCTTTGGAAGATTGTTTGTCAAGTCACGTGAAAGATTCTGGAAGAAGGTTCCACTGGTAAAGTGTTGTTGCAATACAGTAAAAATGAATATGACTGAATCAATTTTGTGAAGACATATTAGCATTGATTATTTTCTGGGAAATAAATTCTGTGAGACTCTGAAAGAAATAAATGGAACCATGAATGTAAGCTTTCATTTAATTTATTAATGTTTTGTTTGGGATACTTCGCTTGCTAAAGTTCAAGGTCAAATGGTATGGTTCAAGGTACATGTGGGAATTTTGCTATACCATGGTGACAAAGTGAAGATAAGAGATGTAGGGTTGGGCAGGCTTGTGATTTAAGTGAATGATTTACTTCTTAAAAGCTCATGTGAAAGATATTGTAGTTATGAGAGAATCTGGCCAGATGTGATGCATCATGCAAAAATGAAAGACTAGAAAACCTTCACACAATGAAACATTGCCATTAAGTTTTGGAAAGGGTAGGAGAATTGCAGATGACTGGTGGAGAGAAATTTTCAACATGAAAGGAAAGCAAAAAAAGGGTGATGTGGGTTTCATGTGTGCATTTGCTTGTGTGTTGAGTGTCTGCGTGGCTGGATTTGAGGAATGTAATTTAGGTATCCTTGTTACTGGTTGGGGTTTACAGAAGGTGGTTGGGCCAGCTCACACACACTTTGAGTGTCAATATATTGTTACTGTGATTTTTTTCAGCCACCAAGAATCCAAAAAGAATATTTCCAGCAACCCAGAATCAACAATATGTACCTTGAGGCATATTGAACTGGGGGATCAAAAGGAATCCAAGTTCAAAAAACAATGAGAGATGTCATTGCATTTTATTTTAAAAGTGTAGATGGGATTATGTGCATATACATCAGATTTGTAGAGTGTGTCTAGGTTTCAGTTGGATGTAAAGGATAATATATGAATGTAATCAACTATGGATAAACACATACATGAATATATGTATGTGACATTGATATTCAATAATATAAGTACAAAAGGATATAAAATTGATGTGTGAATATATGTTATATACATCTGGATGTATATATATCTATAAATACATGGCCATATGATCCTATAGCCACATCAATATATGTAGAGATATACAGATATATAGATATAAATATGAGGATAATTATATATATACATATATATATATATCTGGATATACATAAATATAAATATAAATATATATATATATACATATATATATATGTATATATATGTTAAATGTATATATATATCTGGATATACATAAATATAAATATGTATATGTATATATCTCTATTGTCTGTCTATCTATCCATAGATATATATATGGATGGGGATTGATATATATTGAAATAAATATGGATATCAATTACAATATATAGTATGAATATGGGTCATGCTTGCCAGATGAATGGATATAGTCAATATGGTGATTGAGTTAAAGAGAATAATGTTGCATTATTACACAGAATTATAACAGGTTTGTTTAGAGATGAGTAGACCAAATTGGGCAATCCCTGGTCAAAGACAATTCTCAGATTGGTGAACATGGCTCTGCATGACATAATAAGATATTGCATTCAAACTGAAAGCTCTAAATCATTGATATTGATGAGTGGAAGGTGTCATGATTATGGGGCGTTGATAAACGCACGCCAATGGCGCACGCCAACGCCAACCCGCACACCAATTTTTTTTGGCCTGCGGGGCCCACATGCCATTTTTTTTTGGCGTGTAGGGTCTACACGCCAAAAAAAAAGGGCGTGTGAGACCCACACGCCAAAAGTGGGTCCCACACGCCATTTTTGTTTTTGGAGTGTGGTTCCCACACGCCAAAAATGGTGTGTGGTTCCCACACGCCATTTTTTTTTGGCTTGTAGGCCCCGCACGCAAAATAAAATTGGCGTGTGGGCCGTGCACGCCAATTGTTTGGCGTGGGCCCCCCTTGCTCACATAATCAAATGGGAGGGACCATTTGATTACGTCAGCGGGGACCCTCCTGGCTGACGAGGTTATAGAACCTTGTCAGCCAGGAGGAAGTCCTCCTGGCCGAGGAGGTTGTATAACCTTGTCGGCCGGGAGGACTTCCTCCTGGCCCTGGCTGACGAGGTTGTATAACCTCGTCAGCCGGGGGGACTTCCTCCTGGCCGACAAGGTTATACAACCTCGTCGGCCAGGAGGACTTCCTCCTGGCCGACGAGGTTGTATAGCCTCGCTGGCCGGGAGGACTTCCTCCTGGCCGACGAGGTTGTATCCTCCCGGCTGACGAGGTTGTATAACCTTGTCAGCCAGGAGGACTTCCTCCCGGCTGACAAGGTTATACAACCTTGTCAGCCAGGAGGAAGTCCTCCTGGCCGAGGAGGTTGTATAACCTTGTCGGCCGGGAGGACTTCCTCCTGGCCGACGAGGTTATCTAACCTTGTCAGCCAGGAGGAAGTCCTCCCGGCCAACGAGATTGGATAACCTCGTCAGGCGGGAGGACTTCCTCCTGGCTGACGAGGTT
This sequence comes from Puccinia hordei, assembly GCA_007896445.1. Taxonomy (NCBI): domain Eukaryota; kingdom Fungi; phylum Basidiomycota; class Pucciniomycetes; order Pucciniales; family Pucciniaceae; genus Puccinia; species Puccinia hordei. Next base: position 57,596 of record RDRW01000009.1, read on the forward strand.
GTATAACCTCGTCGGCCAGGAGGAAGTCCTCCCGGCCGACAAGGTTATACAACCTCCTTGGCCAGGAGGACTTCCTCCTGGCTGACAAGGTTGTATAACCTTGTCAGCCGGGAGGAAGTCCTCCTGGCCGACGAGGTTGTATAACCTCGTCGGCCAGGAGGAAGTCCTCCCAGCCAACGAGGTTATACAACCTTGTCGGCCGGGAGGACTTCCTCCTGGCTGACGAGGTGGTATAACCTCGTCAGCCGGGAGGAAGTCCTCCTGGCCAACAAGGTTGTATAACCTTGTCGGCCGGGAGGACTTCCTCCTGGCCAACGAGGCTATACAGCCTCCTGCCAGGAGGAAGTCCTCCCGGCTGATGAGGTTGTAGAACCTCGTCAGGCGGGAGGGGCCCTGCTCAGGTAATCGAATGGTCCCTCCCATTCGATTATGTGAGCAAGGGGGGACCCGCACGCCAATTGTTTGGCGTGCGCTCCCACACGCCAATTGTCTGGCCTGTGGGAGCGCACGCCAAACAATTGGCGTGCGGGGCCCACACGCCAAACAATTGGCGTGCGGGGCCCACACGCCAAACAATTGGCGTGCGGGGCCCACACGCCAATTTTATTTGGCGTGCGGGGCCCACACGCCAAAAACAAAAGGGCGTGTGAGACCCACACGCCAGAGGTTTTATAACCTCGTCAGCCGGGAGGAAGTCCTCCCGGCTGACAAGGTTATAAAACCTCGTCAGCCAGGAGGACTTCCTCCTGGCCGACGAGGTTGTATAGCCTCGCTGGCCGGGAGGACTTCCTCCTGGCCGACGAGGTTGTATAACCTTGTCGGCCAGGAGGAAGTCCTCCCAGCCAACGAGGTTATACAACCTCCTCAGCCAGGAGGACTTCCTCCTGGCTGACGAGGTTTTATAATCTTGTCAGCCGGGACGAAGTCCTCCCGGCCGACGAGGTTGTATAACCTTGTCAGCCTATAACCTCGTCGGCCGGGAGGACTTCCTCCTGGCCGACAAGGCTATACAGCCTTGTGCCGGGCAGAAGTCCTCCTGGCTGACGAGGTTGTATAACCTCGTCAGCCGGGAGGGGCCCCACTCACGTAATCGAATGGTCCCTCCCATTCGATTATGTGAGCAAGGGGGGACCCGCACGCCAAACAATTGGCGTGTGGGACCCGCACGCCAATTGTTTGGCGTGCGCTCCCACACGCCAATTGTTTGGCGTGTGGGAGCGCACGCCAAACAATCGGCGTGCGGGGCCCACACACCAATTTTATTTGGCGTGCGGGGCCCACACGCCAAAAAAAAAGGGCGTGTGAGACCCACACGCCAAAAATGGCGTGTGGGTCTCACACGCCCTTTTTTTTGGCGTGTAGACCCTACACGCCAAAAAAAAATGGCGTGTTGGCCCCGCAGGCCAAAAAAAATTGGCGTGCAGGTTGGCGTTGGCGTGCGCGCTTGGCGTGCGTTTATCAACGCCCAAATTATCCATTAATGCTATACATGGTTGTAAGGATCCCGTTTGGATCCTTCACTGCCTGTAATCTGTGGGTTCAGAAGCAAAGCCTTATGCTTTGGAGAGACCGGAATTTCTAGAACCACAGTGTATTTTATTGCTAGCTCAGTAGAGGGAAGATTCAGTTTGGTCTCTCTGTATACAAAATGGGAGTAATAATAATAGAAGGGAAAAGGAAGAAGAGAAAGGAAGGAGAAATGAGATTAGTTGCTTACCTAGCTCAGTAGAGGGAAGAATCAGTTTGGTCTCTACTGAGCTAGGAAGGTGCCGGGGAGCTGGGGATTAAGTAGTAGTGTGCTTATGTAATGTTTTGTGAAACCTGTAGGTGGGGTTTCACAGTCTCCCCTCCTAAAAAAAATTGCAGGAAGAGAAGAGAAAAGAAAGGAGAAGAGAAGGATTCAGAGAAGGAGACCAGGAAAGAGGTAGAAGGACAAGGGAAGGAAGAATGGGAAGAATGTGAAAGGGTTTCAAGAGGAAGGAAGACGAGTGGGATGATTGGAGGGGACGTGGCCGGTGTGAATTGTCAACTGGGGAGGGTCGTAGTTGTCGAGATTGGTGGGATTCCTAAAAGACAATCCGAAAGGGTGATCCTCACAGCGTGGCCAAGGTGATGTTTTTGAAACGGTGGGGTAGTTACCCCGCGGCGGTGCTACTATGGGAGGAACTTACTTTTGGGGCCTCCAACATCGCAATGTCCTCCTCCTTGGTGTGGTACGGTTTCAGCTTGGAAATGTGGAAAGTTCAGTGTCAACGGTTGTTTTCCGGTAAGTCAACGGTGACGCTCTGTCTGTGGTTGAAGACTTTCAGCACCCGGTACGGGCCCTCAAATCCTTCCTTGAGTTTGTGTCACGCTCTGTGATGCCAAGGACTAAGATCCTTCTAGCTACACAGGGTGCAAAGATAGAAAAGGGTGGTAATATGGTGGTGATATGAGATATAAAAAATATAAGGATATATTTTTCAGGAGGGGCCTGCAAGCAGGGGTGGTTTAGTTCCCTCCACAGGTTTTCTTGCAAAAGCAGAGGAAATTGGTGACCTGTTACAACTGGGGCCTGCAAGCAGGGGTGGTTTTGATCCCAGTAAAGATGGCTAGAAGGGCCACAACTCCTGAAAGAAAGGACTTACTGTTATGGTCTTTTCTGGAAGGAAGGGGCACTTCTATGGGTTACTGGACAGGCTGAGGCGGTTGGATTGATGGGCTAAAGACTGGCAGTTGGTGAAGAAAGAGGGCTGATTGATCAGGTCTATAATAGAAAAACTTACAGGGCAGGACACTGGTTACTATGACTGGTGGAATGCTATGTATGTATGTTGTATGTATAAAAGATGATGGGGAATATAGCAAGGGGAAAGAAGAGCCTCTTAAATATCTTCTTTGAAGCCTTGGTGGCGAAACAGGAGAGCTAGAGAGGGCTGTCTTGTGTCCAGATTCTTAGTAGTAACTACTAAGGATGAGCCATGACAGATTGGCAATGATGTCAATGGTTGACATGGGAGTATTACCACAGTTACTGTCATGTAATATGGTTCAAGTGTGCGCTTCAGAGTGTCCAACTGAAGTGGTAACCATGTAGAACATCTGTCATGATCACCATTAGTAATATGTCATCCCAATTGGGCCACAAATGTCAAATTGTGTATGTAAGGATGTTTACATATGTTTCTTTTGAGTTGTACTATGGTTTTACTGTTGTATGATGATTATTCTGTTCGTCATACAGGTTGTATATTCTACTATTCATGTTTATACTTATTATTATAGTAGTTTAAAGTGGTTTTACTACTAGAAGGAGTAAAGTTACAGGGGTACTTTGGCTGAGGTACCCTATGTTATTTTACATGTAGAATCAGAATATTAAATACTATTTTATTATTTATATGTTTTTATATGTATTTTTCTCTTTTTATGGCGTAAAAGAGTAACAATGTCTCTTTCATAAGTAACAATGTCTCTCTTATTGGTGTTTTGTAATAATGTCTCTTTCATTGTTGGTTTGTAATAATGTCTCTTTCATTATCATATTATTATATATTTTGTTCAGGTTGTCTCTGACATAGTAGCAAGCTGACATTCCCTACCTTCAAAATGAGTGTATTAGAAAAAAAATATGTTATATCCCTAGTGCCTTTTGGATATCCTAAAATTTCTGAGGTGAATAGAACTATCAGGAATATTACTTTCTGGGAGCCATTCATCTTTATCAGCAGATGTATTTTTATATCTGACTAGGTATAGTCTAGTATCTTTTCCATTAATCCTTTCGTTCTTTTCTTTAAGAATTTTTAATACTTTCAATTTAATGTTAGGTTCAGGATCTACAATGAGGGGAATAGGTGTTCTCTCAATATACGCTTGTCCTGTTGTTCTTTGTGAGAAGGGCTTAATTAAACTGACAGGAAAAACTGGGTGTTTTCTGGATAATTCATCACTAAGGATTACTTCTACCGCATTTTTTCCATGAAGTTGCTTAATAGTAAAGGGCCCTACAAAAGATGGCTTCAGTTTTTTATTTCCTCCTAGGTTATTGAAATTTACAGTGGAAAGCAACACTTTATCTCCAATATTAAAAGATGGTTCTTTATGTGTTTTATCCCACCTTGTTTTGTTATACTCTACAGCATCTTGTACGCATTTGTTAGCATGCTTTGTGTAATGTCTAACATTTTCTTAAAATCAGCAGATGTTGGATGTACATGAGGTAATTTTGAATTAATCATGTCTTTGGGCATTCTTGGTATCCATCCTCTTTCTAAAATGTAGGGTACTTCTTTAGTTGAGGAATGCTTACTGCTATTATAAGCTATTTCTAAAGCTGGGAGTAAACTAACCCAATCATGTGTGTAACCATCTTGGTTCTTAAATTTGTCACGCTCTGTGATGCCAAGGACTGATATCCTTCTAGCTACACAAGGTGCAAGGCAAAAAATATGGGCAAAAAAGGGGTTTTTGATCTTTTATGTTAATATTTAAAAGATCAAAGATTTATGGAGGGGCCAGCAAGCTGGGGTGTTTAGTTCCCTCCAAAGGTGTTCGTGCTAAAAGCAGAGAACTGAACCTTTAAAACTGGGGCCTGCAAGCAGGGGTGTTTAGTCCCAGTGAAATAGTGGCTAAGAAAGGGCCACAACTCCTAGTAGGAAAAGACTTACTGTAGTAGGCTTTGAGGGAAGGAGGTGGGGGGCTTTCTTATGGTAAACTGAGCAGCTGGAAGCGGTTGGAAAGGTGGGCTGGAAGGCTGGACAGAGTTGGGGTTGAGGACAAGAGGCTTTGAAGTCTTGAAGACTGATTTACTGGGCAGGACACTAGCATGATGGACTGGTGGAATGCTGGGTGTAAATATGATAAAGCTGGGGAATCAAAATACAGGGGGAAGAAAGGGCCTCTTAAATGCCTTTCTGGAGCCCTGATGGCGAAACACCAAGTGGTATTTTGGTTATGGGAATACTACAAGGAAGGAGTTATCCTTAGTAGAAATAAATGATGTAATTTATCAAATTATTACATGCACAGGCTGTCAATAATTGATACAGTCTGTCAATCATCTGTAGACATCATCTGAGGGCGCTTCAAGATCTCTTAGTTTGATGTACAACATGTATTGATCACTTGATCAATAGAATACAAAAGAAATAATCAAATTATAGTACAGAATCTTATTTCTGTTTAATTTGGTTATTTCATATGTAAGGTTCTGTACCATGAGAGTTCTTGTCATACTTGCATGGAGGGCGCTTTTACAGCTCTCCATTCAATTATTTGACAAGCAAACATCATGGGAAAAGTGTCAACATTTATTATTTTCCCGTGATTAAATAAGCTTGTCATTTATTTTAATTGTACCAGTTCTTTTAGACTTATTTGAAGTATTCTTATGTTTCCTTTATCCCCTGTTTCGTTTCTTTCATTTGCTTTGATATTATTTAACTTATACTGTATGTATTTGTATAAGTTCATAATAATACAAAGACTATAAAACAGTGTAGTATTTATGTCAAATGTTATTTAATATTTTATTTATGTGTTTAAAGGATATTTACATAGTTTATGTAAGTAATTATCCCGTATTTTGAGGACTTCTCCTTATTAGAATACTCTCATATTACATATTTTTATACCTAGTAAGTATTTTAGCGCTTAGTAGGAGTATTCTTTAAGTTAATTTTATTATCAGAAGGAGTAAGTTTTCTAGGGTACTTTGGCTGAGGTACCCTAGGTTATTTTACTTGCTCTTTCAGAATATGAAATAATATTCTCACTTATCTCAAAGTTTACTGAGTAATTCTTTATTTTGTTTATTAATTTATTTATTACATTTGTTTATTGCATTATTACTACGTAATAATGTTTATATTTTGAAATGTTATCTTTTTCTTATGTGTATTATAATTTATGTTACATTATTACTTATTTAATAATGTCTCTTTCATATGTATTTTCTATTAATTAATTATTACTTTATTTATTGTTCTAGTCAGGTTGTCTCTGAACTAGTAGCAAGCTGACAAAGTTCAAGGCCAAAGGCGCAAAATCTTCTTAACATATCTTCCAATGTTTGGATCATCCTTTCCGCTAGGCCATCTGTTTGTGGATGATATGCGGTGGAAAAAGCCAATTTGGTACCTAACATGTCATGTAAATTCCTCCACAATTCAGAGGTAAACTTGGGGTCTCTGTCACTAATTATGACTTTGGGTATCCCTACATCAGACATTATTCTATTCCAGAATAATAAAGCAACTTCCATTGCCGTGTCATCTTTGTGATTAGGTATAAATCTTGCTCTCTTAGAAAATCTATCTACTACCACCAATACAGAATTGTAAGAAAAGTGTCCTCCTGGTGGTAATCCCGTGACAAAGTCCATATTGATTATTTCCCACCTTGTAGTAGGTTCTTTGATGATTTGAAGCAAGCCAAACCTTTTACCAGTTTGTTTATTTGCTTTCTGGCAGATATCACAGGTTTTTATATATTCAGCTACTTGATTCTTCCAATGGGGCCACCAAGCGGTGTTTTTAATTCTTTGCATAGTTCTTTCTTCTGAAAAATGCCCTGACCCTATCATATCATGACATTCTTCCATTATGTTATTAATCTGATTTTTCTCACAGATGACTATTACACTGGAATGTTTATGTCTATAATAAATTAAACCATCTAGAAGCGTAAATTTTCCATCAGCATATGGTTTAGATAGCTCAGGTGGTAAACTAGCAATTAATTCAGGCGCACTATTCTCATTGCTTAGTATGTCTATTAATTTAATTAATTCAACATCTTGTTGGTAGCTTTGTTCTATTAAATTAAAGTATGATTGGTCTAAATCACACGTTTGAATTCCTAATATTGGGAAAATATCCTCATCTTCAGGGTCATACGCAGGATTCTCTGGGGTATTGGGTAATGCCCATCTACTTAATCCATCTGCATTTTTATGCTTAGCTCCAGCTTTATGCACAATTGTCATATGTCCCCTGTATTGTTGAATAGCTATTTGCCATCGCAACATATGCCTATTAGGGGTTTTCATGTTCATTAAAGTTTTTACAGCTGTACAATCAGTTACTACAACCACTTTACACCCTTCTAAATAATAATGTAATTTATCTAATGCCCATACTAAAGCAAGACATTCCATCTGACTGGCACCATACTTTTTCTCTGTCACTTTAATTTGTCTGGATATAAATAGTATAGGTTTTTCAATGGGTTTATCTTCTACTTGGAATTCTTGATGTAAGGCAGCTCCTAATCCATCTAGGCAAGCATCAATATATAATATGAAGGGAAGACTGTAGTCTGGTTGGGCTAAAACTGGGGCAGTAGTGAGAGCTATTTTTAAGGATTCATAATCTTTGACTTGAGCAAAAGTCATTTCAAAAATAGTGTCTTTAGAGCAAATTTCATAAATACTCTTGGACATGTTAGCAAATTGTTGTATATGTTGTCTATAATAACTGCAGAAACCTAAAAAGGATTGCATTTCTGTAATATTTTGAGGCATAGATTTCATCATAACAGCTGCTACTTTATTTTGGTCAATGGCTAAAGACAATCCTGATACTATATGTCCTAGAGCTTTTAGTTCTGTAAAACCAAAGTTACATTTTTTGATTGACATTTTTAATCCAGCTTTAATGGCGGTTTCTAGTACAATATTTATTTTATTGATGTGTGTCTCCCAATCTTCAGAATAAATTATTATGTCATCAATATAAATCATCATCCAACATTGGCGTATGTAACATCCAAATATGGAATCCATCATCCTTTGGAAATGGGAAGGCACATTTTTTATCCCAAAGGGCATTCTCAGGTATTCATAAACTCCCAGGTGACAGATAATTCTCATGTATTTCCTACTTTCTTCTGCTATAGGTATTTGATGAAATCCCTTCAGTACATCCATGCACGTAATATATTTAGCTTTAGATAAATTGTGAAGTGAGTGGTCAATTCTAGGTATGGGGTAGTTATCAGCTTTGGTAAAGTTATTTAAAGCTCTAAAATCTCCCACCATTCTTGATTTATCATTATGCCACGCAATTATTACTGGTGTAGTAATTTCTACTTGTTCATTATGTCCTATTTTCCTCAGGACTTTCAGCTCAATCAATTCTTTAATGTGAGTTTCAAGAGCTATTCTTGATTTAGGACTGGAAGGATATGGAGGTCTCCTTAGAATTGGGGGGTAGGGTTCGTTACAGGTCAATTCAAGCTTAATATCATGTCCTTTCACATTACCAATGGGTTCTTCATTAGTACAGAATGCTTCTTTGTTACGGTAACATGTTTTAAGAATATCAATCCTTTACTTAAAGTCTCACTAATAGAGGCCTGGCTAAAATATTCACTATTAAAGGTACCTAATTCTTTATTTAATTTTGTATCTTTTCCCGTGATTGGATCAGGTAATTTGATATTAATATTGCATATTGAGAATTTCTTCTTCCAATCCGCACCAATAGTAAACAATCTATCTTTACTTTGGAATATATCAAATCCATACATGCAGAAGGAGTCATTCCCTAAGATTAAGTAATCACAAATGGCGTCTTGTAGTACCACAAACTCAATGTGCAACCTTAAAGAGCCTTTGGTGTGCGGAAAAATTAGAGTCATAGGTATAATTCCTACAGGTTTCATTGAAGAGTTACAACTACTAAATTTTGCCCTAGGAACTGGTAATAAATATTGTTTCCATTCAGGGTAATTAATATTAAGGAAGTCAGCACTTGTACACAAGCAGAAGGCTCCAATATCTAATAATACCTTTAGATATTTATCATTAAACATTACAGTAGTGTAACTGGTTTTTCCTAGAGTATAATTCATACCAGTATCTGGTTTATTTGTTAATAATTTTGCGTCAGAAATGTGTCCTACTTCTAAAGAATCATTCCATTTCTGTGGTAAATTAGAGTCACCATGTATTTCATTTATACAAAAGTTATCTCCTATATCAGCTTGTATTACTTTAATTCTGCAAGAGTCTTCTTCATCTGTTTCAGGATCATAAAAATCACCGTGCTTAGGTTCTATAGACACTATATTAAAGTCAGATTGAGAGTCTGAGTTCTCATCTTCAGATTCCACATGTACATTGTTTACTCTTTTCCTTGGGTTGGGGCATTCAGGTTTTTTATGACCAGTTTCTCCACAATTATAACACTCAGGTATCTTCACTTTCTCCATGATAGTGGGCGGATTTTTATCTTTAATTTCTTCCTTTTTATCAAAAGAATGGCTTTTCCTGTTGAGTCCTTTCATCTCTACCACTTCTTCCATTACTGAAATTAGGTGAGATAAATCTGTTGATCCTTCTTTTAATCTACATCTTACTGAATGTTCAAAATTACCACGGCATTGGTCAAGGATTTTTTCAATTATTTCCTCTGTAGTGGGATTATTATGGATGCAATTGATTCTTCTCATTTGAGTTAAACACCACTTGTGTGCAGAATGTTTTTGGGGATCAAAATAATCTGCTTCATATAATTTGCGCATTTTATTTCTCCACATTCTAGTACCAAATTTAGCTTTGATCAATTCTTTCCAAGTACTCCAGCTTTGTACTCCTATTTCTTCTTGGGTGTTTACATACCATTCATACGCAACACCTTCAAATATTCTACGAAGTCTGGCAGAGATAATATCTTCAATTGCACCATAAGTTTTAATAAGGTGATCAATGTATTTAATAAAAGTAATGTGATCATACTCTCCTTGACCCGTAAATTTTGGCCAATCAGCTAGGGGAGGCATGAGTTTATTAATGGCTACTATATCTAGATTGTAGTTAATACCAGAATCTTTACTAGTCTGTTCTGCTCTCTTTTTATTACTTTTTTCAGTCATAAAGGGGTTATTAAACTTTGGACTATCCTCTGATATATTCTGTAAATGAGGAGGTATTTCCTTATTGTTAGAATTTTTAATCTCTTTTATATCTTCTCTAATTAGGCTTAATTGAGAGTTATAGTCTTTATTCAACTCCTCCATAGTCAAATGTGTATATTCTAGATTTTTAAGCATGGTAGAATTGTGTTGTAATAATAATTCTTTAATTTCATTTAAAGATCCATCATTATTATTCTTTTGTTTTTCTTTAATAATGTCCTGTTTTATAGTTGAAGTAACATAATCAGAGTTACCATTTGATACTTCTTCCAATCTTTGGATTCTTTCAGTTAATAATTCATTATTGGCTTTGTTATTCTCATGTAAAATTTGTATTTCATTTTTTATGTCTTTAAAAATGTTACTTTCACTTAAGTCAAGCGGTAATTGGGTCAATACTTGTATTAATTGAGAGAATCTGATGTCAATGTCATTGGTAATGACTTTAGAAGAAGAGGAAATCCTATGTACAATGTTGTTGTGATTAATCTCGAAATTACTGTCAAGATTAGTCAAATTGCTATTTACAACATCAATGCTATCTAGTATAGCACGAAAATAAGAGATATCCTCTACGCGGTGCTGTCGTAGAGGCCCTTGGCGGCTTGGATCATCTCTGAGATTTGTTTCCATTTGCGCGGGTTGCTGTAATCCTTGCGCTTGTCTGAATGTTTTTCTTTCTTTGCCTTCCCGTTGGTTTTCTCTGGAGCGGGGAAGTGTAATTTTTTCTCGTTCCAGGGATTCCATCCCTTCACGTAAGATTCTATTTCTTTGTTCGTCATCAGCTTCTGTAGAGATTTCTGGGTCTCTTGCGCGTCGGAAAGAATGGTGCGGAGAATGTTGGGATCTGTCTTCGCCACGTTTTCTTGGCTCCTCTTCCACAAGGCCACGTGCTGTCGAACCAGAACCTTGATCCTCTCTGGTTTCCAGAGCTCCTGGATGTCTCTGGATTGGTTTATCACCTGGATTTCTGGGGTCTTTGGATGCGTCAAGGATGGCGGTAAGGGGTTGACTTCCTTCGTTTTTGAGTTGGAATCCTCCATTTGCATCCCTTGGGGTTCGTGGGTATCCTCCGACAAAGTCAAAGGTGGATCTATTTCCATCGCTTCCGTCGTCGAATTGTTGGGAGCTATATCCCGGCGTTGGATTGGTTTGAATTTCATCGTTTTGATCCTCTCTTGTAATTCCCGTTCTCCTGGAAGCTCAAGAGGGGTCTGGGAGGGGTCCTGCAAGGTCTGGCCTACTGGATCTGGTAGACATAGCAGTTAGTTGATTTCTTTTTTATTTAGTTTTTAAAAGAAATGGACGATTTTATTACTGACTAGTAATGACTTCGTCGGTGGAGTTAGAGATGTTAGAGTTGGATCCTGACGAGTTGTTCTCGGTAGCGTTGACAGTGGAAGTGTTATTCACTGAAAAGAGAATAGTTTCCGTTTCTTTTAGTCAGATAAGGTTGTTAATCTCGGGGAAATAAATGAGAAATACACGGACTTGCGGCGCGTTTTCTAGCTCTTTTGTCTTCGCGGTATTCACAAAACAATTGGTTAACAATTAATTGGCTCTCTAAGTCCGCTTCTTCTTGTTGTTGGATGTGGTAGGTAGCTAACTGGATCTGTTCCTCTCGAGTAAGTAGCTCCCACGACGATGGCACGTAGTTGCGGATGAATTCCTCCTTGCGTAGCCTAAGATATTCAAGGTAGTATTGGATTAGTTCGGCGTTCTCCTTAAGATTCACTATGAAGAATTTTTAAAGAAGAGTATGAAAAAGAATTATTATTAATGTTTCTTTTTGGTTTTAATGTTTTAGTAGAAAATGAGATTTTTTGAGTTTTTTATGGATTTTTAATTTTGCATAAAAAGATATGTATTTTACGGTTTTTTGTGATTTGAAAATCAGATCTGGGTAGATGACAGGATAAAGAATGTTTTTGTAATTTCTTTAAGGTTTTTATAAAAAAGGGATAATTTTTTATAGTGGTTTGGATTTATGGATAATTTTTACGGTGTAGATTTATGTTTGTAAAAAAATAAAGATGGCTAAGTGAGGAATAATTTTTATGGGTAATAAAAATTGGATAATTCCCGGCCAGACCCCCAATTGTCATGCTCTGTGATGCCAAGGACTAAGATCCTTCTAGCTACACAGGGTGCAAAGATAGAAAAGGGTGGTAATATGGTGGTGATATGAGATATAAAAAATATAAGGATATATTTTTTAAGGAGGGGCCTGCAAGCAGGGGTGGTTTAGTTCCCTCCACAGGTTTTCTTGCAAAAGCAGAGGAAATTGGTTACCTGTTACAACTGGGGCCTGCAAGCAGGGGTTGTTTTGATCCCAGTAAAGATGGCTAGAAGGGCCACAACTCCTGAAAGAAAGGACTTACTGTTATGGTCTTTTCTGGAAGGAAGGGGCACTTCTATGGGTTACTGGACAGGCTGAGGCGGTTGGATTGATGGGCTAAAGACTGGCAGTTGGTGAAGAAAGAGGGCTGATTGATCAGGTCTATAATAGACAAACTTACAGGGCAGGACACTGGTTACTATGACTGGTGGAATGCTATGTATGTATGTTGTATGTATAAAAGATGATGGGGAATATAGCAAGGGGAAAGAAGAGCCTCTTAAATATCTTCTTTGAAGCCTTGGTGGCGAAACAGGAGAGCTAGAGAGGGCTGTCTTGTGTCATGATTCTTAGTAGTAACTACTAAGGATGAGCCATGACAGATTGGCAATGATGTCAATGGTTGACATGGGAGTATTACCACAGTTACTGTCATGTAATATGGTTCAAGTGTGCGCTTCAGAGTGTCCAACTGAAGTGGTAACCATGTAGAACATCTGTCATGATCACCATTAGTAATATGTCATCCCAATTGGGCCACAAATGTCAAATTGTGTATGTAAGGATGTTTACATATGTTTCTTTTAAGTTGTACTATGGTTTTACTGTTGTATGATGATTATTCTGTTCGTCATACAGGTTGTATATTCTACTATTCATGTTTATACTTATTATTATAGTAGTTTAAAGTGGTTTTACTACTAGAAGGAGTAAAGTTACAGGGGTACTTTGGCTGAGGTACCCTATGTTATTTTACATGTAGAATCAGAATATTAAATACTATTTTATTATTTATATGTTTTTATATGTATTTTTCTCTTTTTATGGCGTAAAAGAGTAACAATGTCTCTCTTATTGGTGTTTTGTAATAATGTCTCTTTCATTGTTGGTTTGTAATAATGTCTCTTTCACTATTATATTATTATATATTTTGTTCAGGTTGTCTCTGACATAGTGTCACGCTCTGTGATGCCAAGGACTGATATCCTTCTAGCTACACAAGGTGCAAGGCAAAAAATATGGGCAAAAAAGGGGTTTTTGATCTTTTATGTTAATATTTAAAAGATCAAAGATTTATGGAGGGGCCAGCAAGCTGGGGTGTTTAGTTCCCTCCAAAGGTGTTCGTGCTAAAAGCAGAGAACTGAACCTTTAAAACTGGGGCCTGCAAGCAGGGGTGTTTAGTCCCAGTGAAATAGTGGCTAAGAAAGGGCCACAACTCCTAGTAGGAAAAGACTTACTGTAGTAGGCTTTGAGGGAAGGAGGTGGGGGGCTTTCTTATGGTAAACTGAGCAGCTGGAAGCGGTTGGAAAGGTGGGCTGGAAGGCTGGACAGAGTTGGGGTTGAGGACAAGAGGCTTTGAGGTCTTGAAGACTGATTTACTGGGCAGGACACTAGTATGCTGGACTGGTGGAATTCTGGTTGTAAATATGATAAAGCTGGGGAATCAAAATACAGGGGGAAGAAAGGGCCTCTTAAATGCCTTTCTGGAGCCCTGATGGCGAAACACCAAGTGGTATTTTGGCTATGGGAATACTACAAGGAAGGAGTTATCCTTAGTAGAAATAAATGATGTAATTTATCAAATTATTACATGCACAGGCTGTCAATAATTGATACAGTCTGTCAATCATCTGTAGACATCATCTGAGGGCGCTTCAAGAGCTCTTAGTTTGATGTACAACATGTATTGATCACTTGATCAATAGAATACAAAAGAAATAATCAAATTATAGTACAGAATCTTATTTCTGTTTAATTTGGTTATTTCATATGTAAGGTTCTGTACCATGAGAGTTCTTGTCATACTTGCATGGAGGGCGCTTTTACAGCTCTCCATTCAATTATTTGACAAGCAAACATCATGGGAAAAGTGTCAACATTTATTTTCCCGTGATTAAATAAGCTTGTCATTTATTTTACTTGTAAAAGTTCTTTTAGACTTATTTGAAGTATTCTTATGTTTTCTTTGTCCTCTGTTTCGTGTCTTTCATGTGTTATGATATTATTTAACTTATACTGTATGTGTTTGCATAGGTTAATAATAATAATACCAAGACTATAAAACAGCGTGATATTTATGTCAAATGTTATTTAATATTTTATTTATGTGTTTCAAGGATAATTACATAGTTTATTTAAGTAATTATCCCGTATTTTGAGAGCTTCTACTTATTAGAATACTCTCATATTACATATGTTTATACCTAGTAAGTATTTTAGCGCTTAGTAGGAGTATTCTTTAAGTTAATTTTATTATTAGAAGAAGTTTTCTAGGGTACTTTAGCCGAGGTACCCTAGGTTATTTTACCTGCTCTTTCAGAATATAAAATAATACTCTCAATTATCTCAAAGGTTAATGAGTTATTATTTATTTTATTATTAATTTATTTATTATATTTGTTTCTAGCATTATTACTAATTAATAATGTTTCTATTTTAAAATGTTATCTTTTTCTTATGTTTATTATAATTTATGTTTCATTATTACTTGTGTAATAATGTCTCTTTCATATGTATTTATTAATTAATTATTACTTTATTTATTGTTCTAGTCAGGTTGTCTCTGAACTAGTAGCAAGCTGACACATAGTAGCAAGCTGACAGTTTGTCTACGCCGCCCTGATGGCGGCCGCGCCAGTCCGCGGAATTAAGGAGAGCCCACGAGCCCGGCATTACGGGAGGTTGGGCTTGATGGGATTTGTTGTGCTTGACCGCTTGACGTACATGGCTGGTACACAATGAGTCACGGGCGTTTGCCCACGAGTCCTCGCGGTTTCTCAACCACTTTTGGATTGTGGCTGGTGGGTTGGACGTATTGGGTAGCGATGGGAATAGATTCGGTTGACGTCCAAAGAGAAGTTGGAAGGGGCTCACTCCCGTTGCCACGTTCACGGCCGATTTAATAGCAAACTCGACGGCAGGGAGGGACTCTAGCCATTTCCCTTGGCGTTTTGATGTGAAGGTTCGGAGGATTTGACCAACGGTTTTGTTGGTGCGCTCCCTACGTCCATCCGCCTGCGGGTGGAACACCGATGACATGTGAAAGTGTATGTTCAATCTGCGCATGAGTGATTGCCAGACATTGGACGTCCAGGTCTTGTCGCGATCGCTGATGATCGACCTGGGCGTGCCAAATATAGCCATCCATCCGCTAAAGAGTTGTGAAGCTATTTTGTCCGCTGTATCTGACTGGAGTACCGGGATGATCCGGGTGAAACCGGATAGCTGGCACGTACAGGTAAGAATCATATCGTAGTGATTTGAGGATTTAAGCGGACCGACAAAGTCAATCGCCAGATCAGAGAGTGGTAGCCAAGGGACGTCGGGCGTGAGCATCTTCCCAGTCGGGGCAGTGGTAGGCGCTTTTGTCCGTTGACAGACTACGCAGCACTTGATAAAGGAAGCTGTGTCGGGACCCATGGGGGGCCAAAAAAAATCGCGTCGGAGTTCTGTAATGGTTTTGAGGTAGCCCAGATGTCCAAGTCGGACGTGGGCTTCCTCAATGAGACGGCGACAGGTGTCTCCCCCCTCCAGGATCACTAGGCGGTTGTCAACGACCATGAGTCCTTTGATTTCCGTGCAGTTTTCCCGCAGCAGTAAGACTTTCTGGAGCGCAACGCAGAATGGGTCGGCCTCGTAACCGCTAGTGATGTTGGCTTTGAGTGACTGGGATAGTGCAGTCCCCAGTTCGGTCAACGCTGCAACCGACTGAACGTCCGCAAGTGACGTCTGGATCTCCTCTTCGCCCATGTCCTTCCGGGATAGGGCGTTGGCGACCGTGTTGTCCTCGCCTTTGATGTAGTCAAAGTTTAGGTCAAAGTCAGCTAAGATTTCCGTCCACCGCGCTTGTCTGCGGCTTAGTTTACGTTGTTTCAGGAGGTAAATAAGGGAGTGATGATCCAACATAACATTGATTTTCATTCCCAGGAGTAGCATCTTCCACTTCTGCGATGCATGGATCATGGCGAGAAGCTCCTGTTCGTGGACGGGGTAGTTCTGTTCCGCTGGCGTCATGAGGTGAGATTCGTAAGCAATTGGTGAGGCTGATTTCCATTCTTTGCCCTGGAAGAGGGCTGCTCCAAGTCCAGCGCCGCTGGCGTCCGTGAAAAGCCAGAGTGGGTCGTCGGACTTGTAGTCGATGTTCTTGAGGCATGGGAGGGAAGTCATGATTTTTTTTATGTTGAGGAACTCTGTTTCTTCTGCTTCGCCCCACTTGAATTGTTTGGGATCAAGCTTTGTACTGGTCAGAGGTGTCAGCGTTGCTACATACTTCTCTAAGCCCCAGATAAAATTTTTCATCCACTGTACCGTCCCCAGAAATTTCTTCACTCCCTTAGGAGATTGAGGTGACGGCCAGTCCAGAATTGATTTGACTTTCTCGTCGTCTGTGCAGACCCCGTCCTCGGATATCCAGTGGCCTAAGAACTTGATCTTCTGTCAAAAAAGTTGTGTCTTTTTCGGGCTACAGTACAAGTTGGCTGCCCAAAGGCGTTCCAGGACCCGTCGAACATGTTTCTCGTGGTCGATGAAGTTGTCAGAAAAAATCACAATGTCGTCCAGATAAACGACGCAGATTTCGTTAATGAGCTCACTAAGGGCCTCTTCTAACCTGGCTTGATGCGTTGCGGGTGCATTGGTTAGTCCCATGGGCATGACTACCCATTTGTATAGTTCCCAGGGAGTGCTGACGGCGGTGAGTGGGATGTCCGCTTCCCGCATTCTTGTTTGGAAGAAACCGTTGGTCTGGTCCAGTATGGAAAAGACCTTGCCGGAAGCTACCACTTGTATAAGCTCATCGACGTTGGGTAGAGGGGACCGGTCGCGGACGGTGTTTTTATTGAGAACCCGATAATTGCAGACCCAGCGTGGAAGTGCCAAACTGTCTTTTTTCGGTATGATCATGCTGGGGGAAGAATATTGGCCCGATGCCCGACAAAGCTGTCCTGCTTCAACATGTTGGTCCAGTAGTTTCCGCCACGCTGGCAGGTGCTTTTGAGGGTAAGGATATTGCCGTTCGTTGATGGTTGCATTGGGGTCGGTATGAATGATTTTGTGGCGTACCCAAGAATGTTCCGCCGGTAATTTTTTCTGAAACAAACCATCTTGAAAAAGCTCGTTGCAGTAAGTATCATCAGTGACAGGCGGGATATTGGAGGGGAAGAGGTCTTCAAATTCTCTCAGCACTACCTGCTTGGAGTTCCCACACGGGTACTCCAGTTGCGTATCGGGGCAGCTGATCTCACTGTTGGATGGTGTAAAATTTTCTTTTTTCATTGCGGGGGGCAGTCGATAATCAAGAAGGGTACAATGTGATTTGTCGCAGCAGAGGGTGTTTTGGAAGATGGAGACTGAAAGATTAAAATGGGAGAGGAAGGGGATACCTAGGATCATATCATACTCTCCTTTTACTGCTACTATCCGGAGACGGACGTCATCAAAGGTGAGGGATGATGCGGGTTCAGTGAGCGAAGCTGTCACGAAGTGTCGTAGGATGATTGGTTGTTGGGTCGGGTCGTCCAGTGCAAGCCGGACAATCAAAGGATTTTTAAGTAGTTGGAATTCGAGGCCCGCCGTTCATGCCGCTCTCTCCGTGATGAGGTTTAGTTCAGAACCTGTATCAATTAAACCAAGTAAGTCCTTCCCTTGGATGGTGAACTTGATGATCAATTGGCAAGGATGGGGAGGGTGCACGTACCCTTCGTTGTTGGAGGATTGAAGCTCCTTGTCCAGGGCCGCCAATGCCGACACCGCTGCTGGTTCTAGTTCAGGGAACAGTCCCTCGTCGGATATGCCGGCTATTGTGGCTGCGCGTCCAGTTGGTCTCCCTGCCGGGGGTTGCGTTGGTTTGCCGGCTGTCATGGAACCTTGGGGCCGGTTTTGGGACGGTTTATGATCGGCGGCTTGAGGGGGAGTCACGAATGACTCAGGAATCTTGACGTACGAACGGTCCAGTTGGCCTGAACACGCTCCCGGTGCGCTGCCGCAGCTTTTCTTGCAGAATCGGCAAAGGCCTATCAAGTCGAGATAGGCGTGAAGTCGCCATATATTGTCTTCTTTGGCCGGTCGACTAGTTGACTGAGAGGTGGATGACTTTGTTGATGAGGGATTTCCTCGGTTGCGGCCTGAGGATCGTTTGGAGATGCCTTCCCAGAAGAGGGAGGCTCGGCTTTCAAAGGTGCTGTAAGAGGAGCTGGTGATTATTCACCTCGGCTTGTAGGTTGTCTGTCATGCCAAGGGTCATTGACTCTGCTAGGCTGAAGTCGGATGTTTGAGTTGTTGTCGGCAAGTCAAAATTCATCACACTTTGTAGTGATTGAGCCCGCGTACTGTAGGTCAAGAAGGATTTGGAGCCGGACATCCGTGGGCTCCAGAGTTGAGCGCGGAGGGACGTGCGCCATAAGGGGGGGAGGGCAAACTGAAACAGTCGTTGTTTGAATTCTGCCCAGGGCCGATTCACGAAGTTGTCTATCTCGCCGGCGTAGAACAAGAGTACGTTGGTTTCGCGGATAAGTCGGCCAGTGAGGCGGATTTTATCCTCATCGTGGTTGACCCCGTTAGTGGCAAAGTAGATTTCTACTCCCCAGATCCAGTTGACAAAGGGTTCCACTTGTTGGAGAGGGCCGTTGAAGAGGGGTCCGTCGGTGGTGCGGAAGCGTCGTAAGTCGACATGATTGGATTCACCTTGACATGGGTCCGGTTGGTCCGTTTTGACTGTCAGTCGCAGAAGGGCCTCCTCGAGACGGCTGATGCGATCTGCATTGGCTTTTCAAAGTTCCATCACCGCTGCGCAATCGGCGTTGGCTTGATCAATGCTGAAATGTTGCAGCTTGATCACTCCTTCCAAGTATTCCTGCATTGACAGGGATTTGGTCCAGGAGGGTGGCCAAGTGTTAGGATTAGGTTGGGTTGATGAGGTGGCTGCCTGTTCCATGGACATGGTTGGTGGTGGGGGAAGGTCAAGTGGGGGTGCAAGTACTGCCGCTATCTTTGCTTTGCGTTTGGCTGTGTTCGCTGCTCGAAGAATTGCCTCTGGGTCCAACAGAGGTACAAGGGAGTCGGCCTGAGAACGAGTGGTCATGTACCAGACGGCGATTTGAAGGGGTTTGTTGTTTGGTTCGAGAAAAAAAAAGTGTAAGGATCCCGTTTGGATCCTTCACTGCCTGTAATCTGTGGGTTCAGAAGCAAAGCCTTATGCTTTGGAGAGACCGGACTTTCTAGAACCACAGTGTATTTTGTTGCTAGCTCAGTAGAGGGAAGAATCAGTTTGGTCTCTCTGTATACAAAATGGTAGTAATAAAAATAGAAGGGAAAAGGAAGAAGAGAAAGGAAGAAGAAATGAGATGAGTTTCTTACCTAGCTCAGTAGAGGGAAGAATCATTTTGGTCTCTACTGAGCTAGGAGGGTGCCGGGGAGCTGGGGATTAAGTAGTAGTGTGCTTATGTAATGTTTTGTGAAACCTGTAGGTGGGGTTTCACAATGGTGACTCTAATTTACCACAAAAATGGGATCCCTCCATGAAAATTGGCCATATATCTGACACAAAGTTACTCACCAATATACCTGAAGCTGGTATGAGTTACACCATGGGGAAGACTAGTTATACTACTGTCTTGTTTTACAATAAAGAAATAAGAGTACTCCTTGACGTAGGAGCTTTCTGTTCTTGTGCCAGTAGTACCTTTCTAGATGAATGTTACCCCAGATGGAGAGATAACTTAATGCCCATGCCAAAAGCCAAGCTCAGTAGTTGCAACTCAGCCATGAAACCTATTGGAGTAGTATCCATACCTCTAATATTTCCTCATTCTAAAGGATCTCTAAGGTTATCTGTTGAATTTGTAGTGTTACAAGATGCAGTCTGTGATTACCTGATCCTAGGTAATGATGCTTTCTGTATGTATGGTATAGATATTTTCCAGAGTAAAGATAGATTCTACACTATTGGTGGTGATTGGAAAAGAAAATTGCAAATCTGCAACATTAACATCAAGATACCAGATGTCATTAATAATGTTGAAATCCAACAAGATCTACTATCTTTCCAGAAAGAATATTTATCCCAAGCTGCTGTCAGTGAAATATTAAATGAGAAACAGAAGTTGGATGTGTTGAAAACTTGTTTTGAACATAAAGAAGCTTTCTGTACCACAGAAGAACCAATTGGTAACATCAAAGGCCATGACATGAAATTGGAACTTAATATTGACAAACCTTATCCCCCTGAGTTGAGGAGACCACCCTACCCCTCCAGCCCCAGATCAAGAGAAGCTCTGGAAACACACATCAAAGACCTACAAGAAATCAAAGTCCTGAGAAAAGTTGGACATAATGAACAGGTAGAAGTAACCACACCTGTAATAATTGCTTGGCATAATGAGAAGTCAAGAATGGTGGGAGATTTCCGTGCTCTAAATAACTACACCAGACCTGACTACTATCCTATCCCCAGGATAGACCATTCATTACATAACTTATCTAAGGCCAAGTATATCACCACTATGGATGTACTGAAAGGGTTCCATCAGATCCCCATAGCGCCTGAGAGTAGGAAATTCCTGGGAATCATATGTCACCTAGGGATTTTTGAATACCTCAGAATGCCTTTTGGCATAAAGAATGCACCATCACACTTCCAAAGAATGATGGACTCCATTTTTGGCTCATTCATTAGACAAAACTGGATGATGGTATATATAGATGACATTATCATTTACTCTGATGACTGGGAAACTCACCTAGAAAAGATCAATATAGTACTCCAAACTGCCATAAAAGCAGGATTAAAAATGTCCATCAAAAAGTGTAACTTTGGATATGGAGAACTTAAAGCACTAGGAAGAGTAGTCTCAGGTCTTTCTCTAGCTATAGACCAAAATAAAGTAGCAGCAGTATTAATGAAAGGGCATTAATAAAAAAACCCGGTTTTTCCGCGTTTACACCCGGTTTTCTGCGCAGCTGCGGCTGCGCAGTGCACCCCGTTTTCCGCGCAGGCACCCGGTTTTTTTTAATTTTTAATTTTTATGCAAATAGCATATGGAGGGCGGCATTTGATGCGCGTGACCCCAAAACAAATAAAATAAATAAATAGAACAAGGAAAATAAACAAAATAATATAATATAAAATGATATAAAATTAAATAAATAGAATAAATGAAATGAATAAATTAAATAAATAAATTAAAAGCAAGAGACATAATTGCAAGTTAATGATTTATGAATAACGCAACCTCCCCAATCATCCTCATTCAATATTTTATTTAAAACAAACAAAATAAATAAGTAAAACAAGTAAAATAAACAAAACAAAATAATATAAAATAAAATAAAATAAAATAAAACAAAACAAAATAAATGGAATAAATGAAATGAATAAAATAAATAAATAAATTAAAAGCAAGAGACATAATTGCAAGTTAATAATTTATGAATAAATAATAAATGTAATAAAGTTAATAATTTATGAATAAATAATAAATGTAATAAACAACATGTAACACTCAAAGCATTATGCAATGTACCATACCTCTGTGTATCATTGTATTTCCATTTCTTTGTCATGAAATCTGATAATAAGTTAATTTTATAATCAGTATTTGTTTCAAATGAATTCTTCACCCTCTAAAGTGTATGAATCCATTTAACAACTCCCTGAATATCTTGAAAGACAGACGTGAAGGTGTTTGGAAATAAATTGAGTCCAAAAATAATAATAATCCAACCAGTGATTTAAAAAGAAAGCTTTTAGTCACATTAGATTCTACACCCCTTAAAGTGCTTTAAAAAAGTTTAACATGTTGAGAAATCCTGGAAATTAAGCTGTGAGGATTTTTTATGAAAAAACCAGGTGGATTGGCCAAAAAAAATAGAAGACATGTTTTTTTGCAAAATAAATAATTACCATAAAATTCTAAACCCCTGTAAGTATGATAAATAAATTTAAAACTTTGAAAAATAATGAAAATCCGCCTGCAAAAAATTAAATTAAAAAAAACCAGGTGGATTGGCCAAAAAAAATAGAAGGCATAGTTTTTTTGAAAAATAAAAATTAACATAAAATTCTAAACCCCTGTAAGTATGATAAATAAATTTAAAAATTTGAAAAATAATGAAAATCCGCCCGCAAAAAGTTAAATCAAAAAAAAACTGGGTGGATTGGCCAAAAAAAACAGAAGACATAGTTTTTTTGCAAAATAAAAATTACCATAAAATTCTGCACCCCTGTAAGTATAATAAGTAGATTTAGAATTTTGAAAAATAATGAAAATCCGCCCGCAAAAAATTAAATAAAAAAACCGGGTGTAAATGCGGAAAACCGGGTGTACTGCGCAGCAATTTGGACGTCGCCGCTGCGTAAAACCGGGTGTAAACGCGGAAAAACCGGGTTTTTTTATTAATGCCCTTAATGAAATCCATGCCTCAGAATAGAACAGAAATTATGTCATTTCTAGGTTGCTGTAGTTATTACCGCCAACATGTCCCCAACTTTGCAAATGTAAGTAAAAGCCTCTACGCACTCTGTAATCATGATACAATATTTGAAATGGCCTATGATAGAGTACAAAATTATGAAGAGTTAAAGAGACTCCTTACCACTGCACCAGTTTTGGCTCAACCTGACTATACCAAACCATTTATACTGTATATTGAAAACATTATAAACTTGGAAAGTTCAGTCTCCTAGATGGCCTTCTATATTTCAGGAATAGGCATTCAAGTGTACTAGTGCTAAGTAACCCTTCCCAAATTGATAACATTCTGAAAGAATGCCATGATAATGTTAATTCTGGACACTTTTCTGAAGAAAGAACAGTGGAGAGAATTAAATATACAGCATGGTGGATCAATTGGAAAGAACAAGTACACAACTATATCAAATCTTGTGATGGGTGTCAGAAAGGCAATAAGCAAACTGGAAAGAGATTTGGCTTACTACAGAAAATATCTGAACCAACTGACAAGTGGGAAATCATAAACATGGACTTTGTAACAGGCCTACCACCAGGAGGATCCTTCTCATATAACTCAGTACTAGTAGCTGTATACAGATTCTCCAAGAGAGCCAGGTTCCTACCTAACCATAAGGATGATACTGCCATGGAGGTTGCCCTGTTATTTTGGAATAGGATCATGGCTGATGTAGGTATACCCAAAATTATCATTAGTGATAGAGATCCCAAATTCACATCAGAATTCTGGAGGAACCTACATGACATGCTTGGTACTAAACTAGCTTTCTCCGCAGCTTATCACCCTCAGACTGATGGGTTAGCAGAAAGAATGATACAAACTCTAGAAGACATGTTACGTAGATTCTGCTCCTTTGGATTTGAGTTTAAGAATCATGATGGATACACTCATGATTGGGTGAGTCTACTACCAGCATTGGAAATTGCCTATAATAGTAGTAAACATTCCTCCACTAAGGAAGCTCCATATGTATTAGAGAGGGGATGGATACCACGCATGCCCAAAGACACCTTAAATGATAAATTACCCCACCTGCATCCAACAGCCTTAGATTTCAAGAAGATGTTAGATCTGACCCAACAACATGCTAAGAAATGCGTGGAGGAAGCAGTAGAGTATAACAAAGGGAGATGGGATAAAAGCCACAAAAAACCTGAGTTTAAAATAGGAGATAATATCCTTTTTTCCACTATTAACTTCAACAACTTAGGAGGTAGCAGGAAACTAAAACCCCCTTTCATAGGTCCCTTTACCATTAAACAACTCCATGGAAAGAATGCAGTAGAAGTCATTCTGACAGAGGAACTATCAAGAAAACATCCAGTATTTCCAGTCAGTCTAGTAAAACAGTAACAATCTAGAACTGAAGATGAACCAGTTACTCAACAACCAGTTCTCCTGATTGAGGTCCCACCTTCTGGACAATTAAAAGTACATAAAATCCTGAAAGATAAAAAAGAAAGGATACAGGGAAAAGATACAAGGCTTTATCTTGTTAGATATAAGAACAAATCAGCAGATAAAGATTATTGGTTACCTGAAAATAATATCCCAGATGGAGCAATACATCTGAGAAATTATAGGGCATCCAAGAGGTCCTGTTGAAAAAAAAAAATCCTTAAAATAAACTTATCTTTTGGTTGAAACTTGCTTTTTCAGGAGACTTATCTTGGTGGTAGGGAATGTCAGCTTGCTACTATGACAGAGCAACCTGTCACAAGTTTTCTTCAAAAATTATTATAAAATACATAGAATATCAAATAATAGTTGAATATTATTTGATATTATAAATCTACACTAAAATTAACCTAGGGTACCTCACTCACAGGTACCCCTAATTCTCACGCCTTCACTATGTAAATTAGCTTACAAGAATTAGCAAGTACCTTTAATAAAGGGCACTTGCACTAATTAATGCTTATATATATAAATACATATGCTTAAACCCCATTTCCAGTCACGGAAATGAGGTGTTGTGTAAATTAGGGGAGATAGTGTAAATACACTGTGTTTTACTCAAACCCCGCGTACCGCAGTCCGCAGAGCCTGAAGTTCAACCCGCGTGACTGAAAGCCCGCGCCAAAGTTGGGACATAAGCCCCCGCGCAAGCATTAAGCCCCTTACAGCCTCTCAGCTTGGCACGCGGACTCCACAGTCACTCAGGTACACCCAAATCAGCAAAAACATGCCCCAGTGACCTCATTACATATGTTACATATGTAATGAAGACTACTGGGGACTAAATAATTAATTATATTAGATTGTATTATTTTTTATATATACAAATAAAAATACACTGACTGAACAAACAGTACAAATAATACTGTGGCTTATTATAAATACAAATAAGCCACTAGTATTAAATATATAACAACCAGTACTGATGTAGTACAGACTGTAAGTCAAAATAAATACATAAATACACTAAATAAATCAATTGGTGACGTGTATTCAAAGCAGGGGCTGCTGAAGCGTCACCAAGAAAGCAAAAATGGCCAAAATGTGGTCCAAAGATCCCACAAGTTGGCCAATAATACCTACAGGGTCCCCAGAGGGAACTCAAGACTATTTAAGGAGCTCTTCAACCGCCCAAAGAAGGCTCCTCATGCTTCCCAATACCCACTAACAACCTTACCCACTTCTTATTAGATATATACATCTGTATAACACAGTCTGGTAAGCTTCTTAGTAGTTATTCTTTAGCCCTGTCTTCCCCAACAACTTCACAGTGCCCATCCAGCTCCACCATCCATCCATCCAAGCGCTTCAAACTGTCCAGTTTCACCCAGAATATCCCCAAGATCCCTCAAGGTTTATTACTAGTAAGTAATAACCCTTTTTCTTGAAGATATTCCCCCATTTCCATTCCTGGGATTAAACCACCCCTGTTCCAACAGGCCCCAGTGTTCCAGGTACCTAAATCCTCTGCAATTTCTTTGCAAGATACCTTAGAGGGATCTAAACCACCCCTGATTTATCAGGCCCCTCTGGTTTTAATTATATTAAATTTATTTAATATAATTATTACCTTATTTTTTCTCTGAATTTTTACGGCACAATTCCCCCATATCTCTTGGGAATTGCACCTTTTTACCTTACCCAGAGCTTTTATACTCTTTCCATCTATCCTTGCACCACCTGTAGCTAGAAGGACTTGTCCTTGGCATCAGGGAGGCTGACATGTGGACTACAATGATGCGGCTGACAGATGGTTGTGTGCTTAGATTACACACGTGTAACAGACCTGTTACTGACCTATCTCAACATTCTTCATCATCATCCTCATCCTCCTCATCACCATCATTACTCTCAGTCAAGAAGAGTTTGAAGAATCAGAAAATAATGTTGGAGCTGGAGTCACAGATTTCTATCAATTATTACACCCTCCTCCGTCTCCAGAGATCTCCGGCCTGTGAGAATTTGTTGAAATTTAAAGGCAGAAACTTGTTTTAAATATGATCTAAACTCAGTTTAAACCTTAATCATCTTTTAATTGAATGATCCAAATTAGTCCTCTTATTGATCATTGCTCTATTCCTTCTTCCTCTATCAATCATCCTATTCCTTCTCCCCCTCTCTACAACTCTATCCTTTGTCAGTTAATCCTGACCACAGTCAATATGCAAGGTTGATTCAAGTCATATGCAAAATGACTCAATCCTAGAAGTCCCGCTCTCACCATCTCCGAGGTCCGGCAGACTCGAGAAGATTTTCCACCGACAACCACCTATCCCAATCCCAACCGACTATTTCCCTTAATCAACCGTCGAGCACCCTATCAGCTGCTTGTTTATCCAATCAATCACTTGAAACCAACTTTGAAAATCTAGGAGGAGTGCAATTTAGTCCAAGTGGAGGTACTTGGAACAGTTTCTTTTTTGTCTTGCTCTTGTCTCTTCACTTCTCTGAACATAAAAAATTGATCCTTCTTTTCCTCAATACTTTCAGGCTTGTGACTATTTTTCTATTCCTATTCATCTTCAAAGGCGCTGTTATCAACTTGATTTGTTACCAGGATTTATCAAAGCTAAAGGTATAATAAAGATCATTCATTCACTTTTATTATACTCTTTTAAGTTTCGTTATCTTTTCTTATGAACACTTTATTGTTTTTGATTTCTCAAGAGTTCTGTTACTACTATTAGCTTTTAAGTTACTGCTGCAATAAAGTGTTTGACACCAAAATCTCACATCCTTTCCTCCTTAAAAAAACCTCTTTCCCATTTCCTCTTTATCTTTTTCCCTTTCCAAATCTCCAATCTCCTTGTCCTTATTCTAATCCTCACTCAAATTGACTAACCCTTCACTCAAAAGAACTTTGTTGAACAATCTCTTAAACTATTAATTTAACTCTACTCTATTGACTAATTGGTCAACTATCAACTACGGTCTACTATCAATTATCTTATGGCCTCATCTTACTAGCTATATATAGTTTGTTTCTTCCATTCTTATCATCCGTTTCACTCTTATTTCCATATCTTCTTTTGCTTGATGCCTCAGGCTGAACCTTCTTTTTCTTCTTTGCATAATTAGCTTCTCCAAATTCTTTTATCAAAAAACTTCTTCATCTAAATTCCCTTCATAACTTAAGATTATAAACTAAATCCTGTTCAAGTGGTATGGTCAAACTTTTTCTCTTAAAATATCTTTCCATCTTTTGTATTTTTCCTAATTATTGTTTTTATTTCTCAGTCTGGTTTTTGGTCAACAGTAATCTCTATATTGAATTCAAATAGAATCAATGGATCACCTAGCTCGTCATCTCTCGATACGGGTCCAAAACATCCTCCAACAACAGAACCTCAACGCAGGAATAATCCAACGTCATACCACCCATCAGAACCTAACGACCACCCACAACCAACCCATCGTTCCCTCTACTGTCCCCTCGACCGACAATAGGATCGTCCCCATCCAATCTGCCTTCTCTCTCGCCATATCCTCATCACCAAATATCAAGCCTCCATCCTCAGCCCATTCCTGCTCCTCCTCCTCCTCCTTTCGTTCGCCAAACCTCCACGATCTCCATCAACAATCCATCGCTCGAAACGCGCAAGTGTCCACGAAGAATGATCGCCGACCATACTCGCTCTGGGAGCTGGCCAGTGGGCATGACGACTATCCATATGACCGGTCAGTGGTGAGTTCTTTCACTCACCCTTCTCCTATCCACACAGACTCACAACTGACATCTCTCTCATTTCATCTGTACAGCTCAAGCCGGTCTCCTGGGAAGCATAACCCGGTCCGACCCCCCAGTCCCGGACGCGACAAGCTGCAAGATCTCTCCTCCTAATCAGCATTGTCAGATACTCACGAGGCGCCCCATCGAGCTTCCATCTCCAGTCGGTCCGAACCCGCGCTTCTAGAGATGCCCAATTACGAGCAATGGACCCGGACCAAACTAGAGAACGAAAGCGAACAATTGGGTTATCCGGACGGACCACAACTCGCCACGTCTGTGTTGGTCGTCCGCGCCCAGGCGGCTTGGACACGTCATCACCTGCCCATCGAGTTTGGTCCCACGATCGTCCCGGAGGACTAGGAGTCAATCGATTCGTGGAACTCGTAGATGATGATCCGGATCGCCAAGAAGATGATGATGACGACCTGGAATGGGAGAACAACCTGCTGAACCCAACCGATCACCAGTTGTTTGTCGACTATGACTCGCCCACCCCATCCGACCATGCTGGCCCGGCGCGTCCGTTCTTCGAAAGCTTCTCGAAACCCAAGCTAGAACTGGAGTATGCCAAACTTGCCCACCAGGTCCTGGCCATCTCTCCCTCGACCTCCTCGGCCCACGATTCCCTCCACACTCTGCGGACAGATCTCGATAGGAACCCCCAAAACTAAACCAGCCCTCGTCAGAAAACTCCTCCGGCTTTGGGACGCCCTCTACCCTCCCTCCCGCCATCCCCTCGGGTCTTCGTCACACATTCCATACCCCCTCCTTCCTCCGAACTCTTCGGTCAAAATTGTCCGCGAAAAACTCGACCTCGTCGGGCTCAATCGGATCATGATCCTGCTCCTGACATCGCTTGACTCCACGCTTTATCTCCGAATTCTGCGCTTCGAGGTCTGTCTCTCTTCATCACTCCTCCCTCTCTCTCTCTCCCGTGTCACTTACTCAGTGAGTGTTTCTTTTTTTTGGGGGGCGGGAGAAAAGCCGATCCAGTTGTCTATTTTAGAGGAAAAAGTGAGGAACTTGTTGGATGATGAGTTCGATAATCGATTCAAACAACTTCATCAAACTCACCCACACCCAACAAAGCAACTAGAGGCCGACCAAGCCTGCGATACTACCGACGGTTTATCCACTACCGACAGCGAAGACGACGACGAGCATGCTGGTGGTTGTGTGGAGCGTACCGCTCACAAATGTCCGACGAAAAAAAAAGTCTCAGACGCCTCAAAAAAAAAAAGTGCAAACCCGTCGGTGGTGGGACCGTCACTAAGTATATCCTCCATGGTGACACACTTTCCCGCTGGCTCGATCTGCAAGCTATCTCATACTTTCTGCTGGACCCTTCTGTTCCTCGTAAACCAAGATATTAATTTAAGCCCATTCTAGTGCTCCACAGATGGTTTGTTCTTTTTTTCAATTTTTTCATTTTGGGTTTTTATCTCTTACTTTGTGATCTGTTCATGGATTCTCTTGATCCTTCATCAGCTCGTTTTCTTTTCTTTCTGGAGTGTACTTGTACGTTTTCTTGAACAGAGGTTTTTTTTTTTTACACATATATATTATCTGGACTGGGTCTGGGTCTGTACATGTGATGGCAGGACCCAAGAAAATGGTCAGTATGAAGCCCCGAAGAAAGATTAGGAGGATTATGTTACTCTTGATAGCTCAACCTTGCAAACCAAGGGAGTAAGGTGTAGGCAAATGTGGGTTTGGTTATTCACAAGGAAGGACATATTTTCGTCCTTTGTTTGTAAAGGGAATGAATGGTTTATTTTCAAGATGAGATGGAGAAAATGTATGCAAGCTTAAATATAGTTATTCAGATGTTATCCAAGCAGAGGAGGTGTCACTCACAAGACTTGCCACCAAGTCCCATGAGTCTTTATAGTAATTCAATGGTTGGTTGTTGGCCCATGTACAAGCAAGCACATGTGTCATAATCAACCTCCATGTTGATTTTTTGACATGCGGGCCTGAGCAGTATAATATACTCAATCAATCATGGGGCTTGGGGAATGTTGTCAATACATGTTGTTTGGGGCTTGGAAATGAGACACGTGGATGGAGTCTTCTCAATATGTGGTGGCCACACGCCTTTGACAGATGTCATTCATATTAATACACATGCAATCAATATTAATGTTGTTGGTATTGGGTATTCATTGATCTATCTAGTCATCCTTATCTCATATGGATTTGGTTTGTTGTATTCCATACTCTACATGTGTGTCTCATACTCTAAGGGGTGACTATTGGTATTGATACTTACTTCTATGGGTCAATCCAATCATTAAATTTGTGACTTATACAATCAAGTATCTTGTTTGTTTGAAGGACTTCAAAGAATTGATGGTGGCTCAATTTTCATGTAATGAAATCCTTTGTTGTCTCTGGGGCTGACATATTGGGTTCATATGTCATTAATAGTAAAGCATTCTTTTGTCTATCTGTATTCTATCCTTATGCTTGTTGTTTCTGTGGATGGATGGGTCCAAGATCTTGTATACTCTGTGGGTCCAGGTGCTTCTGTGGTCACCACCAACAGATCGTGAGGTCACTTTTTGCTCATTGCATTTGGGCTTTCTGGGACGTTCTTGGAGACTCCTTGTGATACTAAGATGACAGGAACATTCAAAGTGCGGAAAGACAAGCATTGTGCAAGCAGCTGATCTGGGCCGCTATGCTAAGCTACACTTTTTTTCCACAAAAAGGAATCTTGTAGTGATACTCAAGCCGTCTTCAAAGGTTTCTTCAAACAAGATTCAATGCACACTCACTTTGCACATTACACAGTGAATGTGCATGAAAAGGTATGATGCAATTACAGGGACCTTCAATGTTTTATCCAGATACTAATTCAGAGACATCCTGAATATTTCTAATTACATCAATATTGCTTTACAGTAAGCCTTATGTCCTTGGTTTCAAAAGAATTCACACATTATTTCTTGTGTTTCAAAATAAATTGTTAAAACACAACATAAAAAACAGAATCTACACATAACCTCCATAATGTAAGGAAAACTTGGATTTGTGTTTCAGATTCTGAATCTAAAGGTTTCAATCATTATTTTTATAGTTCATGAACATGGCACCTGTAATCAAAGCCATGACCAACACTGTGGGCATAATTCTTCCTACTAGGACCAAGTCAGCCCAATTTGTTGGTTGTAAAGGGACTTACTGGTCAAAAAGGAAGTAAGAAAAGAAATCACCATACTGGGAATCATGAACCACTCTGGGCCTTTTGAAACATTTAAGCAAGCACTACAGTATCCAAATCAGTTAAACAGGTAAGAAGGGCTTAGTAGAAGATTGGACTGGGAAAAAGAGAGCTACTGATTCTCCCCCAAGGGATCATGACATATATTTAAATAGCCCTTCGTTCCCACAAATTTATTTCTTCATCTTCATTTACATTTACCAGCTTACACCCATCTTATAAACAAGTCTTGTAGACTGTCATATAGTATAGTTTCTGCTTGTTTTTGACCTGAAGGTCATTCAAACACATTTCATCTTTCTCAGCACTCATCTACCACCTGTTACCCACATATTCAAGCACCTCAAGAATCAATAAAAACTTCATTGTTTTTAGTCAAACCTTTTCTTTCAAATCATTTCTTACCCATTTCCCCTTGACACATCCCCTTGTTTTACCACCTGTTGTTGCTTGCAATCAGTGTAGCTAAGATCCCAGTCTTTGGAATAACTGAGGCTGACAGGAAGGCTTTCATATTTCCAGACAAATTACTGCAGAAAATGTAACAATGTTACCATCAAGATTGTGTTCCATCCTGAACATTTTTCTACTAGAACAACATACTCAGGCTTTCTCAAGAAGAGAATACTCTCTATTTATTTTTTTCAGCATAAGTGTTACTGATTTATTCCACTCAATGGTTCCCCTGATAGAGAAGTGGCAAAGATCCCCTGGTCTCTCATTACTAATTAAGCTCTATAAGCCAGGAGAAATACTAGTTTGTATTTTTTTTTTGTCAAAGAAAAATGGGAATCATGAGGAATAATTCCATTGGAGTGGAAAACAAATGGGATGTTTGAGCTCAAAAGCTTAGTGCGGCAAGGTATCAATTTTAAATAAAACGAAGGTGGGGGGGAACTATGAAGTGACCCAACTGATTAATCCTCTGTTTTTTGTTCATATCTCCAATTGGATTTTTCTCAAAAGCATCTGATATTCTTTTTTCATTAATAACTAAAAAATCAATGATATATTTTGAAAATTTGTCTTGATCTTCACTGAAAAGTTCATTCCATTTTTCTGGAAGGAATTTTTTAATCCACAATCCCATAAATTTAATCAAAATACTTGGTAGCATCATGTAAGATCTAGGTCTACTGAAGTAGTAGATGCAAAGAATTTGAATATCTCCAAATTGTGAGGTTTCTAGTGGCATCTCTTCTGAGAAAATGTTTCCAAAGATGGGTGTACCCTTCTCTGGGTTGAAAAATTCTTTGTACACTATCTTCATGAGATTAGCATTTGATTGTTCAAGAAGATCTTTATTATAAATTTCCACTCCAAGAAGGGAATATTTGATTATGGCATTTTGACATATGATTAAATATATTAAGAGACTCTTGGATCTGGAGATCATTGTTGTGTGTGGAATCCGTTTTTTCTCCCTACATGATATTTTGATGGATTTAAAAGGGGAGAATTTCTCATCAGATACAACATAAACTGGGAGGGTTTTAGAATGGTATTTTTCTTTTTCTATTTTATCTGATTTATACAGTTTTTCTATTTCTTCAATTATTTTATTGCTATCTGGATCCAATTTTTGATCATCAACAAAAGGAAATCCTCTTGGGATAACTGTCTGGGGAAGATATTGATGAAAACCTTGAATTTGTTTTGGAAGCATTGATTGCAGCTTCTCCTTGTAAGTTCTTACCACCTGTAAAAAATTTGCTATTGTATTACTAAGGAAGAATTCAGATGTTTCCTCATTATCTAGTAAATGAATAGATGAGCTCTGAATAGCATTACTTGGTTTTCTGTTCCAGATCTTGATCAAGGCTATAGAATTTGAAAGGCACAACTTGCTTGAATGTTTCTCTGACAAATATCTTATCAAAATTAACTGCACTTCTTGAAATGCACTTTCATTCATTGAGTAATCTTTTTTATGGATTACTCCAAAAACAGGAACACTTGAATGAGTAAAAAATGTTTCATTGATTATCCAATCAATTATCTCCTTGCATGATTCCATTTTTTCCTCTTCACTCATTTTTGGGAATATTTCCATTTGTGTTGATGTGTGGATTAAGAGAATCCAATTGATTAAAGTTTCCATCCTGGGGATAAAAACCTCCTTTCTCAGATACCTTTTTGTTGATTTTTCAAGAGGGCGGGCAATATTGTCCAATTTTACGACTGGAATGTTTGAGAACATTTCAGAATATTTGACCTTGTGACACAAAGTTTTATCTTTCAGTTCTAGATCTTCATAATTTTTGGCAAGTGTGGAAACAATATATCCACGCAGGGGGTGTTTGAATTTAAGGATACCACTATTAGTCATTCTGGTTAACAATCTTTCAGAATATTTCTGAATTCTGGGAGTGAATTGTATTTGATCCTCCATATTTCTTCCATTTAGATTGTCCAAAAAGTTGCTATGTGCCATTCCTAGTTCCATTGTGTTTTCCTGTGGGTAGGATGACCCAGAGTACAAGCCAGCCTCATGCAAGGAAATTTGTGACAGAATTACTGCATTAAATCAGAAATCAAATCAATTTCAAAAATTTATGCAGTCATTTTCTCTTTAAACTTTCATTTATTCTCACAGTATTCTTACCTTTTTCTGGATTGGAGTATGGGATAGCTTTTTTCTTTCTTGTGGAAGATTCTGGTTCTGAGATTGAACTGTACTGCTGGTACAAATTTTCAATTGATCTGTCATCTATTTGGAGAATGATTTCATCCTGGGTTGATTCTGTCAAAGGAATCAATTTCAATCTCAAAAAAGCTGGATGCTTAATGGATGTGAATTTCACATTAAGCTTGCTTACCTTTCAAATGGTCCTCATTTTTTCCCAATCTGGATCTTTTGAGGGATGAGACATGTGGTTCTATATCTAAAACAAAGCATTCAGAAGAGAAAAAAAATGGTGAATGATAGAATGAGAATCCTTTGATTCAATTCTATTTGAAAATATTATTCCCTTGCCTTTAATTTCACTATTATGAGGTCCCTGGATATAATTAGGATTCCATATACCAGTAGATCCAAAGTTTGTATGTTGTAATTTCCTTTGATGATCCAATGATTCAAATTTGTTGCAATCAAAAATACTATCACTTCCATCAAAGGTATGGTCTAGTGAAATTCCATTAAAGTTTCCTCCTTTAGTCCCCCCTGGAGTAGGAGTTGCAAAGCAGGCTAGAAGAATTATTGAAAGATAAAAAGAACTGCAGAAAATAATGAATCTGGTTGAATTTTCCTGATTCATAGTAATTTTGGTGGAGAAGAATTTATGATCTGGAGCTATTGGATCTCTTTGCCACTTTGCACTTGGTCTATCAATGGAGTCAAGAAATACCTGATAACACAAGATCTTTCTGAGACTGATCAAACTTGAAACCAAATAAAATCCTCAATTCCTGTATTATGGCTGTACAGGATTTGAATGGATTTCTAAAGTTACATATGAGCAGCTGAAACCCACTTAATTTGTTACAGAATACACTGAAAAAATATCACAAGTATACAAGACCCCAAACACCAATCAGATTACAAAATATCTATCAGACACATGTTATAAGCTGCAGTACATTTATCATGCTCTGTGATGCCAAGGACTGATACACTTCTAGCTAAACAAGGTTCAAAGCAAAAATAATATGTAATAAATTATTTTGATGGTTCTAATATTTTTTATTGATATTATGGGGTGTCAAACATGTCCAAATCCACCATTAGGGGGTATCAAATATGACCAAATCCACAATTAAAACCAGTTAATTAGGTTTTTCCACAAAATTTCAATTTTGAGCATTCTGAACCATTTTATGTAGGTATCTATAGTTTTTAAAAATGGTGAATTTTTAAAACCAGTTGATTAGATAATTGTGGATTTGGTCATATTTGATACCCCCTATTATCTAATCAACTGGTTTTGAAAATCCACCATTTGTAAAAACAATGGATATCAATATAAAATTATTTAAAATTCTCAAAAGTGAAATTTTGTTGAAAAACCTAATTCACTGGTTTTAATGGTGGATTTGGTCATATTTGATACCCCCTATTAGCGGGGACAAAATATGAACAAATCCACAATTAAAACCAGTGAATTAGTTTCAACAATATTTCACTTGTGAGATTTTTGAATCATTTTATGTTGATATCTGTGGGTTGTAAGAATGGTGGATTTTAAAAACCAGTTGATGAGATCATGGTGGATTTGGTCATATTTGATACCCCCTATTGATAGATTATAAATTTAATTGGGATGGGACTGCCAGAAGGTGTCCTCAGGTGCCCTCCAAAGGTATCTGTGAAACAGCAGGGGAAAGTTTTATTGTTTTTACACTGGATTTTGCAAGCTGCAGGGGTGTTGAGTGGCTAAGAATGGGCCCCAACTCTTAATTGGAAACAGGTTACTGTATGCTTTGAGATGGAGTAGGGGGAACTTCCTTGAGGTAAGCTGAAAAAATGGAAGCAGGTGGAAAGTTTAATTCAGCGCTGGAAAGAGTTGGGGCTAATGAGACTTGTTCTTGAAGACTGATTGACTCAAGTAGGACACTTGGATGAATACACTGGTGGAATACTATGTGTAAATGTTGGTAAAGCTGGGGAATCAGAATAAAGGGGGAATGAAGGAACTCTTGAATAAATGGTGGGCCGCTACACTATTTGACCACTAAATGGTAGCGTATAAGTGGTTTTTTCTTTTTTCAGTCTGCTAAACTAACAGTTAGTTTAGCAAGAAATTTTGCAGCCAAATTTTTTGTAGTGTTAGTTTTGGAAAATAACTGCTATGCTCACAAGTAGCATAATTTTTTTGACGCTATCACATATTGAGGTTCCCATTAGTGTAGCGGCATCAGATCTACGCTATGCTACACTAAACTTTAGCTATTAGCTGAAGTAACTGCAACATACCTAATCAATGTCACCCTCATCAAAAAATCTTACTTACCAATGAGGGTGACACTGATTAGGTATGTTGCAGCTACTTATAGCATAGCAGGGGTGATAAATTCCCTTGTCTGAGGTCAAAGCTGGTCCACTCTGCTCAATTAGGATCCTGAACTTGCCCAAGTGAAGCAATCAAAAATCTCTACTTGCACAAGTAAAAACATGCTGTTTTAACTCCTGTACTTGCGCAACTACAGAAATCAAAACAGCTTATTTCTGTTTTTTTTTATGTCTATCTTTATTTTTATTTCTATTTTTTTCCAAAAACATTGTTTGTTTCTTTTTTATATTTTCTCCTTCCAATGTTTGGATATGCAATTCTTTCATTTCTTTGGGAATTTGGATTGCTGTCTAATCAATTTCAACTTGAGCAATACATCTTTCTCATATGGAAATTGGTGAAACATTAATCCAAATGCCCATCAGAGAATGAGAAGAAATGCTTATTTAACTCAAAGGAGGTGAGTAAAGCAGGAAAAGAAATGCTTTGACAGGATTATTTCTACCTTAGTAGAAATAAATGACGTAAGTTTTCAAATTTCTACATGTACAGGCTTTCAACAGATGGTGAAGATTTGTGATCCTCTAATAAGGTTGTCTGTAGGAGCTTCTGAAGCTCCTTGTCTAATTCTTATACTGTATTGATCATGTGATTAATTAGTGTCAGAAGTATAAATGACATGTTTATACTACAGTGCCTTTTCTTTATGAAATCTGTTATGCACCTGGACTGTTATTTTCCTTGGGAATTCATTGGAATACTTGCATTATTTGCACTTAAAAAGCTCTCCCTTCAAATCATTTATGCAGGTATACTGGGAAATGAAAATCACATTAATTGATTAGGGGGTATCAAATATGACCAAATCCACCATTATTTAATCAACTGGTTTTGAAAATCCACCATTTTTAAAAACCAATGAATAGGGGGTATCAAATATGACCAAATCCACGATTATCTAATCAACGGGTTTCACGAAATCCACAATTATGAAACCAGTGGATAAAAAATCCAAATAATGCCATTATTTGCACTAGACGTGTCAAGTATCAACAACAAAAACCCCAATATAATTACAAAAACCACGATCCCCCACATTTCAACCAATCACAACTCAGGATACAAACTTGCAATATACAACCCCAATACAATCAATAATCCTCCACGTTTCAACCCCAACCAAAAATAAATCGTTGCCAATAAAACTCCCAATACAATCAATAATCCTCCACGATTCAACCCCCACCAACAATAAATCGTTGCCAATACAACTCCACCCAGTCACAAACCCAAACTTGTTCTTCAGTTTTCCTCAAAATTTGGTAAGTTTAGTCAATTATAAACTTGCTTGCAGAAAAAACATTAATCGATCATTCCCTGATCCCAGAACGATGCCTATCAAAAAAACAAATAAATTCATCACTGGAAAAGGAAAAGTGATACCAAAGACGTCAGCAAGCAGGAAGAAACCCATCAAGAAGCGAGCACAACATGTCTCTGACGATGATACAACCGGAAAAACTTCTTCTCACCTAAAGAAGGACGACTTCCTCATAATCATCGACTGGCTCAAAATCCAAAAGAATTACGATTTGTGCTTTGGAACTGGTAAGGCACCGGCGGTTGGAAGGCCAGCCAAAGGGAAGATTAACGGATTCGAGCTTATGGCAATCAATCTGAGAAATCAATCCCCTTCACAAATCAAACTAACGGCCAGGCAGATGAAAGATCGTTTTAACAGCTACAAGGACAAGTACAAGAAAACACATACCCAATCCCTCTCCACTGGCTTTGGACTCACCGATGAAGACCGCTCGGCAGGAATTGTCACCATTGACGAGAAGCTTGACAAAATGTGTCCACATTTCCATTCTATGCATCAGCTGATGGGTAAGAAACCGTTTGTGACGCCCTTGTACAAAGTCGATGCCCAAAACGGTGATGAGAGCTCTGACTCTTCTGGTCCCGAGGCCATCAACTTGGACGAAAATGTTGATAAAGATGACTCAGATAATGTATCTGTGGATTCCAATAACTCTAGGGCTCCAGTTGTAAGATCGATCAGTTGTTTCATCTTTCTTGATAATCGCTAATATATTCAATATTGTTTATACGTGATGACTCAGTCAGCAATCTTGGAACCTTTAGAAGCTGGTGAGAATAGGTCTGAAGGAGGCAAGGATGGTGAATAGGTGTGTTTGAATTTCTTTTGATTACTTATGCAATTTTTTCTTCAAACAATCTACCTTGCCACTAAATCATTTGGGAAGGAGTTGGGCCATTAAGTGTTTGTGACAATCAATCAGATGAAAATGAAGTGTTGTAAATTTTATATTGAAAAAGAAGGTGACAGTGGCTCCTGGCAATGATATTTATCCCCTCCATCCTCCTCACTAATGTGCCGTGACTGTTCTTGATCAAGAGGAAGAGCACATCACCAATGTATGTTACAGTTCTTACTTGATCTTTGACCAGTAACTGGCACATCAGATTGGATTGGGAATTGGATGTGGGGAGCTTCTTGAGTTCGGTTGGGTCCAGAGGCCAAAGATTGCTCCCCTCCTTCCTCCTCACTAATGTGCCATGACTGCTCTTGATCAAGAGGAAGAGCACATCACCAATGGATGTTACAGTTCTAACTTGATTGTTGACCAGTCACTGGCACATCAGATTGGATTGGGGATTGGATGTGGGGAGCGTCTTGAGTTCAGTTGGGTCCAGAGGCCAAAGATTGCTCTCCTTCCTCCTCACTAATGTGCTGTGACTGTTCTAGATCAAGAGGAATAGCACACCACCAATGGATGTTACAGTTCGTACTTGATCTTTGAACAGTCAGCGGCACATCAGCTTGGATTGGGGAGAGGATGAGCATGGGATCCTGCGCCAGGTTGGGTTCAAAGGCCAAAGAATCCTGTTGTAGAAGGGGGACAAAGTCAAGCTATTTAGGGATGAGCAACTTCCTCTTTCCTCAGTGCGCAACTGGGATGCCGTGTTGAGGCAGACAGTGAGATATGCAAAATTAGAGAATGAATCATCTGGAAAATATCAAACAAAAAAATCCAGAGTTGTTCCAATGAGCAAAAATAAGCAATAGTTATGAAAAACAGAGAAAGGCCATACCTGCACCCTGCCATACCAAGTGACCTGACAGAACTATGTGCTCGTGCCAAGAATTCCAGCTCGTGAGCTAAAAAGGGTTGAACCTTTGAGCGATCGGGAGGATCAGGATGGTTTGAGCGACCGGAATCCGAGCGACGAGGGGAGGGGTGTTGGGCGAAGAAAGAGTGGAGCCAATCGAGCTGGAACTGGTGCTTCTCGAACCGGTCAAAAGGCAGAGGATCATCATCCGGTCAAGTGGGTAGAGGAAGATATTGATGGAGGGATGAGGGGAGAGAGAATGAGTTGGAAGAGAAGAGCATCTTGGAGGTCCGATCCTCGTCGAGATCCAGCCAATCAATGCCAGAGAACGTGCTTCCAATAGCCCCCTGACAGAGGAACTGGAGCTGGCACAAAGTTCGTCTCAAGTCGGGTGGATGGTCACCGACGGTGTTGAATGGAACCGCCAGGCCGGGTTCCTGGAAGAGCTCGACTTGGTGGGTGGCCAAACGCTTGGAACGCATAAGTCGCCGCACCACTCCCTATTGGTCCTCCTACTCGATATCTTTGAGGCCGTATGGTAGCGGTATTGATGATCCACCAGGGTTTTTTCAAAATTCAATTTGTGTCTGTCTCCAAAATTCGCTTCAAGATACAAACTTGGGGTTGAGTCGTCTACCAAACCTTTGCGTCTTTCAGCTGGTAATGCTGAGACTGACAATGCCTGTATTCGGAATCGGATTGATACTGCCTTAAAAGTGAGCTTTTTGAACACTACTACGAAACAAATGTACCAATCACTCACAACCGTGGGGTTTGGAAAAAAAAATGACGCTGAGTGGGCCGACATGTTTTATTTTCTAAATGAATCGATCAAACCTTAGACCTGTCCAGCGCCCACAATCAAAAAGCTGACGCCATCACGTCCATTGAAATTGATTTACGAGATCTCTTTTCTTTTTTTTTTAGACACCGGAATTACCATCGATGCCTCAGAACAAAAAACTGCGACCACTCCCTAGAACAGCACCCATTATCAGGAGAATCGACCAAAGGATGAAGGGCCTGCTGAAGTTTCTGATGATGTAGTGCAAACGGAAGGCGAGTCTCATCCCACAGATGTTTTTGAGAGCTGAGACGAAACTGAGACCAGGTCTCGGATCCCAACCCTGCCGTCGAATTTCTGAACTCAAACCAAGACCCAGCTACGCATTAACCGAAGAGCTCTCCCAGCCCACCCTAATAGGCCTCTCAACTGACGTCTTCCCTCCCCAAAAGAACGTATACCGTGCCCAAGATCCGACTGCGTACATCATCCTGCCATATTCGGTACGTTCTCTTCAATCAAGCCATTTGGGCTGGCTCAGCTTGTCAGGGTGGCAAGGAGGGGAGTTACTCTCAGTTTCGACTGCATTCTCACATACTGGTGCCTCAAAACTACCCGACTTTGACTTCTCTCCCAGATGGGTATAAGCATCGAGTCTCTCCTGTGGCCAGCTTAAATTGGCCATTTTGATGCTCATAAGATCTCTGGCTCCTTTTCGTGAGCAAGGAGGGAAGGACTGGGGATTTGTGCTTCTTGAGGATGCCTTCCCTCCCCAATCCAAGCTGGTTCCGACTGCCTTGAGCCAGTCAATCACGATCTTGTATGCCACATTCAAGTACCACATAGCATTGGTGATGTACGCTCTTCGTCAAAGTCGATCGTCTGGGCGTTCGAGGCTCAGCCGCGAAGATTTCTGCTTAGGGGTGGAGGAGGGCTTGGGTTGAGGCTGGCGGTTGAAGCGTTGACATGGTATCCAATAGGGAGAACGAAGTGGATGGTGACTTCTGCTCATGTACCGGTTGGCTTGAGGCTGGAAGGATGAAATTGGTCTGGGCCCTGCCATGCTGCTCACTTGAAGTTTGTTGGGATTAAAGATCAAAAAAAAGGTGACTTGAGAATATTAGGATACTATGGGAGAGAGAGGGAAGATGTTTGCATAGCTCCGTTGGGAACCTCATTGGACACCAATGGAAAGCCCAACTGCTAAGAAGAGTATTCTCACCTCTGACGTCTTCCCTCAAAAACTGCTCCCAACTCTAGCTTTGACTAGGGTGATGGACAGGTGTTGGTGGGCGATCTTGCAACTATGTTCAAACGAGCATAAGTTGTATCATCAATTGTAGAGAGACAAGAGGGAGAGAGAGAAAAGAGTGGACATTAGGACCGCTGTAAGGTTTGATCAAAAAAGACAATGAAACGAAAGGGTGATAGATCTTTAACTTGGTGGAGTCCCTAGAGTTATTGGAATCCACAGATAAGATGTATGGTTGAAAGTTGGAGGTGTATTGGTGACCATCAGGGCTGCAGGAATGACGGATTTGGAAGTGATGGGTTTGGATCCATGTGGGTTTTTGTGTTTTCCGTGTCCTTGGGACCAAAACCCGTTTGAGTCAGAGCTTGAGCTACCCCTTTTGGGAAACACCGTTGATTAGAAATTGTGGATTTGGCAATTTCTAATCAACGGGTTTTAATGGTGGATTTCAAAAATGTCATATTTGATACCCCCTAATATCTATGTGAAACTTGTTGAGGGTTCAGAATTTTCAAAAGTGGAATTTTTTGGAAAAACCTAATTCACTGGTTTTAATTGTGGATTTTGTCATATTTGATACCCCCTATTAGGGGGTATCAAATATGAACAAATCCACAATTAAAACCAGTGAATTAGGTTTTTTCACAAAATTCCATCAGCTCAACCATTTTATGATGGCCTTCACGGTTTTTCCAAAGCACAAATCATAATGGTGAATTTTGAGCCAGTCGATGATTATGATCGTCCTTCTTTAATGGTGAGCAGAAGTTTTTGCGGTTGTATCATTTCAGAGACCCCCTATGTTGTGCTTGCTTCTATTTTCCCATGAGTTATAGCCTTGTCATTTTTCCTTTTCAATGGAGCTTCTTTGGTGTTTTTTCACTTTTCAGAATTTATTTGTTTCAAGTTTTGATAGGCATCGGCTTCTGGGAGTCAGAGAAACCTGACTTGAACAATAAATAAAGTAATTTTTCATATGCAAAGAGACATTAGTTACATAAGTAATAATGTAACATAAATTACACATAATTTTGAGGAAAACTGGATAACAAGTTTGGGTAAAATATAAACATTATTACGTCGAGTAATAATGCAATATTGGCAACGAAAATAATAAATATTGTTGGTTGGGGTTGAATCGTGGAATAAAATAAATTGATAACTGTAACCTTTGTAGATAAGTGGTAATAGTTGTGATTGGTCATATTCTGAAAGTGGAGCAAGTGGTTTTTGTAAAAT
The DNA here is from genome assembly GCA_007896445.1 of Puccinia hordei. Taxonomy (NCBI): domain Eukaryota; kingdom Fungi; phylum Basidiomycota; class Pucciniomycetes; order Pucciniales; family Pucciniaceae; genus Puccinia; species Puccinia hordei. Next base: position 100,080 of record RDRW01000009.1, read on the forward strand.
AACATAGGGTACCTCAGCCATACCCTAGAAAACTTACTTGACACGTCTAGTGCAAATAAAATTATTAGGAATATCCACTAAGCGTTTCATAAATTTGGTGAAACCCGTTGATTAGGTATAATTGTGGATTTGGTCATATGTAATATGAGAGTATTCTAATAAGTAGAAGTCCTCAAAAAGCGGGATAATTACTTAAATAAACTATGTAATTATCCTTTAAACACATAAATAAAATATTAAATAACATTTGACATAAATATCACGCTGTTTTATAATCTTTGTACTATTATTAACTTAAACAAATACATACAGTATAAGTTAAATAATATCATAACACATGAAAGACACAAAAAAGGGGATAAAGAAAACATCAGAATACTTCAAACAAGTTTAAAAGAACTTTTACAATTAAAATACATGTCAAGCTCCTTTAATCACGGGAAAATAACAAATGCTGACACTTTCCCCAGGATGTTAGCTTGTCAAATGATTGAATGGAGAAATTTAAAAGCGCCCACCATGCAAATATGACAAGAACTCTCATGGTACAGAACTTTACATATGAAATAACCAAATTAAACAGAAATAAGATTCTGTACTATAATTTGATTATTTCTTTTTTATTCTATTGATAAGAAACTAGGAGCTCTTGAAGCGCCCTCAGATGATGTCTACAGATGCTGAAGACTGTATTAGTTATTGACAGCCTGTACATATAATAATTTGATAAATTACATCATTTATTTCTACTAAGGATAACTCCTTCCTTGTAGTGTTCCCATAGCCAAAATAACACTTGATGTTTCGCCATCAGGGCTCCAGAAAGGCATTTATGACGCCCTTTCTTCCCCCTGTATTTGGATTCCCCAGCTTTATCATATTTACAACCAGCATTCCACCAGTCCAGCATACTAGTGTCCTGCCCAGTAAATCAATCTTCAAGACTTCAAAGCCTCTTGTCCTCAACCTCAACTCTGTCCAGCCTTCCAGCCCACCTTTCCAACCGCTTCCAGCTGCTCAGTTTACCATAAGAAAGCCCCCCACCTCCTTCCCTCAAAGCCTACTACAGTAAGTCTTTTTCTACTAGGAGTTGTGGCCCTTTCTTACCCACTATTTCACTGGGACTAAACACCCCTGCTTGCAGGCCCCAGTTTTAAAGCTTCAGTTCTCTGCTTTTAGCACGAAATCTTTGGAGGGAACTAAACACTCCAGCTTGCTGGCCCCTCCATGAAATCTTTGATCTTTTAAAATATTAATATAAAAGATCAAAAACCCCTTTTTTGCCCATATTTTTTGCCTTGCACCTTGTGTAGCTAGAAGGATATTAGTCCTTGGCATCACAGAGCGTGACAATGTATAACCGTCTAGCTAAACAAGGTGCAAGGCTAAAAATAATATGGAATAAATTATTTTAGAGGATTTTAATCTTTTTATTAATATTAAAATATTATCAATTTAATTGGGAGGGGCCTGCAAGCAGGGGTGGTTTGGGTGCCCTCCAAAGGTGTTCGTGATAATGCACAGAAAATTTGTAACCTTTTACACTGGGGCCTGCAAGCAGGGGTGTTTAAGTGTCCAGTCTCCTCTTAAAGCCTACAGTAAGTCTTGTTTTACTAGGAGTTGTGGCCCTTTCTTAGCCACTATTTTTACTGGGCACTTAAACACCCCTGCTTGCAGGCCCCAGTGTAAAAGGTTACAAATTTTCTGTGCATTATCACGAACACCTTTGGAGGGCACCCAAAACACCCCTGCTTGCAGGCCCCTCCCAATTAAATTGATAATCTGTTAATATTAATAAAAAGATTAAAATCCTCTAAAATAATTTATTCCGTATTATTTTTAGCCTTGCACCTTGTGTAGCTAGAAGGTTATCAGTTCTTGGCATCACAGAGCGTGACAATCCCCATCCTTATTTTTGGTTTTTTGATTTATTTTAATATTGTTCAGTTTACACAGTCTTTATTAGTATAATTCAACAAGATTACAATTTGAGCAGAATAAGTGACAACTGAACAGAAAAAGTAAAAACTAAGAAGACAAAGGCAAAAATGAGTGGAAAAATTGAAAAGCAAGCATAAAATGTGAAAACTGAGGACTAACTGTGAAAAGCATAAACTGTGAAAACTGAACATAAATTGTGAAAACTGAGCATAAAATGTGGAAACTGAGAATCAACTGTGAAGATTGGGCATGAATTGTGAAAAACTGTTCAAATTGAGAATAAACTGGGAAAGTTGAGCATAAACTGTGCAAACTGAGCATAAAATTTGAGAGCTAAGTATAAACACTAAACAGTGAGCAGTGTGTCATGGAAACAACCCAGTGTAGAAAAGGGGATTCAGTTGGCAAACGCATGTAAGAAAGAGAGGTTAAGTTTTCAAAGATAAATATGAAGAAATGTCAAAGATAAGTTCATGTGAAAAGTTCAAGGATAAATGTTGAGCTGAAGATGTTGAACTCAACTTATTACTCAGTCAGGATAAAGAAAAGCTGAATATTTTAGTATTAGGTATAAAAGAATTTTGCATTAATTAACTGAGGAGAAGAGAGATCAATAAGAAAATTAAAAGAGCATTTATAATAAAAGAAATGTTACTGTTATCAAGGATAAGTAGAAGATGTGTTGAAGACAAATGATAGAGCATGTTATCAAGGTGAGAGTTGAACAGGTGTTTGAAGAAGATCAGTAAGAGCTACATGATGTTTTTCAGCCACCAAGATATTACATATAACATGTAACACTTGAAACTGCAAGCTTAAATAATTAATAATATTTAAATTATATTATTATTTATTTTATTTTATTTTATTACTTGACTTTCTGATTATAAAAGGAATTATATTTGAATGTTTCAACAATTGGTATAATAGTCTAACAGTTAAGAACAATCTTGTGAATATCTGACTGATACATAAGGCTCTGTGTTCAAGCCACACTCATGACCACACGTAGAGACAGTAATAAGCATAATTTAAATTATATCTATTTTTATCAAAAATATAAAAGGAAATTTGATTAAAGAAAATCCTTGGCAAATCAATTTTCAAACATGCAATAAATGGATAAAGAACCATTTATTGGTATAGTTTGTTCCATGAAAATCCTGGAAAATCCTAGCATAACCCATGGTAATATATACTATAAGATTACATATGTATTTAATTACATAACTTCTGTAGTATGTATTATACACACAAGTACATGTGAGTTTAAATCAATGATCACTCAGGGCAAGATCTTTTTCAAGCTCTGGTCCCTAGATAATTTATGCACCAAGTATTCCTTAGTGAAATAATTATTTATTGCTGAAATAATTATTTCCCACTAAGTATATTTATTGTGAAATAATTATGGGGTCATTCCAAATAGAAATGAAATCATGTTTTACATCTGACCACAAAAAGGGTGATCACTTTCCCCTGGTGATCTTACTCTGATCACTGCTTTCAATAAGCATGTGAAAAGAACAGATATTTATTATGTAAGAGGAGGTTTTCTTCACTAAATTGAAGAGAACCTCCCCATCAGTTTTAACCCATACTTAGATAACCTATTATAAGGTACCAAGGCGCTCAAATTTTCTGTAAGTAAGGAGGACTGGCCTTTTATCCCTTATATACTATCTTTAGTTAAAATTCCTCAAGAAATCCCCCCAATAAATTAATACTTCTTAATTTAATTGGAAGAACCGTGTCCTAGTCTGGTTAGCCCTTCTGGGGAATTATTTCCCTTAACAGAAGTCTGGCAGCAGGGTCATAACCTGTTTATTTTTTGTTACTTAGTGTTTTTATAACACTCAAGTAAATATTGATACAGATATATTTTTTTATCACACTTTCTAAAGTGTAAGAACTTTTTATTCCTTACTGTAAACGCCACAATAAGTGGAGTAGACTGCAGCAAGTTGACAGATACCTTCTTTTTCCGATTAAAAATAACTGACAAGCTCATTAAATCACAGGAAAACAATGAATGCTGAAATATTTTCCCAGGAGACCTGCTTGTCAAATGATTGAATTGAGATCAAGCAAGAGAAGTTTCCATCATGAAGTTCAAACATAAATTGTCATGGTACAGAACTTTAGGCCGCTACAATTGCCAGTAATTCTTTGTTGAAGATCTTGTAGTTGTGTTCTGCCTGTACTAAGGATTGTGACAGGTACACTACCAGGTGGAGTGTGTTGTCCTTGCTAAAAACTTGGGCAAGCACTGTACCAAGTGCACATTCAGAGCAGTTTCATTTGAGGATAGACTGCTTGTACAGGTCAGCAATCTTTAGGATTGGGGTGGATGTCAAAGCAGCTTTGAGGGATTCCAATGCGGAGTTGCATTTGGCACCCCAAAAAAACAGGGTCTCTGCTCTTTTCAAGTTGTGGAGCGGTCTGGTCATACCCAAGAAATGGTCAATGAATTGGTGGTAAAAGTTAGCAAATCTAATGAACCACTAGACTTCCGTGGTGTTCTTCAGTGCGGTCCATTCTGTTACCGCCAGTACCTTTGCAGGGTCCATCCTATTCTGTTTGCATGCTATCAACAGTCCCAGGCATTCCACTTCCGGCCTAGAGAATTCACACTGTTTGTGTTTCAGCCACAGCTGGTGACTTCTCAATGTGTCCAGTATGCTACCAAGTGCTCCCTTGTGGTTTGAGCCCTTCTGCATGTAGACCATGATGTTTTCCAGGTACGCTGTGGTGTTCTTCCCAATCCTTCCAAGGAGAATCTCTTGCATAAAGTATTGGAAGTACCCCAGCGCTCCAGTGGGTCCAAATGGCATCTTCTGCCTCTGTGATGCCAAGAACTGGATTCTTCTAGCTACACAGGGTGCAAGGTAAAAACAGCTGCAGGTTGTGCAGTGAAAGGTGGGTAAAAAAGGTGAAAAGATATATATAAAAAAAACTATAAAGTTTTTATTAACAGAGTGGCCTGAGTTACAGGGGTGTTTAATGTGCCCTCTAAAATATTCAGGACCTGAGTTAAAAGGAGTTATTTTGGGTACCTGAAAGTCTATTCCTTTGAACAAGGAGTACACCTAGAAAATAACTGCTGAAGGAATGGAGAAAATCGACTTACTGGTTCTATTTCCTAGCAGGAATTCTTGAGGGAGTTGTAGGTGGTCCAGAAGTGCTCACAAGATTGAGTAACAGGTGGTTGTTGAGTGCTGAGAAGGGTGAAAGGTTGTTGGATGAACTTCAGGTATAAAACAAGCAGAAACTGTACTATATAACAGGCTATAAGACTGGTTGATAGGGTGGGTAAAAGCTGGTAAATGTAAATGAAGATGGGGATGTCATTTTTTGGGAAGGAAGGGCTGTTTATATATCCATTCTGGGATCTTTGGGGCAAAGCAGAAGCTGTGTTTTTCCTGTTCTAGTCTTCTACTACGCCCTAGTTACCTGTATACCTGGTTTGGTTACGGTAGGGCTTAGTGTCAGCCACCAAGATATTACATGTATTATGTAACATGTAATAATGTAACATGTAATACTTGAAAACTGCAAGCTTGAATAATTATTATTATTCTTTATTTTATTATTTTTTATAGTCTGAACAAATGGAAATGTAGACCTTATTATTTTATCAAATGGTACAATAGTCTAACAGTTAGAGACTGGCTCAGTAACAACTGTCATCGACATAATCACCTGAGTTCAAGCCACACTCATGACCACATTGAATGAAAATCATTTGTTTAAATTACATCTATTTTTTACTAAAATTAAGTTATAATTTAATTAATGAAAATCTTTGGAAAATTAATTTTTCAAACATGCAATAAATGGATAAAGAACCATTTATTGGCATAGTTTTCTTCTTTACAATCCTGGAAGATCCAAGATTAACCCATAGTAATTTATAGTATAAAACTACACATAAATAAGGGTAAATCTTTATGTAAAGTATATTAATTATGCAGTAATGACTTATAAATTAAATCCCACATGTTTAACTCTCCAGAGAAAGCGCTTTTCTAAGCTCCAACCCCAAAGGAAGTTACATGTACATGTGATTAAGAATTATTTAGTTTAATTAAGAAAAATACACATTAAATTAAATTAATTAATGTGAAATAAACATGGCATCATTTTAATTAAAAATGACACCATGCTTCCCTTCTTACCACGAACAGGCTGATCAGAATCACCTGTCAATATTGCCCCAATCCCCACTGACAATTAAATTGCAGAGGCATTAATACAAATATTTTATTATTTATGGAGGAGGTCTCTTCACCAAATTGAAGATATCCTCCCCCCATCAATTTTAACCTACACCAGATAACCTATTATAAGCTACAAAGGCGCTCACCTTCTCCTGTAAGTAAGGAGGACTGGCCTTTATTTATATAATATCTAAATTAGTTAAAATTCTTCAAAACAAATCCCCCCCCAATTAATTAAAATACCTTTAATTAATTGGAAGAACCGTGTTCAAGTCTGGTTAGCCCTTCAGAGGATTTATTCCCATAACTGGAGTTTTGGCAGCAGGGTCATAACCTGTTTTTATTTGATACTTAGTGTTTTATAACACTTAAAGTAATTGTTCTTATTGGCAAATCAGTTCATTACGCTTTATAAGTGTAATATTAATCTTTTAGTCCTTACTGTACACGCCACAACAAGTGGAGTAGAGTACAGAAAGCTGAAACTTAGTTACATGTTTCAAAAGGCCCAAAGTGGTTTAATGTTCCCATTAAGGTGAATAATTTTTTTTCTTTCTTCCTTTTGGACCAGTATTCTATTTACAACCAACCAATTGGGCTATCTTGGCCTTAGTAGGAAAAGTATAGCCACGGCATTGGTTGTGGCTTTTATTACAGGTGCCAGGTACATGTAACTATAGAAATGATGATTTAAACCTTATTTATGCATTATAAATAAGCTCTATTAACCTTAATTACATATTCTACTAGCAGATATTTCAGGTTATGTAGATCTTTAAGTGATATGAAAACTTGAAGGCCTTGTGAAGGGATATGAAGGAGTAATAATTACGGTGTACTTTTGCTGAGCTACCCTAGGTTAATTTACCTGTAGATTCAGAATCTGAAATAATATTCTAACTTTTCTTTATACTTTACAAGTTATATCTAGATTCTGTGTTACATGTTTTGTTTTAATAATTTCTTTCAAAACAAAAGACGTAAGGTGTGCATTCTTTTGAGACTAATAATATGAGTTGTATATTGGTATAATCTGCTATAGTCAGGATTTCTCTGAATTATTAGCAGGTTGACAGGCATGGTGAGCGGGGCAAATTGTCCCACTTGGCAAACAAAGGCAAGTTTATCCTTTTCAACTTCTGCAACCCTGAGTTTTCCATATATGTTGTGCAGGTCCAGCTTTTTGAGGATTTCCGTGTTCAAGAGGCTATAAAATAGTTTAATTTTCAGTGGGAGCGGGTACCTGCTCTTCACTGTTACTGTGTTGAGTCTTTGGTAGTCAAAACAGGGGTGTAGGTTTCTGTCCTTTTTTCCAGTGAATAGAACTGGTGCCGCCCACAGGAATGTAATCCATTGGATGGTTAAGCTGGCCTGTCCTTCTTCAATCAGTGTATCAAGCACCTGGTTTTCTGCTGGGGATAGCAGGATGATTTTTCTGGGCTGTGTGGTGGCTCCCACTTCATGCACAATATAATTTTACCCAAGTAAAAATAGCTGTCAAATTGCCGCTCCGGGTTCAGAAAAGTAGATAGATGCAGCCCTAGTGTCAATGCTCAGTCTGCTGTTCAGTCTGCCGTCTGTGAGTCTGCATGCTCAGTCCGCTCAGTCTTTAATTTCATTTTCTTCTTCTTTGAACAGTCTGACATTGAATGCAAAACTGTTACACCTGGTCACCACAGTGAGTCACTGATGCTCAGTCTGCTCAGTCCATTTCATTTTTCTTTGTGGATTACTGCAAATCTGCTACTCTCATAAAGATATTTTTTTTCTTTAAGAATGACCCCAGTCACAGATGCTCAGTTATGCCTCTCTCTCTTCTTCTTTTCTTCCTTTTCGTTTCTCTTCTTCTTGATTTCTTCCATAGATATTTAATCTGAATTTTCTTTATTTCAATCTGGAGTTAATGCAATGTCATAGCCTGTGTTTGATATTTCTATTTACTTGCCTTCTCTCTCAATAAACAATGCAATAAATCCTTCCGTTATCTTGTGATATTTCACATGGTCTTGCCATTGATGGTCCTGAGAATCATCCTGACAACAATATTATTCAGGCTAGTCACAATTAGTCATCAGGACTCTTACATCTATATAAAGGTAGGAACATACAGGTAGGAGCTTTCCAAGAACCAGGGCTTTGATTGTAAACACTACAGTTAGAGTTAGGAAAGGTTATTTGAAAAGCTTGAGACATTAACCACCCAGCTCATAACTGGACTCGGCACCATGTTCACCTTTGGAGTTATCTCTGTAGGTAGCTGACAATGTTGGAACGGGAGGCCTACATTCTTGAGACAGAGTTGGAACGGGAGGCCTAGATTCTTGAGATGGAGTTGGAAAGGTAGGTCTAGATTCTTGAGATGGAAGAGAATCAGGAGCTGGATGAAAAGAGGTGAGAGACTGTGGAGAAGTCAAGTTCCTGTACGGTGTTGGGACGGGAGACCTAGATTCTTGAGATGGAGGAGGCTCAGGAGCGGGTTGGAAAGAAGTGAGAGACTGGGGATCAGAACCCTCATCCTGAATACCCAGCAATATTGGTACAGGCTGAGGCCTCTGAGTGATGTGTGGACTTTGAGATTTGGTGCAGCTTGCAGCATCAACAGAGTTAGAAATCTGAATTATTGGAGTTGAACACTTGTGCTGCTGACTTTCCGGAGTTGCAGGCCTCTCTTTGGGTTTATTTGTTGCCAGAAAGTTGGTTAGGATTTCCAAAGAAGACTTGGCAAGTATGAAGGTATTGTCATTGCAAATGACCATTGGAGCAGCCGCAGTACTGCCGGGGTGAGTTGTAATAAGAGCTGTCTTGTTTTTGGCAACATGATTTACAATTGGGGCTTTGCAAATGACCATTGGAGAAGCCGCAGTACTGCTGGCGTGGGTCGTAATCAGAGCTGTCTCGTTGTTGGCAGCGTGATTTACAACTGGTGCTGCCTGGGTACTAGCAGGGTGAACCTTCTTGGTGGACGTGTTTTGTTGAGTTTCCTTGCACAGTTGGGGCAGGGTGGGCATTGTTCAACGGGTTTTGTTGAGACTGTAATGGGGAAATAAATTGTTTTCCGTTCTGAAGAATCTCTTGTGGGATCTGCTGAGGTGTGGCATCCGCAGTCAAAAAACGGACTTGTTTGGAGCTTGATGGGTTCTCAAATCCTGTGAAACTGTAATGGTAACAGACAAGTCCCATTGGTGAGATGGCGCAGGATCTAGTATCAGGGGATAAGATGATTGACTGATTGACTTACTGTGTTGACTGCTTCTCATTGCACTGCCAGCATAATTGCCTAGGATGAGGTCATCCCAGTTAAACTGGGATGCACTCAACCAATTGAAACTTGGTTGAAATAAACTGATGAAGTATCAATCCAAGGGACCCCCTTTGGTTTTAAATTTCATTGGTTGAGGTCAACCTACTGTATATTGGTTGTTTGCATCCTAGTTCAACTGGGATGAACTCAACCTAGTCAATTATGCTGGCAGTGTTGTGAGCATAACTTGCGCCAAAGTTACGTTTGGAGAAAGGTTGTGCACAATTGTTAACGGGGGAACAAATCTGAAACCTACTGATTCAATTTTGTTTTGCGCATTTGTTACCTGGGGGAAGAATCTGAAACATGCTGATTGAAGTTCAATGGAGATCAGATGAGAAACCCAATAACAAGTAGTCAACACTTACCATTGGACGTTTGAGGTGGAGGAGCTGGACCTGGGTTATTAAAAGCTTGAGTCAGTTGTGGAGGATTGATGGTGAAAGGGGCTGGTTTGTGATTTAAGTCCGTTCGGATTTTGATCGGTATATACCGGCGACAGTTGGTATTTTGGGGGGGATGGGATAGGCTGCTGATGCCCATTGAACAGCTGAACTTTGGGGGGGGGGGGGGACAGAATTGGCTTCTGGGGGTCATTGGACAACCATTGGTTTGGGGGGAGCAATGTAGGCGGCTGATGGCCATTCAGCGGTCCTGGCTGCTGCCGGAAAACAGGTGGTTGTACATTGGAGCGCTGGAGCTGGCAAAGGGGTTGTTGTGCGTTGGAGCACTGGAATTTACACTTGGCAAAGACATTGAAAAGGTAGTAGGTTGGGTTGAAAAAGGATCAGCCGCTGTTGTTGTTGTTGCTGAGGCGTAGCTGGGGTTTCCCTAAAAAGAAACAGCGGAATAGAATGATCCAGCACCTGGGACACTTTTTGATGGAGCGGGTTTGGCAGGTTTTATCTCTTTGTAAGGATTATAAAAATTCACATTTGAATAGTAGAAGCGGTCAGGTTGATCTTGTTGGTGTCCCTCAAGTAACCCTTTTTCACGCTCTGTGATACCAAGGTCTGATATCCTTCTAGCTACACAAGGTGCAAGGCAAAAAATATGGGAAAAAAGGGGTTTTTGATCTTTTATATTAATACTTGAAAGATCAAAGATTTTATGGAGGGGCCAGCAAGCTGGGGTGTTTAGTTCCCTCTAAAGGTATTTGTGCTAAAACAGAGAACTGACCCTTTAAAACTGGGGCCTGAAAGCAGGGGTGTTTAGTCCCAGTGAAATAGTGGCTAAGAAAGGGCCACAACTCCTAATATGGAAAGACTTACTGTAGTTTGCGTTGAGGGAAGGAGGTGGGGGGACTTTCTTATGGTAAAATGAGCAGCTGAAGCGGTTGGAAATGTGGGCTGGAAGGCTGGACAGAGTTGAGGTTGAGGAAAAGAGGCTTTGAAGTCTTGAAGACTGATTTACTGGGCAGGACACTAGTATGCTGGACTGGTGGAATGCAGGTTGTAAATATGATAAAGCTGGGGAATCAAAATACAGGGGAAAGAAAGGGACTCTTAAATGCCTTTCTGGAGCCCTTATGGCAAAACATCAAGTGTTATTTTGGCTATGGGAACACTACAAGGATGGAGTTATCCTTAGTAGAAAGAAATGATGTAATTTGTCAAATTATTACATGTACAGGCTGTCAATGATCAATACAGCCTGGTAATCATCTGTAGACATCATCTGAGGGCGCTTCAAGAGCTCTTTGCTTGATGTAAAACATGTATTGATCATTTGATCAACTAATAATTAAAACAAATAATCAAATTACAGTACAGGAGCTTATTTGTATTCATTTGGTTATTTCATATGTCAAGTTCTATACAATGAGAGTTCTTGTCAGAATTTCATGATGGGCGCTTCTACAGCTCTCCATTCAATTATTTGACAAGCAAACATCCTGGGAAAAGTGTCAGTATTTGTTATTTTCCCGTGATTAAAGGAGCTTTTCATTTATTTTAATAGTACAAGTTCCTTTAGGCTTGTTTGAAGTATTCTAATGTTTTCCCTCTACCCTGTTTATGATATTATCAGCTTATACAGTATGTATTTGTAGAAGTTAATAATAATACAAAGACTATAAAACAGTGTGATATTTATGTCAAATGTTATTTAATATTTTATTTATGTGTTTAAAGGATAATTACATAGTTTATTTAATATCCCATATTTTAAGGACTTCTACTTACTAGAATTCTCTCATATTACATATGTTTATACCTAGTAAGTATTTTAGCGCTTAGTAGGAGTATTCTTTAAGTTAATTTTATTATTAGAAGGAGTAAGTTTTCTAGGGTACTTTGGCTGAGGTACCCTATATTATTTTACTTGCTCTTTCAGAATATGACATCATATTCTCACTTATCTAAAGTGTAATGAGTTATTATTTATTGTATTATTAATTTATTCATTCACCGCAGAAAAAGTGGTCTCACCTCCATGAGGGTGCTCCTGTTGTATCTCATGCGTATCTTATGCATATCTCACTGTTTCTTCCCTTGGTTATATTACTGTTTATCCCACACTTATATTATTCTTTATCTCATGCATATCCTACTGTGTATCTCCTGCTTATCCCATCCTTTTGGTTTTTGACCACTGAGTAACAAAAAAAGTTCCATGTTTTGTAAATCCATAATTCAAATTCTCATGTAAACCCTTACATTCTTTGTTTAATCGATTCATTCCATGTTTCTTTTTTGTTCTCTTCATCTCCTTTTTTCTAGCTTTAATTAACTCCATGATTCAGTCAAGCAGTTAATGTGAGCCTGTGTCTCTTGAGTGACAACAGAACACAAGGGATTGGGTAAAGTAAGCAATAAGTTGCTTAGTGGGAAAAATAACACACTTTATGAAAAGGTAATGAAAAGATCTTAAATGATCTGGGGAGCAGCCAACTGAGGGTCTGCCTCTTCTTCCTCAAATGAAACTGGGAGAAGGAGCCTGGTCAAAGGAAACTGAACACCAGCCAATCTTTTTCTGGTCAAAAGAAACTGACACAAGGATCCTTAGATGGAAACCTGGTTGATTTTCCCTGATAAAATCAACAAAAATGCAAGGGGACAAGATCTAGGAGTGATCAATTAATCTGGTCTTATGAGAAGCTTTATAAAGCAGGACTGTATCCTATGGAATTATACCAATATTGGTGTGCCAGTGACTTAGTAGGAAGAGGGAAAGGAGGATAAGACAGAACAGACAGACTAGAGAAGAAGGACTTGGGAGGAGTTGATGATGTTGCAGAAGAAGGGACTCACTGGTTGATTAAATGACAGCTGGACTGGGAAGTAATCAGAGAAGTGAGGAGCCTTACTTAGTACTCCAAAATCTTGTTGAGGAAGCTGCTGGGTTCAACTGGTTGAAGTCCTTTTACTGAAGTGTGTGGTTGTTGTGTAGTATTCTGGAGTCTGTGTATCCTCTGGGGTGTAGAGGATACTCAGACTCGAAAATTTTCATAGTTTTCTGACATAATCAGTGCTTGCTTGTGGTCAGCTTGCATCTGAAACACTGCACAGCAGTTTTTATCATAAAATCACTAATAATTCACTAACTATGTGAAGGAGTAAGATATGGAGAAGATGCTCAGTTGTGACTAGGGTTTAAATATGATGAGGAAACAGAATCTGAAGTCAAAACAAGTGTAAGTTCAAATTGTAAAAGATATGATTAAGTTTTGGTCTAAAAATGTGTGTAAGGAAGACTTGTAATTAGCTCTAAGGCTGACAATTAATCTTCCAGTTATTGCCCTGGTGAGTTACTTGCTTGGGCACCACTGGCAGGTAATATGCGGCTGAGGTTTCATCCTGCAATCATATGAAACATGAACATCTTTTCGAGAACACCCACCCCCAAGGACCATTCATCTCAGCAATCAGAACCCTTGACAGTGGGAAATGTGAGTTGTGGACAAGCCATGGGTTGCTTAAGGTTTGAAAAATGCAGGATATGTCGGTGGTATTTGAGAGGAAAGATTGGGAACAAGTTGGGGGTAGAACAGCAAGTAAAGCTATGCTAGCCATCTGAGTGTACCAAATGTTTGAAGTATCATTCACAAGATCAAGAAAGGTTGAGCAATATTATAACTTACAATATCACTTGAGAAACCGATTGGAAGATGCCCAAGCAAAAAAAACATTGATTTGTGCAAGCAAAGAATCCAGTGACCCCATTGCATTAGTGACTCCATCATCCCCATCATCCCCTTCCTTCTTCTTTTTGCTCTTGTTGGAGCTATTCTTCTCTTGATGTTGATCATTTGAGCAAAGATTCTTCCAGCCATTTTTCAAATCTTGTCCTAACTGAGGAAGGATTCCCACAAAGTTTTCATTGGATTCTCCTCCAACAAAGGAATCATGGATCATCATTTGCAGTTCTTCAATCACGATTAATTGATAGCCAATTGCTCTTTTGATTCCTTCGATATTATCTGTTTTGCGGTAAACTGAAAGGAAATACTGTTAGGCTTAAAATTACATTCTATAAAGGATAAGCTACTTGTGAGTCAACTTTGGATCGAAACTTACACTTCGTAATCCAGCCAAACAAATCAAAAAAAAATTAAACTTGTTCAGGGTGATGTAGATGGTCGCTGGAAAGTAAGATGAGCATTTTACATTGGACCACAACCAAGAGTAGATTTGCGGCAAGGAGTGGATTAGACTGCAATCCAGGAAGATCAAAGAGATGATGGCCTTTGATCTTATTGAATATCCAGCTCGTGGTCGCTGGTTCTCCCGCATCATGACTTTGGGGGTGATTCAATTGAGATGTGGCTGTTGGTTGATGTTGAAGATGTAAGATGACTTCAGACCACAAGATGATCCCTTTAGTTTTTTTGAGCTGCAGATTCATTCTGTCCAGATGACTCATAGCTGAAACAATGGGACACAGCGCGGCATGATGGTTGCCACTTTTCTACATCAAAGAAGGATCAGATCAACACAAGATTGGATGCAATGGCCATCATAAGAGCCTACCATTAAACTTTCACCCTGATTAAACAATGTTTCAATTTGTTTATGGACTGAAGGTGATGAATCCAAACCCAAGGTTGGAGGGAAAAAAAATTGATTGATGAGGACAAAGTTGGTGAAGCATGGTAACACTCCTCAAAGCCTGTTCATTGTCACTAGTAAAATTGATTGGATCAGCCAAGGTATTCAACAATTTTCTCAAAAAGACTCTAAATTTGAGGAAGGGAGACGGACTAATGCTTAGCTTTTACTGTAAAGATTTGGAAAAGTGTCTGATGAATGAATCTGAATGACTGAAAATCTGATCCATTATCCTTTATGAGATTGCAAAGGCCCAGTAGGGCCTGGTAGAAGTCACACTTCTTGCTCAACTACAAAAAGTTCAGAGATGGTGAGTTATAGCAAACGATAAGGGCGGGATAAAGTAGAATTAGGATAGGGGAGTCAGCTGACTCTTAAAGCTCGGTGGCAATGAACATCAGACTTGGAAATCAATTTGATTGGATCTTCAATCCAAAACTGGTTGGATTCCCTTTCTTCGACATCCAACACTAAATCTTCATAAATTTCACACCACCGGCAATTTCTCCTGAGGCGTAGAGGCCTGGGATGGGTTTCTTTTTTGTGTTGAGAACCTGAGACTTCTCATTGATTTTGACGCCCCCTGAAGATTGTGAAATAAAAAATGATTGGTTAAAGTTGATGTGCATGTAAATAGAGAGAGCGAGTTCCAGAAGGCTCACCCATGCTGTAGTGAAAGAGGGGCATCATTGAGGCTACAAAGAATGGTCCCTGCTGCATGCTGAAGTTTTAATTGTGAAAGAATTCTATTTCAACAACATCAACAGCCAAAGGCATCTGTTAGAACAACAAGAGATTATTCACTCTTCTTGTATGGATCAGCCTTTTTTCCTTGTCCAATCTGAATGTAATCATCAAAGGTGTTTTTCAATTTTGACTCTGGAAGCCCCATCTCTTGAGGAAGTTCCCTTCCTGTTTCAAAACACTTCATTAGACCTCTTCCAACGTAATGCTTGCCTGAAAAACCAACAGTGGGTGAGATGTGAGAGAAAAACGTAAAACACCGCTCGTGATCAAAGAAGAGAAGAAACTTACAATGCCATAAGATTTCTTCCAATGATTCCTTATTGAGTACAAGTCGGATCGGGAACTAAAATGATACACAGTTAGATAGAATCTAAAACATCCTAACAAATAGTACACTGCCCAAACCTTTTTGTTCTCCCACATTTTGCCTGTAACGTAATCACGGTGACCCAGCTTGTGAACAAAACAATTTCCTTGTCGGTCCAACAGGATTCCACCAACACCACATTTGACCGTCACCAGTCCGTTAGTGGTTGGAAGTTTGGGTAAATTGGGGGGATGTTTGGCAAGCAGTCCATCCGGGGAAAATTTGGCTGCGTACCCACTGAGTAGATGGTGTGAAGAGACGTGTAAGCAAGACTTATCATATCCTGTCAAGCTATGACTGAAAACCAGGTTGTCCTGAGGGTTGAGCAAACTCACAGAAAATCAGTATATTTCTTGTATGGTCGACATGTGAGGAGATGGCATCACCTTGCAAATCCCAAATCCCAGCGTGTATCAAAAACCAAGGAACCCGGTTGAAGGAAGAACACGTGGGCGCTGATTCTTCCGCCACGCCTGGGTGCATTAAATAGCAGAGACGGTAGAAAAAAGTGAACTGACATCCATTGCGGTCAGATAGGCCTCAAATGAGAAATAGAACTTTGCTAATGAAAGTAAGGCTTGTTGATGGTTTTAGCCGGATAGATGAGACCTGTACATCTCAAGAGAATTTTCAAGGTGATCAGTGCGCGGATAATAAATCAAGCCAACAACTGGGGATCATTTAGGCAGAAAATAGGCATACATTTTTGCACTGGTCTCCTGGCCTAGAGCGCCTGAGACCGAGGATCTGATGTCATAAAACTTTTGGAGTCCATTGGAACTTTTATTGTAATCAGGGGCATACAAATCTGTAAAGCTGGATAAGTGATTGAGCCAGATTCAATTCCAATTACGCGCGAAAATGGGGCAATGCATGTAGAAGACTGGTCCTAAATAGGCCTGTATGGTTGGATCAATATTTTTCCCACCGGAATCATGTGGATGATCAAATAGAGGGAAGAGCGAGTGATCTATGCGGTCAGGATGAAGAGAACTATGGCCTGGTGATGGCGTGGTGATAGGCTGACCGGCCCAAGATTGAAAGTAGTCTGGATGAGCTCTTGAGGTAGTACAGAAAAATTTCAGCTGGCTAGCCAGGTCGGATAGTTGATCGAATTCTAATTTGGAGATGTACAGCATGCATCACCAAACATATAATCCGACAGCCTCGGAAAATTGCAAATTGCTTAGATATGATTCCTTGCCAATAGACACAAACGTAGCACCGGCTCACTTCTGCAGTAGATGGTGAGGTGAGAGTATGGAGACCTGGATAAAAACAATGAGGATGATATGAGATGCAATTCAGGTAGATTGGTTTTCAATAGGAAGCTTACAATTAAGGAACCGATAGAGCCCATCAACCAAGATGGTGAGGTTGATGGCCTGGTTGATTGAAGAGAGAAGTTGGAGTAGTCGGAATCTATTGATATGTTTTGCCTTGAGCCGAATGAGCTGATAGAACTCTGTGATTGACTGGAGCTGTTGGTTCTTATTGAATAGAGTACAGGTGTCAGTTTGGCTTCCCAATTGAAATGAATGGTTCAGTGAATGGTCAGTCACCTCAAATATCAACTGAGTGGAGATAATCAATAATAATTCCAGGGAGGAGATTGCCAGTGGCCACCATGGGGCCCCGGATTTTGGGCCAGTGTAGGAAACTAAATATGTAATTGGGACTCGCCCCTGGCCACGCAAAGCGATCTGCTTAGATGTGTGGGTGGGTGGCGAGGTTGGTTTGAGCAGAAACGGGGAAAAAGAACAACAACAACAGCAACGGCAACGATCAATGGTCAGACAATGAGGAGAATAGTTCATATTTCCTCCTTGTTTCTCATTGATTGATCACGCCAAGCACCTTTCAACTGTTTCTTTTCCTCAGGTAAGTCACTCTCACCTCCCCTCTCAAAAATAACTGATCATTGATCTATTCTGTCTCTGTAATTCAATCAGTCCAGTTCTCAATTTCCTTGTGTCTGTCACTCAATTATAACTAATCAAACAATCCAACTGCTACATATCAACGTGTGCTACATATCCTTGTTTCTCATCAATTTATCACACCAAGCACCTTTTCAACTGCTTCTTTTCCTCAGGTAAGTCACTCCATTCTCTTTGTTTGCTTCTCAATATATCTACCAGGCTCTATTGTTCATCCACTGATTGAGAATACTAATACTACATACTCTATTCTACAGCTATCATTATGACCCAAGCTGCACGAAAAAAGCATTCCCGCCGCCAGAAGATCAGGAACCCCTTCTCCCAGGGTGGCACTGTACCGCTTGCAGTGCGTAAGGCTCACGACCATCAGTGCCATAAAGGGAGTCGTGTGGTTCCTACGGACGATCGACCTCCTTCACCATCATCAACCAAGCCCTCCAGGAACCCCTTCTCCCCGGGTGGCACTGTACCGCTTGCAGCGCGTAAGGCTCACAACCGTCAGTGCCATAAAGGGAGTCGTGTGGTTCCTCTGACAGATCCATCACTCCCATTGTCAGTGGTCGATTCCCACACTCATGCCACCCAGTAGGCATCCTCCTCAACATTGTCCATCAATGTTCCCAACCACTGTAATCGTCTGCCAACATATCCAACCACCACCGCCAAAAAAATTGCCCGGGCTACCCGCAAGCGTCAGCCATCCCATGACGTCTATTTCATCATCTGTTCACCGTCTCCAACACCAAAATCAACAAAACCAATAATCTACTTTCCCAAGATCAATGTCCCAGCCCGTCAAGTCATTGTCTCTTCTACTTACATTCCTCAATTCATTCTAGAATATCATTCTTTCCTCAACAACCCACCAACTGCAACCTTCACCAAGCTCTCTGAAATAATTACAACTCTCTATGCCATGGCCCAATGCCGCCCCTCCAACAACGTCAACTCAAACATCATCACTGGAGAGATGCACATGATTGGTTTTTGGCCTGGAAGTGATAGAAGAAAATCTGCTGGTTTGACTTGGTTTTTAATCTACACCTTTGAAGTGCTGACCATTTTGTTTGTTGCTGGGAACCTATGTCCGTCACCAACTCACCGCCGCTGAAACTGCTGTGGACGATGAAAATTGGGCCAAGCTTCAGTCTCACAACAAATTCCTAGCTGGTTGTATGGAATCTATCTCTCAAATGGCTTACCAGGATAACAAGAACTTAATGCAAGAGTATGGTATACCCAATTGGTCACAGGAGGAATGGAGAGAAATGGTGAAAGAGAATCAGATTGATTATCAGTTTGCTTCCAACCTTTCTTTCACTTACAATGGTTTCCACAACAAATCACACCAAGACAACAAAGATATCAACGGTTGGACATATGGTATTTTCTCTTACATTACAAAAAAAACTGGTACATCAATTCCCCCTCCTTCCACCAAATTAGGTCATGGTTTTTTTATTTCCCAGACATTCTTATCTGATTGATTTTTCCAAGGCAAATGGTATCATAGAGCTTCTTTGGCAAACCACTTAATTTAAACATCAAACTACCAAAGCACCACCATCCCTTCAACATAGAGAAGAAAATACTTGGACCCACTTTGGTTGTTCTTTTCAAATTAATAAAAATCTTGCTAAAATTGCTAAAAAACTCAAAGAAGCGAGTTCCCAAAAGATATGTCATGCAACCCTTTGTAAACAACAACGTAACAACTCATGATTAATTTCCTTTAAATTGATTATCTGTTTTTGTCTCGTAATTTTTGTGTTGTCAATTTTGTCTCCTGTCCCTCATTCTTACTTTCCTGGGTTTGTTTTCCAGAAAAAAAAATTGCTCTATAATATTGCAAATAATCAAATGCGATGAAAAGGATGGATAGCAACAAATATTGATACTGATGAAGAAAATAGTAAATTGGAATGGGAAAGGTAGTTCTTGAATCATGAATTAATGTAATAGCCTTGCAAGTGTCCTGGGAGGGTAAAAAAGATATTTGTGGAATCATATGGATGCCATCCTCAAGTTGGTCATGTATGGATGGTGGCAGTCCAAATAATAATTTTCATGGGAGGATGAAACATTTAAGGACGGCGTCCATAAATTGATGTGTGTGTCTCCCATGAATTTTGGATAAGTATAACGTGAATAGATAAATAAGGAAGGCATCCATGAATGGATGTGTGTCTTCAATGAATGTTGATTAAGCATGGGGTCCATCAATTAAGAGGTGTATGGAAAAAACTGTTTCCAAGGAAGAGTGGGCTGTGAATTATGGGTTGTATGGAATGAATGTTATTCAAGGATCACATCCATAACTTCAGTTTTATGTCATCAATGAATTTTGGATAATGAGAGGATCCATTTGATTGAGGTGGGTTGTCATTTCTTGTGTATTTTCTGTAGCTCATGAAGGTAGACCTTGTGGGTTGTCTGGGGCTGAGGGTGTTGCGCATGAAGTGTGCCAATTGGGATTTGTTGGTGGGGTATCATTGATAGGGTATCTGTATTTCTGCAGAGGGTGAATACTAAGGACGGCATCCTTAAAATTGGAAAGTGGTAGCTGGAAAAATAAGTATGGCATCCTTAATCTGATGAGCCAATAGGGTGAATTGCTTGGTGGGATGTCATTGATACGGATGCTGCATTTCTGCAGAGGGTGAATACAAAGGACAGGATCCTTAAAACTGGAAAGTAGTGGCTGGAAACATAAGGACGGCATCCTTAATCTGATGAGCCAATAGGGTGAATAGCTATGTGAGGTATCATTGACAGGTATGGGGTTTTTCTGCAGAGGGTGAATACTAAGGATGGTTTCCTTGAGATTGGAAAGTGGTAGCTGGAAAAATAAGGACGGCGTCCTTAATCTGATGAGCCAATAGGGTGAATTGCTTGGTGGGATTTCATTGATACGGATGCTGTATTTCTGCAGAGGGTGAATACAAAGGACGGCATCCTTAAAATTGCATCATGGTAGTTTGAGATTAAGGAAGACATCCGTCTTCCAATGAGTCAATAGGGTGAATTGTTTGGGGGGGGGGGGGTATTATTGACAGGGATGTTCTTTTTTACAGAGCGGGAATACTAAGGATGGCGTCCATAAAATTGCACACAGGGAGCTGGCAGAATAAGGAAGGTGTCCTGAATATTGCACAGAGGGGTATGAATGTTTGCCAAGAAAATTTCAAGGTTTCATGGGTGAATCAGAAGAGCTTATTTATCCAATCAACACATGGGCACCCCGAATAACCTTTTCAGCACATATCTAGTTTTTATAGTATTTCAGAAAGGAAAATGACAAAAACTCAAGCTAATCTAGCAAATAAAAATAATGGGAAAAAGGAGGAAAGCATTGGGATCAGACTTAAACACTAGCAGACATAGGGAGAGGGGCTTGGGGGGCAGAATTGGTGGCAATGTTTCTATTAAAATAATCGATGAAATCATGAGCAATGGCTTGAGCAAGGGAATGGCGGGTAGGAGTTATGAAGCGACAAATGTCATCAGTTGGGGAGTAGAAGACGGAGGCAATAATTTTTCTGATATAAATACCCAGATTAATCCAGATTGTTTCTCGAGGAATGGCTGGGGTGCTGGAGTGAGATTTGATGGCTTCAACGTTACAGACAAATTCCATGCAGTTGGAAATTGAATGAGAATGGTGATCACGGGATGCAAGGAAAATGCCCCTTACTCCTGAAGCAAGAAAGAAGACAAAAAGAAGGAAGTTGTGGTGGGACTGGTATTGGGTGAGTTCATCCCGGACACAATCTTTGGTGCGGATAACAGTTCCATTGTTGGCTTTTCGTTTTTTGTTGACTTTTCAGAAGTTCCTGCTATCTTCACCACTGTCAGCTTGCTACTATGACAGAGCAACCTGTCACAAGTTTCCTACAAAAATTATTATAAAAAATATAGAATATCAAATAATAGTTAGAATATTATTTGATATTCTAAATCTACACTAAAAATAACCTAGGGTACCTCACTCACAAGTACCCCTAATTCTCACTCCTTCACTATGTAAATTAGCAAAGAATAATTAGCAAGTACCTTGAACAAAAAGGAACTTGCATTAATTAATGCTTATATATATATATACATATGCTTACACCCCATTTCCAGTCACGGAAATGAGGTGTTGTGTAAATTAGGGGAGATAGTGTAAATACACCATGTTTTACTCAAACCCCGCGTACCGCAGTCCGCAGAACTTCAAGTTCAACCCGCGTGACTGAAAGCCCGCGTCAAAGTGGGGATATAAGCCCCCGCGCAAGCATCAATCCCCTCACAGGCTCCCAAACTTGGCACGCGGACTCCACAGTCACTCAGGTACACCCAAATTAACAAAAACACGCTCCAGTGACCTCATTACATATGTTACATATGTAATGAAGAGTACTGGGGACTAAACAATTATATATACTAAATGGTATTGTTTATTTGTACAATACATTGATTGAACAAACAGTACAAACAATACTGTGGCTTATTATAAATACAAATAAGCCACTAGTATTAAATCTATAACAAACAGTACTAATGTACTACAGACTGTAAGTCAATGTAAATAAATAAATAATAAAATACATTAATAATAAAACCAATTGGTGACGTGTATACAAAGCAGGGGCTGCTGAAGCGTCACCAAGAAAGCAAAAATGGCCAAAATGTGGTCCAAAGATCCCACAAGTTGGCCAATAATACCTACAGGGTCCCCAGGGGGAACTCAAGACTATTTAAGGAGCTCTTCAACCGCCCAAAGAAGGCTCCTCATGCTTCCAAATACCCACTAACAACCTTACCCACTTCTTATTAGATATATACATCTTTATAACACAGTCTGGTAAGCTTCTTAGTAGTTATTCTTTAGCCCTGTCTTCCCCAACAACTTCACAGTGCCCATCAAGCTCCAACATCCATCCATCCAAGCGCTTCAAACTGTCCAGTTTCACCCAGAATATCCCCAAGATCCCTCAAGGTTTATTACTAGTAAGTAATAACCCTTTTCTTGAAGATATTCCCCCATTTCCATTCCTGGGATTAAACCACCCCTGTTCCAACAGGCCCCAGTGTTCCAGGTACCTAAATCCTCTGCATTTATTTGTAAGATACCTTAGAGGGATCTAAACCACCCCTGATTTATCAGGCCCCTCTGGTTTTTAATTATATTAAATTTATTTAATATAATTATTAACCTATTTTTCTCTCAATTTTTACGTCACAATTCCCCCATATCTTTTGGGAATTGTAACATTGTACCTTACCCAGAGTTAATATAATCTTTCCATATATTCTTGCACCACCTGTAGCTAGAAGGACTTGTCCTTGGCATCAGGGAGGCTGACAACCACTGCACGAAGAATGGTACAGGAAATCATCATATCAATGATGAGAACACGGAGCTGTTCAAGTTGGTCCTGGATTGAAATGTTCTCAGAAGTATTTGGATCACTGGGGTTGGTCTCATCTGCGGCGGCAATAGTCAGGTGTGGGACAACAGTGGTTTTCTGGCGTTGAAGCCATGAGAGTATCTGGACATGCCTGCTAAGATTGTTGGTTGTGGATTGGAGGTTGGGGCTGGATTGAACAGGCATCTCATCAGAGATGGTTTGGATAGATATGGCAACAGACTTGGCCCAGTTTGAAACCGCATGGAGGGGAGGTGGATTGTAAAGACTGTGGAGCATTCTAACTATGGTTGACTTGGGGTGATTTTCCGTTCTGTGAAGGGATGGAGCACCTGGAATAGTCTCTTTGTTCGCAAGTTGTGCAAGCAGGGCAATGTCAATAACGTCTTCAGCATTCCATACCTCATGTTCCTGAGGACCAAGGCAGCCAGGAGCTGTATGGATTAGTGAGAGATGTGTGTATTAGTCAATGCAGTTGAGATAATTGGTCACTGTCAACAAACTGGACTCTATTCCACAAATAGTGGTGTGTACAGTAAGGATGTCACGCTCTGTGATGCCAAGGACTAAGATCCTTCTAGCTACACAGGGTGCAAAGATAGAAAAGGGTGGTTAAATGGTGGTGATATGAGATATAAAAAATATAAGGATATATTTTTTAAGGAGGGGCCTGCAAGCAGGGGTGGTTTAGTTCCCTCCACAGGTTTTCTTGCAAAAGCAGAGAAAATTGGTGACCTGTTACAACTGGGGCCTGCAAGCAGGGGTTGTTTTGATCCCAGGAAAGATGGCTAGAAGGGCCACAACTCCTGAAAGAAAGGACTTACTGTTATGGTTCTTTTCTGGAAGGAAGGGGCACTTCTATGGGTTACTGGACAGGCTGAGGCGGTTGGGTTGATGGGCTAAAGACTGGCAGTTGGTGAAGAAAGAGGGCTGAATGATCAGGTCTATAATAGACAAACTTACAGGGCAGGACACTGGTTACTATGACTGGTGGAATGCTATGTATGTATGTTGTATGTATAAAAGATGATGGGGATTTAAGCAAGGGGAAAGAAGAGCCTCTTAAATATCTTCTTTGAAGCCTTGGTGGCGAAACAGGAGAGCTAGAGAGGGCTGTCTTGTGTCATGATTCTTAGTAGTAACTTCTAAGGATGAGCCATGACAGATTGGCAATGATGTCAATGGTTGACATGGGAGTATTACCACAGTTACTGTCATGTAATATGGTTCAAGTGTGCGCTTCAGAGTGTCCAACTGAAGTGGTAACCATGTAGAACATCTGTCATGATCACCATTAGTAATATGTCATCCCAATTGGGCCACAAATGTCAGATTATGTATGTAAGGATGTTTACATATGTTTCTTTTGAGTTGTACTATGGTTTTACTGTTGTATGATGATTATTCTGTTCGTCATACAGGTTGTATATTCTACTATTCATGTTTATACTTATTATTATAGTAGTTTAAAGTGGATTTACTACTAGAAGGAGTACAGTTACAGGGGTACTTTGGCTGAGGTACCCTATGTTATTTTACATGTAGGATCAGAATATTAAATACTATTTTATTATTTAAAAGGTTTTATATGTATTTTTCTCTTTTTATGGCATAAAGAGTAACAATGTCTCTCTTATTGGTGTTTTGTAATAATGTCTCTTTCATTGTTGGTTTGTAATAATGTCTCTTTCATTATTATATTATTATATATTTTGTTCAGGTTGTCTCTGACATAGTAGCAAGCTGACATTCCCTACCTTCAAAATGAGTCTATTTAGAAAAAAAATGTTCTATATTCCTAGTGCCTTTTGGATATCCTAAAATTTCTGAGGTGAATAGAACTATCAGGAATATTAATTTCTGGGAGCCATTCATCTTTATCAGCAGATGTATTTTTATATCTGACTAGGTATAGTCTAGTATCTTTTCCATTAATCCTTTCTTTCTTTTCTTTAAGAATTTTTAATACTTTCAATTTAATGTTAGGTTCAGGATCTACAATGAGGGGAATAGGTGTTCTCTCAATAGACGCTTGTACTGTTGTTCTTTGTGAGAAGGGCTTAATTAAACTGACAGGAAAAACTGGGTGTTTTCTGGATAATTCATCACTAAGGATTACTTCTACAGCATTTTTTCCATGAAGTTGCTTAATAGTAAAGGGCCCTACAAAAGATGGCTTCAGTTTCTTATTTCCTCCTAGGTTATTGAAATTTACAGTGGAAAGCAACACTTTATCTCCAATATTAAAAGATGGTTCTTTATGTGTTTTATCCCACCTTGTTTTGTTATATTCTACAGCATCTTGCACGCATTTGTTAGCATGCTCTTGTGTAATGTCTAACATTTTCTTAAAATCAGCAGATGTTGGATGTACATGAGGTAATTTTGAATTAATCATGTCTTTGGGCATTCTTGGTATCCATCCTCTTTCTAAAATGTAGGGTACTTCTTTAGTTGAGGAATGCTTACTGCTATTATAAGCTATTTCCAAAGCTGGGAGTAAACTAACCCAATCATGTGTGTATCCATCTTGGTTCTTAAATTCAAGGCCAAAGGCTCAAAATCTTCTTAACATATCTTCCAATGTTTGGATCATCCTTTCCGCTAGGCCATCTGTTTGTGGATGATATGCGGTGGAAAAAGCCAATTTGGTACCTAACATGTCATGTAAATTCCTCCAAAATTCAGAGGTAAACTTGGGGTCTCTGTCACTAATTATGACTTTGGGTAGCCCTACATCAGACATTATTCTATTCCAGAATAATAAAGCAACTTCCATTGCCGTGTCATCTTTGTGATTAGGTATAAATCTTGCTCTCTTAGAAAATCTATCTACTACCACCAATACAGAATTGTAAGAAAAGTGTCCTCCTGGTGGTAATCCCGTGACAAAGTCCATATTGATTATTTCCCACCTTGTAGTAGGTTCTTTGATGGTTTGAAGAAAGCCAAACCTTTTACCAGTTTTTTTATTTGCTTTCTGGCAGATATCACAGGTTTTTATATATTCAGCTACTTGATTCTTCCAATGGGGCCACCGAGCGGTATTTTTAATTCTTTGCATAGTTCTTTCTTCTGAAAAATGCCCTGACCCTATCATATCATGACATTCTTCCATTATGTTATTAATCTGATTTTTCTCACAGATGACTATTACACTGGAATGTTTATGTCTATAATAAATTAAACCATCTAGAAGCGTAAATTTTCCATCAGCATATGGTTTAGATATCTCAGGTGGTAAACTAGCAATTAATTCAGGCGCACTATTCTCATTGCTTAGTATGTCTATTAATTTAATTAATTCAACATCTTGTTGGTAGCTTTGTTCTATTAAATTAAAGTATGATTGGTGTCAGCCTTAGAGTCATCACAACTGACCTAAAGCTTGCCTTATTCCCTTTTTCTCCCAATAAATAATGAACAATAGCCTTATATCTTTTTATCCTCAATCTTAATCACCATTTTGACTGCAAATTCTGTTTCCTCATTAAATTTTGACCATAGTGCTCACTGAACACTTTGTAATTGCTCAACTCCTTCATAGAGTAATTAAATAAATAATTCTACGCCACAACTAGTTGAGCAAGTAAACCAAGGCCAGCCAACCACATCTACAGGTGAGATTACATAATCAAACCTTGAAAATGTTCGAAGTTGGTGTATCCTCCATTGCAGGGAGGATACACAACCTCAAGACACCCAGAACCACCAACTCAGACATCCAAGGATTCAGCAAGTTACAGCTCACCACTCTAACCAACAAAAGGCCTCTTTCACCCAGTACTTCAAGTATTGTCAGTCAGTCCCCTTTTTGAACCTTGTTTCTCTGACAGTAGTCCTTCTCTCACTGCCAGCATAATTGCCTAGGATGAAGTCATCCCAGTTAAACTGGGATGCACTCAACCAATTTAAACTTGGTTATAATCAACTGATGAAATATAAATCCAAGGGACCCCCCTTGGTTTTATATTTCATTGGTTGAGGTCAACCTACTTTGAATTGGTTGTTTGCATCCTATTTTAACTGGGATGAACTCAACCTATGCAATTATGCTGGCAGTGTCTGTCTTCCCCTTATCCTTCCCCTCTTCCCTTTTCCTTCCTCCATAAATCAAGAGATCAGATCACTTCATCAGCAGGTTACCCTTTTAGAACCTTGACTACAAGTCTAAAAATCAGGGCAGATTAGTTTACTAATTCTGTTGTCCCTCCACTGTTTCCTTAGTGTGTGAGGAGGCTGTTGCATTTCTAAAGACTCTGGCACAGCTTAGCCAACTTTTCCAGGTTGAGCTCATTGATCTTATAAGAGCACTCTAAACAAACAAACAATCAATAAAAAGATCAATTATTCCCCTTTCCCCTTTCCTCTTCTCTTTTCCTCTACTAGTTGTATCCCATATCTTTGAAATACAACCAGTAGTGCCCCCCCAATCCTTGTGTCCTGTTGTCACTTTAGAGACCCAGGCTCACAATTGGGGGCCTCATCGGGAAGTATCCTCCCTTTTTGAAGACCTTCATCATACTTCTAGACTTCATAATTCTCAAAAGGCTGATCACCTTATAAATAAATATAAAATACAATAAAAAACTCGAAAATTAATTAAAAATACATATAAAAAAAAATCATTCTCATTATATTCATTTCTCTTAAAAAGGCTGATAACCTTTTCTCCCTCATAAATTAAAAAAAAAAAAAAAAGGGAGATAAATAAATAACCAGTATCTATACTGATACAAATAAAACATTTTTTTTTCTGCTCTTCATCGAAAATTTTATTTCTTATATATTCTGCAGTGAAAAATACACAGAAAGAAGCAGACCTTTCCTTTTCGTCGTCAGACCTCTCTTCATTATCATCAGAAGACGATCTAGACAAAAGAATCAAAGCAAAAGACATCAGCTCAGCCTCTAACGGTAATAAAGTTCGCCGAGGCGTTTGGGTTCCAATCGCTACTACGAACAATAAAAAAAAGAAACTTACCCAAATTAAGAAGACAGGTATTTAACCTTGTAAATCCGGTTAGATTGCTCGTAAACTCCGCTGACATGCCGTCGCATCTCAGGAATGGACGGGATCTCTCCGCCGAACAAAGGCAGCTCTACAAGCTCAGCCCAGCCGCCGAGGAACGACTTCGCAGGGCTGGAGTTGGCGTTACCGCCCCTCAACGTGGAGGACTTCCTCATGGAAGAGGAAGAAGCTCCGCCGATGGATATCGGAGTATCCCCGGCGCTGATCAACTCCAGGGAGGCGTCGCTGGCCTTGGAGTCCAACCGATCGACGCCAGTACCACGCCCCGTGATCAGGGAGAGGAACGGTTTCGAGGACCGTTTCAGAACTGCAGCCCAGGAGGAACCACCTCGTCCTCCCTTCGTGACGACCAGCTCTGCGGAGAGAGTAGAGGGTTTGAGACCCTCGGCGGATCCAAATACAGTGCTGGTTCCGCCCGATCCGAACCTCCCTCCAGCATCTACAACCCA
Source organism: Puccinia hordei (assembly GCA_007896445.1). Classification (NCBI taxonomy): domain Eukaryota; kingdom Fungi; phylum Basidiomycota; class Pucciniomycetes; order Pucciniales; family Pucciniaceae; genus Puccinia; species Puccinia hordei. The sequence continues at coordinate 128,539 of RDRW01000009.1, forward strand.
GTCGATGGAGATCGTTCAAGAGGTGTCAGAACTAGACAGCCTCTTGAACATGTTCAACGATCAATTTTACATGTTCGTCCGAGCGAGGGAGGCCAACAACACGAGATCGATGAGACTCCTGCTCTCCCAGGCCGCCACCACTCAGGATCTCATCACCGATATAGTCGGGAGAGAGGAGTCCATCCGCCTCAGCCAGGATTGGTATCCCAGGGAGGAGCTCAACAATCTAGAGAGAGCTTTGTACAACGCCCCCAATCAACCTACGGCGGTACCGGCGAGATTACCGAGGCACGAGGCCTTTCCAACCCCGACTATGGTTGTAGCTCCGCACCCAAGCCATCAACCACAATTGGCTTCTCCCACCCCGGAGCCGATGAGGACTCAACTGCCTATCAACGCAGAGCAGTACCCGGATCATACCCGGTACCAACAGCCCAGTCAACACCAGGGATACCAGCCGCGACTCCAGCCGCCTTGAACGCTACCCCCCGCAGTTTCTATACAGCAAGGGGAGAACCAGACAGCTCGACGATACCAGGACCGTCAAGGAGAGGTCTCCTACCCTCCTCATCAACACCCCTCTCATACTACGGCTCAAATTTACGAGCGTCAACAACCCCGACCCTCCCGAGGAAACTGGAGAGGATCGGGGAGGAATCAGAACGAGTCCAATCAGACCAGAAGGCTGCTGGACGTCGGAGAATACCTCATGAGAGTAACTCGAGTGCCAGGGAGAGGACGTCGTCGTGGGAGGGGGAGAGGACGAAGAGGCTTTCACTAAGCAGTGACTCCCCAGTAGGACTTAGCTTAGATCTTGACAATATCTCTAGCCCCTCCAGTAGAGAATTTTTCTTGAACAACATTAATAATGATCTTTCAAATCACGGTCCCCTGCTATTAGAAGAGAAATTACAATCTTTATTCTCTAAATTCTTATCTGATCTATCTGGTACAATGGAAACTATTCCAGGAACTCTTCTCAAAGCTTGTGTAGAAAGATTCAAGATAACAATGAACAGCTCTATTATGGAAGTAATAAAGAATGAGTTCATGCCTTGTGTACTTGACAATATCATATCCCATGTAAGAGAAAGTAGTAAAGATAATAAGATGAACAGGGCAGATATTGAGATAGAAAAAATGAGGACTCAGTTAAATGAGAAGATGGAGAGCATCCAAGACTTGATTCTAGTCAATGAATCTCAATATCAGTCAAATATAGAGACCCTTAATGAAACTATTGCCAATATGGAAGATAAGATTATTAGTAAGATTTCCTCTGTTAATGAACAGATAAATGACTTGAATGTAACAGGTCACAACAGATTTGAACAAAACAGAAGAAGATTTGGTGATATATCTTCAGTAATGAATAACATTCAGAATAAAATTGAATCTATAGTAGAGCCTATGGAAGAGGAGAAAGTAGAGCTTCACATCTACAATAATCCTTTCCTCAACATCCATAAAGAGGAACAAGCTGGACTCCAGAAGAATGCTGCTAATGTTGCACCAATGCATCCCAAGCCATACCTTGATACTCCTCCTCACTTTTCAATGGAACAGAAGCCTATCCCGCACAGTAGACCCCACTCTAGTGAGCAAAGAAACCTAGACCTGGAAATGAGGAAAGAGCTGTGGAAAAGTATCCCTAAGAACACAGATTGGGAAAAATTCTCAGGAGAATTACCTTACAATCATGAACTCTGGATCAAGAACACAGACATATTTGTTAGAGACTACATGATGCTGGACAGTATGATCATCAGCAGATTGACAATAATACTGACTGACACTGCTAGGAATTGGTACCTTGGAATCAGAGATGAACATGGTGACAAATCTTGGACTTGGTGGAAAGAAGCCATTAGGACAAAGTTTGGCACCCAAAACTGGAAATGGAAGATGCAGCAAGAATTTGAGAGAGATCACTTTGCTTATGATGGAAGGAAGGTCCACAAATGGTTTGGAACTCAAAGAGAGAGACTAAGAGCTTATCAACTAGAACTCAGTGATTTCTTGATTTGTGAGAAGATCCTTAAGCAATGTCCTGGCAATTTAGAACATGCTGTAAAGAGTAGATACAAGAAAGATGCAACAGAAATGAAGTTTGAAGAGATGGTCATAATAGTTGAAGAAGTTATAGATAGAGTAATGAGACCACCTAGACCAAATCCTAATAACTTCAACTCTCAAAATAAAAATTCTTGGAGAAACTCAACTCAGAATGAGAAAACAGGAAAAACACCTGATGTTCCAGGCAAGAAGACCCCAAACCCTGCAGTAACATCTGACAAAGATAAAGGAGTCTGCCACTTCTGCAAACAGCCTGGTCACTACTCCAGAGAATGTCCCAAAAAGAGGAGCAGGATTAATAATGTAGGTATTGATTCAGAAGATGACCCTGAAGACAACAGAGAGGATGAAACTGATCAGAAAACCCAGGAGGACTCTGAACAAGAAGACACAGAGAACAATCACATGATCTTGGCTATGGATAATGGTGGTACCTCTGACCCCTTAATTGACTTCAACTTTGGAGAATTTGCAGTGGAATGTGAAATAGACCATGAGTTCTCTATTGCTGATATCCAAGCTGAGACACATCAGCCTCAAAGCTGGGATAATTCTTGTCAGACCTCCCATGTTGAAGATGCTAGACTGATGAAATGCAAACCTGATAAAGGAAAAGCTCATCTCACAGGCAAATCCAACCTGACTACAGTCTTGATCAAAGGCAAAGAGCACTCCTGCCTCTTAGATAGTGGTGCCTCATGCTCTATTGTCAGCCAGGACCTACTTACAATAATGCTGCCAAGCTGGAAAGAAAATCTTATGCCAATCAACCATGCCAAGTTCCACAGCTGTAGTGATCAGTTACAACCAGTAGGAATAGTTGAAATGCCTTTGATTTTTCCCCATACTAGAGGTTCAGTCAGAATAGTTGCAGAGTTTGTTGTCATGAAGAATGCTAGGATTAAATATCTCATTTTAGGAAATGACTATATGTCTCTGTATGGCTTTGATATCACAAATAGTAAGGAAAGATTCTTTACCATTGGGAATGATAATAAGAGGAAGAAGTTCAGCTTCAAGTCCCACCACTATGAAAGAATGGCTCCTTCTACAGATATATCAGCAGTGAAACAGGTGAATCAACCCCTACAACTCTTCATAAGAAAGGAACTCTGTGAAGCCAAAGTTAGTGACAAGTTGTCAGTAGAACAGAAAGAAAAGCTGTGTGAAACCCTATATAATAATAGACTTGCTTTTGCCAATACTGACCAACCTCTAGGAGCCATCAAAGGCCATGAAGTTCACATCAAACTGACTACTGAAAGACCATATCCCCCCCTTCTGAGAAGAGCCCCTTACCCTGCTAGTCCAAAGACCAGAGAAGCTCTAGAGGAGCACATTCAGGAATTAGTAAGATTGAATGTTCTGGGAAAAGTGGGGCATAATGAAGTTGTAGAGATCACCACTCCTGTTATTGTTGCCTGGCACAATGGTAAATCTAGAATGGTAGGGGACTTCAGAGCTCTGAACACCTACACAGCCTCAGACAGATATCCTATTCCCAAGATCGGTGAAACCCTGAACAACCTTGCCAGAGCAAAGTACCTGACCAGTATGGATGTGCTTAAGGGTTTCCACCAGAATGTTATAGCTGAGGACTCTAGACACTTGCTGAGGATCATATTACATAAAGGAATCTATGAGTACCTGAGAATGCCCTTTGGAATCAAGAATGCTCCTTCTCACTTCCAAAGGATGATGGACATTGAATTTAGAAAAGAACTTGATGAAAAATGGGTGATAATCTACATTGATGATATTATTATTATGTCTAATACTTGGGAAGAACACTTGAGTAGGATTGACAGAATACTGAGAATTTTTATCAAGATGAACATGAAGATATCCTTGAAAAAGTGTAACTTTGGATTCAACCAAATCAAAGCCTTGGGTCATGTTGTATCAGGAATAGCTATAGGAATAGATCAGAACAAGGTTGCTGCTGTGCTTCAAAAACCTACTCCTAGTTGTAGAAAAGAAATGCAATCATTCCTGGGTTTTGCAGGATACTACAGACAGCACATTGACAAGTTTGCTGAAGTAGCAAGACCACTTACAGAACTGACCAAGCTTGATGTTGTTTTTGAAATGACTCAGGTGAGACTAGCTGCCTATAATCTCTTGAAAGAGAAACTTACAACAGCCCCCTTGTTGTTATTCCCTGACTGGAAGTACCCATTCATACTGTATGTAGATGCCAGCATGACAGGGTTAGGAGCAGCACTCCATCAAGTACAGGTCATTGGAGGTATTAAAAGAGAAGGTCCCATTGGTTTTTATTTCCAGACAATTGAAAGACAGTGAAGCCAGATATGGAGCAAGTCAATTAGAATGTCTTTGTCTAGTTTGGGCAGTAGAAAAACTCCACTACTACTTAGATGGAAGTGTGTTTGATGTTATCACTGATTGCACAGCTCTGAGATCTCTCTTAGGAATGAAAACTCCAAACAGACATATGCTGAGGTGGCAAATTGCAATCCAGGAATATAGAGGCAGCATGACCATCATTCATAGAGATGGTAATATCCACAAGAATGCTGATGGGCTGAGTAGATGGGCTTTGCCAAATGACCCAAGCAATCCTGCTTATGATCCTGAAGACAAAGATGATGATAGATTCCCCATAATGGGTATACATGTCTCAAATTTCAAAGATGAATTCTTCCAAGTAGTAAGAGAAGGGTACCAGAAGAACAACAATACCTTAATACTCACAGAACTGCTTAAGAAAAATAGCAAAGACTCACAGTTGAAAAATTCCTTGCAGGAACCATGGAAATCATCTTATTCTGAAGGCAAATTCTCCCTCTTTGATGGCCTCTTATATTATAGAGAGAAACATAACTCTGTGCTAGTTCTAGTAGATTCAGACAGCATCAATACCATCCTCTACGAATGTCATGATAGTGTCTCAGCAGGACATTTCTCTGAAGATAGGACCATTGAGAAGGTTGAAGATACAGCATGGTGGGTTAATTGGAGACAAGATACCAGTGAATACTGTAGATCCTGTGATAGATGCCAGAAAGCCAATAAAGCTACAGGAAAGAGGTTTGGGCTGCTTATGAAGATTGAAGAACCATCCAAACCATGGGACATAGTGAACATGGACTGGGTGACTTCCTTGTCCCCAGGAGGAGCAGCTAGTTTCAATGCTTGCCCAGTGATAGTAGACAGATACTCTAAAACACCAATTTTTCTACCTTGTTTTAAAGATGACACTGCCATGGACACAGCAATTCTTTTTTGGAATAGAGCAATGCCCAGGACTGGTATTCCAAGAATCATTATCTCTGACAGAGACCCAAAGTTTACCTCTGAGTTCTGGACTGGCCTGCACAGTATGCTGGGTACCAAACTATCCTTTTCCACAGCATATCATCCCCAAACAGATGGCCTGGCAGAAAGGATGATTCAAACACTAGAAGACATGATCAGGAGGTTCTGTGCTTATGGTTTAGAATTCAAAGATAATGATGGGTATACACATGACTGGGTCTCATTATTGCCAATCCTAGAACTAGCTTATAGAACTAGCATTCATTCCACAACTGGGAAGGCACCAGCTCTCTTGGAAAAAGGTTGGATCCCAAACCTCCCAAAGGACTTCCTGAAGAAAGAGTCAGTAGACATCCATCCCACAGCCCTGAATTATGCTAAGATCTTTGACAAAGCTAGGAAGCATGCTGAACAATGCATAGTAGAGGCCACTTCTTACAACAAAGAAAGGTGGGACAAGACTCACAAAGAACCTGAGTTCAAGATAGGAGACCAAGTCCTTGTCTCAACAGCAAATTTCAATAATCTTTCAGGACCAAAGAAGATGAGAGATTCCTTTGCTGGACCATTTGTCATAAGAGCTTTGCATGGTAAGAATGCAGTAGAAGTCATTTTGACTGAAGAGTTCAACAGGAAACACCCTACCTTTCCAGTTAGTCTAGTGAAGCCTTACCAAGCCCCAAATGTCCTTAAATTCCCCCTAAGGCAGAAAGTCAAGGTTGTTATTCCCCCCATAGAGAAGAATCCACAGGAAAAATTAATACTGAGAATAATGAGAGAAAAAAGGCTGAGAGTTGACAATAGGGATGTGAAGATGTACCTGGCTAGATATAAAAACTTGAGTGCAGACCATGGTGAATGGCTGATGGAGAAAGACATACCAGAAGCTTCCACATTACTGAGGAAGTTCAGGAGTGAAAAAAGAGCTATATGATTTCCACTAGGTTTAATTCCTTACAGAAATGAAACCTTTTTTGGTGGTAGGGAATGTCAGCCTTAGAGTCATCACAACTGACCTAAAGCTTGCCTTATTCCCTTTTTCTCCCAATAAATAATGAACAATAGCCTTATATCTTTTTATCCTCAATCTTAATCACCATTTTGACTGCAAATTCTGTTTCCTCATTAAATTTTGACCATAGTGCTCACTGAACACTTTGTAATTGCTCAACTCCTTCATAGAGTAATTAATTAAATAATTCTACGCCACAACTAGTTGAGGAAGTAAACCAAGGCCAGCCAACCACATCTACAGGTGAGATTACATAATCAAACCTTGAAAATTTTCGAAGTTGGTGTATCCTCCATTGCAGGGAGGATACACAACCTCAAGACACCCAGAACCACCAACTCAGACATCCAAGGATTCAGCAAGTTACAGCTCACCACTCTAACCAACAAAAGGCCTCTTTCACCCAGTACTTCAAGTATTGTCAGTCAGTCCCCTTTTTGAACCTTGTTTCTCTGACAGTAGTCCTTCTCTGTCTTCCCCTTATCCTTCCCCTCTTCCCTTTTCCTTCCTCCATAAATCAAGAGATCAGATCACTTCATCAGCAGGTTACCCTTTTAGAACCTTGACTACAAGTCTAAAAATCAGGGCAGATTAGTTTACTAATTCTGTTGTCCCTCCACTGTTTCCTTAGTGTGTGAGGAGGCTGTTGCATTTCTAAAGACTCTGGCACAGCTTAGCCAACTTTTCCAGGTTGAGCTCATTGATCTTATAAGAGCACTCTAAACAAACAAACAATCAATAAAAAGATCAATTATTCCCCTTTCCCCTTTCCTCTTCTCTTTTCCTCTACTAGTTGTATCCCATATCTTTGAAATACAACCAGTAGTGCCCCCCCAATCCTTGTGTCCTGTTGTCACTTTAGAGACCCAGGCTCACAATTGGTCTAAATCACACGTATGAATTCCTAATATTGGGAAAATATCCTCATCTTCAGGGTCATACGCAGGATTATCTGGGGAATTGGGTAATGCCCATCTACTTAATCCATCTGCATTTTTGTGCTTAGCTCCAGCTTTATGCACAATTGTCATATGTCCCCTGTATTGTTGAATAGCTATTTGCCATCGCAGCATATGCCTATTAGGGGTTTTCATGTTCATTAAAGTTTTTACAGCTGTACAATCAGTTACTACAACCACTTTACACCCTTCTAAATAATAATGTAATTTATCTAATGCCCATACTAAAGCAAGACATTCCATCTGACTGGCACCATACTTTTTCTCTGTCACTTTAATTTGTCTGGATATAAATAGTATAGGTTTTTCAATGGGTTTATCTTCTACTTGGAATTCTTGATGTAAGGCAGCCCCTAATCCATCTAGGCAAGCATGAATATATAATATAAAGGGAAGACTGTAGTCTGGTTGGGCTAAAACTGGGGCAGTAGTGAGAGCTATTTTTAAAGATTCATAATCTTTGACTCGAGCAAAAGTCATTTCAAAAATAGTGTCTTTAGAGCAAATTTCATAAAGACTCTTGGACATGTTAGCAAATTGTTGTATATGTTGTCTATAATAACTGCAGAAACCTAAAAAGGATTGCATTTCTGTAATATTTTGAGGCATAGATTTCATCATAACAGCTGCTACTTTATTCTGGGAAATGGCTAAAGAAAATCCTGATACTATATGTCCTAGAGCTTTTAGTTCTGTAAAACCAAAGTTACATTTTTTGATTGACATTTTTAATCCAGCTTTAATGGCGGTTTCTAGTACAATATTTATTTTATTGATGTGTGTCTCCCAATTTTCAGAATAAATTATTATGTCATCAATATAAATCATCATCCAACATTGGCGTATGTAACATCCAAATATGGAATCCATCATCCTTTGGAAATGGGAAGGCGCATTCTTTATCCCAAAGGGCATTCTCAGGTATTCATAAACTCCCAGGTGACAGATAATTCTCATATATTTCCTACTTTCTTCTGCAATAGGTATTTGATGAAGTCCCTTTAGTACATCCATGCAAGTAATATATTTAGCTTTGGATAGATTGTGAAGTGAGTGGTCAATTCTAGGTATAGGGTAGTTATCAGCTTTGGTAAAGTTATTTAAAGCTCTAAAATCTCCCACCATTCTTGATTTATCATTATGCCACGCAATGATTACTGGTGTAGTAATTTCTACTTGTTCATTATGTCCTATTTTCCTCAGGACTTTCAGCTCAATCAATTCTTTAATGTGAGTTTCAAGAGCTATTCTTGATTTAGGACTGGAAGGATATGGAGGTCTCCTTAGAATTGGGGGGTAGGGTTCTTTACAGGTCAATTCAAGCTTAATATCATGTCCTTTCACATTACCAATGGGTTCTTCATTAGTACAGAATGCTTCTTTGTTACGGTAACATGTTGTAAGAGTATCAATTTGTTGCTCATTACTTAAAGTCTCACTAATAGCGGCCTGGCTAAAATATTCACTATTAAAGGTACTTAATTCTTTATTTAATTTTGTATCTTTTCCCGTGATTGGATCAGGTAATTTGATATTAATATTGCATATTGAGAATTTCTTCTTCCAATCCGCACCAATAGTAAAATATCTATCTTTACTTTGGAATATATCAAATCCATACATGCAGAAGGAGTCATTCCCTAAGATTAAGCAATCACAAATGGCGTCTTGTAGTACCACAAATTCAATGTGCAACCTTAAAGAGCCTTTGGTGTGCGGAAAAATTAGAGTCATAGGTATAATTCCTACAGGTTTCATTGAAGAGTTACAACTACTAAATTTTGCCCTAGGAACTGGTAATAAATATTGTTTCCATTCAGGGTAATTAATATTAAGGAAGTCAGCACTTGTACACGAGCAGAAGGCTCCAATATCTAATAATACCTTTAGGTATTTATCATTAAATATTACAGTAGAGTAACTGGTTTTTCCTAGAGTATAATTCATACCAGTATCTGGTTTATTTGTTAATAATTTTGCGTCAGAAATGTGTCCTACTTCTAATGAATCATTCCATTTCTGTGGTAAATTAGAGTCACCATGTATTTCATTTATACAAAAGTTATCTCCTATATCAGCTTGTATTACTTTAATTTTGCAAGAGTCTTCTTCATCTGTTTCAGGATCATAAAAATCACCGTGCTTAGGTTCTATAGACACTACATTAAAGTCAGATTGAGAGTCTGATTTCTCATCTTCAGATTCCACATGTACATTATTTACTCTTTTCCTGGGGTTGGGGCATTCAGGTTTGTTATGACCAGTTTCTCCACAATTATAACATTCAGGTATCTTCACTTTCTTTATGATAGTGGGCGGATTTTTATCTTTAATTTCTTCCTTTTTATCAAAAGAATGGCTTTTCCTGTTGAGTCCTTTCATCTCTACCACTTCTTCCATTACTGAAATTAGGTGAGATAAATCAGTTGATCCTTCTTTTAATCTACATCTTACTGAATGTTCAAAATTACCACGGCATTGGTCAAGGATTTTTTCAATTATTTCCTCTGTAGTGGGATTATTATGGATGCAATTGATTCTTCTCATTTGAGTTAAACACCACTTGTGTGCAGAATGTTTTTGGGGATCAAAATAATCTGCTTCATACAATTTGCGCATCTTATTTCTCCACATTCTAGTACCAAATTTAGCTTTGATCAATTCTTTCCAAGTACTCCAGCTTTGTACTCCTATTTCTTCTTGGGTGTTTACATACCATTCATACGCAACACCTTCAAATATTCTAGGAAGCCTGGCAGAGATAATATCTTCAATTGCACCATAAGTTTTAATAAGGTGATCAATGTATTTAATAAAAGTAATATGATCATACTCTCCTTGACCCGTAAATTTTGGCCAATCAGCTAGGGGAGGCATGAGTTTATTAATGGCTACTATATCTAGATTGTAGTTAATACCAGAATCTTTACTAGTCTGTTCTGCTCCCTTTTTATTACTTTTTTCAGACATAAAGGGGTTATTAAACTTTGGACTATCCTCTGATATATTCTGTAAATGAGGAGGTATTTCCTTATTGTTAGAATTTTTAATATCTTGTATATCTTCTCTAATTAGGCGTAATTGAGAGTTATAGTCTTTATTCAACTCCTGCATAGTCAAATGTGTATATTCTAGATTTTTGAGCATGGTAGAATTGTGTTGTAATAATAATTCTTTAATTTCATTTAAAGATCCATCATTATTATTCTTTTGTTTTTCTTTAATAATGTCCTGTTTTATAGTTGAAGTAACATAATCAGAGTTACCATTTGATACTTCTTCCAATCTTTGGATTCTTTCAGTTAATAATTCAGTATTGGCTTTGTTATTCTCATGTAAAATTTGTATTTCATTTTTTATGTCTTTAAAAATGTTACTTTCACTTAAGTCAAGCGGTAATTGGCTCAATACTTGTATTAATTGAGAGAATCTGATGTCAATGTCATTGGTAATGACTTTAGAAGAAGAGGAAATCCTATGTACAATGTTGTTGTGATTAATCTCAAAATTACTGTCAAGATTAGTCAAATTGCTATTTACAACATCAATGCTATCTAGTATAGCACGAAAATAAGAGATATCCTCTACGCGGTGCTGTCGTAGAGGCCCTTGGCGGCTTGGATCATCTCTGAGATTTGTTTCCATTTGCGCGGGTTGCTGTAATCCTTGCGCTTGTCTGAATGTTTTTCTTTCTTTGCCTTCCCGTTGGTTTTCTCTGGAGCGGGGAAGTGTAATTTTTTCTCGTTCCAGGGATTCCATCCCTTCACGTAAGATTCTATTTCTTTGTTCGTCATCAGCTTCTGTAGAGATTTCTGGGTCTCTTGCGCGTCGGAAAGAATATTGCGAAGAATGTTGAGATCTTTCTTTGCGACGTCTTCTTGGCTCTTCTTCCACAACGCCACGTGTTGTCGAGCCAGAACCTTGATCTTCTCCGGCTTCGAGAGTTCTTGGATGTCTCTGGATTGGTTTATCACCTGTATCTCTGGGGTTCTTGGACGTGTTGATATAGGTGGCTGTGATGGAATCATTTCCTTCGTCTTTGGGCTTGAATCCTCCAGTTCCATCCTTTGGGGTTCTTGGATAGCTTCCAAAGAAGTCGACGGAGGATCTATTTCCATCGCTTCCGTCGTCGAGGTGTTGGGAGCTATATCCCTCCTTTGGATTGTCTTGAATTTCATCGTCTTGATCCTCTCTTGTAATTCCTGTTCTTCTGGGAGCTCGAGAGGGGTCTGGGAGGGGTCCTGAGAGGACTGGTCTGTTGGATCTAGTCAACATGGAGTAGGTTCAGATTCCGAATACGTGTAACTTGTTAGTTTTTAGGATTATTACTTACTGTTAACGCCTTTGTCAACGGTGTTGGAGCTGTCAGAGTTGGTTACTACTGAGTTGTTTTCAGCGGCGTTGACGATGGATTTAGGATTCACTAAGAATGAATTAATAATGTGATTAATATAAATGTAATCACGTGGATAAGAAAAGGAGTTAAACGGACTTGCGGCGCGTTTTCGAGCTCGTTTGTCTTCACGGTATTTGCAAAAAAGCTGGTTAACGAGTAGTTGGCTTTCTAAGTCTGCTTCCTCTTGTTGTTGGATATGGTAGGTAGCTAACTGGATCTGTTCCTCTCGAGTAAGTAGCTCCCACGACGATGGCACGTAGTTGCGGATGAATTCCTCCTTGCGTAGCCTAAGATATTCAAGGTAGTATTGGATTAGTTCGGCGTTCTCCTTAAGATTCACTAAGAAGAGTTAAAGAGGATTATGAAAAAAGAATTTATTATTAATGATTCTTTTTTGATTTAAATGTTTTAGTAGAAAAAATGAGATTTTCGAGTTTTTATGGATTTTTCATTTTGTATAAAAAAGATATGTAGTTTATGGTTTTTTGTGAATTAAAAATCAGATCTGGGTAGATGAGAGGATAAAGAATGTTTTTGTATTTTCTTTAAGGTTTTTATAAAAAAGGGATAATTTTTTATAGTGGTTTGGATTTATTGATAATTTTTACGGTTTTTGATTTATGTTTGTAAAAAATAAAGGTGGCTAAGTGAGGAATAATTTTTATGGGTAATAAAAATTGGATAATTCCCGGCCAGACCCCCAATTGTCACGCTCCGTGATGCCAAGGACTAAGATCCTTCTAGCTACACAGGGTGCAAAGATAGAAAAGGGTGGTAATATGGTGGTGATATGAGATATAAAAAATATAAGGATATATTTTTTAAGGAGGGGCCTGCAAGCAGGGGTGGTTTAGTTCCCTCCACAGGTTTTCTTGCAAAAGCAGAGGAAATTGGTGACCTGTTACAACTGGGGCCTGCAAGCAGGGGTTGTTTTGATCCCAGTAAAGATGGCTAGAAGGGCCACAACTCCTGAAAGAAAGGACTTACTGTTATGGTCTTTTCTGGAAGGAAGGGGCACTTCTATGGGTTACTGGACAGGCTGAGGCGGTTGGGTTGATGGGCTAAAGACTGGCAGTTGGTGAAGAAAGAGGGCTGAATGATCAGGTCTATAATAGACAAACTTACAGGGCAGGACACTGGTTACTATGACTGGTGGAATGCTATGTATGTATGTTGTATGTATAGAAGATGATGGGGATTTAAGCAAGGGGAAAGAAGAGCCTCTTAAATATCTTCTTTGAAGCCTTGGTGGCGAAACAGGAGAGCTAGAGAGGGCTGTCTTGTGTCATGATTCTTAGTAGTAACTTCTAAGGATGAGCCATGACAGATTGGCAATGATGTCAATGGTTGACATGGGAGTATTACCACAGTTACTGTCATGTAATATGGTTCAAGTGTGCGCTTCAGAGTGTCCAACTGAAGTGGTAACCATGTAGAACATCTGTCATGATCACCATTAGTAATATGTCATCCCAATTGGGCCACAAATGTCAGATTATGTATGTAAGGATGTTTACATATGTTTCTTTTGAGTTGTACTATGGTTTTACTGTTGTATGATGATTATTCTGTTCGTCATACAGGTTGTATATTCTACTATTCATGTTTATACTTATTATTATAGTAGTTTAAAGTGGATTTACTACTAGAAGGAGTACAGTTACAGGGGTACTTTGGCTGAGGTACCCTATGTTATTTTACATGTAGGATCAGAATATTAAATACTATTTTATTATTTAAAAGGTTTTATATGTATTTTTCTCTTTTTATGGCATAAAGAGTAACAATGTCTCTCTTATTGGTGTTTTGTAATAATGTCTCTTTCATTGTTGGTTTGTAATAATGTCTCTTTCATTATTATATTATTATATATTTTGTTCAGGTTGTCTCTGACATAGTAGCAAGCCGACAAAGGAATAAAAGGTCTTACACTTAAAAAAGTGTAATAAAAATAAATATGAGCAAAATTACTTTGGTGTTTTGTTAAAAAACACTAAGTATTAAAAAAAACAGGTTACTACCCTGCTTCCAGACTTCTGTTATGGGAATAAATATCCTCAGAAGGGCTAAACAGACTTTAAACCGGTTCTTCCAATTAAATTAAGAAGTATTAATTTAATTGGGGGGATTTGAAGAACTCTACGTATTAAAGATAGTTATAAGTAGAAAAGGCCAGTCCTCCTGACTTACAGGAGAATGTGTACGCCTTGGTAGCTTATAATAAGTTATCTAGTAATGGTTAAAGTTGATGGGGGGAGGATGTCTTCAATTTGGTGAAGAAACCTCCTCCTTAAATAATAAATATGTTGTATTAATCCCTCTGCAATTTATTTGACAGTGGGGATTGGGGAAATGTTAACAGGTGAATCTGATCAGCCTGTTCGTGGTAAGAAGTGAAACATGGTGTCATTTTTAATTAAAATGATGCCATATTTATTTCACATTAATTCAAATAATTTAATGTTTATTTTTCTTAATTAAACTAAATAAATATTAATCACATGTACATGTAACTTCCTTTGGGGTTAGAGCTTGGAAAAGCGCTTGCTCTGGAGAATAAAACATGTGGGAATTAATTTACAAGTCATTATTGCATAATTAATATACTTGACATAAAGATTTACTTTTATTTATGTAATTTTGTACTATAAATTACTATCACTACATGCAAAACCCCATACCTCCTCGGGGGGAAATTTGAGGGATTTTTTTTTTTTTTTTTTTTTTTTTTTTTTTTTTTTTTTTTTTTTCTTTCAAATATTTACCCATCTTACTGCTCAGCATACTCAGCATCCAGCATACTCAGCATCTCAGGTATGATATTTTTTTTCCTGTTTTCATTTTTTTTTTTATACTTTTTTCAACCTTTTTTATTCTTCACTGCTCAGCATGCTCAGCTGTGAATTTTTTTTCTCAACTGCCCCGCATTTTTTTTTCCAACTGCTCAGCCTTCTTTTTCAACTACTCAGCCTTTGTTGTTCAACTGCTCAGTGTTGTTTTTCAACTACTCAGCACATCTCAGTACATCTTTTTTACTCTTCAACAACAGGTTACTTAGTCTTTTTACAACTATGTACAAATTGAAAAAATATAAGAAATGAAAAAGAGATTACAATATTTAAAACTATACACAATCTAAAATACCAGGAACAGTTAAGGTTAGAAGAAAAAGTATGGAAGTAGGTAAAAATTGTACAACTAGGAAGACTTCTCCCTTTTGGATGGAGGAGTTTCCCTGCTCTCATTGGATGTAGTAGGTATGGATCCGGCTGCGGGTGTTATGTCTGTTGCCGGTGGCGTTAATTGCAATGTCCGTGGAGGCGGAATGGATGATGGCACTGGTGCGATCGGTACGATGGGACAAGACGGAATAGACGAGGGTGCTGGTACGATGGCGGGACAGGCGAATGAGGCGGAGGCAGCAGTCAATGAAGAGAGATGCGATACAGGAGCAATAACGGTCAACGACGAGGGCTGAGGAACGGACAAGGGCGCAGGAACCGACGAGGGCGCAGGAACAGACGAGAGCTGGGGAACGGACGAGGGCGCAGGAACCGACGAGGGCGCAGGAACAGACGAGAGCTGATGAACGGACGAGAGCGCAGGAACCGACGAGGTCGCAGAAACGACCACAGTCGACGCAGAGATGGTAGGTGCAGGCGTGGCAGCAGTTGATGAAGGGGTCGCATTCGAAGGCAGAGCTGCTGGAAACAACGGAGCAGCAGCTGGAAACGATGGAGCAGCTGCTGTAGTCGATGGAGCAGCTGCTGCAGTCGATGAAGGAACAGGTGGAGTTTGACTGGCAAACAGTTGAGGGTCAATTTGGTGCTCGACTCCCTGCTTGAGAAAGTCGGCTAGTATTGAAGTCATTAAAGAGACGTCAGCAAAGCGAACTTTTTTGCTTTTGCCATTGTTGTTTCGAGGGATTGGGACAACCGGGCGGATGATCTGGAGGTGTGACATTGCGTTGCATAGATCATCCAAACCGGAGCCTCCAGGAGCAGCCAGAGTGGGGGAGGAGGGTGGAGAAGGAACTTCGAAGGCTGTGGATGACTTTTTGGACTTACATTCAGTCCTGAATGCGGTCTTCATCGGCTTGAAAGTTTTAAAGCTTGATACGCCTGCAAAGGGGGCCGAAGCTTGAACAATGGATCCGCTGGGTTTGGCCAGAAAGGGGGTCGAGGCTTGAAAGACAGAACCACCGGGTTGGGCACCCCATACGTTCCTCAAAAGGTTTGATTTGGGTGGCGGTGGTGGTGGCATGGGATCCCAAGACAACGCATCCAGCATGAACGGGTTATTTCTTGTGGGCTCGACAGTTGATGGTCTAAAGGCTGTTGTTTCCAAGGGAGTGGGAGCAGCAGTGGAAAACAATGATTGGCCAAATCGAGTGGGTGGAGGGGGCGGTACATTTTTCTGGGAAGTGGACTGATTACATTTAGGTGGCGGCGGCGGTGGTTTTTCCTGGGTACCAAATGGGCAAGAAGACTGCCCAAATCGACCAACTTGCATGGGTCGGGGGGGCGGCACGTTTGCCTTGGGTGGTGGGGGTGGCAAATCTTGCTGGGTGCCTGACTGATTGTTTGTCTGGGCACTCGACTGGACTGCGCCGTAACGACTAGATGGTGGGGGCGGCAGCTTTTCCTGAGTGCTGAATTGAGTGGGTGGCGGGGGCGGCACTTTCTCCTGTGGGGGTGGCGGATTTTCCTGGCTGCCGGAAGGGCATGAAAAGCTGAAACCCAACTGACTGTTGGTGCTCGAATGCTTCTGCGATGGTGGCGCCTGACTGGTGGAAGGGGTTTTATCTGGGTTTTGCGATTTGGCGGACTTAGTATTCCAAAATGTGGAATAGTCGAATGGCTTGGGACCGCTTGAGACCCCTTGCCCGGTAAACCTAGGATTATAAGTCTAAGTAGAAACAATGTTGGCTAGAAATACCAATCTGTCAATCTGTCAAGATCATAATAACTTACATGATTCTGAGGAGAATAATCAAAATGTGTCGATGGCGGCTGGTATCCAAAGGTTGGGGTAAGGCTTGACTGAGAGGTGCTGGTCTGAGAGGTGTAGGACGGTTGTGGATATCCGTAGTTTGGCTGGGTTGAGTACTGTGGCTGGGAGGTCGAGTACTGCTGGGAGGTCGAGTACTGCTGGGAGGTTGAGTACTGCTGGGAGGTCGAGTACTGTGGCTGATTTGAGTTATGATGTGCCTGAGTCGAGTGCTGTGGCAAGTTCAAGTACTGCAAGTGCGAGGTTGACTGGGAGGCTGATGATGGAGGTCTAGAGGGATAGGTTGACTCGTATCCGTACGACGGAGCCCCCTTGGCCTGGACGTTTGAGTACTGTGAATGAGGGGCTGTATTAGGCTGAGAGGTATAGCTAGAGAGATGTGCGGAGTCATATCCATACGACGCAGCGGGGGCATTGGATTGAGATGAGTAACGATTTGGGAGGTCTGAGCCGCTGGGATCCTTGGTAAGAGTCGGACAGAAGGGGATTGAAGCGGGAGTGAAACGCCATTCAGAAGTGTCTTGATCTCGATGATTATGATCAAGCCCTGGCGCAGCATACATTTGATTTGCACCCTGAAGCTGAACATAACGCCTGCGTTTGGGGCATGGGTTGTAGGGATTGAAAGGTGGTGTTGGGGGTTGCTCTGTTTGTTCACAATCAGGAGGCAGCTGCAAAAAAGGTGAAATCTTTGGGCGAGCATAGGATTTTGAATCTTGACGTCCCTCTTCGGCGTATGTCAAGTCATCAAGAGCAGATGGGGCCGAGGGTGGCGGGGGACGACGGCGAGAACGGGTGTGATATCGATATCCGTCATCAGAAAATCCATCGGATTCGATGTCTATGACGTGAGTGCTGGTATGCCTCTTGGATGGCTTTGTCACCTAAAAGAAACGCAGTCTCAGCAAATGCTGAAAACTAAAAGAAAAAAAAAAAGAACGGGAAAAGTATTGGCTTACACCTTTGACGGTAAGGGCAGACTTGAGTCGCGGCTTGACGTGTGGCTTGACAATTTTTTTCACCCGGTTCTTTCGAGCTGGTGGTATACGTTTTGCAATGCGCCTGTCATCCGAGTCAGAGTAAGTGATGTGAGAGGTTGTTGAGTCTTCGGATTGAGAATTATCGTCAGACTGAGAGGCATTGGGTGACGTTGAATTCTCATCTTCGTTATCAGAGGGGTCTTCATCGTACATGTGTGTTTTTTTGTATCTACTGGGCTGTGATTGGGCAAAAGTAACCTGGCGGCGTTTCTTCATTGGTACTTGAGGTGAATGAATCCGAATTTGCTTGCGAGAACCAGAACGCCTTGGGGGCGGTGAAGCTGATCTTCTGGTAGAAACTCGTTCCGGGGAGGGAGAGATTGGTTTTGCTTTATGGTTTGATGGCTTTGCTGATGATCGGACACGAGCGGGTGAACGGCCACGATGCTGCTTAGGAGAAGGCGAGGCCGATGCCCTAGGAGCATTCCGCTTGTGAATTTTTGATGGAGTTCGAGTCACAGGAGCTGGTGAACGGCCACGAGTGGGTGAACGGCCACGATATTGCTTAGGAGAGGGTGAAGGCGATGCTGCCCTTCGCTTGGAAGATCTTGATGGGGTTTTGGCCGGTGAGCGGGCGGAGGATCTGGCAGGTGAGCGGGCAGAGGTTCTGACGGGTGAGCGGGCAGAGGTTCTGACAGGTGAGCGGGCCGCGGGTCTTGCTGGCGAGTGAGAAGCTTTTGCCAGCCGTGGTGACTGGATACTCTTGACTGATCGGCCAGATCTTGCTGGTGGTGGTGATGGGGTTTTGGGTATTCTTGAGGCTGTATGGCGTCGAGCTGGTGATCGAGGCACTTTCGGTGGTGAGGGGGTAGGCAGCGGTTCAGAAAGTTCCTCAGCCGATGAGAGCTGAGAGGAAGTTGGTGAGGTAGGTGGGCCTGGCGTGCTGCGAAGTCCTGGAATTACATAAGTAAATGTGTAGAGTTAGGGTTCTGATTTGGATAATAGATGAGATCATGACAAAAAACTTACTGAGTATGGACAGGTATTCATTAGCTAGGTGACGTAATTCATCGTTGACCTTGATTTTCGGAGGGATGCGAGCATTCTTTTCGACGGCGTAGATGAAATCTTCAAGGTCGGCCTTGTGATTTGTCTTATCATAAGGTTTAAAGTCAGTTGACGCGATTTCAGTAGGCTGACGTTTAGGTTTAGTCATTATAACAAAAAGTCGAGCTGGGTTGTGTTGAGGACAGGAGACAATGTTGGCTAGGTATCACTACTCTGGGGATGACATCGACACTGCCGATTGGGAATAACTATGTGATCACACTTCTGGGGATGGCAGAAACACGGATTGGGAATGCATAAATATTTAACTAATTACTGTGGATCACACAAGGGATGACGAAACATAACACGATCACATGATTGGGGATAACGGCCGTGACTACCTCTAATACAATCAAGCTTGACATAAATATTTATTTACATATTGGTTTGTGGACTTAACAGCAACTTTCCGCGGCAAACACTTTCGATTCTTGCTTTCAACCTACGTACAACCTTCAAGATTTTGGCTTAACCGTTACTTTGACAATGCTTTCAAAGTTGACCTTTCCTTTTACTTGGTAAACTCCCTTTTATGTCTATCTGTTAGGTTCTATTTATGTACATCCAACCGTATATCCTTTAATTCTTCGATCGAGACTCCAGAAACAGACTATGTACGTGCAAAAATCAGTGGGCCCCATTTGAGATTGGAAGATATCCGAGTAAGCTGATCACATCATACCAGGTCTTATGTACCGCGGCTGGCTTTCAACTTGGACAAGTTGACGAAACTTCTTGGAAGTTTGTTCATGTTTTTTAACCGCCACCCAACCGTATGTATGTGATTCCTTTATCTCGTCCATGGCGGCGAATGGATGGATGATCAAGACAATAATAGACTCACCGGTGCATTATTGGAAATAGTATGCATATTCAAGTACATATGTATGTATTTATCAGGATGATCGATCAGAAGACATTCCGTCATATCAGATCATACCACTCACTGCCTGCCAGCTGTGGGTCACCGGTCACAGCAGCCAGTTTATCTACAAATATTCCGGCCAACCTAAAGAGTATTATGTATTTCGACCAACCAAGTAAACCCAAGTAGGCTCAAGCGCACCGGTTTCTTTGTCTCTCAATAGCTCTCAATGCCCATCCGCCATCCAATCAATTTCCTTTTCCTCGCACCACCCACCCACCAGCTGAAACTACCACTCAAAGACGACTACCACAACTGAAAGAAAACCGAAAGATCAGGAAGACCAACTAAACGTAGAGAAACGGAACTACAATGAAGATGCAGACGATGAAAGCCAGAAGAAGAAAGAAAGGCGACCTCGACAATGACGAACTAAGACAGCAATTGACCAGCAAAACACAGGGCTTGGGTTGGATGAGACTGCGATGAGGTACGTACTTATTCGTACTTTGTCTCTCAAGTCTCCACCCTGTCCCCTTCCTCATTTCATCCAGCTCGAAACTGATTCTGTCTTGTCCGTTTTTTCTTTTACTTTTTTTGGTTGCAGACCACCTGCCTCTACCTATCTGAATCTTTTTACCTAGCTTGAAGCTATTTCTCCCTTGTCCGATATTAGCAAGCTTGAAGCTGGTTATCTCCTGTTCGGAACTTTCAGATCATATTTCTTGCCCTTGTCCGATAATTTCAGGATCCATTTCCTACTCTTCGCCCAGTATTTCAGGTTTATATTTGGACTTTGTCTTTCAAGTCTCTGCATGTACCCTTCCCCATTTGATCCAGCTCAAAACTGATTCTGTCTTGTCTCATTTTTTTTCGGTTACAGACCACCTGCCCCCACTAATAATCTTTCCACCCAGCTTGAAGCTGTTACTACCTTGTCCGAAACTAGCCAGCTTGAAGCTGCTTATCTCTTGTCCGGAAATTTCAGATCAATTTTCTTGTCCTCGCCCTTATCCGAGTTTCTTTAATTCCTGTCGCCATTCAAAACTTTCCGGATCTCTTGGCTGCCCTAATCCGAGTTTGATCAGTGTTATCTATTACTATCTAATTTGTATGATGAAGCGTTCTAGAAAGAATGATGAGACTGAGGCTTCATGGCAAGGTAAGTAATCTGTTTTATCTATACGCATCCCATTGGATACTAATGTTGGAATCCTCAGATCCAAATCAACTTGCAATCCCCGAGCTTCGTCAAGCTTTGACCACGTTTGGAATCCGCTTGGAGGAGGGTGAATATCGCACAAAATTATTCCAGCGCTATGTCAAGCTTGCTCACATTGAGTCTCCTGAATCCGTGGAGCGGTGGACTGGGCTGGACTCGTTAGGCGCACCATTGCCAGGTACGTCTCCATTATAACCCATCCTTAGTTTTAAGTTTGTTAGCTTTAATCTTGACTGACGCCTGTATGACCACTCTTAGCCGCAAAACAACTTGTGGTCTCGAAGTTGAGAATTATACTAGCTCTTCACTCGGTTGACTACCCAGTACAAGCAAGTCGTGGCCATCTAGTCAAGCTATACGATGCCCTTGCGAATGAACTCAATCCTAGTGGCTCAGTTGGCGATGGCAGTGCCCCTTTGCCCTCACGTTCTGATCCCAAAAAGAAGAAGAAAAACTCGAAAGCAACCCTCAGAGCACCGTTACCACAGTCAAAGCCTCCGACAGACACCCACTTTCCAAGCCATGTAGGAAAGACTCGGTCTACTAAGTCTGTAGCTAGAGAAGATAAATTCTTCCAGCCATATCAATCCTTATTCTTCCAGCGATATCGATCCTCCAGCAGACCAGCAAGATCCTCCGTGTGCCCCTCATCCCAAGCGTCTACCATGTGCCCCTCATCCCAAATATCTAGACGGTCCCCATCCCAAGCTGCAAGGTCATCATCAGACGCCTACTCCCTTCGACGATCACCCCGGTTGAGAGCAGCCCAAGAAGAGATGGAGCAACTCTTAAGAGCTTCCGACCCGCCTTCCGCACGCGAGCAAACCCTAATTTCTGTGAAGGAAGAATCAGACAATGGCGATGAATCTCAGACACCCTCGCATATCACTTGTTCGCCATCACCAACCCCAGGGCCTTCTTCCTCTGAAGCTGTCAATTCCGCTTCATCCGAGGCTGGGGACTCTGAAAGAACTGCCTCAGACCCGCTTTCCCAATCTTTTGAAGCACACCATGCATCCGAAGCCGGGAACTCTGAAAGATCAGCCTCTGAAGCCGCCTCTGAAGCTGCCTCTGACCAGCTTCCTCAATCTTTTGACGGGAACCACTCCGAAGCTGGGAACTCTGAAAGATCCGCCTCTGACCCGCCCCCCCAATCTTTCGACGGGCACGACGCCTCCGAGGCCGGGAACTCTGAAAGAGCTGCCTCAGAGCCGCTTTCCCCATCTTTTGAGGCACGCCATGCATCCGAAGCCGGGAACTCTGAAAGATCAGCTTCTGAAGCCGCCTCTGATCAGCTTCCTCAATCTTTCGACGGAAACCACTCCGAAGCTGGGAACTCTGAAAGATCCGCCTCTGAAGCCGCCTCTGAAGCCGCCTCTGACCCACCCTCCCAATCTTTCGACGGGCACGACGCCTCCGAGGCCGGGAACTCTGAAAGAGCTGCCTCAGAGCTGATTTCCCCATCTTTTGAGGCACGCCATGCATCCGAAGCCGGGAACTCTGAAAGATCAGCTTCTGAAGCCGCCTCTGACCAGCTTCCTCAATCTTTTGACGGAAACCACTCCGAAGCTGGGAACTCTGAAAGATCTGCCTCTAACCTGCCCTCCCAATCATCCCGTCATCAAACCCCAACCGTGAAGGATGAATCTGACGATGATGATGAAGCTGCCTTCGAGACGTCCGCCCTCCAAGCCCTGGACTCTCGGTCTCCCCTTGAATCAGAGGGATATGAACATGGAACTTCCTCCGATTATGATCAAGAGGACCAGAATTCTGAGTCCCCTCTTGATGTTGTTTCCCCTCGAGTACCAGAATCTGACAAATCCTCAGTGGCAGAAGAAAACATGTCGAATGCATCTGGAGAGAATGATCAACTGGGAGGAGAGCAAAGCACCTCTAGAACCACAAGGACTCGAGCCGCATCTAGCCCCCCGCCAATATCAGCAGTAAGAAGCCAGGCTCTCCGCAAGCGCAAGTCCGAAAACCCCTCAGAATGGCCGGGTAAGTCTTATTATTTTGCCCTGTTTTTCCACGTTTTACTAACCTTATTTTCACCTTTTCTGGCCTTGTAGACCCCTCGCAGCTCTCGCGGGAACAAATCGAAGAGTACTTGGATCAGTACAACATTATGTACAACCCAACCACTCGAATGGCACGCCTGATTGGGAGCTACAACCTCCTACGCTCCAGTCTCCTCAACCTCGGCGAGCGGGAACGTTCTAAACGCCCTAAAGCTGCTCAGTCCCCTCCTCGGTCATCTTCTAGGCGGCCTACTTCTCGACCTCGGTCATCTTCTACACGTAGACGCAGAACTCGGTGCAGAGTTCAGACAAGCAGTGGGCCTGAGGACATTGGTCGTGGGTTTTTCCACTCGAGGCCCAAGTCTCCTTCAAGACCTCGAAATGAATCATCATCGTCAGAGCCTGCTTTCAGTTGCGCCAACTCACCATCTTCAGCGTTGTCGTCCACCTACCAGCCATCTGTGGCGTCAATTGAGTCGTTGGAAGCTCCAACTTCTCCGACATCAGTCAGCGGCCGCTCATCCACAACTTCAAGAGAGTTCCCCACTAACAATACCCGTCAAAAGCGAGCAAAGAAGAACGGCGCTCAGAATCAGGCTGGCAAGAAACAAGGAAGACCTCGAGCACAGCGATCCCAGTCCACAAGACGTCGCAAGTGGAAACGTCCATCCTCTGCTCATCATGAAGGCAACCATGATTTCAATTTTGTTCCTGTTCTTCCTGACGGCTCAAAGAAAAGGAAAAATCGACCAGCTGACCTCTCTTCAAGCGCTGGCCTTATGAAACGAAATCGCCCTGATCTGGATGATACTCCTCATTCTCAACCCTCCATGTCGCGTAAAAGTAGAAAAAAAGCCGCCCGAAAGAATAGCTACGCACCACAGCCATCTTTTCATGACAGCAACGACCCGGGACCGCCGGAGTCCGATCTTGATCAGCAGTTCCCCGAGCTGCAGGAATCCAATGGCTTGTCCGGCGCCTCCAGACTCACGCGCAAAAGGACAGGGTCAGTACACGTGGAACGAGCTCGCCCCGCTCTGGATCAATTTGTTAGCCCTCCTGCCCATCCTCACGCCTCGACCTCAGGTCATCCATCTTATAGCCAACCTGCCCACTTGGATCGATCTTCTAGCTCTGTCACCATTACTTACGCATCTACCTCAAGATCAAGACGACATAGGGGCAACATCATTTCTGGTGACGAGTCGGAATCTACGTCTCAGCCTGGAGACGATGGATCTTTCCAAAGAAAAAGGAAGCAGCCCCATCACCCTTTTTCCAGCCCTCAACGTGCCAAAAGACAAGCCACCCTGGCTTTGCGACGTATACCGACCTCTGCAGAAGTTCGCCGCCGAAGACAAAGACAGCATGCATCTCAAGAACGAGCTCGGCGCAACAGCCTTCTGATTCATCCAGCATTTGGCGATGACGAGGTGATTGTGCCAACTCATCACCCTTCAGCCAGTGACGTTCGGGGCTGGAGGGCCTCCCTACCGCGAGATTTGTCAGGCCCGCAGGAATCAGCACCTTCATCCCCTTCTGGACCAGCGCCCCCACGAGATCAAACCAACGCTGGCCATGTGGCCAGCTGCTGCACTGGTCAACAATTGGTCACTCAGCTCACACATGCAACCGGTATCCTAACAGAGTGTCTTGAAAGGGTCAATCTCTCTCAACTTAGGCCAAGCTCCAGCGGTGAACCAATTTCCTCACCTCACCCTCGTCCTTCGGGATCGGGAGCACCTCGCGATCTCTCTCTTTTGGTAAGTAGTACTTCAAATTTTAATATGAACCTGGATCATATCGCTCTGACTCTTCTGGAATGTAGGCACGAGTTCGCCTACACATCAAGACCCTCTTTGGGAAGTGTATGGCCTTGAACCAATTCCCACCCCCTGCGACCGACCGCGAGAAGGCCAACTGGAAGAATGAAGACCTGGACAACGACGACTCAGATGATGAAAGCACGACCTCAAGTGCTTCCTTGGATTCTCACATCGACCCGGTATTTCCGTATCCTAACGGTCCTGGACATCAGGACGCTTCTCCGGCTACACTCTCGATCATGTGGCGGACTATGCGCCGGGTCGGTGTAGTATCATTCAGACCTGACTTGGCTCGGGGTGCCCGTGATACCGATAACATATTCCTATGGGATCTTGCCCATAGGATCTTCATCAAACTAGTTCAAGCGCAAGAATATTCGGAAATCGACCTTGAGAATTGCTCCGCAGCCAAAATTCGTGATGCAATCTACAATTATGCAAAGCAGATACATCGAACGTAAGTATCTTGTCTTAGTCTTGGTCAAATTGGTAATCTTTCTTATTCAAGCCTCACTATGCCCTGTAGGTATCGGGAGGCAGCCTGGAATCCCCAACGACTCGACCAAAAGGCAATTATGAAACGCCGACTTGCGCGCACTCATCGGGTAAGTTTGTGATTGATAGAAACGTTCCTCATCACTCTTATTCCCGGTTTATCTTTGCTTATCTCGTTGTATTTTTACTTACAGCTCCGCGATACGCGAATCAAGTTTCTCGCTAGCCGGGCAGGACTTGTTCCTCTTATTCCGATTGCAACTCATTGCACGAGTGACGCCGATACTGACGATGAAGGATCTGTGTCAGCTGAAGGCTCAGATATGGACACCTGCGGCAGACGCCAAAAACGTGTGGTAGTCAAGCATTTTCCATGGCGCCATCCTCGAATTGGGCGAGCTTTCAAACTCATCGATAACCTCATTGAGCTGAAACGACAATCTGGCTGTAAAAAGTACGGTAAGTCAACCCCTCGGGTGCAACCCCGTAGACCAAAGATTAGCCAAAGACCATGTCCCAAATCTCTTCCCTCCGATGCCATATGTGATGAGTGGCTGCAAGGACAAAGACCCGCACAGCTCAATGCCTTAATGATCCAATCGCTCCCGGCTTTGAAGCCTGTCATCAAACAGTTAGAGCGGATGACCTAAATTTAAATTGTTTTCTGATCACCTTTTTTCCCGATTGATTACTTAATTTTGTGAATAGTGTATATATCAATTCCTAGTTTTGAGCTTTCCTCCTTCAGGTACATAGTTTTTTTCTCTTTCCAAGCCTCTCACCAGATCCCTTGATCCCCTTATTTTCTTTTAGCTTGTAATGTACATAGTTTTTTTTTTTTTTCTTCTGAATACAATATCACTCCTTACAAATATACACGCCTGCCTCTCTCCACATGGTCCAAGCTGAAAGCAATCAAGCCAAGCTTGCGCTGCGATCCCAGCAGAGGATGTTTGATCATAACCAGTTTCTGAGTGATGCGTGGAATCCACACAAGGCCCTACCACACTTGCTGATATGTGCAAGACCCTTCCGCACTGGATGTTCTCGGTCAAGCCCACAGTTTAGTCCAGGCTAGGCCTGGGATCTTCAAATTGTGCGGAGCCTGATAGGCCTGGGTTCTTTGGGTTTTGCCGAATCCGGACCGGCCCCAAACTGGCACTCTCAAATCTAATGTACATTATGGCCTACGTAGGCCTGAAATCTTCCAATTCGAAAATTCCAGATGTGGTGGCACGTTGTAGCACATTTGGCAAACTCAAAGAAATTCAGCCAAGCGCCTCACATCGTCTCACTTTTTTTCAGCACTTGAATGTTTACAAACAAGAATTTGAATATCAAAGCTTTTCACATTCCACATTGGCTTTTAAGAAAACAAACATAACAGCGAGCTCGTAAGCGAAGAACAGTACAAGCTAAGAGGATGGTTGATCCAATGGATAAGCTAGTTGGGGCATAGGCTTTTAAGAAAACAAACATAACAAACAGCGAGCTCGTAAGCGCAAGGACAGTACAAGCTAAGAGGATGGTCGACACAATGGATAAGCTAGTTGGGCCATACGAGAAGCAAGCGCAAGGACAGTACAATAAGCTAAAAAGAAGTTTGATCCGATGGATGAGTTTGGTAGACAATAGCCCAAGTAAGACCGTTGTCCCTTCTGGGCTTAAAGAACCCAAGATGAGCTTATCCAAAAATCACAATGGTCAGTTATCACTTATCACTAATAATGATCTTCACCATTGATGCCCACCTCCGGTGTTATCCACGTCGAACTCCATGCTTCGGAAAGCTATGGAATCAGGATAATACAAATCGTATCGGAGCTTCGCGTTGGTCCATTCTTCATGGATCCTTCGCGCGATCCAGTGGCGGGCGATCGGTCCTTCGGGCGTGATGAGATAATCCATGCTGATTGGCAAGCTGTAACCGTAGGTGCTTCTCAGCGTGCCCATCACTTGCGGGATCTGGCGTATGGTGAGGGGCCCTTCGAAAATTCCCTTGGTAAACAAGTGATCGAAGAACCCACTCAACCCCAGGGGGGTAAAGCTCCCGTCCGCCTCAAACAGTATACCCTTTGTGAAGACCACTGTATTGCCTACATGAAGCAAACCCAAGAGTATCAAAATTACATGTTTGAAAATGATGGATGGGATGAGACGGCTCGACCTTGAGATAGGGCTGAACAAGAGATATCTTGACTTGGATTGGACTGGGCAGCTGATTCCGTGCCGGCTCGACCTTGAAATAAGAATGAACGAGAGATATCTTGACTTTGATCGGACTGGGCAGCTGACTCGGAGATTTCGCCTTCCTCTGAAGCTGGAGACTTGTCGCGCTTGCTATCCGCAGTCGCCTCAGCTGTTATAGCTATGCGTCCAGCCGCTTCCAAGAGCTCATCATCATTGATCATCAATCCTGTTATGAAAAAAGAGCATTAAGAAAAGTGAGAAACTGATGAGAAGAGTCAAGACACACCGTTGTCGGACTGCGCAGAACTTTCTTCAAGCCCATTCCCCGCCGCCATCTCAGCCGTTATAGCCAAACCCTCATCCACCACGAACGGCTTGTCCTCCTCAATTGCAGTTACTAGTTTTGTTTGACGTTCAAAAAAAAAAAAAAAAAAAAAAAAAAAATCAGAAGGGTAAAGATGAACCGGTTCAAAAACAATAGTAAAATCAGAAAGGTAAATAAATACAAACTGTGATTGGACTTGGCAGCCCTTTCACCTTCATCTGCAGCTGCAGGTCCGTCAGGCCCGCTATCCGCCACTATCTCAGCTGTTATAGCCAAGCCCTCAGCCACCACGAACGGCTTCTCGATCACAGTTGCTAGATTGGTTTGATGTTCAAAAAAAAAAGTCAGGAAGGTCAAGAAACCGGTGTAAAAGTAATGATCAAATCAAAAGAGAAAATGCAAACCGTTGTCAGACTGCGCAGAACTTTCACCTTCATCGGCAGCTGCAGGCTCTTCAGGCCCATTCCCCGCCGCCGTCTCAGCCGTTGTAGCCAAGCCCTCAGCCACCACAAATGGCTTATCACCTTCGACAAACGGCTTATCACCTACAATCGCAATGTCTACAATGTAAAGAATATTAGAATGATGTTCAAAAATAAGTAAATAAAACTCAAAGGGGAACGACGAACCTTGATTGGAATTGGCAGCTGGCTCGGAATTTTCGCCTCCTTCTGCAGCTGGAGGATTGTCAGGCCCGCTGATGGCCGCGGTTTCAGCATCTAAAGTTAAGCACTCCAACGCCTGTATGAGCTTATCATCGCCGATCGCAGTGCCTATAATACGTAGACTGTTAGAACATGAGGCAAATGGACCAGACAGAGAAGGAGGTTATGTAAACACCCGCCTCGCTCGCACTGGGCGCCTGAAGCTTGAAGCATATCAGACATGCTATCAGCAGCCGAGTTAGCCGTGATGACAGAAGACGCGTTTGCACAGTGGATATCTAAGGCAAAAGGCTTGGGAGACATATGGTTCCAGAGGTGAGAAGAATTAAATAGACTGTGTATGATCGGGAAAAGCTCTAGAGTCAAGTTGAATAGCATGGGTCTGGTTGGAGAGGAAACAACGATTGGAGAGCAATAGCAAACCTTTAAGGTGATGGTCAAGGCTGGTGATCTAGCCAGACCTGAAGAACCCGGCCACAAGCTCCGGTACCAGCGAGGTGCTGAAAGGATCAAGGAGCCAAATAATCCTAACCGGCATCCCATTGTTCTCAACTGAAGAACCTAGATTGTATGAATCCTTTGCCGAGCCACAAATGTAATGTCTTACGCGGTGGATCATTATGTTTGCGGTGAGTTTGGCCATGTTTCTAATGGCACCACAACTTTGCCTTTTGTTCAAAGTTGTGGTGCAATTAGAGTCAACCGAGCTGGTGGAGCTTGCACGTCTTGTACAAGCTGTCCGCGGAACCTGGTCAATCATTCATAGTGACCGATGGGCAGCCTGGCGGGTATGGAATCACTCACTCCAATAACTCAGAAGACCGATCGGCGATCACCTTTCATCAAAAGCTACACCGTGGCTAATATTTAAATATGTAAATACATGCAATGCATTTATGCATCTATTATGTATGCAAATCCCACCGGTGGTAAATCCGCAAACATGTTGTAAACGGCTCACATGTATTTACATATTCCACCGATCATTGATCAATATGTACATACATTTATTATTTACATGTATACCAGTTTTGACATAAGGTTTCAACCTTGCGTAACGGTTTTGAACTTTTTGCCCCAAGTTCCAGGGTACATACATACTCTTATGTGAGGTTGGATGACATACATCATGTAAGTTCTTCCCTCCAAGTCTGGTCCACCTCGTACATTATCCCCCACCCCCCTCCTTCAATTCGCCATCTCCACCACTTCAGCTACCAATGCGATGTCTGAGACACGATATGACCCGGTGGTTTGTCTTTGCCGAGCCTTCGGATGCAATCAACAGCGATTCCGGGATAGGGGAGGCAACTGGCAATCCGGCGCAGTAGTTGCTCGATCCACTCGAGCTAAGCATCTTGAATCCGACACTCTCTTAGCCGCACGATACGGAGGAGACCAAGGTACGTTTGCATATCATTCTTCCAGTCAATCATCATACTCCCCCCCACTGATCATCCAGCTCATAGGACCAGATTCTGAAGATGAAACCGGTTCAGATAAGGACGAGAAAGACGATGATGAGAGATCTGATCAAAGCTGCTCCAATGGCTCAAATCAAACCCATAATGTGTCCGAGCTAGACCTTCAAGAAATCAGTATATCTTCCCGTCGTTCCAACCCCGAAATCACAAGCAACTCACCGCAAATCACAGATTCGGGCATCTTTGATTGCCGTTCGTCCCTCCCCCCCCCCCCCCCTTTTTGCCACCTATCTTGATGCTAACTCACTTTTTCTCTTTCTTTCATACATAGGGCCGTATTACAAGTTTACGCTCAGGCATGCTGACCCATCAGTCCTGCATCTCTCACTCTTAACGGCGATGCTAGCTATTTTCGATCACTCGTCCTACTCTACGTCGTCCTGGGTCTTGAAATGCGGACAAGACCTTCTTAGGCTTACCGCTTCTTGTGGACTCGGTCAACCTCGAAATAAGGAAGAGTCGCTCCATTTCCGACAAAAAGAAACCCTCAAGACCCTTCCTGTTGATATTCGAACTGTCTTCGCGTGGATGCAGATTGATCCAGTGCTAGTCACGGTTGTCTGCTGTCCGACATGTTTCGCCATGTACCCCAAGCCCCCCAAGCCCGACATCTCAAAGAAAAAGGCCTCACAAATCTCACCCGCTCCAATTGGCCCGATGCAATGCATCAGTTCAGCGTTTGTCGAGAATACAGAGACAGCGGATCAAGATGGAAATTCTGGCGTGTCTGATGTAGATGGAAATCCGAGCGTCTGTGGAGCCGAATTGTATCGACTTAAGAATCCAATCAAGACGTATGCCTATCAAAACCTTTACGACTGGATTGGTCGACTTTTCTCTCGCCCAGGGATCGAGCACGGTCTAGAAAAGATTGCCGCCCTCTCTAGTGAACCCTTTGATCCAAGTGGCGAAGCTACTGACATTCACCATTCAAAAATGTGGAAAGAATTTCTCGGCCCAGACGGAACACCATACACCAAGCAAGCTGCGAATCTGACCTTTGGCATGTTTGTGGACGGTATAAACCCTTACGGAAAGTCGACAAAACATGCTAGCATCCACTTCATCATAATGGTCTGCTACTCGCTTCCTCTAGAGATACGATATGAACCTCAAAACATCTTCATCGTTGGAATCGCTCCCGGACCCAAGGAACCGTCGCTTGAGCAAATCAATTGGATCCTTCGACCAATTGTCGAGCAGCTCAAAGTCTTATGGGATGGACTGACTCTCTCCCAAACCGTCCTTTACCCTAGAGGACGCCGGGTCCACGCGGCCATCCTCCCCTTCTTTGCAGACTTACCCGCCCTCCGCCGTGCGCTTGGATTTGCATCTCCCAAGGCAACTCGAATGTGCTCGTATTGCCTCCTAAAAAATTCTGAAATCAACAATCTCAACCCGGAAACATGGCCGCCCCGAAACCTGGCAGATCACAGGAGTTGGGCCGCTAAATCTCGAGACGCCACAACGCTGAATGAACGCCGGGCCATTCTCAAAGATCACGGTGTTCGATACTCCGTCTTGCTCGAACTACCATACTGGGACATCATCAATAACCATGTGGTCGACTCAATGCATAACCTTCTTTTGGGGTTATTGAACTGGCATTGCCGACGGTTTTGGGCTATGTCCGATGTGGATGACGAACCAGAGCCGAAGCGCCCCCCACAGTCAGAACTCAATGATATGAAGAAAGACCGCCGAAACCCAAATCCTGACATGCCTCCTCCAAGCCCAACTCAAATTGCAGACGAAGGCACTGGCTTTCTAGCCATTGATTTCCCCACCACTGATAGCGATAATTCTTTCACTCCTGACCTCACCACCGAAGGCTGGGACACAGGTCCCTGGACTCCTCCAATTGAAGACAAAATAATCTTTGACAGAAAAGCAGTGGCGTTCGTTAACGCACTCCTTCCGCGAATACACATTCCAACCTGGATCAAGCGAGCAATCCCAATCTTGGGTAAAGCATCATTCGGCTCTCTCAAAGCAGATGAATGGAGAAATCTTTTCACCATTCAACTTACGCTGATCCTTCCGGTCTACTGGGCATCTGGAGGACCGACTGCGCGCTCTCTCTTCCGCAACTTCTCGCATCTGGTGTCGATGGTTAACTTAGCCCTCAAGCGATCAATGAACTCCGAAAGAGTCGAGAAGTATCGGCATCATACATCAGAGTACCTCAAAAGCTGCCTGGTGCTCTTTCCCGATGTCAACTTAGCTCCCAACCATCACATGTCAATGCACCTCGCTGATTGCCTGGAGAAATTCGGACCAGTAAGAGCTTGGTGGTCTTTCTCGATGGAGAGGCTCATGGGTAGAATACTCAAAGCAGCGCATAACAATCGTCTTGGTCAGTGTTCTTTTTGGCTAAAGGCGGTCAATTGAAAGCTGATCTAACCTTGAACAATAACTAGGCGAGCTCGAAATCACTTTCCTCACTAACTTTTGCCGCCTTGGGAATTTAAGGGCGTTACTATCTGCGCCAGAAAGGTTCCCAGATAAAATAAAGCCTCTTATCCCTCAGTTGGAGGCTTATTACGATCCAATTCCGGTCCCTGTCGAACCTAGACTTATCCCCAAAAGTCGCCAAGCTTTTCTAGACTCGCCAACGCTACATACTCTGACTAAGCGACTCAACGAGCTTTTTCCTTGCCCCACTGGCGCGCCTTGGATTACCTCCAAAGAATGGGCAATTAAGCGCAAATCCGAATCGGAAAGGTTCCTCTCCGTTACTTCTCAGATAGAAAATCTGTCGGATTGCATAATCAACGACGTCACTTTCTCGACCTGTCAAGAGAATTCGAGCAACAGTGTGATTGCCCTTCGAGCCGGTTGTGCGCCTCACTACGGAATCATCGAAAAAATCTTTAAGCATCGCCAACCTTAAAGGATGGTACCAGCACTGCCGACACTTGGCTAGTAGTTCAACCTCTCCTACCTTGTAAATTTGCTAGCCCCTTTGCCGGGCTATCAAAATTTGACCTCCAAGTTGAGCTCAGGAGTGTTGATACTGAAACACTGTATGTGATACACACACGGGAGATCCTTGCACATTGTGCATGGATCAATTATAAAGGTTCTGAAATTTTGCCCCTCATCAAGCATGATCACATTGCATTAGTCTCACTGGATCGATAAATAGTAGTGTTAAATTCTCTTCATTAGCTTGTATTTGTAAATCAAATATACACGACAATTGAAATTGATTAAAAATAAGAAACAAAGCCTGATACTGAGGAAAAAGAAATGAAATGCAAAAACAGAGATGAGATGCTGATGAGTCTGAGGATTAAAATATTCTGGGCACTTGAAAGAAAAAGCCCAATGCTGAGTATGCTAAAAAGAGAAAAAAAAAACAAAATGGCTGAGGTGCTGAGTATACTAAAAAGAGAAAAAAAAATGGCTGAGGTGCTGAGTATGCTAAAAAGAGAAAAAAAAAATGGCTGAGGTGCTGAGTATGCTAAAAAGAGAAAAAAAAAATGGCTGAGGTGCTGAGTATGCTAAAAAGAGAAAAAAAAAATGGCTGAGGTGTTGAGTATGCTAAAAAGAGAAAAAAAAAATGGCTGAGGTGCTGAGTATGCTGAGTACTTAGTTACAAACAATTGAAAAAAAAAAAGTTGAAAAAAGTAAAAAAAAAAATGAAAACAGGAAAAAAAAACATCATACCTGGGATGCTGAGTATGCTGAGCAGTAAGCAGGGTAAATATTTGAAAGATAAAAAACAAAAAAAATGAGAATTGTAGAAGAAAAAAAAAAATCCCTCAAATTTCCCCCCGAGGAGGTATGGGGTTTTGCATGTAGTGTGTATGAATCCATTTAAAAACTCCCCAAATATCTTGAAAGACAGGCGTGAAGGTGTTTAGAAATAAATTCTGTCCAAAAATCATAAAAAGACAACCAGTGATTTTAAAAATAAACTGGTTGTCAAATTAAATTTTACACCCCTTAAAGTGTTTTAAAAAGACTTAAAACTTTGAGAAATCCTGAAAATTGAGCCGTGGGGATTTTTTTTTAAAAAAACCGGGTGTATGGGCAGAAAAAATAGAAGACATTGTTTTTTTGGAAAATAAAAAATATCATCAATTTCTACACCCCTGGCAGTATATTAAACAACTCTAAAATGTTGAAAAAAAATTAAAATCCGCCCGCAAAAAAATAATTAAAAAAACTGGGTGTAAAAGCGGAAAACCGGGTGTGCTGCGCAGCAAATTTGATGTTGCCGCTGCGTAAAACCGGGTGTAAACGCGGAAAAACTGGGTTTTTTATTAATGCCCTTTTTTTTAGTTTTTTTTTTTTTTAGTTTTTTTTTTTTTTTAGTTTTTTTTTAGTTTTTTTTTTTTTTTTTTTTTTTTAGTTTTTTTTTTTAGTTTTCTTTTTAGTTTTTCTTTTTAGTTTTTTCTTTTTAGTTTTTAGTTTTTTTAGTTTTTTTAGTTTTTTTTTTTTTTTTTTTTTTTTTTTTTTCACAAGCTTGTTTCATTGCCTTCAGGGAATTCAACAGACTAACAACACAAGAAAGTATTACAAGTATTTTTAAGTGAGGTGAGCAGTGAGTGGGGATTGGGAGTATAAAGGACATTTGAAGTGAAAAGTGGAAACAGGATGAAAAGTGGAAACAGGACAGTAGGAACATTCATGTGTAGAAGAATTAAAGAATTAAAATTTATTACTGTAAAACTAAAACCAGAAACTAAAAGGAAAGAAAGAAAAATTGATGAGATTTGAGAGAATGAAGAAAAAGTGCAGTGAGGTGTACCGTTGATCTGACTATGAATATGTGAGGGCTATTTTCCAAGAGAGGAATAGAAGTTTTGAGATTCTTTTATTAAGGACTAATTAAGAGATGAAAAGGAAAAGAAGAATTGGTGAGTATTGATGAGTTTTGACGACAAACAACAAAGGGAAAGTGACAAAGAGAAAAAGAATAAAACAAACATCAGAAGAATAAGATTGAGGATTTTTTATAAGAAAACTAGGGATAGGAAGCGATGGCGGAAGCTGTAGGCGGTAGGCAATCAGATAGAATTAGTTAGAAGGAAATTATGCCAAGTGAGGGGATGAGAGCAATGAGAGAGCAATGATTTTTACTTCACGCTTTCTCCCAGAGAGTTATTGGACGAAGTCAATGATTATCGAGTCGTTCTTGAGACAAAGTTGATGATTATCAAGTCGTTCTTGAGATTGGTATTTGAACCAGTCAATCTTGAATGGTCTTGACGAGGTTGAAGAATTTGCCGAAAGAGAAGATGAAATCTTTTTCTAGGGAAACAATTGAGGAAGCAAGCGCCGCAGTGTGCGCACCGCAACACGAACTTGAGATTGCTGTCACTTGAAAACTCAACAAGAATCAAAAAATAGAAATAATCAAGAGAGGAAGCAACTCTGTCATTGCACAGAAGACAATATCACACCATCTGATAGCATTCTACAATTTGAATCACACTTCAGACCCCCTATCCAGCAACACCACAGCAATTGTGCTGTAACTGATTTCACGTGAGACTTTGTAGGGGCAGTATTCTAGCCAGGTGCAGTGAAAAAGGAGCTCGTCAATGTGAATTATGTGCTTGGCTGTTTGATCATGCACTTTGAGAGATGTTTGAAGATGATATTTGTCTAGATGAGTGAATGGGTTGGAATTGACTTGCGGCAGTGGGTTCAATGGAGATATGACAAACCAAGTGTTGGTGTGCATCTGACCTTGGAAATCATGACACGAGTGAGTGAATATTGTCAGATGCCCAAATCCTCTGTGACAGGTAAGTCACAAATAGCTGAGACAACGTACATACCTCAGAACAACTAACTTACCAACCTTACTGTTGCTATAGTCAACAACAACAAGGCTGATGATACAAACCCTGACAATTCAATACTGCCTGCATTCAGCAAAGCCCTTGTGGCAATACTGGGCTAAGCCTACCAGAAATAAACAAAAAAATTTGTAAGCCCAAACCACTAAGAAGATGACTGTAACTACCTGCATGATTTAAGAAGGCTGAATGTAGCCCATCCTCCCCGATTACCCCTCCACTTTCAGACTCACAACTTCAACGTCTGCAAATCCACCTTAGCCTTATAACACCTCCTCAACTTTCCATATCTACTATATCATTCCCCTTGAACATCTTTCTCTGGTATCTCCTTTCCGGGGATTGATAAACCCATGCTTATGGGCGCACTCCCACGCTCAACGCACACCTTTAAAAAAAAAGGTGTGCTGCCCGCACGCCTTTTTTTTTATTGGCATGCGGGCTGCACACCCATCTACAGGCATGCAACACCGGGCCTCCCTGCAGGTGTGCAGTTGCAAACCCCGTTCAGAAAAGGGCGTGCAAACCGCACACCCCATTCAGAAAAGGGCATGCGGTTTGCACGCCCTTTCTATGTATATAGGCAGGGGCACGCCCCTGCCTATACACATAGATCGGGGCACCACCAACCTATGTATGTAGGCAGGGGCGTGCCCCTGCCTATATACATGCTGATGTCATGCTTCCACAGGAATGTAAGCATGACATCAGCCTACTAGGCCCACCCCCCCACCCCCCCCTCCCCCCAAGCGGATTGCAACCACAACCACCACCTCACTTGATTGATCAATCGAATATCCCCCCCCTTCACAGCTACTGTCAGCCACTGAGTACATATCACAGTACCTGACATGTACCACGTAACTGCAAATATGATTAATTATTATTATCTCTAATAAAAATACTATTCATATTTATTCTTATTACTATTTATTAATATTATTTCCTTAAAATAACTTCATGTAATATTAATTATTATTATCATTAATAATAATTACTATTCTGTAGTTATTATTATTATTATATATTCATTATTATTACATTACTACTACTAGTATTATTAAAGTACATTAATTACAATAATTAATATAAATACTTTAATAATATATTCATTAATAACACATGAATAATTCTAGTTAAGCTATGTACTCCTGTTATACAAGACGCATAACTTGTAGGCCCTTTGCCCTCCTGTAACGTGAAATATTCAGAGTAACAGATATCACTCTTTCCCCTCTGATTACGCCGACATACCTTAACATTGGAATATTTCACGTATAAGATATGTACTTTAATATCTTATTAATAAAATAACTTATTAATATTATAATAATTAATACTTATAAGATGTGCCAATTATAAATGACATCATTATAAGTTATTATCTTTAATAATACTGATAACAGATCATTAAATACAAATGTCATGATGTGATCCAATCACACTAAGGATTAATGATCAAAGATGTGTCCCATAACACATCCTCAGTAGAAATCACATCATAAACATCAACAGATCCTCCCAAAAGGATCTGTCTTGCCCCTGAAGTTCCACAGTACCTCCCAGGTCATGGAAGCGCTCACAATTTCCCCAAGGGGAGATATTACAATATATAAACAGCTTGTAAACATCTGTTTATCCCCCAGAGAATATTTAGAACACCTTAGCACAGTACATACCTCAGAGTTATTTACCTTGCTTAGTTCCCATTCTCCAACAATCCCCCAATTCTGGATAATCTATAGTTCAATACTGTTATTACCTCAAGAATTGGCCACAGACTACCTTCAATAAGGTAGCCACCACAAACCCAAGTTGAGTCTCTCCTTGGATGCCTATTAATACTTTGTATTGATTTGGATGCGCCTAATTAGAGAAATTAGAGCAAGCCTCTCAGACAAGACTTACTGACTGAGGAATATCCTTTTTTACAGGATAATTAACTTACCCAAACCAATTTAAACCATCAACCTACCTCATTTACAACCATTAACCACGGTTAGTTTCACACCCAGGCTGACAGCTACCTCCCCCCCTCCTCCCAACCCCCCAGCCAAGCTGAGCTGAGCCACCAGACCCAATCTGAGCGAGCCAAGCCACCCAACCCGCCACAGAACAACCGGACCAACCCAAATGTGGGTCTTTTTTTCTATCCTGAGCCCCCCCTTGTCCCCCGTGCCCCCATAAGAGAAAATATTCAATTAAAAAAAATAAAATAAAAATACAATACAATACAATCAAAATAGGGCATTAATACAAACCCCTGTTTTTCCGCGTGTAAACCCGGTTTTACGCAGCGGAAATGTCAAATTTGCTGCGCAGCACACCCGGTTTTCCGGTTTAACACCTGGTTTTTTTTTTACTTATTTTTTTGCGGGCGGATTTTAATTTTTTTTCAACATTTTAAAATTTTTTAAGATACTTCCAGGGGTGTGGAATCTTATGGTATTTCTTAATTTCCAAAAAAAAACTGTCTTCTATTTTTGTTTTCCCATACACCCGTTTTTTTCAAAAAAAAATCCCCACAGCTCAATTTTCAGGATTTCTCAAAGGTTTAAATCTTTTTAAAACACTTTAAGGGGTGTAGAGCTCAATGTGACAAACAGGTTATTT
The DNA here is from genome assembly GCA_007896445.1 of Puccinia hordei. NCBI lineage: Eukaryota > Fungi > Basidiomycota > Pucciniomycetes > Pucciniales > Pucciniaceae > Puccinia > Puccinia hordei. Next base: position 166,883 of record RDRW01000009.1, read on the forward strand.
TTAAAATCACTGGTCGTCTTTTTATGATTTTTGGACATAATTTATTTCTCAACACCTTCAGGCCTGTCTTTCAAGATATTTGGGGAGTTTTTAAATGGATTCATACAGTTTAGAGGGTGAATAATTCATTGGAAACAAATACTGGTTATAAAATTAACTTGTTATCAGATTTCATGACAAAGAAATGGAAATATAATGATACACAGAGGTATGGTACATTTTATGATGCTTTGGAGTGTTACATGTAAGATAATTATTACACATTACATATGGGTTCAGGAATGTAATTCAGGCGTAGATTCACCAATTTGAAGCATTTTCTAGTTGTTATCAGTAGTGTTTATAACAATTTCTCTTTCTTATACTTCTTATTTGTGTGCGCATTCTTAGTCTGTACTAATGTCTCTTTTTTGTTTATTACATTTATTAATTATTAATAAATTATTAACTTGCAATTATGTCTCTTGCTTTTTATTTTATTTATTTATTTTAATCATTTCATTTCATTTCATTTCATTTCATTTCATTTCATTTCATTTCATTTCATTTCATTTCATTTCATTTCATTTCATTTCATTTCATTTCATTTCATTTCATTTCATTTCATTTCATTTCATTTCATTTCATTTCATTTCATTTCATTTCATTTCATTTCATTTCATTTCATTTCATTTCATTTCATTTCATTTCATTTCATTTCATTTCATTTCATTTCATTTCATTTCATTTCATTTCATTTCATTTCATTTCATTTCATTTCATTTCATTTCATTTCATTTCATTTCATTTCATTTCATTTCATTTCATTTCATTTCATTTCATTTCATTTTATTTCATTTCATTTCATTTCATTTCATTTCATTTCATTAAGGGACGGGCTGACAAGTCAAAAAATACATGTAAATGAAATTGATCCCCGATGTTTCCTTTCATGCACCATCACAACTTCCAGAGCCACACCCCAAAGACCCTACCCCTCCCTATTATTCCTTATCGGCTCCGGAGCAACCCACAACATTTTGAGCAAGCCGTACACATCCCGATGGGGGCTGCGTGAGGCCGCATCAGCCTCAAAACAGAACGTCTTTGGATTTGACGGGTCCGCAAGCAGAGCGACCCATGAGATTGAACTAATCCTGAACAATGAACCCCGCCCATCCCAATTCATCATTAAAAGACTGAAAGACTTGTATGATGGGATCCTAGGGATTCCCTGGATCCGCCGGTATGGACACCAAATCAATTGGACAAGCCGTACCACATGGAACCCCAACATTGCAGCCGCTTCCGCGGTTTTGTCTATTCCGAAAAAAACCCCAACTGTCAAACCGGGGAAAGCTAGGAAAATAGACAATGGGGTGTGTGTTTTGAACACAATAACACCCCCGCAATGTGAGTATGATGCCTCAATTTTTACTATTTCTCCCGAAACGGCTGGCAAGCTTGTACACCCTGTCGATAGCGTCCCGAGCCCCATGCAGAACCCTGAAACCCAACATGCCAAACAAGTACCCGATGAAACCGTATCCAATAACACTAGTGCTCCTGCCAAAGCAGTATTGTCCTCTCCGCCAACATCCCCGCAAACAGTCAACAGGCCCATGAGGAAAGCTAGGATTAGTGACAAGGGGGTGTGTGCTTACAGCACAATACCGCCCCCGCAATGTGAGTTTGACAACCCCCCATCCCATACATCACTGCCCAAAACAGCTTGCAAGCTTGTACACTTTGTAAATAGACTCCCAATCCCCGCAAGGAACCCCGAGACCCAACGCTTTGATCAGTTAACCAATGAAATTATTGCTACTGCCAAGGCAGTATTGTCCTCTCCGCCAACATCCCCGCAAACTGTCTACAGGCCCTTGGGGAAAGCTAGGAATAGTGACGAGGGGGTGTGTGCTTATAGCACGATAACACCCCCGCAATGTGAGTCTGATACATCTTCCCCGCATTTGATTCCCAAAACAGCTGGCAAGCCTCTTTCCCCTCTAGGACATACCCCAGCAGTGATCAATACAGCCAAAAACATCATGGTCAACATTGGCCCGATTGGCAGCAAAAAGAAAAACCACAACTGCGGTATGGACTACGGAAGAATTGGTACCCGGTGCTACCACTGACACCTTGACATGTTCCGGAAATTGAGCGCCATGAGGCTTCCCCCGCGGAGAAAGTATGATTTCCGCGTAGACCTGATCCCAGGAGCCACCCCACAGGCCGGAAGAATCATCCCGCTATCTCCGGCAGAGAACCAGGCACTTGACGTTATGATTGACGAAGGACTGACAAACGGGACCATTTGGCGGACCTGAAAATTGCAGACCCGTACAAGCCATTTATCCTTGAATGTGATTGCTCTGACTTTCACTGGGTGCAGTACTGTCCCAAGTTTTCGCGAAGGACCAAGAACTTCACCCCGTAGCATACCTATCCCAATCCTTAGTACAGGCCGAACGCAACTACGAGATCTTTGACAAGGAGTTACTAGCTATTCTGGCTGCCTTCAAAGAGTGGCGACAATACCTAGAGGGGAACCCGCACCGCCTGACAGCAATTGTGTACACCAATCACCATAACCTGGAAAGCTTCATGACACTCAAGCAACTCACCAGAAGACAGGCAAGATGGGCGGAGACCATGGGATGTTTTGACTTCGAGATCATATTCCGACCAGGACGCCAATCAACAAAACCAGATGCCCTATCCCACAGACCGGACCTTGCCCCAGCACCGGGAGAAAAGCTGACTTTTTCGTCAACTGTTGAAACCAGGTAACATCACAGAGAGGACGTTTGAGGAGGTTGCAGAATGTGCAAAATTAGACAGCTGGTTTTTGGACGAATCAATCAAAATGGAGGATGGAGAACATTGGTTTGAATTCAACGTGATGGGGACTGATTTGGGGGACACAGGACAAGACAACCTAGCCTTATCTGACCCTGAGATCATTGCCAAGATTAGAGAACTGACCCCGCTTGACCCAAAATTGACCAATTGGATTAAGCTGTTGCAGAATCCATCAGGGAACCACACCAGGTACACAGAAGCAGACGGGGTACTCTACGACAAGGGACAGATAGTAGTACCAGCGGAAAAGGAATTGCGGGCAAAAATCCTCAAAAGTAGACACAACACAAAGTCCCCAGGCCACCCAGGCAGATCCCGCACGTTGGCATTGGTACGCAGGAGTTTTGTGTGGAATGGGATGAAGAGATTTGTCAGCCAGTACGTGGACGGCTGCAATTCCTGTCCAAGAGTCAAATCTAGCACCCGACGCCCACTTGGAACCCTAGAACCCCTCCCGATTCCCGCTGGCCCGTGGACAGACATTAGCTATGATTTAATCACCAATCTCCCAGAATCCCGCTCGACTGACAGTATATTGACAGGAGTAGACCGACTGACCAAAATGGCGCACTTCATCCCATGCAGGAAAACCATGAATGCGGAGCAACTAGTGGAACTGATGGCGGAACATGTATGGAAACTGCATGGAACCCCCAAAACAATTGTCTCAGACCGGGGAAGTATTTTTATCTCCCAAATCACATGTGAATTGAACTCCCGCCTGGGAATTAGACTTCAACCCTCCACAGAGTACCACCCAAGAACAGATGGACAATCCAAAATAGCCAACAAGGCGGTCGAGCAATACCTGTGGCACTTTGTTTGCTACCAACAAAACAATTGGGCCCCGCTCCTCCCCATGGCCAAATTTGCTTACAAAAATAATGACCACACATCAACAGGAGTTTCCCCATTCAAAGCCAACTACGGATTCAACCCGGCATACAGCCGAACCCCCTCTACAGAACAATGCATTCCCGCAGTGGAAGACTGACTCCGCCACCTTGCGGAGGTTCAAGATGAACTCAAGTATTGCTTGGAAGAGGAGCAAGAGACAACGAAAGACCAATTCAACAAGAAAACAAGGGAGACACCGGAATGGGACGTAGGGGACGAAGTATGGCTTGACGGCCGCAACATTTCAACAACCCGCCCAAGCCCAAAATTGGAACATAGATGGCTGGGACCTTTGTCTATCTGTAACAGAATCTCAAAATCCGCGTATAAGCTGACACTCCCTATGTCCATGAAGGGGGTACATCCTGTATTTCATGTGTCAATACTCCGCAAACACAGACCAGACAAAATGGCGGAACGGCGGAAGGAGGACCCAGAACCAATGACGGTGGACGGCGGGGACGAGTGGGAGGTTGAAGAGGTACTGGACTGTAAAAGGCGAGGCAGAAAGACCCAATACCTGGTTAGCTGGAAGGGATTTGGAGCGGAAGAGAATTCATGGGAACCGGCGGAAAAATTGAAGAATTGTGAGGAACTGGTAGCAGGATTTAATTCAAGATTTCCAAATGCCGCAACTACTCATTGGCGGACACAGAGAAGCAAGTGAGGGAAGGAATTGATAAGAGGTGGAATTTTTTTTTCTGATATTAGACAACGAGTGGAGGATCAAGCATTAAAAGGGGGAAAATGTCATGAGCCGTATTGCGGGCCCGCCTGCACCAGAGCCCGCACCACATGTAGATAGTCTATCACGTACATGTCACAGGCAGGCCACTATATAGTCTGTCAGGACAAGGATCCACATCCCGTCCTCATCCTGCAATCTACATTATAGGATCCCAAAACCCCAGAAACCCCATGTCAGCCTCTGTGATGCCAAGAACTGGATTCTTCTAGCTACACAGGGTGCAAGGTAAAAACAGCTGCAGGTTGTGCAGTGACAGGTGGGTAAAAAAGGTGAAAAGATATAAAAAAACTATAAAGTTTTTATTAACAGAGGGGGCTGAGTTACAGGGGTATTTACTGTGCCCTCTGAAATATTCAGGACCTGAGTTAACAGGGGGTATTTTGGGTACCTGAAATTCTACTCTTTGGAACAAGGAGTACACCTAGACAATAACTGCTGAAGGAATGGAGGAAATAGACTTACTGCTTCTATTTCCTGTCAGAGGTTCTTCAGGGAGTTGTAGATGGTCCAGAAGCGCTCACAAGTTTGAGTAACAGGTGGTGGTTGAGTGCTGAGAAAGTTGAAAGGGTTTTTGAATGAACTTCAAGTATAAAACAAGCAAAAACTGACTATATAACAGGCTAAAAAGGCTGGTTGATATGGTGGGTAAAAGCTGGTAAATGTATATGAAGATGGGGATATCATTTCGTGGGAAGGAAGGGCTGTTTATATATCCATTCTGGGCTCTTGGGGGCGAAGCAGAAGCTCTGTTTTGCCTGGTCTAGTCTTCTACTAAGCCCTAGTTACCTGTATAACTGGTTTGGTTACGGTAGGGCTTAGTTACATGTTTCAAAAGGCCCAAAGTGGTTTAATGTTCCCAGAAAGGTGCATACTTTCGTGTCTTCCTTCCTTTTGGACCAGTAGTCTGTTTTACAACCAACCAATTGGGCTAGCCTTGGCCTTAGTAGGAAAAGTATGGCCGCGGCGTTGGTTGTGGCTTTTATTACAGGTGCCAGGTACATGTAACTATGGAAATTATGATGTAAACCATATTTATGCATCATACCCGAACTCTATTAACCTTAATTACATAGTCTACTAGCATATATTCAAGGTTATGTAGATCTTTAAGTCATATAAAAACTTGAAGGCCTTGTGAAGGGATGTGAAGGAGTAATAATTAAGGGGTACTTTTGCTGAGCTACCCTAGGTTAATTCACATGTAGATTCAGCATCTGAAATAATATTCTAAGTTTTCTTTATACTTTAGAAGTTATAACTAGATTCTGTGTTATATGTTTTGTTTTAATCATTTCTTTCAAAACAAAAGACGTAAGGTGTGCATTCTTTTGAGACTAAGAATATAAGTTGTATATTGGTAAAATTTGCTATGGTCAGGTTGTCTCTGAATTAGTAGCAGGCTGACACCCCAGAACCCCAGTGCCCTCCTCTCCCCAGATCAGACCAAAACAGACTTGGGGCCTGGTATGCATCTGTGGGTAATTCCCGGGGCCCTTTAGGCCCAGATGTGTCCCTTGCGGATGTTTCCTGAGCAATGAGGGGCTTGGGAGGGGGCCTAGTGGCACATTCACACCTTGAATGTGTCCATAGGGGCCACTGGTTCTAGTTGGCCCCTTTTGGCCAGGCCCATGTGGCCCATCTGGCCCCGTTTCCAGGTGGCCCATCTGGCGCAAGGCCCAGGTGGCCCATCTGGCCCCTTTTGGCCAGGCCCAGGTTGCCCATCTGGCCCCTTTTGGCCAGGCCCAGCTGGCCCAGCTGTCCCCTTTGGGCCAGGCCCATCTGGCCCCTGTGGGCCAGGCCCAGCTGGCCCACTTTCAGGAGCGGGCAGGGTTTTGGGTGAGGAGCAGGGTGGAAAGGGGGGAATAGGGGGACATCAACTTACGTGTTGATGTCCTGGCGGCTGGCTCGAGGTTTTTGGGCGGCTGGGTTGTTCCGGCGGGCGCGTTGAGTGGCTTGCAGCAGCCGGCTGGGAGGTGGGTGGGGGTGGCTGTCGGCTGGTGGGGTTGGTGAGGTGGTGGTTGGGGAGGGATTTGAGGAGGGGGGGGGGGGAGCAATCATTGAAGGATTGGGGGGAGGGGGCTGGGGGGTATGCTGATGTCATGCTTACATTGCTGTGGAAGCATGACACCAGCATGTATATAGGCAGGGGCACGCCCCTGCCTACATACATAGGTTGGTGGTTCCCTGATCTATGTGTATAGGCAGGGGCATGCCCCTGCCTATACACATAGAAAGGGTGTGCAAACCGCATGCCCTTTTCAAACGGGGCGTGCGGTTCACACGCCCTTTTCTGAACAGGGTGTGCGACCGCACACCTGCAGGGAGGCCCGGTGTTGCCTGCCTGTAGATGGGCGTGCAGCCCGCACGCCTATCTACAGGCGTGCTGAAACCCAGGGATGGGCGTGCAGCCCGCACGCCAATAAAAAAAAGGTGTGTGGGCAGCACACCTTTTCTTTTAAAGGCGTGCATTGGGCGTGGGCGTGCACCCATTGGCGTGGGTTTATCAACCCTCCTTTCCTCTCCAAAATAACTAGCCCACCTCAAATCAATCCTGCACCCAGTATTCACTCTATCTCAATTAAAGATTTCCTCTTCATTCTCAACTCTTGCCCCTCTTCGTATCTTCTATATCACACACACGCAACCAACTCTTCTGCCATAGGCATTTTACCTCTTCCCTTCTAGGTACAACTGATGTTTCTCTTCTCATCTCAGCACACTTGCACAATCAGTGCAATAACTTGTAAATACACATGCATTACAGGAACCTGATAAATAAGCAACAAACTTCTAGTCCTTTGTATTCTTTCAAAGATTTGTTCAATCATGCCAATCAATGCTTTTGGATTTGGCCAAAGGGAAACACAACCGTTTGATGGGTTAAACTTGAAACTAATGTAAACTAATCCCTCAACCAAAAAGCTTTGGAGAGTCTTGATGGCAAAATTGATGGGTAGGAAAGCTGGTGTGTCCGCTTTTTTCTTTTGGGCCCACTTCTCTGATGCAATCCATGCACATGAGTCCTGTGGGAAGAGCATGTTGAGACTTTCTACCAATTGTCCTACCAAGGGTTGGTCCAGGCTAGCACTAGTACGGTGCCAAGCAGGTGTTGCCGGGGGATGATTGGAAATCAAGGGGTGATTGGATGTACTTGAAGCTGCTGGGGGGTTGTTTCTCAAAGCTTGCAAACCAGGAATGTATGGTTTTAACCCAACCAGCAGGTTATCCGACTGGAGCAAGGCTTTTAGATTCTCCACTCCACAGAAATTGATTAAGATAGTGGCCTCAAGTTGGCCTGGACACAATTGGAATGTAAAATTGTAAATTTGATTAAAATCAATTAACAGGGATCAAATGAAGCATCCAGCCAATCACAAAAGAAAAGGTTTATGTACCAAACTTGTGGTTGGTTGGTGTTTTCAGTATTTGGCCCATTGGTCTCTCCATGGGGAAAGACCACCAGGCCCGGGTCAAACCAAAAGCCTCAAAAGACTCTGCCAGATGAACCACCATGTGATGGTTAGGGGCTAAGTTGACCTGAGGGAAGAGGATTCAAAAACCTTCTAGGTATGGCAAGACATGTTTCCGGTCAGTTTCAATTATGTTTCTTTTCATCTTTTGACTGAGGGCTGAATTGACTAGAGAAACCAGATCAGCAAAGTTCCGGAAAAGAGAGCGCAAAGCCGGGTCACCGCTTCCCCAGTAGACCGGGAGCATCAGTGGGAGCTGAATACAGAACAAGTTCCTCCACTCATCAGCCTTGAGGTGCCCAAACAAAGCTTTACCAAGCACCGGAATTGCCTGTGTAATCCACGTAGGAATGCGGACACGTGGTAACTGCTTATTGATGTGTGACAGAGCCACAGTGTCAACAATTGGTTTTTCTTTGTCCGGCACATCCCACCCACCTTCCCAGCTTTCAGATGCTAAAACACTCCAGTAAGTATGGTCACTACTTTTGCCATCTATTGAATTCAGTTCTAATTCATTAAATGGGACACCAGGCTCTTCTATGATTTGGTCAAGGGGATGAGGCATTTGACTGTATGCTTGCGTTCTTGTGAAGTCAGTACTGGCCAAAGCCAAAAATTCTTGAAGCTCCTTGGTGCTAGTTCCTCTTGGCTCAGGTTTGCTTTTGGTGTTGGACATTTGCCAAAACCTCCAACAGTGCCACTGTAGAAGACCAAGTAGCAAGTTGTGCATTGAGTTGACAACATGATGTTCAATTATGTCCCAATACGGGAGCTTGAACAATATTGAATACCTGGCCCTGTGGTCTAACAGGATCTTATCCTTTGCCTTGAGGGTTGGTGCATCACAGGATTTATCTGCCCAGATCCTGTGATCTTTGGCATTTCTCTTGGGCCACGTATCTGGGTCAAGGTTATAAATTTCTTGGCTTTTCAGAAGGCAGCGGGAGCACATGCGAGTGGCTGTTGGGATGGCAAATCCAAGACCACAACGGAGGGCAGGTAAGTCAGCAAAGAATGGGAGGAATGCGGCAAAGATTTGGTGACCTTGGAGGTACATTTGAGTTTGTGAAAGATGGATTCCAGAATTCCAGAGCAGCTTGAGTTCAGATATTATTAGAAATAAAATAAAATTTGTTTGCTCCAGTGAAGGCAACGGTGGGCCGCTACGCTACGCTACGCTATTTGACCGCTAAGTGTTAGCGTAGCGGGGGTTTTTTTTCCCAGAAAATTTGTAGCGTTAGCTGAAATTTCACTCCGCTACACTAACAGTTAGCGTAGCAACAAATTTTTCCGTCCATTTTTTTGTAGCGTTAGCGGGGAAAATTCACCGCTACGCTAACAAGTAGCGTAATGTTTCTGGCGCTAACAGATTTTGAAGTTCTCAGTAGCGTAGCGGCATCATCGCTACACTACGCTAAATGTTAGCTGTTAGCTGATATTTTTTCCGCTAAATATTAGCTGTTAGCTGATATGTTTCCTGCCAGATGTTAGCTGTTAGCTGAAGTTTCTCCCATTACACTATGCTCAAATAGCGGGTTTTTTTTTGCTTGCTGACTGTTAGTTTCACAAGTTAACATGGCTGCTGTTTAAAGGCTGCGTTTATGGCTTCAGCAGGTAAAATCCTGCTGCATTAAAGCTCTTAGAAGAAAAGAATGTTTTTGGTGGATTAAATATTGGTTTGTTTTACCAATAGTTGGTGTGAGGTGGATGGGCAAATAAAAGGATGTGGGAATGGTGAAAGTTTTTCCCTTGCACAAAATGTCTTGTTGTGCGGCCTTGATGCTATTAAATTGGTATTTCAATGAATCTGATGATTAGAATCAGGTCCCCAGAACGATGTCATCCCAAGATCCATCACTTCACATCAAAGGCATTTCAATAAAAATAGATTAGACATCAACATAAGGACATGATCCTAAATTTTGAGGCCAAATGAAGTTTATTTTATAGTTAACAGGGGGGGATGGCCAAATGGACAGCTCAGAAAGCCACAGTGGATTGTGATTTTTATGAGCCAAAAGCCACATGGAAAAACAATTTGTTTTTGAAAAAAAAAAAAAAAAAAAAAAAAAAAAAAAAAAAAAAAAAAAAAAAAAATTAAAGATAGAGATTAAAAATAGATGAATCAGAATTAAGCTGTTTTGATTGCTGTACTTGCTCAAGTAAAGGAGTTAAAGCAGCATTTTGATTGGTTTACTTGTGCAAGTACAGATTTTTGATTGCTTTACTTGTGCAAGTACAGGAACCTAATTGAGCAGAGTGGACAAGCTTTGACCCAAGACAGGGGAATTTATCACTCTTGCTATATTAAAAGTGAGTGCAAAATACCTAATTGGTGTCAACCTCATCACAAATCCTACTCACCAATGAGGGTGACACTGATGAGGTATGTTGCAGTTACTTATAGTATAGCAGGAGTGATAAATTCCCCTGTCTTGGGTCAAATCTGGTCCACTCTGCTCAATTAGGTTCCTGTACTTGCACAAGTAAAGCAATCAAAGATCTGTACTTGCACAAGTAAACCAATCAAAATGCTGCTTTAACTCCTGTACTTGAGCAAGTACAGCAATCAAAACAGCTTAATTCTGATTCATCTATTTTTAATCTCTATTTTCAATCTCTATCTTTAAGTTTTTTTTTTTTTTTTCTTTTTTTTTTTTTTTCACAAACAAATTGTTTTTCCATGTGGCTTTTGGCTCATAAAAATCACAATCCACTGTGGCTTTCTGAGCTGTCCATTTGGCCATCCCCCCCTGTTAACTATAAAATAAACTTCATTTGGCCTCAAAATTTAGGATCATGTCCTTATGTTGATGTCTAATCTATTTTTATTGAAATGCCTTTGATGTGAAGTGATGGATCTCGGGATGACATCGTTCTGGGGACCTGATTCTAATCATCAGATTCATTGAAATACTAATTTAAAAGCATCAAATCCTCAATAAAAGACATGATTGCTATACTCCTGCAAGTATAGCACTAAACTAACAGTTAGTGTAGTGCTAAGCTAACAGTTAGCTCACCGCAACAGGGCGCTATGAGTTAGCATAGCTGAAAAGAGCGCTACACTAACAGTTAGTGTAGCTGACAAGAGCGCTATGCTAACAGTTAGCGTAGAGCGCTATGCTAACATGTAGCGTAGCTGAAAAGAGCGCTACGCTAACAGTTAGCGTAGCTGACAAGAGCGCTACGCTAACAGTTAGCGTAGCGTTTGTTCCAGCTAACACCGCTACAAATCAGCTAACAGGTAATTCCTGTAGCGTTAACTTTTTTTTTTTTGAAGTCGCTAACGCTACGCTACAGCTATTTTTTTTTTTGACAAAATTTTTGTAGCGTTAGCTGAAAAAAAAAACCGCTAACAGTAACTTTGTGTTAGCGTAGCGACAAAAGCGAACATTACGCTACGCTACAGCTATTGTGAGCGTAGCGGGCCCACCGTTGGTGAAGGCTCCTTGGGTCCAGGAGCAATTCCAACAACAAATACATTCTTGAGTTGATATTGCAGCAAGATGGGAAGAGACAGACAGACCATGATGAGGAATGTTACACTGAATTTTTTGCCATACTTCCAATTTCCGTGAGGGTTGATTACATCAATGAACATTCCAAAAGTTAGGTTGCCTGATTGACTTGTAAACTGAAGTCCGTCCTTTCCAAGAAAGGATTTCCACATCCACAAGTCATGAATGTCCAAGACAACACTTGTGTCATAAGGCCTGCTTGCTTGCAAAGCACTTTGATCCAATGCAGCTTCAATGTGTGGTCGAGATAAAAGACAGGCCAGCCAATCAGAAAGCCGCTGAACATAAAAGTGACGCATTGGGATGTGGGGGGCGTTGATAAACGCACACCCCTGGCGCACGCCCACGCCAACCCAAAATGGTGTGTTTTTCCTGCACACCATTTTGGGTTGGCATGTTGGCCTGCACACCAACAGTCCCACACGCCCACCCCCGTGGGAGTGGGCTTTGTTGTCCGGTAGGGAATCCTCCCGGCCGACAAGGTTATACAACCTCGTCATCCCAGAGGATTTCCTCCTGGCCGATGAGGCTATACAATCTTATTGGCCAGGAGGAAATCCTCCCGGCCAACAAGGTTCCTGGCGCACGCCCACGCCAACCCAAAATGGTGTGTTTTTCCCGCACACCGTTTTGGGTTGGCGTGTTTGGCTGGCACACCAACAGTCCCGCACGCCACCCCTGTGGGAGTGGGCTTTGTTGTCCGGTAGAGAATCCTCCCGGCCAACAAGGTTATACAACCTCGTCATCCAGGAGGATTTCCTCCTGGCCAATGAGGCTATACAATCTTGTTGGCCAGGAGGATTCCCCTCCTGGCCAAAAGGGTTGTATAGCCTTCTTGGCCAGGAGGAAATCCTCCTGGCCAACAAGGTTATACAACCTTGTCCGCAGGGAGTATTTCTTCCTCCAATTGGGCTGTATAGCCTTGTTGGCCAGGAGGATTTCCTCCCAGCCAACATGTTTGTATAGCCTTGTTGGCCAGGAGGAAATCCTCCTGGCCGAAGAGGTTATACAACCTTGTCCTCCGGGAGGATTTCCTCCTGGCAAATGAGGTTGTATAACCTCATCGGCCAGGAGGATTCTCTCCCGGCCAACAAGGTTGTATAGCCTGGTTGGCCAGGAGTAAATCCTCCTGGCCAACGAGGGTATACAACCTTTTCCGCCAGGAGGAAATCCTCCTGGCCAACAAGGTTGTATAACCTTTTCTGCCTGGAGGATTCCCTCCTGGCCAAAACGGTTATACAACCTTGTCCGCCGGGAGGACATAACCTTGTTGGTCGGGAGGGAATCCTCCTGGCCAAAAAGGTTATACAACCTTGTCCACCGGGAGGATTTCCTCCCGGCCAATGAGGTCATACAACCTTTTTGGCAGGAGGATTTCCTCCTGGAGGACAAGGTTATACAACCTTTTTGGCAGGAGGATTTCCTCCTTGCGGACAAGGTTATACAACCTTGTTGGCAGGAGGATTTCCTCCTGGAAGACAAGGTTGTATAATGTATACTTCCTGTACTCTATTCCACTGATTTTGGCATGTACAGAGAGGAATAAAAGAAGATGTTACACTTTTAAAGTGTAAATAAAGGATTATAAGCTTGACACAATGTTTACTATAGTGTACCAAAACTTGAGTAACAAATAAACAGGTTCAAAATTCCTGCTAACAGAATTCTGGTGGAAAGAAAGTTCCACAGAAGGCTTAAACAGAATATGACACGGTTCTTCCAATAGAATTAATTAATATTAATTTATTGGGGGGAGTTTGTTGAGGAATTTTAACTAATAAGATAGTTATAAGGGAACAAAGGCCAGTCCTCCTTACTTACAGGAGAAGGTGAGCGCCTTGGGAGCTTATAATGAGTTATTTAAGTATGGGTTAAAATTGATGGGGAGGTTATCTTCAATTTAGTGAAGAAGACCTCCTCCTAAATAATAAAATAATAATTCTTTTCACATGCTTATTGAAAGCCATGATCAGAGTAAGATCACCAGGGGGAAGTGATCACCCTGCTCATCATCAGATGTGAAATATGGGGTCACTTCTAGTTGGAATGACCCCATAATTATTTCACACTAACTATACTTAGTGGGAAATATTTATTTCAGCAATAAAATTTATTTCACTAATAAATACTTGTGAATAAACTATCTAGGGAACAGAGCTTTAAAAAGCGCTTTCCCTGAGTGATCATTGATCTAAAATCACATATAATACATACTACATAAGTTATTTATCTAAATACATGTGTAATCTTGTCAGCTTGTGTACGCCCTGCTCCTCACAGGCTTACACATAGATGTCACAATATTACATACGCTTATTCTGCCTTGTATTTAGTCTCTTCTTTCCACTTTACCTAGACAGCAGAGATCTTTCTCTCCTGTCTAGGTAATTACCATTTCCTTCTCTGTCCTCTTCTCAGACCCTTTCCTGTTTTCCTTTCATGTGTATATACTGATTGAGAGATCTTTCTCTCCTGTCTAGACTGAAATTCATCCCACTTTGGTACTAGAACCCTCCAGAGGCTCTTAGCCTGGTTCCTCTGTGCCACATTTCCGACAGCTTCTTCAATAAAGAACAGTGAAGGGACTCAACCCTTACAGCTTGCTACTATGTCAGAGACAACCTGAATAGCATCTAAAAACATATAAAAAAAAATATATATATAACAAAATAATAATGAAAGAGACATTATTACAAAACAATTATGAAAGAGACATTGCTACTTATTATAATTTGATGAAATTGCTAAAAACCAAAACCAGACTAGAAAACATAAAAATGATTGGAGAAGAATAAATAAGAAAGATGAAAATAAAAGAGACCTTTGTACCACTTGGACTAGATGAGATAGTAGTGATAAAGACTGTACTGTAAGAGTAATGGAGAGAAGAGAAGAAGATTTTTCTATAATGTAAAAGGAAGAAAAGATTGATGAGGGGTCAGCAGAGACATCAAGCAAAATAGAGAAAGATAAATGAGTCAGTTGGGAGAAAACAAACAAGGAAGTAAAGATCTGCAGGTTTCTGTTTAATAGATAGATAGCGAGGTGAGTAGTATAGAGAGATCTGAGAGAGAAAAGATGAAACAAAAAAGAATTCAAGAAAAGTGTAAGCCAGGATCTGATGTAGAGTGATTTGAAGCAGATTTGCTGATTCCATTACTACCACCTTGAAGATTATGTGAATCGATCAAAGTTGAGGTTGAGCAATGTTGACCGATACGGATAGAGTGAATTGAGAGTGAATCAAGTCACTAGGAACTTGATGGTTGATTTTCAAAGAGTTCGGCAAGAATAGGAGACAAAAGACCCCTAGTCGAGTGTCTTCTTGATAAGCCCCCCCGCGCGTGACTAATTGAATTAATAGGGGCTTGACCGTTGGATTCGACTAGACTGAGGAGTTTTCAACACTACTTATGAAAGAGACATTGTTACCCTTTACGCCATAAAAGTGAAAATATAAATATAAAAACATATAAATAATAGAATATTATTTAAAATTCTGATTCTAAATGTAAACAACATAGGGTACCCCAGCCAAAGTACCCCTGTAACTTTACTCCTTCTAATAGTAAATCCACTTTAAACTACTATAATCATAAGTATAAACATGAATAGTAGATTATAAAACATGTATGACAAACAGAATAATAATCATAAAATAATAAAAACTATATTACAACTCAAAAGAGACATATGTAAACATCACTAAATGAATATTTGACATTTGTGGCCCAATTGGGATGACAGATTACCAATGGTGATCATGACAGATGTTTTACATAGTTACCACTTCAGTTGGACACTCTGAAGCGCACACTTGAACCTTATTACATGACAGTAACTGTGGTAACACTCACATGTCAACCATTGACATCATTGCCAATCTGTCATGGCTCATCCTTATAAGTAGTTACTACTAAGAATCATGACACAGGACAGCCCTCTCTAGCAATCCTGTCTCGCCACCAAGGCTCCAAAGAAGATATTTAAGAGGCTCTTCTTTCCTCTTGCTCTAATCCCCATCATCTTTTATACATACACATACATACATAGCATTCCACCGCCCTGTAAGTTGGTCTTTATAGACTTGATCCTTCTGTCCTCTTTTTACCCAACTGCCCAGTCTTCAGCACATCAACCCAACAGCCTCAGCCTGTCCAGTTGAACCCTAGAGGGCCCCTTCCTTCAAGAACAGAACAGAACAGTAAGTCCTTTTCTTTCAGGAGTTGTGGCCCTTCTAGCCATCTTTACTGGGATCAAAACAACCCCTACTTGCAGGCCCCAGTTGTATCAGGTCATCAATTTCCTCTGCTTTTGCACAAAAACCTGTGGAGGGAACTAAACCATGCTTGTAGGCCCCTCCTTAAAAAATATATTCATATATTTTTTATACCTCTTAAAACCACCATATTACCACCCTTTTTTATCTTTGCACCCTGTGTAGCTAGAAGGACCTTGGTCCTTCGCATCACAGAGCGTGACAATTGGGGGTCTGGCTGGGAATTATCCAATTTTTATTACTCATAAAAATTATTCCTCACTTGGCCATCTTAATTTTTTACAAACATAAATTTACACCGTAAAGATTATCCATAAATCCAAACCACTATGAAAAATCATTCCCTTTTTATAACAACCTCAAAGAAAATACGATAATATTTTTTATCCTCTCATCTGACCATATCTGATTTTTAATTCACAAAAATCCATAAAACACATATCTTTTTATGGCCAAATAAACGTACAACAAATCTCGAAAATCTCATTTTCTCCACTAAACATTAAACCCAAAAAGAAAAATATTAATTCTTCTTTATATCTATCCTTACTCCTCTTCTTAGTGAATCTTAAGGGGGTTGATAAACCCACGCCCATGGGCGCACGCCCTTCAAAAAAAAGGCTTGCAGCCTGCACGCCTTTTTTTTATTGGCGTGCGGGCTGCACGTCCATCTACAGGTGTGGGCACGCCTGTAGATGGGCGTGCAGTTTGCACGCCCATCTAAAGGCGTGCAAAACCCCCAAGGATGGGCTGCAGCCGCACGCCCTTCCGGGGAGGACTGCAAGCCCCTCGGCCGGAGGGATCCCCCTGGTTGAGGAGGTTGTATTACCTCCTTGACCGGAGGGATTCCCTCCGGTCAAAGGGGTTATACAACCTCTTCAACCGGGGGGATTCCCTCCAGTTGAGGAGGTTGTCTAACCTCCTCAGCCGGAGGGATCCCCCCCAGTCAAGGAGGTTGTACAACCTCCTTGACTGGAGGGACTCCCTCCGGTCAAGGAGGTTATACAGCCTCCTCGACCGGGTGGGATCCCTCCGGTCAAGGAGGTATACAACCTCCTTGATGGGAGGGATCCCTCCTGGTCGAGGAGGCTGTATAACCTCCTTGACCAGAGGGATTCCCTCCGGTCGAGGAGGTTGTACAACCTCCTCAATGCTGATGCCATGCGTACATTCCTGTGTACGCATGACATCATCATGTATATAGGCAGGGGCGTGCTCCTACCTATATACATAGAATCGGCATGCAAGCCGCACGCCGATTCTATGTATATAGGTAGGGGCACGCTGTGGAAATAATGGCGACCTTGGTGACAGAAACGGTAGATTGCCCTGCTTCCTGGTTGGTTCCGGTGGTTCTTTGGTTTCCTCTGCGGGATGAAAAACTGTTAGAGGATAATCAACTGGATTCCCTGCAACCCCTTATACTTAGCAAGGGGACCGTTCCTCTTGCCTTTGTCTTCCTGATGCTGCCCTTCACAGTTCCGCTTGTCCGCACACACTGAAAGTTGCTGAGAGAGTTCTAAAACAAAGAGATTTCTTATATGCGCTGTAGTTGATAGCTATCCACTTCGATGATAAGATAAGATACCGCAACCCTGGTACAATCCTCTATTTTATACAACAGTCCCCCCAATCATGTCCCGCATTCCCCGGTACTGTCCCTGGAGCCCTACTTGCCTGTCTCCTCAATCCTGCAACGCACCGCAGCCTTCCCCCGACTGCTATACCCCGTTGACCCCCGCAGTCGTCTGTCGCTCCCCTGCGCACGACTCCGCTCCTTCTGCCCCCGCTCCGCTTGCGGGCCTGGCACCCCGAACCCGGTGGTTCCGCCTGGTCCCCTACGTCGCGCATACTGAAGCGGCCTTTGTCCGCTCGACCAATTGTCCGCGCCAACTATAGAATGTCACATGCTGCGCCCTGCACTTTTCCCCGCGGAATGTCCAATGACATTTGGAAAGTACCCCTTACCTCAGCCTCAGCCTGCCGCTGAGCCCGCGGCTGCGGGATCAGCTTCAGTGCTGCACCTCTGGTATATAATTTCTCCCACAACGCCCCTGCCTATACACATAGAAAGGGCGTGCGGTTTGCACACCCTTTTCTTAACAGGGTGTGTGACCGCACGCCTGCAGTGGCGCACACCTGTAGATGGGCATGCAGCCCGGACGCCCATCTACAGGCGTGCTGACACCCAGGGATGGGCGTACAGCCCGCACGCCAATAAAAAAAATGTGTGCGGGCAGCACACATTTTTTTTTATCGGCGTGCGTTGCGTGTGGGCGTGCCCGGGGGGGAGTGGGTTTATCAACCCCCAAATCTTAAGAAGAACGCCAAACTGATCCAATACTACCTTGAATATCTTAGTCTACGCAAGGAAGAGTTTATCCGCAACTAGGTGCCATCTTTGTGGGAGTTACTTACTTGAAAGGAACAAATCCAACTAGCTACCTACCATGTCCAACAACAAGAAGAGGCTGACCTTGAAAGCCAACTACTCGTCAATCAGCGTTTTTGCAAATACCGTGAAGATAAAAGAGCTTGAAAAAGTGCTGCAAGTCCGTTTAAATTACTATTTTTTTCACATGATTAATTCTGCATTAACAACTTAATAACTGTATTTGTATTGAATAATACATCTGCCACCAACGCGGTTGAGAACAATTCCATAGTACCCAACTCAAACAGCTCTAACAACATTGACAAAGTTTTTACCAGTTAGTAATACTCCCATCACTATTCAACAAGCATATAGAATCTAAAACTACAGTAATGTCTACCAGATCCAGCAGACCTGACCTCGCAGGACCCCTCCCAGATCCATCTCAAGCATCCAGGAGAATGGTAATTACAAGAGAGGTTCAAGAAAATTAAATTCAAGACCATCCAACGCAGGGATATAGCCCCCAACACCTCAACGATGGAAGTGATGGAAATAGATCCTCTGTCAACTTCTTTGGAAGCTACCCCAGAACACCAAAGGATGGAGTTGGAGGATTCCAATCCAAAGACGCAGGAAGTGAATCCATCACAGCCGTTGTTAGTAAAACGTCCAAAAACCCCTGAAATACAGATAATAAATCAAACCAGAGACATCCAGGAACTCTCAAAGCCGGAGAGGATCAAAGTTCTGGTTTGACAACATGTGGCTTTGTGGAAAAAGAGTCAGGAAGATACCGCAAAGAAGGATCTAAATCTTCTCCGCAACATTCTGACCGACACGCAAGAGACACAGAAGTCTCTACAGAATCTTATGACCAACAAGGAAATTGAATCCTACGTGAAAGGTTGGAATCCCTGGAACAAGAAAAAATTATACTTCCCTGCTCCAGAGAAAACCAACAGGAAGGCCAAGAGAGAAAAGCTTTCCAACAAGTGCAAGGATTAAAGCAACCCGCGCAAGTGGAAGCAGATCTCAGAGATGATCCAAGCCACCAAAGGCCTCTACAACAGCACCGTGTAGAAGATATTTCCTATTTTTGTGCCATATTAGATAGCATTGATGTTGTAAATAGCAATTTGACTAATCTCAACAGTAACTTTGAGATTAATCATAAAAATATTGTACATAGGATTTCTTCTTCTTCTAAAGTGATCACCAACGACATTGATATCAGTTTCTCTCAACTAATACAAGTATTGAGAAAATTACCGCTTGACTTAAGTGAAAGTACTATTTTTAAAGATATAAAAAATGAAATACAAATTGTACATGAGAATAACAAAGCCAATACAGAATTATTAACTGAGAGAATTCAAAGACTAGATGAGGTATCAAATGGTAACTCTGATTATGTTACTTCAACTATAAAACAAGATATTATTAAAGAGAAACAAAAGAATAATAACAATGAATCTTTAGATGAAATTAAAGAATTATTGACACAGCATAATTCTAGCATGCTTAAAAGCCTAGAATATACACACTTAACTATTGAGGAGATAAATAGAGACTATAACTCTCAATTACGCCTAATTAGAGAAGATATAAATGATATTAAAAACTCTAACAATAAGGAAACCCCTCCTCACTTACAGAACATATCAGAGGATAGTCCAAAATTTAATAACCCCTTTATGACTGAAAAAGGTAATAAAAAAAAGAGCTGAACAGGCTGGTAAAGATTCTGGTATTAACTACAATCTAGATATAGTAGCCATTAATAAACTCATGCCTCCCCTAGCTGATTGGCCAAAATTTACAGGTCAAGGAGAGTATGATCATATTACTTTTATTAAATATGGCGATCACCTCATTAAAACCTATGGTGCCATTGAAGATATTATTTCTGCCAGACTTCCTAGAATATTTGAAGGTGTTGCGTATGAGTGGTATGTAAACACCCAAGAAGAAATAGGAGTACAAAGCTGGAGTACCTGGAAAGAATTGATCAAAGCCAAATTTGGCACTAGAATGTGGAGAAATAAAATGCGTAAATTATATGAAGCAGATTGTTTTGATCCTCAGAAACATTCTGCACACAAATGGTGCTTGACTCAATTAAGGAGGATAAATTGTATCCACAACAATCCCACTACAGAGGAAATCATTGAAAAAATACTTGATCAATATTGTGGTAATTTTGAACGTTCAGTGAGATGTAGATTAAAAGAAGGAACAACAGATTTATCCCACCTAATTTCAGTAATGGAAGAAGTGGTAGAAATGAAAGGCCTTAACAGAAAGAGCAAATCCTTTGATAAAAAGGAAGAGACAAAAGATAAAAATGTGCCTACTATCATGAAAAAAGTGAAAATACCTGGTTATAATTGTGGAGAAACTGGCCACAAAAGACCAGAATTCCCTAACCCAAGGAAAAGAATAAATAATGGCCAAAAAGAATCTGAAGATGAGAATTCAGACTCCCAATCAGACTTTAATGTGATGACTATAGAACCTAAGCACGGCAATTTTTATGATCCAGAAACAGATGCAGAAGACTCTTACAAAATTAAAGTAATACAAGCTGATATAGGAGATAACTTTTGTATAAATGAAATACATGGTGACTCTAATTTACCACAGAAATGGAATGATTCATTAGAAGTAGGACATATATCTGACGCAAAACTATTAACAAATAAACCTGACACTGGTATGAATTATACTTACTCCACTGTAATCTTTAATGATAAATACCTGAAAGTATTACTAGATATTGGAGCCTTTTGCTTGTGTACAAGTGCTGGCTTCCTTAATGATAATTACCCTGATTGGAAAAAATATTTATTACCAGTTCCTAGGGCAAAATTCAGTAGTTGTAACTCTTCAATGAAACCTGTGGGAATTATACCTATGACTCTAATTTTTCCACACACCAAAGGCTCTTTAAGATTACACATTGAATTTGTAGTACTAAAAGATGCTATTTGTGATTACTTAATCTTAGGGAATGACTCCTTTTGTATGTAAGGATTTGATATTTTCCAAAGTAAAGATAGATATTTTACTATTGGTGCGGATTGGAAGAAGAAATTCTCAATATGCAATATTAATATAAAATTACCCAATCCAATTACAGAAAAATATACAAAATTAAACAAAGAATTAAGTACCTTTAATAGTGAATATTTTGGCCAGGCTTCTACAAGTGAGAATTTGAGCAATAAGCAACAGGTTGATATTCTTACCACATGTTACCGTAACAAAAAAGCATTCTGTACTAATGAAGAACCCATTGGTAATGTGAAAGGACATGATATTCAGCTTGAATTAACCTGTAAAGAACCCTCCCCCCCAATTCTAAGGAGACCTTCATATCGTTCCAGTCCTAAATCAAGAATAGCTCTTGAGACTCACATTAAAGAATTGATTGAGATAAAAGTCCTGAGACAAATAGGTCATAATGAACAAGCATAAATTACTACCCCAGTAATCATTGCGTGGCATAATGATAAATCAAGAATGGTGGGAGATTTCAGAGCATTAAATAAATTTACTAAAGCTGATAACTACCCCATACCTAGAATAGATCACTCCCTTCACAATTTATCTAAGGCTAACTATATTAGTTTCATGGATGTACTGAAAGTATTTCATCAAATACCCATTGCAGAAGAAAGTAGGAAATACATGAAAATTATCTGTCACCTGGGAGTATATGAATACTTAAGAATGCCCTTTGGGATAAAAAATGCGCCTTCTCATTTCCAAAGAATGATGGATTCCATTTTTGGTTGTTACATACGTCAATGTTGGATGATGATTTACATTGATGACATAATAGTTTATTCTGAAGATTGGGAGACACACATCAATAAAATAAATATTGTACTAGAAACCGCCATTAAAGCTGGATTAAAGATGTCAATTAAGAAATGCAACTTTGGTTTTACAGAATTAAAAGCTCTAGGACATATAGAATCAGGATTATCTTTAGCCATTGACCAAAATAAAGTAGCAGCTGTTATGATGAAATCCATGCCTCAAAATATTACGGAAATGCAATCCTTTTTAGGTTTCTGTAGTTATTACAGACAAAATATACAGCAATTTGCTAACATGTCTAAAAGCCTTTATGAAATTTGTTCTAAAGACACTATTTTTGAAATGACCTTTGCTAGGGTCAAAGATTATGAGTCTTTAAAGAAAGTGCTCACTACAGCCCCAGTTCTAGCTCAACCAGACTACAGTCTTCCATTTATATTATATATTGACGCTTGCCTAGATGTATTAGGAGCTGCTTTACATCAGGAATTCCAAGTAGAGGATAAACCCATTGAGAAACCTATACTATTTATATCCAGACAGATGAAGTTGACGGAGAAAAAGTATGGTGCTAGTCAAATGGAGTGCCTAGCTCTAGTATGGGAATTAGATAAATTACATTACTATTTAGAAGGGTGTAAATTAATTGTAGTTACTGACTGTACCGCTGTAAAAACTTTAATGAAAATGAAAACCCCTAATAGGCATATGTTGCGGTGGCAAATAGCTATTCAACTATACAGAGGCCACATGACAATTGTACATAAAGCTGGAGCCAAACATAAAAATGCTGATGGATTAAGTAGATGGGCCTCACCCAATACCCCTGATAATCCTGCGTATGACCCTGAAGATGAGGATATTTTTCTAATATTAGGGATTCACACTTGTGATTTAGACCGATCATACTTTAATTTGATAGAACAAAGCTATCAAAAAGATGTTGAATTAATTAAATTAATAGATATACTAAGAAATGAAAATAGTGCACCTGAACTAATTGCTAGTCTATCACCTGAGCTATCTAAACCATATGCTGATGGCAAATTTACGCTTCTAGATGGTTTAATTTATTATAGACATAAACATTCCAGCGTAATAGTTATCTGTGAGAAAAATCAGATCAATAACATAATGGAAGAATGTCACGATGTAATAGGGTCAGGGCACTTTTCAGAAGAAAGAACTATACAAAGAATTAAAAATACTGCTTGGTGGCCCCATTGGAGGAATCAGGTAGTTGAGTATATAAAAACTTGTGATATCTGCCAGAAAGCAAATAAACAAACTGGTAAAAGGTTTGGATTGCTTCAAACTATCAAGGAACCTACTACAAGGTGGGAGATAATTAATATGGACTTTGTCATGGGATTACCACCAGGAGGACATTTTTCATATAATTCTGTATTGGTAGTAGTAGATAGATTTTCTAAGAGAGCAAGATTTATACCTAACCACAAAGATGACACGGAAATGGAAGTTGCTTTGTTATTTTGGAACAGAATCATGTCTGATGTAGGGATACCTAAAGTCATCATTAGTGACAGAGACCCTAAGTTTACATCTGAATTTTGGCGGAATTTACATGACATGTTAGGTACTAAATTGGCTTTTTCCACAGCATATCATCCACAAACAGATGGACTGGCAGAAAGAATGATCCAAACATTGGATGATATTTTAAGAAGATTTTGCCCCTTTGGCCTTGAATTTAAAAATCAAGGTGGATATACACATGATTGGGTTAGTTTACTCCCAGCTTTGGAAATAGCTTATAACAGCAGTAATCATTCCTCAACTAAACAAGCACCCTACATTTTAGAAGGAGGATAGATACCAAGAATGCCCAAAGATATGATTAATTCAAAATTACCTCATGTACATCCAACATCTGCGGATTTTAAGAAAATGCTAGACATTACGCAAGAGCATGCCAACAAATGCATACATGATGCTGTAGAATATAACAAAACAAGGTGGGATAAAACACAAAAAGAACCATCTTTTGATATTGGAGATAAAGTATTACTTTCTACAGTAAATTTTAATAACCTAGGAGGAAATAAGAAACTTAAGCCATCTTTTGTAGGGCCTTTTACTATTAAGCAAATTCATGGAAAAAATGCGGTAGAAGTAATCCTTAGTGATGAATTATCCAGAAAACACCCACTTTTCCCTTTCAGTTTGATCAAACCCTTCTCACAAAGAACCACAGAGCAACCATCTATAGAGAGACACTGCCAGCATATTTGCCTAGATTGAGTTCATCCCAGTTAAACTAGGATGCAAACAACCAATTTAAAGTAGGTTGAACTCAACCAATGAAATATAAAACCAAGGGGGGTCCCTTGAATTTATTTTTCATCAGTTGATTTCAACCAAGTTTAAATTGGTTGAGTGCATCCCAGTTTAGCTGGGATGACTTCATCCTAGGAAATTATGCTGGCAGTGAGAACTCCTATTCCCCTGATTGTAGATCCTGAACCTAACATTAAATTGAAAGTATTGAAATTTCTTAAAGAAAAGAAAGAAAGGATTAATGGAAAAGATACTAGAATATACCAAGTCAGATATAAAAACATGTCTGCTGATAAAGATGAGTGGCTACCTGAAATTAATATTCCTGATAGTTCTATCCACCTCAGAAATTTCAGGATATCTAAAAGACACTAGGGATCTGATTTTTTTGTTTTCTAAAAAAGACTCATTTTGAAGGTAGGGAATGTCAGCTTGCTACTATGTCAGAGACAACCTGAATAGCATCTAAAAACATATAAAACAAAAAAAAAGGGACATTATTACAAAACAATTATGAAAGAGACATTGTTACTTATGAAAGAGACATTGTTACTTATGAAAGAGACATTGTTACTTATGAAAGAGACATTGTTACTTATGAAAGAGACATTGTTACCCTTTACGCCATAAAAGTGAAAATATGAATATAAAAACATATAGATAATAGAATATTATTTAAAATTCTGATTCTACATGTAAAATAACATAGGGTACCCCAGCCAAAGTACCCCTGTAACTTTACTCCTTCTAATAGTAAATCCACTTTAAACTACTATAATTTTCAGCCTACTTGATACCAAGGAAGAACACTTCTCGCTACACGTGGTTCAAGGTATGAATTGGTAGAGTGGAATGCTCTGGGAGGTAAAGATGAGGCCTAATTCCCCAGATAATGATGGGGATTGTGAGGGGGTTGATCAACCCACGCCCATGGGCGCACACCCACTCCCAACGCACGCCCTTAAAAAAAAGGTGTGCAGCCTGCACGCCCTTTTCTTTATTGGCGTGCGGGCTGCACGCCCTGTTTTGGGCGTGGGCACGCCTGTAGATGGTTGTGCAGTTTGCACGCCCATCTACAGGCGTGCAACACCCCCAAGGATGGGCGTGCAGCCGCACGCCCTGCCAAGGACTACAACCCCCTCAGCCGGAGGGATCCCCCCTGGTCAAGGAGGTTGTATGACCTCCTTGACCGGAGGGAATCCCCCTCCGGTCAAGGAGGGTTTATAACCTCCTTGACCAGAGGGGGATTCCCTCTGGTCAAACGGGTTATACAGCCTCTTTGACCGGAGGGGAATCCCTCCAGTCAAAGAGGTTTTATAGCCTCTTCGACCGGAGGGGAATCCCTCTAGTCAAAGAGGTTGTATATCTTTGACCGGAGGGATCCCCCCCGGTCAAGGAAATTGTATGACCTCCTCGACCAGAGGGAATCCCTCTGGTTGAAGAGGTTATACAACCTCTTTGACCGGAGGGATTCCCTCCGGTCAAAGGGGTTATACAACCTCTTTGACCGGAGGGGAATCCCTCCAGTCGAAGAGGTTGTATGACCTCTTCGACTGGAGGGATTCCCTCCAGCCGAGGAGGTCATACAACCTCCTCGGCCGGAGGGATCCCCCCCGGTTGAGGAGGTTGTATGACCTCCTTGACCGGAGGGATCCCTCTGGTCGAAGAGGTTATACAACCTCTTTGACTGGAGGGATTCCCCTCTGGTCAAGGAGGTTATACAACCTCCTCGACCAGGGATCCCTCCGGCCGAGGAGGTTGTATGACCTCCTCGGCCGGAGGGATCCCCCCCGGTCGAGCCGTGCGGCCTGACAGAACAGTCCCAAAAAGTGGGGACTGTGCCGTCAGCACGCCCATGTATGTACATAGGTAGGGGCGTGCGTGCCTCTACCTATATACATAGAAATGGCATGCGGCCTGCATGCCTTTTCTATGTATATGGGTAGGGGCACGCACACCCCTACCTATATACATAAAAAGGGCGTGCAGGTTGCACACTCTTTTTTGAATAGGGCTTGCGACTGCAGGCCCTGTTTTGGGTGGGTGTTGCATACCTGTAGACGTGCTGACACCCAAAAATGGGCATGCAGCCCGCAGGCCAATAAAACAAAAGGTGTGCGGGCTGCACACCTTTTTTTTAAGGTTGTGTGTTGGGCGTGGGCATGTGCCGGGGGGAGTGAGTTTATCATCCCCTGGATTGTGACGTAAAAACAATACAAGAAAAAGATGTTAATTATATTAAAATAAATTTAATATAATTCAATCCAGAGGGGCCTGATTTAATCAGGGGTGGTTTAATACCTCTAAGGTATCTTACAAGTAAATGCAGAGGATTTGATGACCTGGACAACTGGGGCCTGCTTGAACAGGGGTGGTTTAAATCCCAGTGGAAAAGAATGGGGAATAGTCTCAAGAAAGAAGGGCTATTACTTACTAGTAATAAGCCTAGGGGGGCCTTGAGGATATTCTGGGTGAAAACAGGACAGTTTTGAGCGCTTGAAAAGTTGGTGGATGGAGCTGGGTGATAACTGAATGATTGTTGGGGAAGACAGGGCTAAAGGAATACTACTAAGGGACTTACCACGCTAGTTCATGGATATTGGTATCAGATACAAGGTGGGTAAGTATCTTGGTGGTATTGTAAAAGCATGAGGAGCCTTCTTTGGGCGGTTGAAGAGCTCCTTAAATAGTCTTGGGATCCCTCTGTGGGCCCTGTGGGTATTAATGGCCAACTTGTGGGTACTTGAACCACATTTTGGCCTTCTTGGTGACTCTATAGCCGATATGGCTTAGATTATACGTCACCAAGTTATTTATTTGTATTATTATTCTATTACTATGTTACTTACAGTCAGTAATTCACTTAATATTTGTATATTTTTATTAGTGATCTGTGGCTTATTGATATTTTATAATAAGCCACAGTATTTTGTTTTTTGTTACTGTTGTTTAAGTATTACTGTAATTATTTTTATAGTATAATATAAATTAGTTTATTTATATATTCTAGTCCCTAGTAATCCTTATTACATGTGTAACATATGTAAAAAGAGGTTACTAGGGCGCTTTCTGTTGTCTGTAATATTTATTCTTATTGGCTCTAGTGTCCGCGTGCCACCCGGGGAGCCTGTGAGGGGTCTACAGATTGCGTGGGGGCTTGTAATCTAACTTTGGTGCGGGCTCCTGTTCACGCGTGTTGGATTCAAGCACTGCAGGCTGCGGTACACGGGTTTGGAGTACAACACGGAGGATTTACGCTATCTCCCCTCATTTACACAACACCTCATGTCCGTGACTGGAAATGGGATTTAAAAATATGTGTATGTGTGTATAAGCATACAATAATGTGAGTGCCATTTTTTATTTAAAGGTACTTGCTAATTATAAAGAGCTATTTTACATAGTTAAGGAGTTAGAATTAGGGGTACATATGAGTGAGGTACCCCAGGTTAATTTTAGCGTAGAATTAGAATATCAAATAATATTTCAACTATTATTTGATATACTTTATTTTTTTATATGTAATTTCTGTAACTAATGTTTTAAATGCGTGTGACAGGTTGCTCTGTCATAGTAGCAAGCTGACAATAATCATAAGTATAAACATGAATATTAGAATATACAAAATTTATGACAAACAAAATAATCATCATAGAATAATAAAAACTATATTAAAACTCAAAAGAGACATATGTAAACATCACTAAATGCATATTTGACATTTGTGGCCCAATTGGGATGACAGATTACCAATGGTGATCATGACAGATGTTTTACATAGTTACCACTTCAGTTGGACACTCTGAAGCGCGCACTTGAACCTGATCACATGACAGTAACTGTGGTAACACTCACATGTCAACCATTGACATCATTGCCAATCTGTCATGGCTCATCCTTAGTAGTTACTACTAAGAATCATGACACAGGGCAGCCCTCTCAAGCACTCCTGTCTCGCCACCAAGGCTCCAAAGAAGATATTTAATAGGCTCTTCTTTCCCCTTGCTCTAATCCCCATCATCTTTTATACATACACATACATACATAGCATTCCACCAGTCATAGTGTCAGCCTGGGTGTGGAACTAACCGTGGTTAAGGGTTGTAACTGAGTTAGGTTGATGGTTTAAAGTGGTTTGGGTAATGTTTTAAGTCCTGTAAAAAGGTACTTCCTCAATCAGTAAGTCTTGTCTGAGAGGCTTGCTCTAATTGCTCTAATTAGGCGCATCCAAATCAATACAAAGTATTAATAGGCATCCAAGGAGATACTCACTTGGGTTCGTGGTGGCTACCTTATTGAAGGTAGGTTGTGGCCAATTCTTGAGGTAAATAACAGTATTAAACTATAGATTATCCAGAATTGGGGGATTGTTGGAGAATGGGGAACTAAGCAAGGTAAATAACTCTAAGGTATGTACTGTGCTGGTGTGTTCTAAATATTCTCTGGGGGATAAACAACTGTTTACAGTCTGTTTATATATTGTAAGAGCTCCTCAGGGGGGAACTGTGAGCGCTTCCATGACCTGGGAGGTACTGTGGAACTTCAGGGGCAAGACAGATCCTTTTGGGAGGATCTGTTAATGTTTATGATGTGATTTCTACTAAGGCTGTGTTATGGGACACATCTTTGATCAGTAGTCCTTAGTGGGATTGTGTCACATCATGACATTTGTATTAATTGATCTGTTATTAATATTAATAAGGTTATTAACTTATAATGATGTCATTTATTATTGGCACTTCTTATAAGTATTAATTATTATAATATTAATAAGTTCTTTTATTAATAAGATATTCAAGTACATATTTTATA
Organism: Puccinia hordei; assembly: GCA_007896445.1. NCBI lineage: Eukaryota > Fungi > Basidiomycota > Pucciniomycetes > Pucciniales > Pucciniaceae > Puccinia > Puccinia hordei. The sequence continues at coordinate 195,960 of RDRW01000009.1, forward strand.
CGTGAAATATTCCAATGTTAAGGAATGTGGGCGTAATCAGAGGGGAAAGAGTGACATCTGTTACTCTGGATATTTCACGTGAAAGGAAGGCAAAGGGCCTACAAGTTATGTATCTTGTATAACAGGAGTACATAGCTTAACCAGAATTATTCATGAGTTATTAATGAATATATTATTAAAGTATTTATATTAATTTTGTAATTGATGTACTTTAATAATAATAATAGTAATGTAATAATAATGAATGTATAATAATAATAATAAGAATAGTAATTATTATTAGAGATAATAATAATTAATAATAATTGCAGTTACGTGGTACATGTCAGGTACTGTGATATGTACTCAGTGGCTGACACTTCCTCCCTCTAAAAAGGGGTTGACTAAAAAATTTTTAATGGTTTCTTTTGTCAACTCTGTATTGTCTCAGAATTCTTTCTGCATCTGGGATCTGATCAGCTGTAAGCCATTCATCCTCTTTGGATCCACTATATCTGACTAAGTACTGTTTAACATCTTCATTATTCTTTCTAATTTTTCTATGTTGTATAACTTTCTTAACTTTAATGAGTTGGTCTTTCTCTACTGGAGGTATCACAACTCTAATGTTATCTTTCCTTAGAGGAAATTTATCATCATTATTAGGAATAAATGGTTTGATTAGACTAACTGGGAATGTGGGGTGTTTCCTTTCTAATTCTCCAGTTAATATAACTTCTACTGCATTTGCACCATGTAAAGCTTTAATTGTATAAGGTCCAACATAGGAGTCCCTGAGTTTCTTGGGTCCTGATAAATTAGTAAAATTAAATGTAGAAATAAGAACTTGATCTCCAACTTTAAATTGGTGAACTTTATGGGTTTTATCCCATCTGGTCTTATTATATTCAAAAGATTTCTTTATACATTCAGCTGCGTAATTAGCAGTTTTAGTCATCATTTGATGGAAATTTGTAGCATTGGGGTGAATTGTCACTGATTTAGAGAGAACTAATTCTTTGGGGAACCAAGGTATCCATCCTCTTTCTAATTCAAAAGGAGTAATGTCAGTACTACTGTGTTTACTGGAATTATAAGCAAATTCTAATGCTGGTAATAGTGAACACCAGTCATGTGAGTAATTATCTTTGTCTTTAAATTCTAGACCATAAGCACAATATCTTCTAATCATATCTTCCAAGGTTTGAATCATTCTTTCAGCTAATCCATCAGTCTGAGGATGATAAGCTGTAGAGAACTTCAATTGAGTGCCACATAAATCATATAAACCTTTCCAGAATTCAGATGTAAATTTTGGATCTCTGTCTGTAATAATATATCTAGGACATCCTACATCAGCTATAATCTTTTGCCAAAATAGTAGTGCTACGTCAAATGCATTATTTTCTTTATGACATGGCAAGAATTTAGCTCTTTTAGAGAATCTGTCAACTACTACTAGTACAGAATTGTAGTTATTCATCCCAGCTGGAGGTAATCCTGTAACAAAATCCATATTAATTACAGACCATCTTTCTGTTGGTTCTTCAATTTCCTGTAGTAAACCATATCTTTTTCCAGTAGCTTTATTTGCTTTTTGACATCTTTCACAAGATTCACAATATTCCTTGGTTGCATTTCTATAATGGGGCCACCAAGCTATATGTTTAACTCTTTCTATAGTTCTGTCAAAAGAAAAATGTCCTGCTGTGATATTATCATGGCATTCTTTAAGAAAAAGATTAATATGTTCCTTTTTAGCCAGAACTACTACACTAGTATGTTTGGTTCTATGATATATCAATCCATCCAGAAGTGAAAATCTGTTTTCATTAAAGGCAGTAGACCAAGGTTCTTCTAAAGAATTAATCAAGTCCAGGTTTTTATGTTTACTTTGTAGAATTTCCTTAAGAGTGGAGCAATTCTTGTCCAAGTTATAACTTTCACGTATTTCATCCCAAAACTCTTCCTTCATTTCAGTAACATGAAGTCCAAGAATGTCATATGTTTCAGAAGGGTCATCATAAGCAGGATTATTTGCATCATTAATTAATGGAAAAAGGCACATAATTTTTGCAGCTATCTCTCCATCCCAAGCAGGATTTTCTGGTAGATTGTCTAAAGACCATCTACTGAGGCCGTCAGCATTTTTATGTATATTCCCAGCTCTATGGACAATAGTCATACTTCCTCTCCATTCTTGGATTGCAATCTGCCATCTTAACATATGTCTGTTGGGAGTTTTCATACTGAGTAAACTTTTCAGTGCACTACAATCAGTAATAACTTCAAAATCACAACCATCCAAGTAGTAATATAATTTGTCTAAGGCCCATACTAGACATAAGCATTCTAGTTGGCTAGCACCATATTTCTTTTCACTGTCCTTAAGTGTGCGTGAAATATAACATATTACTCCTTCTTTGGGAAAGTCCTGTAAATCTTGTACTTGATGTAAAGCAGCTCCAAGTCCTTCCATGCTTGCATCTACATATAATTTGTAAGGCTTGTGAGGGTCAGGCATTAATAGTATAGGGGCAGAGGTTAACATTTCTCTGATTTTATTAAATGCATCTACTCTGGGGGAAGTCATCTCATATGCAGTGTTTGGACTAGTAATTTGGTACAGGGGTCCAGTAATTTTAGCAAAGTCTTTAATGTGTTGCCTGTAATAACTAGCAAAACCTAAAAATGATTGTAATTCCTTGACATTAGTTGGCATGGGCTTAAGCAATACTGCAGCCACTTTATTCATGTCAATAGCAATACTAAGTCCAGAAACTATATGTCCAAGTGCTTTTAATTCCTTAATACCAAATTGACATTTGCTCATGGATATTTTCATATTCATTTTTGTAACTCTGTCTAAAACTATTGAAAGTTTTTCCAAATGTTCTTTCCAGTCTTGACTAAAAATAATGATGTCATCAATGTAGATAATAAGCCAGCCTTCACGTAATTCTTTGTGGAATTCTATGTCCATCATTCTTTGGAAGTGAGAGGGGGCATTCTTAATTCCAAAAGGCATTCTTTGGTACTCATAAATTCCCATATGTAATATTATTCTCATCAAATATCTACTGTCTTCATGAATTACATTCTGATGGAAACCTTTGAGTACATCCATACAAGTTATGAATTTAGCATCTTTTAGCTGAGTCAGTGCTTCACTGATTTTAGGCATGGGGTATCTGTCAGGTATGGTATAATTATTAAGACCTCTAAAGTCTCCAACCATTCTTGATTTTCCATTATGCCAAGCAATAATAACTGGGGTAGTAACTTCTACATTTTCATTTGCTCCCACTTTGCGTAAAACATTCATTCTTACTAATTCTGTTACATGTTGCTTTAAGGCTTCTCTACTTCTAGGGGAAGCAGGATAGGCAGCTTTTCTCAAGGCAGGAGGATAAGGTCTAGTAGTATTAAGATTAATTCTTACTTCATGACCTCTAATGCTTCCAAAGGGTTCATCAGCAGTGGCAAATGCAAGTTTCTTTCTATGTAGCAAATTCTTCAGTTCCTTCAATTGCTCATCATCTAAATTTTCAGCAATCTTTGCGTCCAATATTGTATTATCAAAGTTAGAATTATTAATAGAATTACATTCCAGTTGTTCCAGGTTCATTTTATCACTTATGCCAAGTTCAAACTTGTTCATAATGTCACCTCTGAAGGTAAAATATCTTCCATTAGAATTTATTACGTCTATTCCATAGTTAATGATATAATCATTTCCTAAAATGATGTATTTCATTTTAAAATCTTCCATAACTATTAATTCAGTACTAATCTGAATACTTTGCCTGTTATGAGGGAATATAATATCTAATTTTATAATACCTAGTGGTTTTAATTTGCTGTTACAACTGTAGAACTTCTCAGAATTAATGGGGATTAATTCTTTCTTCCATTGTGGTAATATCTTATCTAATAATTTTGGACCAATAATAGAGCAGAAGGCTCCTCCATCAATTAAACATTTAATTTTAAACTTGTTACATATTATATTAGTGATATTAGTACCACCAGTCTTATGTATTTTTCCAGAATGCATCTCATTGGACAAGTGTAATTTCTTAATGTTCATAGGTTTGGATTTATCTTCCATTTTAGAAATATTAGATATGATTAATTCTTCCTTTGAAACAATAGCATGAGTACTATGAATAGCAGAATCAGAATCAAGGGAGTCAGAAGCTGAATCATCTGGTAAAGATTCTATACTAGATTGGGAATCATCATTAATTGGGACCAAGTTATCATCAATATTTTCAATGCAGTGTACGGGACATTTATTGGATCTATGTCCTTTCTTTCCACATTCATAACACGTAATTTCTTTCTCAGAAGTGTCTTTGGTTTCCTTCTGGTCTGATTTCCTAGAATCTTTATAATTATCTCTTTTGACAGATTTATACTTTTCTTTCTTGTCTTTTCTTTTGACATTAACAAGACTTTCCAGTTGATTAATGAATTCAGTTAAATCACTGTCACTTTGAAGAACTCTACGCATCATGTACTCAGTATTGTGATCTAATTGTCCAAGTAATTTATCATTAATAGAGGCATTGTCTACATCTCTTTCAATGGCTTTAATTCTGTTCACTTGTTGTGTAACCCAATCAGATGGTTCTACATCACTCAGTATGTCAAACCTGCTTCTTCTGAAGTTGGTTTTCACTTTTCTCTTCCATTCAGGAGTGCTAAATTTATTAATGATTTCCTTTTTCCACAATAACCAATTTTTATTGCCAGGTACTTCTTTTTTCCTAGAATTATACCATGAATTTGCAACTCCAGTAAGAATTGAATTCAATTTTGAGCATATAATTTGATCAGGGGCATTAGTGTCTTCTTTCAAGTTGTCAATCCAATCAATAAATTTGAAGTGGTCATATTCTCCCACTCCAGAAAAGGTTAGCCACTCATTAGTCTTTGGCAGACCTGCTAACACTAATTTGTGGATGGCCTTGTCTTCATCCAAAGTATTAATGGTGGATGTGGCCACTCTAATTTGTTGATTATTAGGAGTTGGTGTAACAGTTTGATCCCTGCTAGGTTCAATCTGGGTACTCTGTAAAGGTGAAGGGGTCACATTGGCTAATTGAGTTGTAATGACTGGAGGAATAGATTGACTGTCATCTCCAATGTCATTAATAGTATTATGTCTGCTTCTTGGTTGGGCATCTCTAGTCAGGAGTTCTTCCAACTTGTGCATGATATCTGAGTTGTTTCTGGTCATTTCTGACGTAACACATGTGAACTGTTTCTCAATTCTGTTCACTACATCTTCAAAGGTTCTAAATTGAGAATCTACTTTATTAGTAGTATCTGACTGTAAATTCTTGATTTTTAATTCCAATTGTTCCAATTTCTTAACAAGATCTTGGTTGGAATTACCTTGCTCTTCAACCCAGTCATCAATTCTGGTCATAGAATTAGACAATTGTTTACTAAATGTCTTACAATGGTCAGCCAATTCTACATTAAACATATCAATTTTGGTATCCATTTCAGTCAACCTCTGTTGAATAAGATATAATGTACTATCTTCTGAGTTAACCTGCTCATCTGTGGCTCTCATAATTTTACGGCATAATTCTTGTAAATCATTGGACAGAGCTTTGTTACTATTGTTCATAGCATTTACTACATGTTGAAATGTGGTAATTTGTTGATGTTGTTCAGGAGTACAAGTAGAATTGTTTGAGTCATTAATTATTACACATGGGGAACTTTGTGTCCTAATTTTTTGACTAGATGATGGGGAAGTGTTACAATTTATGGGGATTCTTCCATCTGGCGCTCTTGACGGGCTATTTTGCCTTGCTCCAGATGTTGATAAGTCACTTGGAGGGATCTCTCTAGGCGTACCATCTCTGAATAAATCTGGTTGCGCCACTGAGTATTCTTCCCTGTGTTCCTGGGATGTCTGGAATTGACATTTCTCCCCTTTGGACCACGGGGATTTTGGGTTCTGATGGGAGTATTGGAAGGATTGGGGGGAGAGAAAAGGATTCCTGGAGACAAATGTAGTGGGTTCCAATCTTTGGTGCGGTAGAGGGCTGCTGGCAGACCTTTGAGGCTGACCATCTGATGGAAATCCTCCTGGCAGTAACTTAGATGGGCTTTCACAGCATTGAAGCTGCTTCTGTTTCTCACATCTTTCAACCAGTACTTGTTTTCCTTCATCCTGTAATAGAATCTCTCGAATTTTTCCTCTGCTGTGACTTGAATCAGAAGAATTTCCCTTATCATTAGTCTTTTTACTCCTATAAATAATTTTATTTAAAGATTCTTGTCTGCCAGGGGGCAAAACTGACGCTGATGGAAATCCAAGTCCTGGCTCTGGCTCCCTGGTGCGGCCATTGTAACCTCTATATCTAAGGGAAGGAGGAGTCATGGTAAAAATGCGTAAAATTTTGTTAGTAGGAGTTTTTAATAAGGAAATAAGTTGTAAAGATTAATTCACCAGATGACTTGTCTGATGGAGTAACAGAGGCTTCTCTGTTAGTGGTAATCTCAGAGGTTTCTCTAGTGTCACGGGCTGTAGTGGTCTTGTCAGACACTTTCAAGATATCCAACTCAGGGGTGAGTTTATCTACGTTGGTGGACACTAAAAACAAAATAAAATTAGTAAAAATGTGTTATATTTTTACTGATTTTAAAGATTTTTGCTTACTCTTCAGAATTTTTCTTTGAAGAGGGCTTAAAAGGTTTGTTGTTTTATAGAGAAAAAGAGGTATAAAGTAATGGGAATTTGTTACTTTATTCAGAGTAATAGTAGTTGTTCTATGATTTTTATGCGGTAAAATCAAGTTGCTTGTTGTGAGTATGACAAGACTTGAAAGGAGGCTGCTTTTATGCCTAAAATTCCAGGTGGAAATGAAAAAAAATGAGCTAAATTTTTAGTAAGATGTGCCTGAGAGGGGATTAGTCTTCCTTTCAGGTTGAGAGAGTGGATGTAAACTGATCAAATTGATCTGTTTGACAGTTGAATTTGTTATTTTTATTTGTTTTTATGTGTTCAAATCACGGAGAGACTTGACGTGATTTGTGAGATGTATTTGAAAGGTGATTATTTTTCCTTTCAGGGGGAGAAAGTAGATGTAAACTGATCAAATGCTCTGTTTCACAGTTGATTTTAATTAGTTTACACTAATTTTATGTTTATTCTTAATAAATCACGGAGAGACTCGACGTGATTTGTGAGATATTCCTGAAAGGGGATTAGTCTTCCTTTCAGGGTGAGAGATAATGTGTAAAATTGATCAAAAATGATCTAAACCACTGTTAATTTTGTTGATGTACACTCCTTTATTATGTACTAATCACGGAGTTACTCTGAAACGTGATTTGTAAGGTGAAATAAGTCTCAACGGGGCTAATACACACTGTTCTCGATGTGTAATAATGGAATAGATCAGACAGTTGTATTCTGCTGATTTTTCCCGTTATTTTGATGTACTCAGCACCTTGATAGCTCAAGTATTGAGTGAGAAAGTCTAACGTCGACGATTCTTATGATCGGATATAAGGGTCTTATCCGTGTATTACAGTGTAGAATGTATGCTGGAACTTCCAGAAGTGCGTCGGCGCACGTATGTATACTGTAGATCCTGGAATATCCGGGGAATACAGTATGTAACACGTGATCGGGCTAGAAGATCAATCTTCTGATCACCTATGTAATATGTAGTATACACCCGGTATGTACTACGGTGTGTATTACCACCTATATGCGGTAACTATGTGTATTACCACTATGTAATTCGTGATCGAGGAGGATTTGTAGAGATCAGGAGACTAGTGCCTTGGGAATGGAGGCTCTAGAGATTAAGGGAACTGGATTTTAGTAGTGTAAATCTACTACTGCGGTTCGAATGGTCTACTCAGAATTTCTCTATGAGTAGTGGATCTACTAGAACGTAGAATTTTGAAGGGACTTTATTATAAAAAAGGCGCTTTTTTCTTGTTTTTGATCAATATCTTCAGCCAGATATTGGATTTTAATTTTTTATATGTTTTTTATTTTATAATTTCGAGTTCTTCTCAATTTTTGTAGTGTTTTTATTTTTCTTAGACTCAAATTTTGGAACCAGGCTTTGTTTTTATTGCAATTTTTAGAATTTTTATAGATAAGAAATATAGAAAAACAAGCTGTATTTTTTGTGATTTTATATTTTTCCTGTAGTTAAAAGCAGTCAATCTTGGATCTTTGTTCCTTCTACTGTTTCTAAGGAGATATCTAGGGACTTCTGGAGGGTCACTATCCAAAAAAGGGGGAACAGACACGTAAGTATTGTTAGAAGAAATTATATCACAATATATATCATTAAAGGGTGGGTTTCCTTCTTCTAAAGCTGATCTAATTTCTTTTCTGACAATTTTAGTGTGCTCTTCTTTGGTTAATACATCAGATTCTTCAGTATTAAGCAAAGTGCCGTCAGGAGAATAAGTATTAGTGAGTCTAAGTTGTTCAATTTTAGTCCAGGTGCAGTTGTAAAACTGATCTTCTCCCTCTATGACTTCAGTTTTTATCACTAGTTGTGACGTGATGATATTTTCTGGGTTGTCCAATTGATAATATCTTTGCTGGAAAAGGTTGGAGTTCTTTTTGAAGTCACAAATGATTTCTGGCATCTATCAAAGGGCCATTTTCACGAAAAATAAAAAGGTAAGGAGGTGTTAGTGATGATTTTTAAGGGTTAAAGGGTAAAAAATCACGGATAAATAAAGGCCAGACCCCCAATTGTCAGCCTGGGTGTGGAACTAACCGTGTTTAAGGGTTGTAACTGAGTTAGGTTGATGGTTTAAAGTGGTTTGGGTAATGTTTTAAGTCCTGTAAAAAGGTACTTCCTCAATCAGTAAGTCTTGTCTGAGAGGCTTGCTCTAATTGCTCTAATTAGGCGCATCCAAATCAATACAAAGTATTAATAGGCATCCAAGGAGATACTCACTTGGGTTCGTGGTGGCTACCTTATTGAAGGTAGGTTGTGGCCAATTCTTGAGGTAAATAACAGTATTAAACTATAGATTATCCAGAATTGGGGGATTGTTGGAGAATGGGGAACTAAGCAAGGTAAATAACTCTAAGGTATGTACTGTGCTGGTGTGTTCTAAATATTCTCTAGGGGATAAACAACTGTTTACAGTCTGTTTATATATTGTAAGAGTTCCTCAGGGGGGAACTGTGAGCGCTTCCATGACCTGGGAGGTACTGTGGAACTTCAGGGGCAAGACAGATCCTTTTGGGAGGATCTGTTAATGTTTATGATGTGATTTCTACTAAGGCTGTGTTATGGGACACATCTTTGATCAGTAGTCCTTAGTGGGATTGTGTCACATCATGACATTTGTATTAATTGATCTGTTATTAATATTAATAAGGTTATTAACTTATAATGATGTCATTTATTATTGGCACTTCTTATAAGTATTAATTATTATAATATTAATAAGTTCTTTTATTAATAAGATATTCAAGTACATATTTTATACGTGAAATATTCCAATGTTAAGGAATGTGGGCGTAATCAGAGGGGAAAGAGTGACATCTGTTACTCTGGATATTTCACGTGAAAGGAAGGCAAAGGGCCTACAAGTTATGTATCTTGTATAACAGGATTACATAGCTTAACCAGAATTATTCATGAGTTATTAATGAATATATTATTAAATTATTTATATTAATTTTGTAATTGATGTACTTTAATAATAATAATAGTAATGTAATAATAATGAATGCATAATAATAATAATAAGAATAGTAATTATTATTAGAGATAATAATAATTAATAATAATTGCAGTTACGTGGTACATGTCAGGTACTGTGATATGTACTCAGTGGCTGACACATAGTAACCAGTGTCTTGCCCTGTAAGTTGGTCTTTATAGACTTGATCCTTCTGTCCTCTTTTTACCCAACTGCCCAGTCTTCAGCACATCAACCCAACAGCCTCAGCCTGTCCAGTTGAACCCTAGAAGAGCCCCTTCCTTCAAGAACAGAACAGAACAGTAAGTCCTTTTCTTTCAGGAGTTGTGGCCCTTCTAGCCATCTTTACTGGGATCAAAACAACCCCTACTTGCAGGCCCCAGTTGTATCAGGTCATCAATTTCCTCTGCTTTTGCACGAAAACCTGTGGAGGGAACTTGTCAGCTATGTGTATGAAACACTGGCTTAGTTTTACAATTAAACCAGGTACTGTCACTGTGCTGAAAGGTTATCTGAATAAATAATTGAATTTATTCTCTCTATAGTGTCCAAACTATGCACAGAGGATAACCTAAAACTCCTTATAATTGAATATTTGATATGCAAATCACTCAATTGGAGAAGACTAATTGTTAACCATGTAGGTTTGGCTATTCTTTGTCTTTTTGGGAAAGATATAGCAATAAAAATTGCTATTAAGCAGCTGGCAAGCACTTAAGCTGATTGGCTACTGTCAGAGGTGGTAGTCTTGCAGCAACTGCTTTCTAAGGAACAGATCAAGGCCAAGAGATGGGGAATTCTAAGGTAACTTGAGACTATTCCAGTAATAAAGGTTGGGTTGGATATAAAAGGGATACACTACTCTAATAGTAGGAGGAGAATATTCAGAGTACTTACAAAATGGTACTGGGGGAATATGCTGAGGAACCAATCCTAGGCCAGAAATGGCCTCCTTTTATATTCTAGAGATTCCTTGAGGAATGTTCTAGAATGTTTATTCTACATTCTGCTCTAATGTATTACAATTCAAATGTACAATGATGTAATGGGAATTGTATTGAATTGAGCACAGTATTTTCTATGTCCCCATGACCTCATGACATGTATGTATAACCAATCACATCATGGGCCAATTTATTTAATAGATCAATACTGGGAAATTACCACGCACTCAGGTAATTTCTTTCTTATAAGCATAACTGTATTATTATTATATTTATGCAAATAAGTTTATTGTCTCTCAGCTTTTATGACAATACTTTATAATCTATATTTTTTACGGTTATTCCATCTCCTACTAAGTACCTTTTGAGATATGGTAAAGTAATAGAAGGAGTTGGAATTTGGTGGTGGTTTGAGTGAGGTACCCCACCTAGTTTTACATGAAACGTTGATTACTTTAATAATATTATAGTATATATTATTGCTAATACAATATTTTATTGATTTTTTACATTGAAGTCAGTTTTTAGGATACTCTGGAGTATCTCTAGGGCTGACAGAACTAAACCACCCCTGCTTGCAGGCCCCTCCTTAAAAAATGTATTCATATATTTTGTATACCTCTTAAAACCACCAAATTACCACCCTTTTTTATCTTTGCACCCTGTGTAGCTAGAAGGATCTTAGTCCTTGGCATCACAGAGCGTGACAAATCTTATAGTATATATTACTATGGGTTATGCTGGGATTTTCCATGATTTTCATGGAAAAAGCTATACCAATAAATGGTTCTTTATCCGTTTATTGCGTGTTTGAAAATTGATTTGCCAAGGATTTTCTTTAATTAAATTTCCTTCTATTTTTGATAAAAATAGATCTAATTTATGTAATTTTATTACTATTGTCTGAATGTGGTCATCAGGATGGCTTGAACACAGAGCCTTATATATCAGTCAGATATTCATAAGCTTGCTCTTAACTGTTAGACTATTATAACAATTGGCGGAACAGTTAGGTCTAATTTCTGTTTTAATCAGAAAGTCAAGTAAGAAATAAATAAAGGGCATTAATAAAAAAACCCGGTTTTTCCGCGTTTACACCCGGTTTTACGCAGCGGCGACGTAAAATTTGCTGCGGAGTACACCCGGTTTTCCGCGTTTACACCCGGTTTTTTTGATTTTGTTTTTTGCGGGCGGATTTTTAAGGTTTTTCAAAATTTTGAAATTGCTAAACATACTTCTTGGCGTGCAGAATTTTATGGTATTTTTTATTTTCCAAAAAAAACATCATCTTCTATTTTATTTTGCCCATACACCCGGTTTTTTCAAAGAAAATTCCCCACGGCTCAAGTTTCAAGATTTCTCAAAGTTTTAAATCTTTTTAAAGCACTTTAAGGGGTGTAGAATTTAATGCAGCAAACAGTTTATTTTTAAATTCACTGGTTTTTCTTTATGATTTTTGGACAGAACTTATTTGTAAACACCTTCACGGCTGTCTTTTAAGATATTTGGGGAGTTTTTAAATGGATTCATACACTTTAGAGGGTGGTTAATTCATTGGAAACAAATACTCCTTATAAAATTAACTTGTTATCAGAATAAAATGGAATTTTTATCAGAATAAAATGGAAATGTAGGAAAATAGACAAATAACTATTCAACATCAACAATCTTATTAATTCTGGCAGATCTTCTTATTGGAGGGAAAAGAACTTTTTCCCCAAGGTCCAAATTGGGCTGAATCCACTCTTTCCACAACAGAGCTTCCTCTTCAGCCCAATGTTGCCAATATGGATCAATCCTAGGGGAAGGCCATATTTCAGCCTTAAACGTGAAGCTGATGAGATGGAGAAGACTGGGAATGAGTATGAGACATATGGGAGAGTGGGTGGTGGGTGGAGAAGAGAGAGGGAGATAAATGGTGGGTATTAGACCAGAAAACAAGACCACAGGTCTTTTATAAGTGTCAGCCATCAAGTATCCATGAGCAGGGAAGGTCATCCAATACTTCAGTGGGGCCTGTCCTTTTCCATCCCAAGAGAGTGCATCGATTAGATCCTTGTGGTTGGCGCCCCATATGTTCTTTAGCATCTGAAGGTTTGAATATAAAGGGTTTGATTTGAGTTCTTCTTTCATTTCCTTGCGAATTTTCATCCATTTGTCTGAGGAACGTCCCATGCTGACTGCAGCGGCTCGAAATCCACAATTCCCATCGCCTTTGACATCGGTAATCGTAGAGAGATGTTGGATGGCTTCTTTGGGATGAATGTTGTCTTTGTACTTGTACTGAAGGATAATTTGAGAAAAGATTAATTGTATATAAAATGAACACTAAATAAAAGGAAATTACTAACCAAATCAACAGCCACATTAATGTAAGCACTCCAACTGAGTGCCTCAGACATATAGGTGTCAGGATTAGAGATTGAGCTGGCAGTCATTGAGGTCTATGAAAGAGGTAACCAATAAGACGCTCAGAAGTAAAGATCTCTTCAAAAAAAATTAGTAAAACTCACATCAAAAGGCCTATAAGCATCATTTTCTGCCAAAGTGTATTCATATGTCTTGGTCCTTTTAACTGATTCAAATTTCACCTGTTTAAGTATTTTTCCAGACCTCTGATGTATCAAAAAGTCATTTAACTTCAGTATAATGTACTCAAGATGGAAATAAAAACACTTACAGTCTTCAAATTTCCTCCGTCATGTTCTGAGCCCTGTTGAATGATATCATCCACCTCTGGAAGCTCTCCACTTGATTCAGACTCCTCCTGACTTTCCTCTTCTGTTGACACAGCCTAGAAAACACAAGGAGAAAGAATTAAATGTGATATTTGAGTGAAGAATGAAGATGAATCATTACCTCGGATTCCTCAGATTCATCCATCTTCTTAGGCCTACCACGTCCTTTTGTCTTGGCCAAAGGTTCCTACAAGTTCACAAGAAATCAATAACCAAAGACAAACAGACAAGAGATAAATGAATAAATACCTTGTGTTCTGTCACCTGCTTCCTGGGCCTTCCTCTTCCTTTCTTCTCCAATTCTGTGTATTCATAGCCTGAAGGATCCCTTTTTGTTGAAGTAGTTGATTTGTGTTTCCTTTTGGCGCCCTTTGGTCTTCCTCGTCCTTGGTGATCCTTGCTAAAGAGAGGTTCCTGGATGGCCACTGTGGTGTAGTTCCCTTGAAAGAGCTTCTTGATTTCACCAATGTAGAATTTTTGCTCGCCAGGTTGAAACGTTTGGAATTCCTTAAAGAGATCTGTTAAGAAAATTTCCTCATTGTTTTCTTTGGTGGGAAGTAGACCGTCACTTGATCCATTGTTGTTGTCCTCTTCAATGAATGTCTGCTCATAAATGGAGGCAAAAAACAAATTAGAACTATAAAACTATGAAAGAGAAACAGAAACCAGGAAATTATATTAGCCAACTCACTTCAAGATCCTTTTTAACATGCCACTGAGAATGGAAATTGCAATGGGTGAATTTGCTGCCAAGTCCTTTTGCTTCGTGAACTTGATGAATGCAAGGGATTCCCATGTGAGAAGAGTAGTTTCCAGTGCAAGTGGTAGTTGGCGGTTTAGAGATGTGATGAGAATGGATGATCTTGAGGGCATAGTGGGAGATGGTGCCATTTAGATCACCAACACAAGGGGGAGGCCAGTGAGGAGTTTGTAGGAGTGCTGAGATGATTTGATGTACCGTTTGTGAAGTTGATTGGTCAGAGCTTGGTGGATTTGTTTGACAACAGCGGCAAAGGAGGCAGTGGAAGAGTTGATGAATCGTTTGATGTACGCGTGAAGACCTTCGACTCTAGAGGTGATAGTGTTACCGAAGTGGGGTTTCTTGTTGACAAAACAGGCTACAATTTTTTCTTTGCAAGGGAGGATGTTGGAGATGATGTAGTCGGCGGTTGGTGGATTCCAAGTCATAGACAGCTGAGTGAAGTTCTTGTGATAGTCTGAAACAGTTTTGGAATGGAGTAACTGATTCCAATGGTTTCGAAAGGTGGACCATTCTTCTTCAGAGTTGAAATGTTTGTAGCAGTTGGACTGGATATTCTTCATAATGTGCCAGGAGCAGAGGAGATGTGAGGCATTTGGGAAGACGTGTTCAATTGCTTTGATTAGGGCGGCCTCGTTGTCGGTGACTAGTACGGATGGAGATTGATTGTCCATTGAGATGCAAAGCTGATCCAAGGCCCAAGAGTAGTTGGATATCTTCTCAGCAGAAAGGAAACAGAAAGCCAAGGAAAAAGATTTGTTTGAGGAGTTAATACCAACGATGTGAAGAAGGGGCATTTTAAACTTGTTGGTTTTGTAGGTGCAGTCAAGAAGGAGAGTGGTGGGAAATTGTTTTGCCAAGTCAAGGGATTTCGGATGAGCAAAGAACAAAGAGGTCATGTGGCCGTCGGAGTTATCAATCGTGTGGTAGAATTCATGATGGCGGATTTCATGAACAAGAGCTTCAATTGGGGTACGTCCTTCAAGTTGGGTGGATCTCAAGAGGTTACGGTGATTGTAGATGGTATTGAGGGTGACAGAAGAGGGGAGATTGGTGTCTTGCAATAACGCAGTCTTAATAGTTAATGGTCGAACTACAGAATGGGTTAATTGGGTGACAGTGGTTTTTTGTTCTTTGGTTAATTGGCGATGGACAGCATGGATGGAAGGATCTTCAGAAGCTGGGTGGTTGTGGCTAGGATCTTTGATCTTGATTTGGAAGTAGCCTTTCTTCTTATAGAAGTTTCCAGTAAGTTTGAAAGGACAGGAAATCTTCTTGGTCTTCCCCAATTGAGTACCATCTTTGGTCTGAAAAACCCCAGATCTGTCACATTGATAAGTGCATCTGTTCTCCCCATTTTCAGTGGAGGAATGGGTTATGCAGAGGGCGTAGCCATGCTTCTTGGCCCAAGTTTGGACAGAGCTATGCATTTCCTCCTTTGTTTGATATGTTAACTCAGGAGGAGGAGCAAGGTTGGGTACTTTGGGAGTGGTGGCGGGAGTGGTGGCAGCATCTTTGGCGAGGAAGAGGGGGTTGATGTGAGACATGTTGGATTTTGGGGTTTTTTGGATTGGGGGAAAGGTTGAAAAAATTGGTGGGGTATGGAAGATTTTGAGGTGGCGTGGAGAGGGGAAAAAAAGAAGTTTTTCGGTGTTATTTTTAGTGGGTTTGGGTGGAAAATGGATGAGGAGTAGTGGTGGGAGTGAAAATGGGTGGTGGGAGGAGTTGGGAAAATTTGGGGGAAAAAAAGTGAAATTGGTGACTGGGGTTGCGGAGAGGAGGAAACATGGGGAATTTCGGTGTTTTTTTTATGTGGATCGGTTGAGTGGTTGATGAGTTACGGGGGGTTGATGATTTAGGGGGGGGTGGTGTTGGTTTTTGATTGTGGTGAGTGGATTTCGATGTGGTTGATGTTGGAAGTTGGATGAGCATACCTGGGGAGCCTGTGCGGATCATATGTCACCCTCATTTTGCATATTGAATAAAAACTCGAAATTAAATAAAACCGGGTGTGCGCGCGGAAAACCGGGTTTGCTGCGCAGCCGCATCTGCGCAGAAAACCGGGTGTAAACGCGGAAAAATCGGGTTTTTTTATTAATGCCCTAAATAAATAAAATAAAATAAATAATAATACAATTAAATATTATTAATTATTTCAGCTTGAAGTTTCAAGTGTTACATGTTAGAATTAACAAAGCATTTTTCAGACATTTAGCAGAAAATGATTGACTTGGGCAGGATTTGAACCAGCGACCTTAGCAGAAGCTAAGACACTATACTAGAAGTGCTGCCTTTACCAACTAGGCTACCAAGTCCATACCTAATGTGTTGCTAAGAGAGTACTGTGGATTACAGAATTTCAACATTACATGTTATATGTAATATCTTGGTGGCTGAAATATAACCTCTTTGGCCAGGAGGATTTTCTCCTGGCCAACAAGGCTATACAGCCTTGTCGGCCGGGAGGGAATCCTCCTGGCCGACAAGGTTATACAACCTTGTCAGCTGGGAGGATTACCTCCCGGCCGGCATCACCAGTGTGTGCAATTTGCACATGCTGCTGATGTGTATTGGATACACATACATGGTGTATTATGTGTATCCAATACACATAGGTGTGCAGCCCCACCTGCACATCCATTGGCATGCGGGTGGGCCGCCAAGAAGCACGCAAATGGCAATTGGCGTGCTTGTGAAGCACACCAATTGCCATTGGCGTGTTTCACACGTGGGCGTGCCTGGAAACACGCCAATGGGAATTGGTGTGCCCGCCAAACCCACCAATTTGGGCTGGCGGGGGCGTCAAAACACGCCAAACGCCCCTGGTGTGGGCATGCGTTTATCAAGCCCTGGATGTGGGAGTTGGGATGATGATCAAAAAGGAAGGCTCCACAGACTGTACAAGCCGTGTTGGGGACAATTTCTGCGGGGATTTCTTCAGTAGGCTTTTCAGGGATGGCATCAATGGCTTCATTCTCCTGTTTGGGTGATTGATAATGTGGATTGTATTGTGCCGTGTCATGAAATTCAAAGTGAACACAGCGCTTGGGGACAATTTGATCTTTGGGATACATGGCAAAACATTGCGGGCGAGACCAATTGCGTGAGGTGCGGGTCAATCTCAAACCAAGCACTGATGGTGGATATTTGTAAGGGTACCATCGGTATAATTTTGAGTGTATGGTCCTCAAGTGACCTCCTTAGGAGTATCAGGGACTTGGGTGAGTCCATAACAAGCCATGAGTTTGAGCAGGTCTCAATTGGTGTGTAACAGCCAGTTTGCAGTCTGTATTGTGCAGTGTCCAAGCACTGAGAGGATGATTGTGGTGAGGCATCAATGTATCACCACGGGGTTTGTTTGAGTTAAAGAGAGGGAAAAAAATGGGCCTGGCAAGGAATTGATTAGGTCATTCCAGATGCTAAAGCACAACAATAAAGAAGAGATGACTTACTGCAGTCATATTTTGGGATTTTTTCAACAAGCTCACTATTGTTGGTGTTTGGATCAAGAGAAGAATTTGATGATTCAAAGGAAGGTCCACAGGAAGTGCTGGAGTTTTCTTCAGGGAAGCACCGATGTTCATTTTGTTGGATGCAGAGGGTGAATCAGGGGAGTGAAGGATGTTTGGTGTATGAGAAGGACCAGGGTTGGATTTGAGGGAGGGATCAGGATGGGATTCAAGTGACGGAGAGGATTTGGATTGAACAAAAGAGTTGGGGTTTGAGCTGAACGATAATCTGGACAAGTCCGGTAGTTTTGCCTCAAAACGGCCAGGGGGGCGGTGAGGTATACAACATGTTTCTTCATAAATATTGCAAGGATTTTCTTTCTTTGGGGTGGTATCTATGAGAAAATGTAGAAAAGAAATCAGTCACAATTCTTTCTGATGTGAATGAAAAGCTTGACATACAGTTTTCATAGTTGGATAAAACTGCCAACACTCGTCCATCTGCTTGTGGGACTGGAAGGTTACAATATTGACATAGTGCCTGTTACGGATTTGACCTTGATTGTCCACGTACTGCTGTGTTTTGCACCCATGCTGGACGCACTGGCACAATTTGTTTTGGGTGAGCTGTGGCATGACCTGATATTAGTTGCCAAGTTGTGAGGGAGTTGAAGGATCTAGGGTAGTCTCAAGGAAGCCAGATGTGCAGCGCGATTTTAGTGGGGGGTTTGGGTTGGAATTTGAAAATAGAGCGCAAAAGTCAGAGTGTCTGAAGTAGTTGTGAGTTTGAATAAGGGGCTGAGTGCAAAATTTGTGAATTGTCTTCTTGGTAGGGTTTATTGGTAAAAATCCAAGCAGGTTTACGTTTATGTGGCTATTGATTTCTAGTCTTGGTGGATGGAATTGGAAATTGAATTGGAAATGCGTCTACAAGAGTTAAAGGGGCTGGAAAAATGGAAGATGGTTCTGACGCAGAGGGATTTGAGGCAGATGATGGAGGTGAGATGGAAGTGTTAGATTTGTCAGTGTTGATAGCAGTTGTACCAACTGGCTTTGATTTGTTGGTGGGGAAGTTGGCAGTAAGAGTTACTTGAGGATCTGATGTAACAGGAAGAGTGGCCACATCTGGAAATAGAGATTCTGAATTGTTATGGGGTATTATTTCAGTATCTGATATGATTGAGATAGCGGGCTTGATTGGCAATAGAGATGTTGTGATTTCTGAAGGATCCAACTCAAGAGGTAAAGGATCAGGGCTCAATATGGGTCATGGAAGCACTCACATTTCCCCCAAGATTATATCCTAGAACTTATAAACAACTTGTAAACATCTGTTTATCCCCCAGAGAAATATCAGAACACCAGCACAGTACATATCTTAGCAGTTATTTACCTTGCCAGTTCCCCTTCTCCAACAAATACCCCAATTCTGGATAATATATAGTTTATTACTGTTATACCATCAAGAATTGGCCACACCTTACCTTCAATAAGGTAAGAACCACAAACCCACGTGAGTAACTCCTTGGATGCCTAATAATAATCTGTATTGATTTGGATGCACCCTTTTTAGAGAAAGCCTCTCAGACAAGACTTACTGATTGAGGATTAATCCTATTTTAAAGGATATTTACCAACAAATCAACACTTTAAATCATCAACCTGACTTACTTAAAACCATGTACCATGGTTAGCTTTACACCCAGGCTGACATTAGTTGCTTAATCCTTTGTTTTTATCAATGATATCTTTGTGGACCCAGTGTGTTAATTGACTAGTGTGAGGAAGTACTTAGATGTCAAGTTGGTAGTTGGCAAAACTGGTCCAAAAATGTTGCCATGTGCCACCTTGAGAGATTGCTCTGTTTTGTTCAAGTGTCCTTTGAAAGGAAAGTGGTTGGCCTTGCCTTTAATGCATCTGTTGCAGCTGTTGGTGGTGGATAGTGAGATTTTGGAGCAAGCAGATTGGCAAGTGGATGACGGCCCAATGTGGTGACTAATTTCAAGGATTATTTTGTTCATTTTGCAAGAGAAATGAGCAGATTTTTCTATGCTGACAGCAACAGTTGAGTAAAAAATGGTGATTGTTGCAGTAACTTTGCTTAGCAAAGTAAGAGAGAGGAGATTTCTAGTCAAGCAAGGGACATAAATATAATTGGGGAAGATATCCTTTTCCCTGAGGAATAAATGATATTTTGCAGATCCTATGCATGTATCCAAGAGTTCTGCAGACTGCTACCTGTGCTGATGGGTAGGTAAAAATTGGTGGTTTTGTTGAAGAAATCCAGATTGTTAACCATGTGATGAGATTCCCCTGAGTCAAGGACAGAAGAGGTAGTTGCTAGAGAGGTGTGTAGTGCAGAAACCATAGTGAAGTTGGTGAATGCTGGCTTCTTGTGTTGAGATGAAGGTGGAGCCGTCAAGGTTGAAGGAGTGAAGACCTTCTGGCTGAGGTAAGACCTTGGCTTCCAAACCAGCCTTTGATCTGGATAAAGCACCCAGCACTTGTATTCTGGATGAGTGGCCTGAGTTTTATGTTTGCCATTCTTGAACCCAAGAGGTGGGCTGAAACAATTAGAGTATGTTAGAGATAGATAAGGACTGAGATACAGGATCAGAAAGTGAGATCCAAAGAGGAGGATGGACGGCGAGGGGATGGAGCTTTACCTGAGATACAGGATCAGAAAGTGAGATCCAGAGAGGGGGATGGACGAAGAGGGGATGGAGCTTTACCTGTGACAGAGAGTGAAAAAGAAGATGAATTACTTGAGATAATAAAAGAAAAGGAAAAAGTGAACAAACCTGAGATACAGGATCAGAAAGTTAGATCCAGAGAAAAGGATGGACGACGAGGGGATGGAGCTTTACCTGTGACAGAGAGTGAAAAAGAAGATGAAGAGAAAAGACAAGACTGAAAGGAAATACATATGTTTAGACTAAATACACATAAATCCTAGACCCAGTAAAATCCTCCACTTAAACCCCTTTTTCCATCTCTTTTTATTTCCATTCTAATCCAGTATGCCTTAATTGTTCTTTGAGGAGCATATTTCCTCTTGATTGGTTCGTCATCCTTGGCAATTTCCTTCAACCTGTCTATGGGGCTTCATGGTTCCCCATGAGTTTCTCATTGAATAGACAACTGTCTGTTAAACCCCATTGACTGGCAGATAGCTTGTCATGGCTTGGAATGACATGAAATGAGCAATGGCCAAAAGTTTCATGAGACATATTTCTATTTTTTCTAAAAACTCCAGAGGTTACCATCAAACTTGATGGCTTGCCATGCGGTGAGACACCTATTATAGCACATGGCCATGTTTCTGGTGTATCTTCCTGAGACTTTGCACCACATGAGGTAACCATTATTCTTGGTTTCTTCAGTGACTAAACTGTTTTATAGCCTGTCACTTATCTTCATACTGATTACATAGGCATCATCTTTGAGCAACTGCCTGAGTCAAATGTTTGGACTCTTGCCTGGGTCTCATTGTATTATGTCCCAAACATCTTGACTGTTGAGAAGAGTCCTAATCTTTTTTGTCCCCATGGGGTAGTTGCTTTTGCCAAGGATCACTGGGACATGTGCAAGTTCATCTTTGATATTCATTGGACATCCACCCATGTTTGTCTATACCCTTTTAAATTGCTTTGAGGAAGCTTTGTGTTCCTATAGAATCAAGACTGTCAATCTGAAAGAATGACAGGAACTAAAAGTTCTGTTTTGTTTTTCAGGCTTTAATCATAGATTTTTACATCACACATGTTTCAAGATAGAATATGTATGATGAAAGAGATGAAAAATTTCTCTTGTACCTAAAAGGGTAGAGGTAAAAGGCCTTTTTGGAAGTGGAGTTGGATTTGATAGAAGAGTGAGGAAGGAAGTGATATAAAGAGGTGATAGCTGGATTGTATTGAGAAATTGAAGAGTATTTTAGAAGGAAAAATTAAGATTCAGAAGAGGTGATTTGGGAGACAAGCTGTGAGAAAGATGTTGTGGGGATAGTTTTGGAGGACAGAGTGTACAAGTTATTTTTAATTGGTGTTTAGTGATGTCAACAATTCAAGGTGAAAAAAGGATGAATATTGGGCTGAGTAAGCTACATTCAGCCCTTTTATGTCATGCAGGTAAAGGTAAACATCTGCAGGGAAATAAGCTTACAAGCTTGTTTTACCTGGGGTAGTCTTCACCAAGCTGTGCAATAAGGGCTTCAGGGAAAAGAGGCAATATTTGATCATCAGGGTTTGACGCATCAGCCTTATCTTTGTTACCTACAGTAACAGTAGAGGTTGGTAGTTAGCCAATTGAGGTAAAGGCTTGCACCTCAAATTTATTTGTGACTTACCGTTGGTGGTGTTATTGACAGGGTTCATGATCTGACAAAATAAACAGGTTCAGATGCTATTGAGTACTTTGAATCTGGAAAATCATTATCCTAATTCACATCGTGTATTGAATATACTGTGTTGATGTGGGTTGTTTTTCATTATGCCGCATATCATTGGAGATTAAATACACGAATGAACAGTTACTCAATTGGAAGAAGATACAGGTTTGGTAAAGAGGATAAGATGACTCTTTGGTTTATTGAAAATTTGCAACGATGCCTAAGGAGGTGTTGGTTATTGAGGTTCTTTGCATCAACAACACGTCCACCAAAACAGAAATCAATCAAGTTTACCTTTTTTTTGGCAACAGTAATCTCGGGCGTGAGGCAAGTCTCAGGTGGTCATGAGGATGCCCTTTGCAGCCCATCCAAGCTGGATCATGGTAAACGGTGGGCGATTGATAACATTGAATTCTCAAAGGTGTGATTCATTCAGTAAACTGAGAGGTCAACAAGGTTTACGCAATCGTTAAAGAATCTGTGTATGAAAAAACAAAGAGACAAACAGAACAATACAAGTCGACCTCAGCTGTGTTGAGGATGTCATATTGACTTCTTTTGTTGGTCGGTTGGTTCTCAGTGATAAACATCTAAGATATTTGTATCCAATCAGAACTGTTCATCAAGTTTATGACGTAGCTCCTCCTTCTTTTCCTCTGAGACGTTAGGGTTCTAAAAGATTATAGTTATCTGGAGTAAGTTATCCTTACGGACAAAGAAAATTAGGATTTCGTTCGACTTACGTGTAAAGCAGCCTTGATCCCTCGTTTGACGTTATGGGGGTCCTTGACATGAACGGTTTCTTGAGTCGACGCAGCCTTGAATCCTTCGGTGTCCAATCGAAACTCGGCGTGTTCCTTAGCTTCGTCCGAGGCATTCTGTTGACCAACGAGGAGTCTACTCAACCTCTAGGAACTCTGCAGGTACTTGGGGCATCTAACGGGATTGCTCACCGGATTACTCGAGGTAGTTTTCAGGCCACCAGCCACATCGGCGGGGTTGGCCATCTTTTTAATATTCGAGAGAAATAAGTAGTAAGTCGTGGTGAAAAGTTTCGAGGGTGAAAGAAGAAATAAAATCTGGTGCAGTTTTTTTTATAGTGTGCAGTGCGTGTTGGTTT
Source organism: Puccinia hordei (assembly GCA_007896445.1). NCBI lineage: Eukaryota > Fungi > Basidiomycota > Pucciniomycetes > Pucciniales > Pucciniaceae > Puccinia > Puccinia hordei. Next base: position 219,057 of record RDRW01000009.1, read on the forward strand.
TTTTACTTTTCTTTTTCGGCTGGGAGGAGATTGGTGATGGTGGTCAAGAGGGAGGCAAGGGAGAATCCGAGCCAGTGTTAATAAATAGATAAACCTTAGGAATTCTTCGAGGTTGATGTATGTATGCTGGGATGTGAGCATAAGATTATGCACTGACCGTTTAATTAATCTAACTTAACTCTATCGCTGGCTTATTACTTTCCTCCGATCGTTTCACCTGAAAAAAGAACAGAAGGCCTCTGACTCAGCCTTAATATGTACATAACAATCAACTGCCCCACTAACATCAGTCATGGTTTCGATTCGAGCGAAGGGTGCTCAGACCGCATAGCCTTACCAACGAAGCTCAGACGACCTCTAATCAAGTACTGGTTGTATGCACCGATCCTCCATTCCAATCAAAAAATAATAAAAACGTGTCAGACACTGGCGAGCAGTGACCGACGTACGACAACCCTAGCTCAGAGTCAGGGTTGATGCCCTGAAAGACTGAAAGGTGTGCTTGGTGTAAACTCATAAGCTCTTACTGCTCTGGCTCAAGCAAAATCAATCTGGAAATTACTCAAGACCTAGCAATCATTCATTAATCCAACACCTAGAAATTTGGAGACAAATACTTCATTTGATAGTCAAATTTAATCAAATAAATAAAAGCTGAGAGTAGATGGTCCAATCATGTTCCAGTAATCACACACTCCATAAATCAGAGAAACCTACTAGAAATGGGCCGTTACTACGACGGAGAGACGAGTTGATTCTAACCTGTAGAAACACAAATACGCTTTCATGGGGGTATTCTGACTTCGGGATCAATAATAGCTTTGGTTACAAAATCTTCTTGTTAGTAGACAACACCAGAAATCCAAGTCTCCATTGGCGAGACATTTGAGCAAGTTTGAGTATTGGTTGTCGTTTGACTGATCTCATCTTTCCTAGTTTTCGGGCTTTCTACAAACGAACTAAGGTTGAAAGACAAGATAGTCATTTGGAATCAGGTGAGGTCAAATAGGAGAAGCTGAAACCTGTGATATTAGATAAGACTGACCAGCATCATCGGAGTGAATACTTTAGCTTCAGCTCCGGCTACAAGAGCATCAGCAGCAAGCTTGAGGGCCTCTCCGATATCGTATGTGCCCTTTGGTGCAAGGCCAACACCTTCGAGTACTCGGACCATCGACTGAGTAAACAGTTTACCAAACCATGTCATCCTAACCACCGTTGCATAATCCCAAACACTCTGACACTCGCGCAAGTTGCCACGTAGTGGGTAATACCACGGTATTCGATCATCACGTGCGGCAAGGTCTTCGTCGCGAATGATTTCAAATCCGACGGTCTTCAGCGCATCACGCGCCTGGGCGATCGTCCTCATCTCGGCAATCCCATCACCTATCTCGATCCCATGACTGATCTTGCGATGTTCGGGATTTTGCTTGTCATACTTGTCCGTCATGCACCATTCGTACATTCCGAACTGTCAAGTTTCAATGTCATATCAGCTCAACCTGCTTAATGATATTATGTAAATAAATAGGGGTTTGGCGATTAGTAATTTACCTTGCCACCAGGCTTTAAGACCTTCATGATTTGACCGTATACCCCTTCCCAGGTAGGTGCATGACATGTGGCTTCGATGGCATAGACTGCATCAAAGCTATTCTCCCCAAACTGCTCGACCAGATTCATAAAGTCGCCCTTGACGACTTTGACTTGATGGCTCAATCCAGCCTCGGCGGTATACTTGTTGGCTCGTCTGACTTGATATTCGTTGTTGTTGACTCCGGTAATTTGACAGTCGCTGAAGACAGCGATTTCGCGCGCCGGACCTCCCACTCCACATCCAACGTCCAGCACCCTCATGCCCTCCTTTAAACCTATTTGAGCTGAGAGGTAATGCTCATGGCGAGCAATGGCTTGTTGGAAAGCTTCGCCAGGATAGTAACGGGCGAAGTGAAAATTCTGAAATCGATAAAAAAAAACCCCACCGCAGAGGATCAATACAAACTCGAGCTCTAGGTTTCAGAAAGAAAGAAAGAAATGCGGGGGGAAACTAACTTTTCCCCAGCCGTATTCGTACAAATCGGTCGCTCCATCATAGTACGAATTTGTCACACTTTCGTACTCCTTGATCCGATGTTCGTTGTCCTTATCGGTATCCTCAGCTGATTTTGATTTCCAAAATTGTGTATATTGACCAATCCTAGCTCGATTCCTGACGTCCTCCGACTGGTGATCGGTATGGGCTGATGTCTTTCCAATGTCGGGTAAAGTAGCAGTCATCTTGATGTTTCGGGGTATGGTCAGGATCTCTGAAAGGAAGGTATTACAAAATACGTAGGATATTACGAGACTTTTCGGGATCGTTTTGATTCCGGAGGTATAATATGGATCCCGCTTGTTCTTGCTGGAAAAACAGCAGACGAATAAACGATCGAAGGGAGCCGATAAAACTGCGTGGGTATTTACACATGTATGTATGTCAATACTTAAATACTGCTCCTTCCCCAATGGAAACTGATTTCTTGAATTTCCTGATTTCGCTCCTAATCGGCTGAAACCAAACCTTGACAGCAAAAATTCTATCACAGAAAGTGTTACAATCGTCCCGATGCAACATGTACAAAGTCCCTAGAGGCTACACATAGAGAAATCTAACCAAACTGTTTTTCTTGAGTTTGAGTGGCAAATACCACAATATAACTAGGAAAAGACCAGAAGATAACTAGGAAAAGGGATTTGTCTGGTTATGTCTACAGTTACTTTTAGTGCGGCAGGGAAGGAAATATCAAGATCTGTTGACCACTAACATTAGTGGTCACAGGGCCTGATCAACTTATGATGAATAGATAATCATCAATAAAAAATGTATATTACCTCTTGCAACACTAAATAGAAATAACGATACCTGAAAGCTCAACTAACGTAACGGGACTCTGCTCTCTTGACATGAAATATCTACAGGGATATAGGACTGAAGATAAACCAAAATTTGAGAGTATGTATTTAGATGATCAGCTAATTGTTGGGGGTATTTGGCATAATATAATTAATCTCACCTCAAGAAAAGAAAAAGCTCAAGTATGAATCCTTAAGGTTGTGAATAGATTAACTTCATAGAAAAATAGGGATAGGTTATGAGTGAATTGGTCCAAATTTTCTGAAAAATTAACCCAAAAATGAGTGTACCAAAGAGAATAATTACTGAAAGGGAAATTTGAAAATTTCTCAAAAAAGGTTATAGACAGGTAAACATACTTAACACAATGGTAAGAATCTTATATGTAGGTCACTTTCTCTTAAAATTCCCTAATATGTTGGCTGGTTTAAGTCATGTACTAGAGAGCTCATATGTGGCAAACTAAAATTCTGTAGCGTTCATAAAACATGGATTCAGCATGTTTTTGTGCATGATAAACCATTTCAGAATCAGACAGGAATGGCTATGTTCCATTTATCAGCAGGTGCTTCTAAAGCACTGCCCTAAAAGCTGATGAAAAATAAGGAAAACCCCCCCCCAAAGGGAAAAAAAACCATAGATAGAAGACTCATGTTTATAGTATTTACAAGTATTTAATTGGTTTCATGAGCTAATGTAACTATGACTATAAGTCTATACATATACATATAAGTCCATAAAATGCGAGAAAGGAAAAATAGTATGAGAAATATCTAATTGTATATAACACCTCTTTTTTTCCTAAAAACAATAATGTAATTTTGCAATTGTCATTTCACAATATGAATATCATTTTTTTCTAACTCAAAGTTTCTAAGCTGTAAGAATTTTTAAGCACTGAGTGTTATGATGACCTAAGTTTCTGTGAGTATGTGGTAATCTAGAAAATTTGATCTGCTGGGTTGTGGTGGGGGTGTGATGTTTTTAACCTTCTCAGGTTGGTTTTCAAATGGGTAATGGGTGTTGAAAGCAAAAGAGAGGGTGTGTTGGAGTAAGAGGGCTATGGAGGGGAAAACTAATAAATTGTTTGCAATCAAAGGTGGTGTAGTTGTCCTGGGTTTGAAGGAGTAGCAGCCAGGAGTTGGGCCAGGATTCAAACACCAGACTTGTCACTCTCTCAGGAAATCTTGCAACAACAATGCTGACTGTGGTTCTATACCCAATCAAACCTGTTGGATCTCTGTTTTTTGGGGAGAAAGATTTTGTTGAAATATTGGTGAAACTCTAGTGAAACCCATAGTGTCTGGGTCTGATACAATTGATAAAACAGTTAGGGTTCAGTTCCAATGACCTATAATAACCGCAACTCTGAATATTCACTTCCTTTTGCCAATCTCATCATGACTGCTCAAGACTCAATTCAACACAACTCACTTACCTTCACCAATATTTGTTCTAATATAGTGTAAAGTTCTCCCCTCAATGCTCAAACATCAGTTCTCAGCTCACTCCCTTTCTTTCTTCTTCCTTCCTTTCCAAAGTCTTTCCTGGTGCTCAATCTGAAACCCTACTTCTGCTGCTCATCAATAACTCTCTTCTGCTCTTCCTATACTTGTTGTTGTTTCACCCATATTTTCCTTCTCTTGTTGTATGAACAAAGAACTAAATCATTTTCCATCCATTCCCTTCTATGAACATGTTATATTCACTACTGCCTTCTAACTCTTAACCCTTAAAGTCCTCATCCTGATAAGAACTCTTCCCATCCATATTAGTGGTATTTCCTTTTACTCTTGATCTCTCTTTCTTCCATCATTTGCATTTTGCTTTGACTGTCTAATATCTTACTCACTGTTCCTCCTTCAGTCTGGTTTTGTTTCCTATTAATAGTTGTGAATTTAAACAAATGTGTACACTGCAGGTATCCCGTTGCAGGCGGTTAGCTATCCTTGCATCCGGTTCCAGTTTCTCCAGCTGGTGAGGAAGAGAAAACAGAACCTGCACAAGGGTAGATAAAGTAAATAAATGATACTGCAGAACATACAATGCTGACTAAATGACAAGCCTTTTGGGATTACACAATTAGATTGATGAGAATCACAAACATATCACTACCCTGACCTAAAATTTGACACATGACCACACAGCAGACTTGTTGGATTTCAGTTCCCGCAACATCTCATGTGAAATCTATCATATCTTCTCTTCTGTTCTAATCTCCAATTCTAAAATCCTACACTAGATCAATCATCTCCATCCTACTCCACACACCTCATCTCCATCCGACTCCACTCAACCTTGTTTGGCTACTACCAATATCAACTCTATCAACTTTGACATTGTTGGACTAATGCCATTACCAAATTCATCTACCACCATCTACACTATCCCTACTCTTTTTTTGTCTGATCCCTTCTCCATTCTTTCCCTATTCTTCTAAATCCTAAATCTCAATCAATCAAGGCGCATTCACCAACTTGGTGAGATTACCACACCTCACTTCATCTCTTGATTCACCGTATCTGATCATTTTAACTCTAAACACATCAATAGTTTCCTGTGTATTTGCTCTCTTCAACTATAGTACTGGCTGTCTATCTTAACTAACAATACACTGGACCTTGATAAACACACGCCCCTGGCACACACCTACGCCAGGGGCATGGCAACGCCAGGGGCATGGCAATGCCAAAAGGCTTGTTTTTCCGCACCTGCCAGCCTTTTTTTGTGGGCACACCATTTGGCGTTGGCTTGTTTCAAGGCACACCAACTGCCTTGGCGTGCCTTTGAAACACACTGTCAGACATTGAGACTATTTACCCACATGTCTCCGCCAGGGGCATGGCAATGCCAAAAGGCTTGTTTTTCCGCACCTGCCAGCCTTTTTTTGTGGGCACACCATTTGGCGTTGGCTTGTTTCAAGGCACACCAACTGCCTTGGCGTGCCTTTGAAACACACTGTCAGACATTGAGACTATTTACCCACATGTCTCCAAAATAATACAAGTCACATAACCCAATGGTTAAGGACTTGTTTTTATAAAAACGGGAATAAATTGAACTAAGTAAATTATCTTAAATTTACAAGTTCAATTCCCATAAGACTCATAATTTTTTATTTATTTTATATAATATTTATCTTTTTAATAAACTAACTAATATTGAGAAATTCTAATTTAAGGAGAGATTAATATCTCTCCATGAATTTACCCTTAAATATTACAATTTGGTTATGTCTCCTACAAGGAGACTATTATCTTGAATTACCCCATGTAATACAAACTCTTTGAGTTATTACATTGGGGTAACATATTGTGTAATATTTAAATGGGCTGAGATTTCCTTCTAAAGGGAATTTCCCCAGATTATTACCATACAAACCCATCTACCTTACTATCAATCAGTGAGTGGGGTTTATTATAATCCAAATCAACCCTTGTCTACTCTTTATCACTTTCTGGACCTTATTCCTAGTCACTGAATACTTATTCTAGTGACTAGAAGTCCTCTCCCACTCTCAGGGAGCAGTTGAGGCATCTAAGCGCTGAGGTATTACATACCTGTGCTCCCTTGTTAATCCTAGGGTTCCAGCTCATACACTTTATTGTGTATCAGAGCTTTATTTCCACTGGCCTCACCGGATATAGTGAGACCCAAAATATAGATAATAATACTTTACAAGTATTATTACATATCTATTCATTCAACCCCGCGTCACATAAGAGACAGGGGCTGACACACACCAATCAGGATTGGTGTGCTTCAAAAGCACACCAATCCTGATTGGCGTTCCTGAAGGCGGCCCACCCGCATGCCAATATGTATGCAGGTGGTCACGCATATCCCATAGGCTATGGCTATAGCCTATAGTCTCCCATAGGCTATACTCATAGCCTATGAGATATCCATTAGTGTGCCCGCCGGCACACCAATGGATTATGTCAGAGATGTCCAACTTGGACATCTCTGATGGCCAGGAGGAATCCCTCCTGGCCAACAAGGCTGTATAACCTCATTGGCAAGGAGGATTTCCTCCCGGCCAACGAGGTTGTATAACCTCATTGGCCAGGAGGAAATCCTCCTGGCCAATGAGGTTATACAACCTCATTTGACAGGAGGATTTCTCCTGGCCAACAAGGGTTTGTAACCTGATCATTGGCCAGGAGGATTTCCTCCCGGCCAACGAGGTTGTATAACCTTTTTGGCCAAGAGGAAATCCTCCTGGCCAACAATGCTGTATAAACTCATTGGCCAGGAGGATTTCCTCCTGGCCAACAAGTTTATACAACTTCATCAGCTGGGAGGATTTCCTCCTGTCCAACAAGGTTATGCAACCTCATTGGCCCCAGGCTGACAACACCCACTCCCATGGGGGTGGGCGTGCTGCACTGTTGGCGTGTTTTGCCGGCATACCAAGGAGTGGCAATCAGCCATGGGCAGGCCAAAACATGGCATTCCCGCCAAACACACCAACCCAAAATGGTGTGTGGGCAAAACCCACAATTTTGGGTTGGTGTGCCCCTGGTGTGGGTGTGCGTTTATCAACGCCCCAATAAACTCAGTGGTACATATCATAACATCTTATCTCTTGTATCTCTCCTTATTTTTCAGATCTTCTTTAGTCTAATATTGTTATCTCTCAGTCTGGTTTTAGTTTTATAGCAATAAATTCTTAAATTATGACAAGAATTGAGGACAACTCAAGCTATTTGTTGGAATTTTATGCATTGTCTATCTCTTTTCCTATTCCAAACAAAACTTCATTCCTTTTTTTTCCTTATCTTTGATATTTTTATTATTATTCATAGATATCTTTACTATTCCCACAATTTGATGACATTGGAACTGTTACCACAACTTAATAATTATGCATTCAGATTATTAATACACTACTAGGTAAGAAGTTAGCAAAAAAAATTGGGTCTTACCATTCTGTTCCCTTGAAGTCACACTTAAGCCTACTCAAGGAATTTTGGCAAAGGCAGTGACACCTTTGTGATCAAGCTCAAATTTGTTGCTTTTCAGACTCAGTCTATTATTTCCAAAGCCAATTTTCTTCTGTTAGACATTTTTGTCTTCAATATTGTTGGTGGAGCCTTGAGAGATTCCAGGTGATAGGGAGAATTACATGGTTGATGTACACAGACAAGATGAATTCACATATCAAAATGCTCAGATCAAAGGAATTTTATGCCGGACATGATGTTGTGCAAAAACTCCCATATTGTAAGATAATCACAAGACACCTATCTGCCATTGATGAGAATAATGCGTGAAATTTTCATCACAGCTGCTTAATCTTTGCCACAGCTTCATAGCTTTTACCATAGCCTCACAATGTCCTCTCTGATCACATGTGCAAAGATGAAAAATAAATTTCAGACAGGAAATATGTCTTTCTGAAAGGAGTGATTCAATTGGTATATTTACATGACAAGTTTAAAACCACCAAAGGTGGAAAGGACGGCACGGATCAAAGGTCTATCTTCAATACTTGGAGAATAAACAAGTTGATAGAAGAATTTCTGATGAACCATTTGTGACAAGTAGAATTCTAAAGCCTTTATTTCAACCGTTTGTTTAATATCAATGTACAGAGTTTATATAGTGTTAAGACTTTCCCACTTTTACCTTCTTTCGGAGAGTTGAGGCTGCTTTTATCCGACGGGGGTTGGCATTTTTTGAATTTGTTTTGGATCCACAATTAATCTCTGGAATCCAAGGGACAGAAGGGATTGAGACGGTGATCAAAGGACAGTAGGTTGTGGATCCTTGAGAATTTTTTCCTCCTGTAATCACACGACGAGTGGTTTTGATTGTACGACAAGAGATAAAACTCTGATCTCCTTCTTCATCTGAGAATTTACGCTTTTGGAGTTGATCTGCTCCAAGGTTTTGGGAGGGGTTCTTTGGAAGGTTGCGAGCGATTCTTGGAAGTTCCAGAATCTCGGGCATCCCGCCAGGGAAGTGCTTTGGAAGCTGTTTGTAGATTGATTTAATTTCTTGCTCGCATCTTGTCGAACTGCCGCCTAGGGCTGGATGCGTTATATTTTGAAGTGGTTTCAAGACCCCAGTTTGTTGATCTCGGTCCAGTCGCTGATGGGACTTTTCATCAATTTGATGTTCCGTTGGTGAGCATAACCCAAATTGTTGAACGGAGTCTAGAGTTGGAGGTTTAACACCGGGAAAAAAATCATTTCTCGTTGAGTCAATAGGCATCGACCCAGATTCGTTGAAGAACGAATCAAGCAGGTTCGTGATATCTGGGCCAAAGACACTATGTTGGTCAAGTTGTGAGCTTTCGAGACTGATTGGTGGGTTTTCGGTACTAATGGAACCACCAAGATTGGATTGGAAACCCAGATTGAATGAATAGTTATTCTCTTCTTTTTTATGCCCAACATTTTCGTTGTTCATCTGATATGTTATTCCAGTCTCGTACCCCAAATCGCCGTCCTGGTTGCTCTCATATCTTATGAATGGAGTGGTAGAGCCGTATCCCATCCCACTGAAGCTGCTCTTGCCGGCTTCGGGCGGAACCAGTTGACTTGTTTGCAGCCCCAGACCGGCGGTCGGACCGAGAGGCCCCGTCATCTGTGGGCTGCAAAAACTGAGCGACTTGGGAGAGACTGAAATGGGTTCGACCGCTGGCTCTGAAGCTGGTTTATTCCGAAGGAAATTTCGCTCCTGTTCCTGTGAATAATCAATGGATTGGAACATGCCAAACCGCCCAAGGCTTGGTGCAATAAGGTCTTGTGGATAACATGGTGGATTCGTTGCGCTTGAGTATTGATATTGGTTGTAGACAATTCTGGTGTCAGCTAATTGACCTGAAAGCGCCCAAGTTTGAAGACAGATTGGGTATATCAGATTCTCAACCCATTCAAAAATATTTATCAGGATATGCACATACCTTGCGAATGGGGGATTGCAAAATTTGATTCCAAGTTACCGGGAGCAAACCAATCAGCCTGTTGTTCACCAAACATATTGATTTGTTTGAGCGGCGGGAAAACGAAGCGGAAGATGGTGCTGGAAGACACACAAAGAAAACAAAGTAAGAAAATTGTGACAAGCAAATATAAATCCGGACTTTGAAGAGAAGCTAACCAGAGTTAAGTATGGATTATTCCGAGAGCTTTGGAACTCCCTAATTTGGTGGTGGTTCAGATTTTCTTATAAGAAGGTTTCAAGACGACAATGGAGCTAGAAAGTTCGCGGGAAGATAGGAATTCTGAAACCAAAAGATTGGGGTATTGAAGAACCAATAATGTCCAAAAGATCATGCGGCTATAAAAGCTATCGGATGTGGTGGCAGTTCTTATAAAGCCTGTATATGTTTTGAGTTACTTACACTTGATATTTTTATTTACAAGCTATCTATAAATGATGCCACGAGAGCAAGGAATGGAAAAAAGCTGTTGGTTGAAGTACTTCTCAGATATTTTTGGGGCCTCTTAACGGGAAAACTCAACCACCGAAAAAGGGGAAACGAAGCCCAAGTGGGTCTCGATGGATGTGATGGTGATGATAGTCTCGGGTCGAGAGTAACAACCGCCTCAGTCTCCAGAGACCAGCCGGGGAGTCGGTACCAATTCAACGAACAAGTCGGTGGTGAAGATATGACTGTCTCATCCACCCCGTCCTATGTTTCTCGAGATATACTTCAGCACCAAGCTGTGAACATGGCAATGCAAACTCGGAGAAGCGTTAACAAGAAACCAGAGTTGCCGGTCGATTATACATGGGTGTAAAAAGTGAATCCCATTCATGAGCAGGTCAGAATGGCCAAAGGCTAAAGGTTCTTTCATTGTTTCCAAGGTTTCACTGTTAGTTTACGGTAAGCTTGAAGCGGTGTTAACCTGTTTCAGTTGATCCTGGTCGTCATTACATAACGAAACAAGGTCTAATATTCTGATCCGCCCGAATGCGATGGTCCTCTTCCTCATCCTGCGTTATCTTGTTCACAGATAACATTCTGAATGTAGGATTAGTTTCTGAGAAATGGCTAGACTGGTCGAAGTATGTAAATAAGCAAAACGGCGTCAATGTTCGCCGGTCGTAAGACCACCGGAGCCGTCGAATCGCCGCTAAACCATTACACCTCGGGCAGATGCCGACTGCAACGTGTCGCACATCAATCCCTATCAAAACATGTCATTTCAAAACCTTCACCTAGTCACCTTCAAATTATGCCACTTCAAGACCTTCAAATCATCCGACTTCAAGACCTTCATCCACGCAGAATCCCATGTGGCCCAATTCACAAGATATTTCAGCAAGAGGAATCCCCATGACCAGGGGCAGCACCACCACTGTCAGCCTTAAAGATGCGCAAAATGTCTAAGAGACGTCAATAGCCATTTTAATTACCAAAAGTACTGTAACATTATTTTATAATCTTAATTGTAAATACATATTAGGTAGGGCCTACAGTGGGGCGTGTGGTGCACCCCCATCTTTTGGCAGGTTCACTTGAAAGTGGATGGGGATGTGACCTGCATGCTTATCCAGCTTCTTTCTGACCCCCAAAAAAGCACATGCAGGCTGCACACTCAAAAAAGGGTGTGTGGGCTGCATGCCCTTTTTTCAAGGGGCAGGGCCCTGGTGTGAGTGTGCAGCCAGGGGAATTTATTTACCAACACCCATGGTTTAATCAATCTGAGTTGTTTTGAATTGGCAGAGGATTTATGTACCTGGAGACACTGGGGCCTGTGAACAGATGTGGCTTAAACCCCAGGAGAAGAATAGTGGGAAATCTCAAGAGAAAGAGTATTTCACTTACTAGTAATAATCCCTTGAATTATTGAGGGTTTTCAGGGTGAGAATTGAAAAGGTTTAAGCACTTGGAAAGGATTTTGGGCAGGATAGGTGGATACTTTAGAGTTTCTGGTAGAATTTCTGGCCTAAAGAATTATTACTAGGGGCCTTGCCTGGAAATTGAACAGTGAATATACTGTTTTACAATGAGGGTAAGATTCTAACAAGTACTTTTATGCATCAGGAGCTTTTCTTGGGTGGTTGAAGAGATCCTTAAATTTTCCTGGGATCCCTCTGAGGACCCTATGGGTTCCAAAGGCCAACTTGTGGGTGCTTTGGCCAAGGTTTGGCCCACCTGGTGATACTATAGAGGCTTGAGCCTAGGCTATCAGTCACCAGATGTAATATCTTTATTATAATATGTTACCATATTTATTATAAAATATTAATATGTTTTTATTTGACTTTTACCATTGTTATACTTTAACAATTATGGCTTAATTCTGTGGCATTGTACCATAGAATAAGCCACAGTATTAATTTCAATGTTTTTTACATATGATGTTTATGGTCATAATGCTTTTCCTTTATTTCTATGTTATATTATGGTTTAAATTTCCCCCCAGTACTTTTTATTACGCATGTAAAATATGTAAGGAGGATTCTGGGGTCCTTGTACTTATTACTTATTGGGCCTTGTGCAGGCCTTGGTGCCTGCGTGCCACATGGGGGTGTGTGCCTGGGCTATGTACACATGCACGGGGGCTTGAAATTTCCCAAGTTGGGTGTGCAGGTTGGCATGTGGGTTGCTATGCTTTGCAGCCTGCAGTACATGGGAGACTTGGAGACATTTACAGCTCATTAACACTTTCTCTGTAAATATACATACCAGCTAATTTGTGTGACTGAAAATGGGGTCTAAGCATATGTTTAAGTTAATGTAAGCATACAGGTGCTTCTTCTTCTGAGAAGTACCTGTTAAGTCTTTGAACTTGACTTACATGATGAAGGAGGAGAAATTAGGGGTTCCTGTAAGTGAAGTTATTGAGGACAAGTTTTACTTAGATTTAGATAATGCAATAAGATTCCAAGATTTATTTTTTATCTACACTTTACTGTTTTTATTTCTTAATTTTTATATTATTGTTGCTTATGACAGGTTGTCTCTATCATAAAAGCAATAAGAAAGAGAGCTACTGATACCATAAATTCATGCCTTCAACACCATCAATCTGCGCATGATGGGCCTCAGATCCAAAACCAAAGCTTTCATGATCATTTAAATCCGTCTCTACTGTCTCTGAATGTTCAGGCCTCACAGGAAGTTTGTTTCCTCCAATAGAAGCCTCATCTTCTTTATTCAACTGTATCCGTGCTTCTGAGGAACCCTGGTTCCAATTGTGTGGAAGTGAGCCATGTGGTTGAGATCATGGTGTTGCATGTGTTGCAGAAATCTGATTTTGGATAAATTGCAGCTCATTCCACTTGTCTGTATGTGTGCAGGATTGAAGATGGTTCAGATTATTTTACTCTTTTTCCCATTTGGATTTACATACAGTGCATCAGTAATTCTGGGAACAATCAGGGTAGTTTATAGATTAAACACCTGAATGAAACCATGAAACAAGGGTAATTTTTTTATGTTAGCTCATTGAAATCACAACACACATTTAGTGGTATCATTCATACCTGGATGAGAGTTAGCATGTTGGGATGAGCCAAGCTGTGAGCTGTGAGGAAAATTTTTCAACCAAAGAAATATCCACTTGATTTATATTGGTTGTGGAAATCAAAGGATTAGTTGCAAAATAAATATAGGATATATAAAAATATCTTCATGGACGTGGAGCAATGAATATTTATTATAAATGATGAAAGACTTGGGATTTTTTCAAACAAATTGGATAATATTATTAAAGCTTATGAGAAATGCTGATGGAAGAACCAGGAATTACATTAAAGCACTTTGATATCTTTAGTAAATATTATGAGAAATGATCAAAGACTTTTTCACAGAACTTTGATATTTTTATTAAAAATTATGAGATATTTTGGAAGAACCTGAATACTTCATGTGAAATCTGGTGGGTTTAATCAAGATTGGGATGTTTATTCTTTGTAATCAATCTTTCTGTAATAAAGATATAATATTTAAAGGTGGGATATAATTTTTAAATAAATCAATTTAATGTGAATAATTTATTTTAAAGGTAATTTTAGGAATATTGAAGATAAGTGAATCATGTGCTGAAGCATTTTTGGAAATATAAGCTAAGAGGAGATAAAGAAACAAAACTCCAAGAGGATGTGTTGCCCAGTTGTTGTAGGCCTGAAATGTGCCATACAGTTGGCTGAAGTGGGTTCAGGTTTCTCCTGACATTGCATGTGTCTTGGCCTGAAACCTCATAGCCTGCAGCAGACTCCTGACCTCATATTCCAATTGAGATGGAGATAACTCCACCCCCTAGTTCATCCCTCTCCCTCAATGGAAAAGTCAGTCTGACTTGATGCACCCCTCTGTCTGGCTCCAACCCCTATTCACTGCAAGAAAAAATGCTTTGACTTCCACCAGTTGACATGAAAGAGCTTTGATCTTACTCCAACCTTAATCTGGAAATACTTGAAAAAAGCTTTTCCGCACAGTTACTGTGCACCAAAAGTCGCGCTGAAGTAAGCTTCAAGTAAGAACAAAGCTGGACTCAAGTAGTACCGCATGTCAACTGGTGAAATTTGAAGCAGGCCTTACCTCTCCCCATATTACCTTTCTCATCCTATCCAGCCTACTTGTTTCCTGCTTTACCTCTCCCCATGTACTGGATCATACATGACATTCCAAACCTTGCGGACGTGCTGCCATCAAATATTGGGATGGCTTTCGGTCCACCTACAGTAAGATTGATCCTGAGAGCGACTAAAACAGCCCTTTCCAGCCCCCAAGTCTCCGGGTGGTGTGGAGAGACCACCGGCCCTACCGGGCCCATAAGTTGCCGGGTGGTGTAAATTTTTGGTACCCTCATCTCCGAATGATATTCGGACATTTTCCATATAATTTTCGGAGGGACCTGGAAGACGCTTGGAATTTATTTGAAGTAAGCTTGGAGCGAGTCACCTTTGATGAACCTCTGGACCTGATCCAGCAAAATAGTCGGTGTTCCGAGAGAGGGGTTTGACGTAAGCCCCACTTGGGTGAAGTAACCTCGTGCATGGGCGCAGTATGCAAAGTCCACCGGCGCTTTTGGGTTGAATATGTAATCAGGTAGTCGTTGAGCCCAAGGCAGAGAAGACACATAACTTAACAAGACCACGGAAAAACACGATGAGGAAGAAACAAGAACAACAGAAGAAAAAAAATGATCAAGAGCTTCAAGAATACAAAGTCAACCAAGAGCAAACCAATCAGTACTTGGACAGCGGCCACAACCCTGCTTCAACTAAGAAACTTATTCACAAAGAGGCCAACGATTGGAAGGCGAGTTCTCTTTTTAAGCTTGAAGCTCCCGATGATGAGCTAATCCTGTTCGTAATTTGATTTATTAATTAAAAGAAAGTAACGCAAAATAATAGGAAATTATCCAATCATCTTGCTGGAATAGCAAAGTCCAAGTTAAAGTCGATCGAGAAAGCACAAGAGCATGATAATCTGTTACTTCTAAATCAAAACCAAACCAATGGAAACCTGCTAGAACCAGAGAACAAACTAGAAAAGACGTGGAAGTTCAAACAATCGGACATCAAATCATCAACCAATTTGCACGTTTCACTAAAAAGCTTCAACCTCAACTTGAAAGATACCAATAGTGGTATTGGCGGACCATTTAAATTTGATTATAATCGTAACGGAAACTTCTTGGCTCTGATCGATCAGAAAGTCGGCAAATATTCGAATATCAATCTCAAATCTCTAAATTTAATCTTCGAAATCGGTCTATTAAACGAACACTTGAGGGCGGTTAAATGGCTACACAATCAATCTTTCCTAGCGATCGCCCAAAAGAAATACGTGTACATCTACGATGGACACCAAGGATCAGAATTGCATCAGTTACGGGGCCATGTCGAAGTAACTCAGATGGAATTCTTACCATACCACTTCCTCCTGGCAACCGTCGGGTTACCAGGGTGGTTAAAGTATCACGACACAAGTACTGGTCAAATCGTTGCCCAACACGGCACGAAACTTGGTTCCTGCCATACGATGGCTCAAAACCCATTCAATTCGATCATCAATCTGGGCCACCAAAACGGGACAGTGACCCTCTGGAGTCCTTCCGTCAACCAACCCCTCGTCAAGTTTCTAGCTCACCGTGGCCCGGTTACTAGTCTTTCGGTTGATCCTTCCAGTTCTGGTAACTTGCTTACCACAACTGGCCTGGATGGCAGCTTGAAAGTTTGGGATGCTCGAACTTGGAAAATCCTAACCTCATGGACTTTAAAGAAACCGGCCAAGACAACGGCGTGGTCACAAAAGGGACTCTTGGCCGTCGGATGGGGTGCACACGTTTCGGTTTACTCGGATATTGGCAAAGCTGAATCGAAGAAAGGCGCTTACATGAACCAACTATTCCCATCTCAGGAAGTTGAACAAGTTCAATTCTGTCCGTTTGAAGATATACTCGGAGTTAGCCATTCGTCTGGTTTCTCTCAGTTGATTATACCTGGTTCAGGGGAAGCCCACTTCGATAGTCTAGAAGCCGATCCATTCGAAACTAAGACCCGGAAGAAAGAACGAGAAGTCCATAATCTGCTGGATAAAATCCCCTTCGAACTAATCAACATCAACCCCAACTTTGTGGGATCGGTGGCCCCGAAACCTGAAACAACTCACCAGCTCTTTCAGTCTACTTCCTCAATCAAGGATAAAAACAACCAAACGATTATCGTCAACAACCAGAATGCTGACACTCCCTACAGGAAATTGACCCGTATTCAAAAGTTGAAGCTGTCCGGAGTCGACGCCCTCGAGGGTGACCAAGAAGATGATAGTCCAGAAGATGATTCCGAGCGTCCGAGCGATACCAAAAACGAAAAGACAACCGAAAAGAAAAAGATGAGGGGTAAAAACTCGAGTCTCAAACGATTCCTAAGGCGAAAGAAAGAGGCAAAACGTTATCACGCCTCAAACCGTAAGTCTTAGTAATTATTACTGGTTTGATTCCCTGAGAAGTAAATTTTCATTTAACCCGGAGTATTCAACAACACAGGAAGCATTAAAGGCTAAGCTCTCTCAAAGAAAACAACTGCTTGTTCAACAACAAAAACAGAAGGCCAGGCAAAAAGGTGATAGCAGTGGACCAGACTTGGGAGCGTTGAGCAGGTTCGCTTAGCGAATCCATTCCTCTGAAACCTCTCCTCTTCTTCTTCATCTGTTCTCTGTGCCGTTTTATTATTGGGATAACATGTTTTAAGTAGGCATTCCTTTAATCATTCAAGCCATTTTATGTACATGAGAAGAACAAAATCTCTGTCCATTTATGGATGTATAATTTTCTCTCTTGGTATGTTTGATATTTGGTCTTGCAATTTTCAAACAGTTTCTTTTCTTAGACCAATCCTAACCGTAAAAACAAGTCAATGATGAGAGCACTCCAAAAGCAGGATCAAAAATTGCTTATGGATAGTGGCTGTGACTCTCATGAGTTTCTTGCTCTCAGACATATCAAGATGATGATGTTAAATTTGAGAATACTTTAACTGTGTCATCATCTGCTCCCAAATAATCCATCTATCACATGCACACTAAGAAAAAAACAAAAAACTCAAGAAACTGCCAACAGTTGAGATGCAAAAGTACAAAGGTACCTTTGTACTTTTGAGTGTCAACTGCTGGCAGTTTCTTGTTTTTTAATTAATTATTTTATTTTTTATTGTGATGCGCTGTTTTGGAATTATGTACAATTCAGGAAGCTTTAGGTATCTCTGAATGCAAGAAAGAAGCCTTGACATTTTGGGCTTAACCAGGACCATCAGCTCATCATGAGTTGCTTTTGCATTGAAACCCTCATTGAAGAACCCTGCTCAGAAGCCTTGTCACCAATATCAATCAGTGAATGGTGTACTCACCCAGTCACACCCCCCTCAGAGAGAAATGTGCCATTTTTATTTGACAGGACTGCACAAATTGTGGCTCATTGAAAATGCTGCCAAAATTCCTGTCTTCAAAGCCTGCTCAGTAAGCCTGCCATTCAACCTAGTCAGGTGCTCCTGCCTTCCCTTCCACCAAGTCAGCCACCACCAGTCATCCAACTGGGTCAACCATTTCAAAATAAAAATTTGGCAGCTCCTTTTATTTCTAGCCAAGAAAAACTGAAGAATCCATTGACAACGGTAGAGGCCAAGTCAACTTCCCAGTGCATATCAAATTCTTATTTGATGTCCCTGCCACCAACCCAATTCCCAGCAATTACCACCAACACAAATCAACTGGATCAGCCATTAATCTTCCTAGAACAGGCAAGGTCCTCTCTAAACCAGGAAAGATCAAACTTAACTGGAAATCAACTCAAGAGGATTTAGCCCTGTTCAAGTCAGCTGTTGTCAAGCTTATAAGAAACCACAAGAATTAAGGCCTTGGAGGATTTTCTAAAAATCAAGATGAAAAAGATAACATCAAGAAAAACTCGATCAACTGGTTGACATGTCACTCATCCATGGTATCACCCATTTACAGCAGCTGTTGGGCACAGTCACTGTGCAACATTGACTGTGCATTGAAGCTTGGTTGATTCAGAGAAAGGTTGGAGTAACACCGCCAGCTTCCTTAGAGTTTCCCATGTCAACAAGAAGTGAAATTGGTTTGTCACCATCCCACACAGAGGCAAATTTTCAGCAACCCACAAGAAGAAACTGGAGTCGCCAGCAATATTTAAAAAATTCCTCAGTGTAGCCAAAGGGACTTCCGATGAAGAGAAATCATTTGCCGCTTGATTCAAAAGGATCCCAAGACTGTTGCCCAGGTAACAGTTTCTTCTATGCACAGCAACAGAATATACAAATTAATTATCTTATTAGGGGGTATAAAATATGACCAAATCCACAATCAAAACCCGTTGCTTAGAAATTGCCAAGTCCACCATTTCTAATCAACCGGTTTTCAAAACGGGGTAGCCAAAAAGCAAAAAGATTTTGAAGATCAGAAACCCTGGTTTTCCATCCAAATCCTTCATTTCCAAAAAAACCCATTAAAATCACATCTCACATCAGCTCATGCTTCACTGTTAAATCCATTTCCTCTTGTCAAACCAAGAAAATATCACACCTCACCTCATAAAAACATGCAAAAAGCACCCTCTCAACACAAGCAACTATTTCCAGAAGCCAACTTTGCTGCAAAATTATTGATTTTGGACTCAGGACTTGAAGATTTCTATTGTTATTATTGATCAAAACTCCAGAAACAATACCTCAATTCCAGAGGCACCACTACACAATTCCATCCTTGATATGAACTTTCAATCATGCTTCCTCTAGCTTTTTAAAATTTCTTTCCCATGTTTCCTCAATCTTCTCCAACTGATTGATTCAAATCCAATATTTCACAACTCCTCTCAGAATCCTCAACAAGACCCATCAGTCCAACTTGCTATTGCTATGTGCCGTCTTGGATCAAATAGAAATGGTGCTTCTGTGTTCAGACTCAAGAATCTCTTCCAATTTGGCCATGGAACAATCAACCTTTACAGCTGTTATGTGATGAAGACTCTTTATCAAATACGCTCACACTTGTTATCATGGCCAACTGAAGAAGAACATATGGAATCATCCAAGGTCATGCAAGATGAAGGCTTCCCTGGATGTGTTGGCTTTGTTGATGGAACAAAAATTCCACTGAGTCAAAAGCCACCGGTGGATGGTAACCACTACTGGGATTGAAAAAACTGGTTGGATTGTTTGCATTGGTTCCACTATTTTACAGATTATGTCAGCCTACGTGATGCCAAGGATAAATCCTTCTAGCTACATGTGGTGCAAGGTATGAAGTAAGAGCGTATAGAGCTCTGGGAGGTTAATATAAAGTTCTAATTCCCAAAATATTAAGGGGAATCGTGATGTGATAAAAATAAAGGAAAATGGTAATAATTGTATTAAATAAATTATATATAATTCAAACCAGAGGGGCCTGATAAATCAGGGGTGGTTTAATCCCTCTCATTTATCTTTCATGTAAATGCAGAGGAATTAATAACCTGAAAAACTGGGGCCTGTTTGAACAGGGGTGGTTTAAATCCCAGTGGAAAAGAATGGGGAATATTCTCAAGACAGAAGGGTTATTACTTACTAGTAATAATCCTGGGACTTGAGGATATTCTGAGTGAAAACAGGAATTTTTTAGTGCTTGAAAAGGTGGTTGGTGGAGCTGGGTGTTAACTGTGGTGTTTGTAGGGAAGACAGGGCTGAAGGAATACTACTAAGGAGGTTATTTATAGAGATTGATATCTGATAAAAGCTGTGTAAGTGTCTCAGTGGTATTGTAAATCCTGAGGAGCCTTATTTGGGCGGTTTAAGAGCTCCTTGAATAGTCCTGAGATCCCTCTGGGGACCCTATTGGGCTTTTAAAGGCCAACTTGTGGGTGCTTTGACCAAGTATTGGCCCTCTTGGTGACACTACAGAGGCTTGGGCCTTTGATATAAGTCACCAAGTTAAATTTGTATTGTTTCTTATGTGTTTCTATTTATTTTATTATATTAATTTAATTACAGTCTGGTAGTATATTAGTACTGGTTTGTATTTATTAGTATCTGTGGCTTATTTGTATCTTATAATAAGCCACAGTACATTGTTTTGTACTGTTGTTTAATACTTACTGCAATTATATTAGTGTATAAAATGTTATAAAATAATATAAATGAATGTTCTAGCCCCTTTTATTACATATGTATCATATGTAATGACAATACTAGGGTGTTTTTTTGTTGCCTCTTGTATTATTCTGCAGGCTCTGTGTTGGAATTTCAAGAGGATACAAGTGTATTGGGATATTTTGACCAGAAAAAAATCTTGAGGCAAAAGACTCAAGAGGAGAAAAAGGTGGTCAAAGAGACCCAAGAAGGGTCTACTAGCTGCTAGATTGTGTGGCAGAAAGGTGCACACACTACAAGTGGTTGTATATTGTAGAGACCACAGGGATCAGGGTGCAGAGAACAGATGGTTTTGATTTCTGTCAGTCTAGTGAGTCTTTTAAGCTATCAAAACATGGGAAAGGTTGTGGGACAGAAGGTGTATGTCAGCTATGTGTATGAAACACTGGCTTAATGTCTATAAAATGCCAGGTACTATCCCTGTGCTGAAAGGTTATCTGAATAATAATTACTATTATTCTTTCTATAGTGTCCAAACTATGCACAGGGGATAACCTAAACTCCTTTTAATTGCTTATTTGGTATAAAAATTATTCAATCAGGAGAAGACTAACAGCTAACCTTACAGGTTTGGCTATATTTTCTGTCTTTTTGAGAGATAAGTAACAATAAAACTGTTACTATGCAGCTGGAAAGCACTTGAGCTGATTGGCTACTGTCAGAGGTGGTAGTCTTGAAGCAACTTCTTTATAAGGAGTAGTTCAAGGTCTAAGATGGGGAGGTTCTAAGGTAGCTTGATAACTAGTCCAGTAAACAAGGTGGTTTGGATAATAAGGGGATAACACCACTCTAAAAGTAGGAGGAGAATATTCAGGGTACTTACTAATGTGGTACTGGGTGAATATGCTGAGGATCCAATCCTAGGCCAGGAAATGGCCTCCTTTTATATTCTAGAGGTCTTCAGGGGAAGGTTCTAGAATGTTGATGTATAATCTGCTCTAATGTATTAAAATTCAAATGCATTATGATGCAATGGGAATTGTATTGGATTGAGCACAGTATTTTCTATGTCCCCATGACCTCATGAAATGTATGTATAACCAATCACATCATGGGCCAATTCATTTAATAGAACCACACTGGGAAATTACCACACACTTAGGTAATTTCTTTCTTATAAGCATAATTTTATTATTATTATATTTATGCAAATAAGCTTATTATCTCTCAGCTTTTATGACAATAATTTCTAATCCATAATTTATAATTTTCGTTCCCTTTTCTTAAAGTATCCTTATTCTATGATAAAGTACTAGAAGGAGTAGGAATTTAGTGGTGGTTTGAGTGAGCTACCCCACTTAATTTTACATTCTGAGTTGATTAATATAATTATAATGTTTTATGATGTGTTATTATTTCCATTATTATTACAGTATTTTTATTGTATTTTACAGTTTAGTCAGCTCTTAGGATACTCTGGAGTATCTCTAGGGCTGACAGTGTAACACTGAATATTCATCTGGCAGCAGAGAAATGAGTGACATGTGAGGGAAAAAGAAGAAAGTGAAAGACAATGATGATGAAATTTCAACACTCTGGTGTCTGCGTGCCATGCAGAGAGCCTTACTGGGTCCAAAATTATGCATGGGAGCTTGTATTCCAACTTTGGAGTGGGCCTTCAGTAACGCGGGTGATTCCAGCTGCGCTGACTGCGGTAGGTGGGTTTGGGGTTATTCACACTGGATTGACCCATCTCCCCCAATTTACACAACACCTCATTTCTGTGACTGGAAATGGGGTTTAAACATATATGTAAATGTATAGAAGCATAAATATGTGTAAGTACCTTTTATCTTGAAACGTACTTGCTAAAATTCAAATCCTGAATTACATAGTCAAGGTGTGAGAATTAGGGGTACCTGTAAGTGAGGTACCCTAGGTTAAATTTAGCGGAGAATTAGAATAGCAAATAATATTCTAACTTTTTATATTTGATATTATATTTTTTTTATATGTATTATTATTAATTTGTTTTCAATGCTTGTGACAGGTTGCTCTGTTATAGTAGCAAGCTGACAACAATGTCCTCAGACGCATGGCCCAGTATGACATTCCAGGTATAAAAATATAAAGCAGTTACTTGAGTGATCCTATTCAGGTGACCATTACGGCTAATTGCTAGATTCCACCAATAGTTATGAAAAATGGTACAACAAACACTATTTTTAGAATCTGATAATGTTGCTTCAGTCCCATCAAATTTCATTTTCCAGCCCTCTGCTAGCAGTCTACCAGCTGACAGTATGATACCATTCACTCCACAAACATAATATACATTAGGTATTGTTATTGTCCCTGTTGCTTTTGGAATCTTGGCAATCCCAATTCTATTTTCCGTCACATGACAATCAGAGACAGTCAGGAAAGACAACATGGTTCTGTTAGCTTTGATCCAGTTATGAAAAGCAGTGAGCCAAGTCCACTCCCTGTCTACATTGTTCTGATTGAACAGCTCCATGCTGCACACTGCGGCCTTTACAACCAAGCTCAGCTTATGCAACCAGCAGAGCTGATGATTGAGAATATCAACCAGTATCTTCAAGATGCTCTGAAGAAACCAATGTACACATGCACCATAATCCTTGACCCAAAGTTCAAAACAAATTTCTGGAAGCATCATGAAGAGTTCATTATGAAACACTATGATCTCTTGGTTGATGACATTATTCAAATTGTCAAATTGGTTGCTCAGGATTTCCACAAAAAACTTCCCTCAGATAAAGAAGGCAACCAGGATAAATCACCAGAAGCCTGTGCCCCCAACAAAGAAAACACATTCAATTCAGCATTATATAAACCCAATCCTGAGATCAAAGGCATTGTAAGGACTGTGTTTGAGTCCTTCACTGAATGCTGTCGGAGGGCATGGTGGGACAAGGCTAAGAGCCTATGGACAGTGGACAGTTCTAGTACCAAAGTGCAGGATGAATTATGTGGCTGGCCAGTAGAGAGAAGGGATCAAATTTCTCTCTATCAGTATCTACAACCAGAGTGATAATAAATGAGACCAAGAGAGAGAGGAAGGAAAGGCTTACCTAGCCAGTAGAGAGAAGGGATCAGAGTTCTCTACTGTACTAGGGAAGAGATGAGCTGAGAATAAGTACAATAATCTTGTTAAAGTCTATTGAAAGTAACTTGTGATATGTTTGTGTAAGGCTGTGAGAAGTAGGGCTTACAGGCATACAACAAAAGATTGTTTGCTATTTGAGGGAGGAAATTGAAACTAAAAGTTTCAAAGTCATCCCTTATTGGAAAACTTGCAAGAAATACTTCCCAACCCTTGCACTGATGGCATATCAATATCTTTGTATTCCTGCCACCAGTGCATCATCCAAGCATGTCTTTTTGGTGTCAGATTGTTTCATGGAAGCATTCATCTCTTAAGCCAAGGACTATAGAAGAGTTGATCTGCTTGAAAGACTGGTTTCAGACCTTTGATGGTCCTTTTTAAACCATTACAACTCTTCCTCTTTGTGCCTCAGCCATCTTCATTTTTGACTTGGAACAACTTGCTTTGTTTTTTTTTAAAAAAAAAACAAATTTTCTTAATGCAATAAACTACATGTCTCCATCTTATTGCACTGCTGGATGAAAGAGATAGTACACATGTAACAGAAATAAACATGAAATTTGAGTAAAAAAAGAAAAAAAAAAGTGTAGTGAATGCACTTGGTGCCAATGTTGGATGTGAGCAAGTCCTGTTGATCCTTAAAACACCTGGGGATTTGGGGTTCTGCTAAGGCCAGTCCTGAACCCTGAACCCCAGAGGTTGGGGCTCAGTGGTAACCCCCAAACCCCTGCTCTTGGGGTCATGCCTTAATCAATCCTTAAACAACAGAGGTAGAATCTCTTTATGTTTATTTTTTTTAGATAATAATTCATCTTTTTCTCTCCGTTATTTAGGTATTGATCACCAAACAGTCCAAATTCTCTTGGGAGTAATCACCAATTTGTTGTGCTGTTCAAGGATGAGCTGTCTTTTAACCTATAGAAAGGACCCAGGGGACCTGAATGATAACAGCCCAATGTGGTAAGCTCTCCGCACACCAATGTTGATTTCCCAGTCTCAATGAGGAAAGTGTAACAAGGAAGCTATTAACTTAGCGGGGGTAAACCTTTAGTAGAGTTTACTCTTAGCCATAGATCTAGAATCTTCTATAGCATTTTCAGAAGTAGGTATGAGTAGATTCTATAACTTAGTTTTCCTTCTAGAATGTTTGCTAGGAAATCTTGTATGCTTTATGAAGGCCTGTTGTAGTCTCAAGGAATTTTCCTTCAAGTGAAATCTTTGTTTTTTAATGCCTCTAAAAAGCAATCCATTTTATTCACACCTCAAACCACCTAAACCCATAAAATATTCAACTGTAGTAACTTAACCAGTTAAATTATCAGCATCAAACCGTAGCGTGTCCGGACCATTAGCAAGTCTCCTGGTCTGTTAGCTTGTCTACTTCCATCACCGGTTTGGATTATATATCCTAAGACCATCTCCACCACAGGAGCTATCCGGGTTGCTATATTGACTGAGCCACCTTGCCGCAGTCTTAGCAACCCAAGGCAGGGTTGCTACACACCACAAGCTACGAATATATTGTAGCTTGGAGCGGTGAAACCTTTTGGGTGCTACAGAAGCATCCTGGCTGTGTGTGGATTGAAATGACCAGGGGAGGGGTGAGATATCACATCATTCCACTGTGTGATACTTGGCCAATGGGGTGCTATTGGGTTGCTATAGTAGTTCCAGATCTGGAACTGGTATAGCAACCAAGGTATGTATGAAGATTGATATTGTAGCACCTGCGGGGTTTGGGGTGCTATATTTAGCATAGCAACCCCATATAGCAACCCCGGTGGAGTTGCTCTAAGGCTTACAGAAAGACTGGGGGTTGGGTGCGAAGAGATATTTATTCTAAATACATGACTATTAGGTTTCCACCGAACTATATCTCACTAAGTTAGGTTATGTAGATAGATAAGTACATAGTATTACATAATCTTGTCCCAGCATTCCACACCTCCAAACAAGCTTACTACCGGGCGGACAACACCCAGCAGAAAAAACCACAACCAACAACCACCAGACTGCATTAGACCAGGATGACCATCACCGATAAGAACTTAGTTCAGACGGTCCTCCTCATCGGCTCACCTCGGTCGATCAAAGATGGAACGTATACCGAACTCATCACCCGCTTCGAGAACCAAGACCCTTCGAGAGTGGTCGACAAACAGCTCTGTGACCGGATCTCTGATGGTGGTAAGTCCTACAGAGTTTTACCTGGAGAACCTACACAAGCACCTCTTTCGTACCCGGCTCTTAACCTAATCTGTTGTCTCGACGTTTCCCAGCTGCAAGCTTATCCCAGTCTCACTTCGACGCCATCCATCTCGTCGTCGATGCAAACGACTTATCCTTAGCCAATTCATCGAACTCTCCAGCCAGTTTTCTTCACTTGATCGCCACCTCGCTCAAGACACTCGGTCAGCTGACATGGGCAAGTCGATCGAATCTGAGTGACATCGAATCTGCGATCAAGCAATCCTCCTTGATGACCGACGTTCAGGTTGTTTCTAGTCCGGATGGATCCCAGGTCGGTCTCTGGCTCTCGTAGATCTAGTATGTTTTCCCTAAAATCTGACCCAACTACATCCCATATACAACAGCTCATCAGAGCGACCAAGGCAGCTCCATCTACTTCGAACTCGGTGACGATCAACTTACCAAAAAAGATGACAAAAGCATCCCTATGGTCGTTCACCACGGCTCATACCGAAATGATCGATGATTCAAGTTTGCTGACAGAAGAGGATTTGAAGAAGCCCAGCTCAACGACCGTCGAAGAATGCAACCCAAAAAAGGCCAAGAAGGCTTGCAAGAATTGCACCTGTGGACTACGCGAGTTAGATTTAGCTCAAGACGACGATCTTCCGGCTCATCTGAAAGCTCCCGGTACAAATCTTCCCTCTCAGCCAGCTGACCCCTCTAAGCTGGTCGTCAATGGATCCGCCAAAACCTTCACAAGCAGTTGTGGCAGCTGCTATCTCGGAGACGCCTTTCGCTGTTCCAGCTGCCCTTATCTCGGTCAGTCACAATCTCTTCATCTGAGCTACACTTGCAACCTTTTTTCTCCTGACTCAACTTACCTTAAACACTCGGGATTGATTTATATCTGTGCGTTCATTCACGCAGGCATGCCCGCATTCGAACCCGGCCAAAAAGTCAAGTTAACAGCGGAAATGGGGGATGACATACAGACTTAGACCTTCCAGTCTCTATTTACCTGCTATGTTTGGTCGCTGTTTCCTGTTTTTTCCTCGTCCACTTCAGTCCTCTGAAAGGTATTTCTCCCACCAAATCCCCATGATGTCCCTCGTTACATGTAACTTGTCTTCCTCTTGGTTGATATGTTGATCATACTGTCAACAACTCGCCTTTTGTTTTCTCGCTCTCGTTGCCATTGATCGTCAATTGACGAATTCGTCTCGGAATCATCTCTACTAACCTCATTGTTTTCCTCAACCCATTCATGTTTTCTCAGTCTGTATAAATAGATACGCATTGTCTTTTCTGGTGACATACAATGCTTACTCTTAACGATATTTTGTCTAAAGTACATGGACACTACAATTATGTCAATCCCGATCCGCTGCCGGTGAAGCACCAGCTCATGATGATGTGATCTTGATGGAGGAGGTTTGTATCAGTTGGGTGGTGTTGGTTCAAGCTAGGCCAGAGTCCATTTTGATGGAACTCGATCTCAGGTACTCTAGTGAGATGGAATCCGATAGATAATATTTCATGTAAATATGTAAGCTAGTGAACACAGTTTATATACATGAAATCTACGAGATAGAAGGGGCCTAGTCGAGACCCTAGCGTAACCCCTAACTGGGTTACAACACTCACCCAGCTACCTGAGTAAATCCTTTTGCCACAAAACGGGCTTTAAAACGAACTCCCAATCCATCAACGTCTGGTTTGAGAAACCCATCTACCATTCGGGGCATTCTTGTCTGGTGGTATTAAACGCACTAGCCACACTCGCATTTGCTCCAGGTTGTTTAATTCAAACATAATGGCTCGAGACCAAGAATCTTTTTCAGCTGAACGCATAGCTTGACGGAAATTTTTAGGAATTGATATAGCATAGACATGACACAGGCTAATGATTTTATCTACAATCATTTCCTGATCATGGAATTCCAGTTCCCTCGAGAAATCCCCAAGTTGTATGAGGTTCATAACAAAATCAACGGACATTTTCAATTTGAAGTTCGTTTTTTCACTAGGCATTGACTCTTTTCCACCAGTTTCCAAGGATATAAATTGGGACGGGCTTGGAAAGCCGGTTGGCGAGGTGCTGGTCATTGTTTGATAAGAGGATTGTGTTATTGAGAGAAACAGGGAAAGAAGAAATAGAAGAGACAGGAGAATCATTGGAATTGATTGTTGGAAGCTTATGTGGAGAATAAGGAGAGGTAGACAGTAACAAAGACTCTTCAGAAAAAACAGCAGGATAAGAAACAGAAGGAGAGGAAAACAGTCCAGTTTTTTGGTGTCGCATGGCGTTCCTGACAGAGTCAGTTGGAAGTCCAACAGCTGCTTGTAATAGTTTGCAGGGTAAAACCCATCTATTTTTAACCCTATCCATCACACAGGTACTCCCTGACGGTTGAATATCTCAAACACATCACTGCAATCGTCATATAGAACAGTGGCATCAGATTTCCGGAGTGCAGCCATGGATAGTAAAGTAGATCTGGCTTGCTCACAGTAGAGTACGCCCTTGATCACTATCATTCGTCCGTCCTCTGACTGGAATTTGAGGTTTCCAATCCCAGTAATACAGGATTGTTTTCCGGCGGTAGCTACCGATAAAGAGGTTTAGACAACAGTCGGAAATCATGGAGGAAATCTTGCAGGCCAGAGAAATGATGGGTGGCCCCCGTATTAAAAATAACAACTGGACTCACCAAATCTTCCCCAAGAGACATTTTCCGGAAGTCAATGTCATCTGGGACATCCCCAATCTCCCTGATATTAGCCGACGCCCCCCCCTGTTGAGTTGGACGGTTGATTTTGCTGCTTTTGATGTTGGTTACTGTATTGGGGTCAATAGAGATCCGCTAATCTTCTGGCTTGCTGTTGAAAATGGGACGGGGGGGGTAGTTTGGTTGGTCAAAGTTGGGTGTTCAGTGTAGAGCAAGCCGACAAATGTTGCTTGCATCCTCTGGCCGGAAGATTGGGTCGTTGGAGCACCCGGTCCCGAAGCTCTTTGCTGTGTCGGTTCTTGACGCGTCTTAGAAGGAAAGTCCCTCGGATAATGATCTGCTGCCCCACACTGCCAGCACCTATTTGCCGTAGTCGCAAAAAATTCCAAAGCATCTGGCCAGCTCGTTTCAGGAATGTCGGTGAGAAACGCTTCGAAGTCAAAATCGTCGACAGACGACAAAGATAACATCAAAGAAGGAACTTGCGGGGCCGAAATTGATTTTACTTGGTGATCATCTGTATCTTTCCACTTTTGCACCTCAAATTTCAGAACGGTCTCAAACAGATTGTTTTGCAGAGAGTTCTCGATCTGTGTTCAAAGTCTTTCCTGAATGGTAACACCGACTTCATCACCGCCGACTGGAAAATAAAACCAAATGATACATTGGAGCTCATCCTAACATTTAGCCGGTTTAACTTGGTGTAGAGATCCTTAATATGTGTAACCACGGTTGTTGAAGATTCTTCCAGACCTATTGTTATTGCCTTGAAACAGTGGAACACATTCATCTGCGCTGCTCGCGAGATGACTGTGAACTTCTTCTTCAGTGTTTGGTAGATCTCCAAGGTTGTCGTAATGCATTGAAGTTCCGGAACAAGAGTTTGATTCACACCCGCCAAAATCACCAATCGTCCTATCTTTTCAAAAGTTGTATTGGTAGATGGTTTGAGAGAAGTGTGACCGCCCAATTTCCAACAAGTCCTTGCTCCACTGGTTGAAGTTTGAACCATCCTCCAGGAGCAGATTATCTTGCTTCCACCTTGAGTTGATACTGGAAACCGTTTGGCTGATGAGTTTGGTCTGCTCCAGCTGTAACTTTGCCGCTAAGAAATCGTGTTGATCCCTGTCGATTTTGAGCGTTGGCTTTCATCGTATTCGGCAAGAGCTGATCCGCATTGACAACATTTGATGATCCTTGCCTTGGGTGTTGGGTTGATATCCCCAAAGATGTCAAATTTTACTGCCTGTTAGCCACATTTGCCGCCGCAATTGCTTGAGAAAATGGTGTTCCGCGTAGAGTCTCATTGCTGATCTGCCCACAGTTTTCTGGTTGAGTACCTTCCTCCCTATCCGCCTCTGTTCCCGACTCTCCATCTGTACCAGAGTTGACTGAAGGAGGTGCTGATTGATTCCAAACGTTCCGGTTTGCCCTCGACATAACGGTTCACAGGTAGAGTGATAGAAACACCACAGATGATCGTGAAAGTAAATCACTCACCACAACTCTGTGGATTATTTAAGTTTTAAACTCTCAGAAAGAAAATAGAGGGAGTAGGTCCGAGAGTAGATAAAATAAAACTTTCTGCACTGGAGATAGAGGCGCCACTATCTCCGTAATACGTACATGGCTGTCTACTTAGCTTAATTGTCAAACTATATCTCTCTCTTTCCAGGAAAGATAATAGGGGAACAACGGTAGAATAAAAAACAGAGATCAATCCACAGTGTTGCGACGAAGCGACACACCCCAACAAAAATCCAGACAATTATACTCTAAGCTGATAAACCGTACAGTTGGGAACACCACCGGTTTGAATTGGTGATTTTGCAAATTGATATAGATGAAAATTTTAGAGGTGAGATATAGAGATTTTGTATAGTGAGATTATTAGAGTTTTAAGGGCTCATAACCTATTGTGGTATAAACACCAAGTGAGATAGATTGTAATGATAGATCACTCTCACCCACCTCCAGACACTTCCAAGGTGGGTGCACATGGTGTTCTGCGGCGAAGTCAAGAGCATGTAACAGTGTTAAAAAATTTTGGCTTGCAAAGGGCATTCCCTTAGTTATATGTAGATATATACATACACTATATATTAGCATATCATTGTACAAGATACTTATATTGAATTTCTCATTCCTCTAAAAGACTCTTCCTTGGATGTTGGTGACCCTCTTCTTTTCCTCACTCTTTTTTATTCTTTTTTCACTGACATCCCAGGTAAGTTAGAATAACATAACAAACCTTTTTTTCTATATTATTTTATTATTATATTTTACATTTTTCTCTGTTATTTATATACTAGCTATAAGAAATATGCTCTCTTTTATTCTTTTTTCACCGACATACCAGGACAAGCTGCTACAGAAATTGCATTGAAGCTTTCTTGTTTTTTTTTTTTTTTTTTTTTTTTTTTTTTTTTTTTTCTTTTTTTTTTTTTTTTTTTTTTTTTTTTTTCAAAGATTATTTGAATTCAATTTTCTAATTCAAATTATCTTTGAACTGAGTTGAACAGACTTCAAAAGCACTTTGAAGTGCCATTACCATTGAAGTGATTTTGAAGGTCATTCAAATTCATTCCAAAACTGACTTGAATGTCCTTCAAATTCACTTCAATGGTGATTGTCCCTTGAAGTGACTTCAAAGGAGGATCAAAGTCCATCCAAGATCATCACCGGATCTCATGTTAGAGATCCTCTCCAAGCCCTGCACACTTCAACATGGCTCCTACATGTGTGAAGTGTGCAGGAGGACAGGCAAGGTGATCAGTCACCACTGCAGGGGTGACTGATCACCACTGCAGGGGTGACTGATCACCACTGCAGGGGTGACTGATCACCACTGCAGGGGTGACTGATCACCACTGCAGGGGTGACTGATCACCACTGCAGGGGTGGCTGATCACCACTGAAAGGGTGATCAGCTAGAGGGGTGATCAGTCACCCTTCCAGCAACAGTGGGCCGCTACGCTAAGCTACGCTATTTGACCTCTAACTGTTAGTGTAGCGGTTATTTTTTTTGCCAGAAAATTTGTAGTGTTAGCTGGCGCTACACTCCAATAAACTAACAGTTAGCGTATAAGAAATTTTTCAGCCAATTTTTTTGTAGTGTTAGCTTTGGAAAATAACCGCTACGCTAACAAGTAGCGTATTTTTTTTTCCGCTAACACATATTGGAGTTCCCATTAGCGTAGCAGCATCAGATCTACCCTACGCTACGCTAAATGTTAGCTGTTAGCTGAATTTTTTCCCGCTAAATGTTAGCTGTTAGCTGATTTTTTCCCACTAAATGTTAGCTGTTAGCTGAATTTTTTCCTGCTAAATGTTAGCTGTTAGCTTAATTTTTTCCCACTACACTATGCTCAAATAGTGCAAAGTGTTGGCCCACAGCCAGCTCAGTGAACAGTCTGAACATAATTTTTTGGGTGGATTACATCCCTGCTTGTTTTACCAATAGTTGTGGTGATGTGCTTGGGCAAAGAAAATGATGTGGGAACGTTGAAAGTTTTTCCCCGGCACAAATTGACTTGCATTGAGGCTGTGATTATTTTAAATTAATATTTTCATGAATCCTGTTGAAGAATTTCTTTTCCAGCTTTACTCGCTTCCTTTGAGTTAAATAAGCGTTTCTTCTCATTCTATGATGGGCATTCTGATTACTGTTCTGGGCAATTTCCATATGAGCAAGATGTGTTATTCAATTGAAATTTGTCTAGGCAGTAACCATATTTCCCAAAGCAATGAAAGAAATGCATATCCAAACATTTGAAAGATGAAAAAAAAACAGAAATAATCTGTTTTAACTCCTGTACTTGTGCAACTACATCAATCAAAACAGCTTATTTGTGTTTTTTTTTTTTTTTTTTAATTTCTATTGTTATGTTTTTTTTTTTTTTTTTTCAAAAAAAAATTGTTTGTTTCTTTTCCATTTTTTCTCTTTCCAATGTTTGGATATGCATTTCTGTCATTGCTTTGGGAAATATGGTGACTGCCTGGACAAATTTCAATTGAATAACACATCTTGCTCATATGGAAATTGCCCAGAACAGCAATCAGAATGCCCATCAGAGAATGAGAAGAAATGCTTATTTAACTCAAAGGAAGCAAGTAAAGCTGGAAAATAAATGCTTCAACAATATTCATGAAAATATTAATTTGAAAGAATCAACGCCTCAAGAAAATAAATGTTTGCTATACTCCCACAAGTATAGCACTAAACTAACAGTTACTGGAGCGCTAAACTAACAGTTAGTGCACTGCAAAAGGGCACTACGCCACCAGTTAGTGTAGCTGAAAAGAATTCTACACTAACAGTTAGTGTAGCTGAAAAGAGCGCTACGCTAACAGTTAGCGCAGCTGAAAAGAGTGCTACGCTAACTGTCAGCCTCCCTGATGCCAAGGACAAGTCCTTCTAGCTACAGGTGGTGCAAGGATAGATGGAAAGAGTACAAAGACTCTGGGTAAGGTAAAAAAGGTGCAATTCCCAAAAGATATGGGGGAATTGTGCCGTAAAAATTTAGAGAAAAAGGTGGTAATAATTATATTAAATAAATTTAATATAATTAAAACCAGAGGGGCCTGATAAATCAGGGGTGGTTTAGATCCCTCTAAGGTATCTTACAAATAAATTGCAGAGGATTTAGGTACCTGGAACACTGGGGCCTGTTGGAACAGGGGTGGTTTAATCCCAGGAAAGGAAAGTGGGGAATATCTTCAAGAAAAGGGTTATTACTTACTAGTAATAAACCTTGAGGGATCTTGGGGATATTCTGGGTGAAACTGGACAGTTTGAAGCGCTTGGATGGATGGATGGTGGAGCTTGATGGGCACTGTGAAGTTGTTGGGGAAGACAGGGCTAAAGAATAACTACTAAGAAGCTTACCAGACTGTGTTATAAAGATGTGTATCTAATAATAAGTGGGTAAGGTTGTTAGTGGGTATTGGGAAGCATGAGGAGCCTTCTTTGGGCGGTTGAAGAGCTCCTTAAATAGTCTAGAGTTCCCCCTGGGGACCCTGGAGGTATTATTGGCCAACTTGTGGGATCTTTGGACCACATTTTGGCCATTTTTGCTTTCTTGGTGACGCTTCAGCAGCCCCTGCTTTGAATACACGTCACCAATTGATTTTATTAATGTATTTTATTATTATTTACATATTTATATTGTCTTACAGTCTGTGGTACATCAGTACTGGTTGTTATAGATTTAATACTAGTGGCTTATTTGTATTTTATAATCAGCCACAGTATTGTTTGTACTGTTTGTTTAGTCAGTATATTTTTATTTATATGTATAAATAATAATACAATCTAATATATTAATGATTTTATCCCCAGTAACCTTTATTACATATGTAACATATGTAATGAGGTCACTGGGGCGTGTTTTTACTGATTTGGGTGTACCTGAGTGACTGTGGAGTCCGCGTGCCAGCTGAGAGCCTGTAAGGGGCTTAATGCTTGCGCGGGGGCTTATATCCCAACTTTGGCGCGGGCTTTCAGTCACGCGGGTTGAACTTCAAGTTCTGCGGACTGCAGTACGCGGGGTTTGAGTAAAACACGGTGTATTTACACTATCTCCCCTAATTTACACAACACCTCATTTCCGTGACTGGAAATGGGGTTTAAGCATATGTATTTACACATATAAGCATTTAATTGATGTAAGTGCCTTTTATTAAAGGTACTTGCTAATTCTTGTATGCTAATTTACATAGTGAGGGAGTGAGAATTAGGGGTACCTGTGAGTGAGGTACCCTAGGTTAATTTTAGTGTAGATTCAGAATATCAAATAATATTCTAACTATTATTTGACATTATATATTTTTTATAATAATTTTTGTAGGAAACTTGTGACAGGTTGCTCTGTCATAGTAGCAAGCTGACATTCCCTACCACCAAGATAAGTCTCCCGGAAAAAAGTAAGTTTTCAACTAAAGATAAGGTTAAAAAAATTCAAGAGGACCTCTTGGATGCCCTGTAAATTCTCAGATGAATTGCTCCATCTGGGATATCATTTTCAGGTAACCACTCATCTTTGTCTGCTGATTGGTTCCCATATCTGACAAGATAAAGTCTTGTATCTTTTCCCTGTATCCTTTCTTTTTTATCTTTCAGGATTTTATGTACTTTCAATTGTCCAGAAGGTGGAACCTCCATCAGGGGAACTGGTTGTTGAGTGACTGGTTCATCTTCAGTTCTAGATTGGTACTGTTTTACCAGACTGACTGGGAATACTGGATGTTTTCTTGATAGTTCCCCTGTCAGTATGACTTCTACAGCATTTTTTCCATGAAGTTGTTTAATGGTAAAGGGACCTATAAAAGGGGGCTTTAGTTTCCTGCTAACTCCCAAGTTGTTGAAGTTAATAGTGGACAAAAGGACCTTATCTCCTATTTTAAACTCAGGTTCTTTGTAGCTTTTATCCCATCTCCCTTTGTTGTATTCTACTGCTTCCTCCACGCATTTCTTAGCATGTTGTTGGGTCAGATCTAACATTTTCTTGAAATCTAGTGCTGTTGGATGCAGGTGGGGTAATTTATCATTCAAAGTGTCTTTGGGCATGCGTGGTATCCATCCTCTTTCCAAGACATATGGAGCTTCTTTGGTGGAGGAATGTTTACTGCTATTATAGGCAATTTCTAATGCTGGTAGTAGACTAACCTAATCATGAGTGTATCCATCATGATTCTTAAATTCAAATCCAAAGGAGCAGAATCTACGTAAGATGTCTTCTAGAGTTTGTATCATTCTTTCTGCTAGTCCATCAGTCTGAGGGTGATAAGCTGTGGAAAAAGCTAATTTGGTACCAAGCATGTCATGTAGGATTCTCCAGAATTCTGATGTGAATTTGGGATCTCTATCACTAATTATAATTTTGGGTATACCTACATCAGCCATAATCCTATTCCAAAATAACAGGGCAACTTCCATGGCAGTATCATCTTTATGGTTAGGTATGAACCTGGCTCTCTTGGAGAATCTGTCTGCAACTACTAGTACTGAGTTATATGAGAAGGATCCTCCTGGGGGTAGGCCTGTTACAAAGTCCATGTTTATGATTTCCCACTTTTCAGTTGGTTCAGATATTTTCTGCAGGAAGCCAAATCTCTTTCCAGTTTGCTTATTGCCTTTCTGACACGCATCACAAGATTTGATATAGTTGTGTACTTGTTCTTTCCAATTGATCCACCATGCTGTATATTTAATTCTCTCCACTGTTCTTTCTTCAGAAAAGTGTCCAGAATTAACATTATCATGGCATTCTTTCAGAATGTTATCAATTTGGGAAGGGTCACTTAGCACTAGTACACTTGAATGCCTATTCCTGAAATATAGAAGGCCATCTAGGAGACTGAACTTTCCAAGTTTATAATTTTTGGCTAATTCTTCTGGTAGACTGGCTATTAGTTCTGGTGAGCTGTTGTCATTTCTAAGTATGTCTACTAGTTTTAACAACTCAGGGTTCTTGTCATAGCTATTCTGGACTAATTCATAAAATGCATCATCTAAGTCACACACATGAATTCCTAGGATGGGAAATATGTCCTCATCTTCTGGGCCATAAGCAGGATTATCTGGGTTATTAGGCAAGGCCCATCTACTCAGTCCATCTGCATTTTTGTGTTTGGCTCCTGACTTATGAATAATAGTCATATGTCCTCTATACTGTTGAATTGCAATTTGCCATCTGAGCATATGTCTATTAGGGTTTTCATATTCATCAAGGTTCTTACAGCTGTGCAGTCAGTTACCACTAGGAAGTTAGATCCTTCAAGATAGTAATGTAACTTTTCTAGAGCCCATACCAGTGCTAAACATTCCATTTGACTTGCTCCATATTTCTTCTCAGTACTCTTGATTTGTCTTGAGATGAATAGAATGGGTTTCTCTGCAGGTTTATCCTCTATTATGAATTCCTGATGAAGGGCTGCTCCTAAACCATCTAAACATGCATCAATATACAGTATAAATGGTTTGGTATAGTCAGGTTGAGCCAAAACTGGTGCAGTGGTAAGGAGTCTCTTTAACTCTTCATAATTTTGTACTCTATCATAGGTCATTTCAAATATTGTATCATGATTACAGAGTGCGTAGAGGTTTTTACTTACATTTGCAAAGTTGGGGACATGTTGGCGGTAATAACTACAGAAACCTAGAAATGACATGATTTCTGTTCTATTCTGAGGCATGGATTTCATTAATACTGCTGCTACTTTATTTTGGTCTATAGCTAGAGAAAGACCTGAGACTACTCTTCCTAGTGCTTTAAGTTCTCCATATCCAAAGTTACACTTTTTGATGGACATTTTTAATCCTGCTTTTATGGCAGTTTGGAGTACTATATTGATCTTTTCTAGGTGAGTTTCCCAGTCATCAGAGTAAATGATAATGTCATCTATATATAACATCATCCAGTTTTGTCTAATGAATGAGCCAAAAATGGAGTCCATCATTCTTTGGAAGTGTGATGGTGCATTCTTTATGCCAAAAGGCATTCTGAGGTATTCAAAAATCCCTAGGTGACATATAATCCTCAGGAATTTCCTACTCTCAGGAGCTATGGGGATCTGATGGAACCCTTTCAGTACATCCATAGTGGTAATATACTTGGCCTTAGATAAGTTATGTAATGAATGGTATATCCTGGGGATAGGATAGTAGTCAGGTCTGGTGCAGTTATTCAGAGCACGGAAATCTCCCACCATTATTGACTTTTCATTATGCCAGGCAATTATTACAGGTGTGGTTACTTCTACCTGTTCATTATGTCCAACTTTTCTCAGGACTTTGAGTTCTTGTAGCTCTTTGATGTGTGTTTCCAGAGCTTCTCTTGATTTGGGGCTGGAGGGGTAGGGTGGTCTCCTCAACTGTGGGGGATAAGGTTTGTCAATATTAAGTTCCAATTTCATGTCATGGCCTTTGATGTTACCAATTGGTTCTTCTGTGGTACAGAAAGCTTCTTTATGTTCAAAACAAGTTTTCAACACCTCCAATTTTTGTTTCTCACTTAATATGTCACTGACAGCAGCTTGTGATAAATATTCTTTCTGAAAAGATAGTAAATCTTCTTGGATTTCAACATTGTTAATGACATCTGGTATCTTGATGTTAATGTTGCAGATTTGGAATTTTCTTTTCCAATCACCACCAATAGTGTAGAATCTATCTTTACTCTGGAAAATATCTATACCATACATACAGAAAGCATCATTACCTAGGATCAGGTAATCACAGACTGCATCTTGTAACACTACAAATTCAACAGATAACCTGAGGGATCCTTTAGAGTGAGGAAATATTAGAGGTATGGACACTACTCCAATAGGTTTCATGGCTGAGTTGCAACTACTGAACTTGGATTTTGGCATGGGCATTAAGTTATCTCTCCATCTGGGGTAACATTCATCTAGAAAGGTACTACTGGCACAGGAACAGAAAGCTCCTACGTCAAGGAGGACTCTTATTTCTTTGTTGTCAAACAAGACAGTAGTATAACTAGTTTTCCCCATAGTGTAACTCATACCAGCTTCAGGTTTATTGGTGAGTAACTTTGCGTCAGATATATGGCCAATCTTCATGGAGGGATCCCATTTTTGTGGTAAATTAGAATCACCATGTATAGCATTAATGGATAATTCATCCCCAATGTCAGCTTGGATAACTGAGATTCTCATCAAGTCTTCTTCAGCAGGTTCATTCATGACTATTTCAAACTGGGAATGGGTATCTTCTTCAGTTTCTGATGGGGTGTTCATTACTACCATATTTACTCTTTTACGTATATTGGTACATTCATTTTTCCAATGACCTTTCTCTCCACACTTGAAACACTCAGGAGTAGCAGTTTTCTTGGGGATTTCAGTTGTGGGGTTAACCTTGGTGGATTCTTTTTGGAACTCTTTTCTCTCAGGGATGTTACTTCTGACGTACTTCTTATTCCATCCATTAAGTACCACCATTTCATTTAATACACTACTGAATTCTGTCAGATCTACATCTAGTGAGGGGAATCTACATCTCATTATACTCTCAAGATTTCCTTTACATTGACTCAGTAATCTGTTGTTGGCCTCTTCATCAGAGACTCTGTCATACACACACTCAATTCTTCTTCTTTGTTTCAAACACCATTCAGAAGCTGTCTCTGTGGTTGGATCAAAGTAATCTTTTTCAAAAGCCTGGCGCTTTTCATTTTTCCAAATTCTAGTACCAAACTGGGCTTTGATTAATTCTTTCCATACTGACCAAGATTGGTGTCCTACAGCTTTACTTTTAGTAATAAACCAAGTAGAAGCCATCCCTTCAAATAGTACAGTAAGTCTTGATGTGATGACTTCATCATCAGCTTGGTAAGTTCTCACTATATGATCAATGTACTCTATAAAACTCATGTGGTCATATTCTCCTTTGCCATCAAACTTGGGCCAATCTTTTAATGGAGGCATTAGTTTGTGTATAGCAGTCATATCAGAGTTTATGTAAGGAGTGGACATTCTGGTATCTTTGGTCATAGGTCTGTTCTGCATGAAAGGATTGTTATACCTAGGTTGGGCACTATTGGTATTGGGGGCGCTATGTTTTTCTTGAGGGACAATGTTGGGACTCAAGTATTGGAGATTCTTATATGGATTGTTTTGTTTCTCCTCTTTGTTATAATAATTAGAATTAATATTGATGTGAGGAGCTTCATCTCTGTCAAGATACTTGGTGGGTTTACTATCAGGTACCTTGTCACCATACTTGTTCCAATTGTTTGTTGCTTGGTTAACCATCTCTTCTTCACTGTATGAACTGCTGGGTCCTTGAGGCTCATGGTATTGTGGATTTATTTTCTCCTCTTTCAAGGATTCTATACCTGAGATGATAGTTGTTAATTTTGAAATTACATTGTCTTTTAATTTCAATGATTCAATTTCAGAGGTAAGGACAGATAATTTATTGTTTACTTGTTCCTCTAGTTTCTCAAATTTTGTATTAAAATCACCAGGAAAAAAAAGTTGGCACCTCTATGGAGGTGCCTTTGCTTATCTCTTACCTATCCTCAGCATATCAACACTGTATCTTGACTGTATCCCCCACTTCAACAGAATGTATCAATGAGGTATCTTGTTTTCACATGACTGCTCCAAAGTTGAAGTATTTCCATATATTTAATTAATAATTTTTCAAATGGTAAGTAAATCCCCGATAAACTTCATGAAATTTGACTAGTGATCATGAAAAACCACAAGGAGGGGAATTCACTGTATGTCTCCATTTGTCCCCCACATGTTACGTCTTGCTAACTCAACTTTGATCTTCAGCGCTTGATACAACAACATGTCGCCACCCTGATAGGGTCAAAAAGCAAAACTCTACCTCATCATGATGAAGAGGAATTGCGCATGGATATTGATGATCAGGTGGAGGATCTCTTGAGTGATCCAGACTACCCGTATCCTCATGGTCCTGGTCATCCATCCGCTACCCCTGAAACATTGGCCATCATGCGCAGGATGATGACTGCCACCGGAGTTCATTCCTTCCGCCCAACTTTCAACCAACCAATCAACAGTCCTGATAATGAGCATCTGCTTGATCTGGCCGTGAAGAAATTTGTTGAGCTGGTCAAATGCAAAGAGTACACTGGAATTGTTCCCAAAGGTCTGAAAGAGGAAAGCATCCAAAATGCCATTCATCTCCATGTTACCCAGCGACTCAGTAGACGGTCAGTTTTTTCCTGATGCTTTGTTTACCTATCATATTGATTCACTTCTCCTTACTAAACAAATTTCATCAGGTATCAACAAGAGAATAAGTGGTCCAACAGTCAACAAGAATCACAAGACAAGACTGCTTGGCGCACCTCTAGATTGGTTAATGTAAGCAAAAATTGAATTGACTGCTTAAATATATTCCTGGACTAAAAAAACCAAACTTTTCTTGCAGCTACAACACACCCAAATTGAAACCTTAAGCAAGTATCAAAAGCTTTTGGGCCTTGTTCCAATTGTTGAAGGCGCATGCAGTGACAATGATACCAATGATGAAGTATCTCAAATGATCCAAATTGCTTATTCAAAAAGAAATCCCAAAAAATGCACCGTTTGATCAATCCCATGGCAACATCACAAAATTTCTCGCATGATGCGTAAAATTGATGATTTGAAGGCTGCTATGATAGCAGCAACCCCGAAAGGCCCTTCTAGTGCTGCGGCCCGGGAGCGTCGGAATGTTTCTTTGCCAATTGAAAGCAAGCTCAAACCACCATCCAATTTTCCAAAGGCATGCTTTGATTGTGAATGGCTTGACTCCCTCACCGAGCATCAAAGATCTGCTTTGAAGTTGCGCTCAAAACCTGACATTAGAGCCCTGGTTAAGGAACTTGAGGAGATGGTCCCCGGAAATTAGTTCTCATTTATAATCATATTTCTTCCTCGTACATAAATAATTTATTTGTAAAAAATCGGAGATGGTCCCTGGAAATTAGTTCTCATTTATAATCACATTTTTCCTTGTACATAAATAATTTCTTTGTAAAAACTCCTGTACATACTTGATTGTAATTGTATCTAATTTAACCTATCAAAATTTATCAAATCTAACCAACGCTTGACTCCGAGAAATATAATTCAACAAAAACTGTGAATCAGAGAAATGGGAAATGAGTTGATAACAATTGAAACAATTGATTACACATGGAGTTCCTGATAGAGATGGTAACGCTGCCACATGAGGAAAAAAAAAAAAAAAAAAAAAAAAAAGGGGAAAAATTGAAAAGTTGATCAATATACCTGATTTTTTGATCAATATACCCTGAGGAAAAATGAACAATCTTTGTAGTGAAAGATGGTGAGGGGAAGAATGAAGATAAAATGAAGCAATTCACAACTGTCAGGTCAAAACTGATGCAGCTTGATTTTAGTAACAGTTATTCCAACAAACTCCAAATCCTGGATAATAAATTAAATATATATTGGTTATTGTGAATTGATCATAGCTAATAGGCGTAATTCTATATTTATCCTGAAAATTCCATGAAAAAAGAACTTAAATTTGAGTGGACTTCAACTAATCATCCACAGGACCTGCATATTTAGTTCTTCAATGGTTAAAATTG
The DNA here is from genome assembly GCA_007896445.1 of Puccinia hordei. Taxonomy (NCBI): domain Eukaryota; kingdom Fungi; phylum Basidiomycota; class Pucciniomycetes; order Pucciniales; family Pucciniaceae; genus Puccinia; species Puccinia hordei. The sequence continues at coordinate 260,667 of RDRW01000009.1, forward strand.
GTCAATTTCGACCTGAAACTGTGTTTGGTTTTCTAATCATGGATTCTGATGGAATTTGAAGCTAGAAATTTCAGTAAAATGTCACAAATTTTCCAAAATATGACTGAAGTACCTCTATCCAAATGCATTCTATGGGTATTCCAAATTACTAAGGAATCAGGGACTGCTTAATAGCGGTTTCTCTGTTCCATGCAAAATTGAGATATTAAATTCCATGATTCATCAATTTGGTGGAAATAGTTACAATGGACAAACAATATCCTCTATGTCAAATAATGGCCTCCAAGCTCAGCTGGATTGTAATATCAACCATGACTTCAAATGATGAAACAGCTTCCTTAAGAAATTGAAACCAATGTCTTGCTTGGTATATATGGGATATGGTATCCAATTTAGTATCCTAAATAAAATGTAATTCAAGTTTGACAATTGGTGGTTTTTCTGGGGGCGTTGATAAACGCACGCCAACGGCGCACGCCAACGCCAACCCGCACGCCAATTTTTTTTTGGCGTGCGGGGCCTACACGCCATTTTTTTTTGGCGTGTAGGGTTTACACGCCAAAAAAAAAGGGCGTGTGAGACCCACACGCCAAAAATGGGGGCGTTGATAAATGCACGCCAAGCGCGCACGCCAACGCCAACCCGCACGCCAATTTTTTTTGGCGTGCGGGGCCTACACGCCATTTTTTTTTGGCGTGTAGGGTCTACACGCCAAAAAAAAAGGGCGTGTGAGACCCACACGCCAAAAATGGCGTGTGGATCCCACACGCCAAAAATGGCGTGTGGATCCCACACGCCAAAAATGGCGTGTGGATCCCACACGCCATTGTTTTTTTGGCGTGTGGGCCCCGCACGCCAAATAAAATTGGCGTGTGGGCCCCGCACGCCAATTGTTTGGCGTGCGCTCTCACACGCCAAACAATTGGCGTGTGGGAGCGCACGCCAAACAATTGGCGTGCGGGGCCCACACGCCAATTGTTTGGCGTGCGGGTCCCCCCTCGCTCACATAATCGAGTGGGAGGGACCACTCGATTACGTGAGCGAGGCCGGCTGACGAGGTTATACAACCTCGTCAGCCGGGAGGACTTCCTCCCGGCCGGCGAGGCTATACAACCTCGTCGGCCAGGAGGAAGTCCTCCTGGCTGACGAGGTTGTATAACCTCGTCAGCCGGGAGGACTTCCTCCCGGCTGACGAGGTTATACAACCTCGTCAGCCAGGAGGAAGTCCTCCTGGCCGACGAGGTTGTATAGCCTCGTCGGCCGGGAGGACTTCCTCCTGGCCGACGAGGTTGTATAGCCTCGTCGGCCGGGAGGACTTCCTCCTGGCCGACGAGGTTATACAACCTCGTCGGCCAGGAGGAAGTCCTCCCGGCCGGCGAGGCTATACAACCTCGTCGGCCAGGAGGAAGTCCTCCTGGCTGACGAGGTTGTATAACCTCGTCGGCCGGGAGGAAGTCCTCCCGGCCGACGAGGCTATACAACCTCGTCGGCCAGGAGGACTTCCTCCTGGCTGACGAGGTTGTATAACCTCGCCGGCCGGGAGGAAGTCCTCCCGGCTGACGAGGTTATACAACCTCGTCAGCCAGGAGGACTTCCTCCTGGCCGACGAGGTTGTATAGCCTCGCCGGCCGGGAGGAAGTCCTCCCGGCTGACGAGGTTGTATAACCTCGTCAGCCGGCCTCGCTCACGTAATCGAGTGGTCCCTCCCACTCGATTATGTGAGCGAGGGGGGACCCGCACGGCCGGCCTCGCTCACGTAATCGAGTGGTCCCTCCCACTCGATTATGTGAGCGAGGGGGGACCCGCACGCCACACAATTGGCGTGCGGGGCCCACACGCCAATTTTATTTGGCGTGCGGGGCCCACACGCCAAAAAAAAATGGCGTGTGGGAACCACACGCCATTTTTGGCGTGTGGGTCTCACACGCCCTTTTTTTTTGGCGTGTAAACCCTACACGCCAAAAAAAAATGGCGTGTAGGCCCCGCACGCCAAAGAAAATTGGCGTGCGGGTTGGCGTTGGCGTGCGCCGTTGGCGTGCGTTTATCAACGCCCCAAAAATGGCGTGTGATTCCCACACGCCATTTTTTTTTGGCGTGTGGGCCCCGCACGCCAAATAAAATTGGCGTGTGGGCCCCGCACGCCAATTGTGTGGCGTGCGGGTCCCCCCTCGCTCACATAATCGAGTGGGAGGGACCACTCGATTACGTGAGCGAGGCCGGCCGTGCGGGTCCCCCCTCGCTCACATAATCGAGTGGGAGGGACCACTCGATTACGTGAGCGAGGCCGGCTGACGAGGTTATACAACCTCGTCAGCCGGGAGGACTTCCTCCCGGCCGGCGAGGCTATACAACCTCGTCGGCCAGGAGGAAGTCCTCCTGGCTGACGAGGTTGTATAACCTCGTCAGCCGGGAGGACTTCCTCCCGGCCGGCGAGGTTATACAACCTCGTCAGCCAGGAGGAAGTCCTCCTGGCCGACGAGGTTGTATAGCCTCGTCGGCCGGGAGGACTTCCTCCCGGCCGAAGAGGTTATACAACCTCGTCAGCCAGGAGGACTTCCTCCTGGCCGACGAGGTTGTATAGCCTCGCCGGCCGGGAGGACTTCCTCCTGGCCGACGAGGTTGTATGATTGTTCATGGAAAAAGAATGAGATTTTTCAAATCATGTGAATCATTTCTAACCAAAGTTGATATTATAAAATGACAGATGGAAGCTGAAAAGGTAATCTATAAATACAAGACCAGTGTCAACCATTCTTTGATAATAAGTAATCTTGGGTCTTAGTTGGAAAAAAAGAGTGTGATGATAGGAGGTGAGATCAGAAGGCTTCCAGAACTAATTGGTAAGAGATATGGTAAGAAATATATCATCAAGCCAATCATCATGATTTTCAATTTCTTGCTCTTTCTCAGTAATTTTTCATAACTTACCGGAGGACTTGACATGGTTTTTGAAAATTATCTAAAGTATCATCTAAGGATAATCTAGGATTCAGAGCAGTAACACCAAAACAGGATGGTATACATATTTCAACAACACCACGAAATTATACAGGAGATTTGATAACCAAGAGGGCTTTTCCATGCGGGAAGCTTCCAAGTAAATGACTTAAGCTGTTTTTGTGGATATTTAAAAATTCTCATGTAATTGAATGGCCAAATTTCATTAGGATCAATAACATCTTTTCTCTTACAATTCTTTTTGGGACTTGACAGGGATACATTTAAGCAGATTTGAAGAGAGAATCAAAAAATAAATTGATCCCCACCTGAAATCTTGTTGTGTCTCAATTAAATTATGTGTTAGGTTAAATTTATTGAGACAGAAATGAGAGATATAGTCTATATCGAATTAATAGGAGGTTGAAATGGTGATTCTCAAATGGATATTAACATATGTGGGGGAAAAAATGATCCTACACCTGGAAAGTGTTTCCTGATTCCAACTAGGGAATTCAATTTGATTTTAGAAAAATCTATATAACATATTTATGAATGTGCAATGTGGCACCAAAATTGATGGAATAATCTTTTGTTGATTTTTTGCAGAATTCAAGGCCCACATTCCATAGATGCTTTTTGATAGGAGATTTTTACGCTTGTGTTCTTAGTTCAACTTGCACTTACCATAATCACAAATAATCTGATGAAGGAAAAAGAATATGATATCACTGTTTTTCTGAAACTTGTGAACATGGAGGAAGTAAAAAAATTGGGGAAACCAATGCCATATTGGCTTCAAATTGAATAGCTGATGGGTACAAAAGAATCATTCTTAACAATGCAAGGTTTTAACATAGACAAGGAATATGTATTACAAATTTTGTTCCTTTTCAACGGGACAAGTTGAATTTTTCAACTTAAATTTTGCAATAAATGGCTTATAATGAATCATGTTGTTTACTTCAAGTTGATTATCAAGATTGGTTTTATTTCCATGTTTAATCCCAAAATATCAAATTTATACAAAATAAAATATTAGTTGTGGTTGAATGACTGTGCAACAATTGTACCAGAGTTGAAAACCACAAGGAGTTCATGTTAGCCATGTTGTAAAGAATATTTTTGAAACCTTGAATTTCACTTGATCAAGCTACTTGATGTTTTTTTTTGGATTTTGAAGCTTGTACATATCAGAAATTCAGCTTCCAAGGTGTTGGCAGTGGGGGTGGTGGATCTCCTGGGGTGATGTATGCACTTTTCAAATATAACTGGCTTATTTCAGAGTTCTATGGTCATGTTTTCCAAGAACTTTAGTAATAGATAAACCATGGTTGGATATAATTTTCATCCAAGATCAAACTATAGTCTCCATTTCACAAATTACAATTTGTTTGATTTTATTATGAGCTCTCATTGATTAAACATTGGTTGTAATAAAAAGAATTTCTTGCCTCAGAAATTTCTATAAAAACAATTGGATCTTTTGAATTTTTTTTGAAAACTCCTCTGATGTATCATTATACATTGGTGATACATAGTAGATAGGCATGGAGATAACATTGGTGCACACCAAGGATACATAGTAGATAGAGGTGGGATAAGTGGGGGATATAGAGAAGTCACCTCCATGGAGGTTCCAACTTTTTTTTCCCGGTGAATTGTTATTCAGATTTATGATCAAATCTTCTAATTTATTGTTATTTGTTTCATCCTTTTTGAGGGAATTAATAACATATTCTGCCATTGTTACTTGGGAAGTTTGCATTTCTTCAAGAACATCTAAAGTATCATTAGTATTTTTGTGAATTTCTTTTGTTATTTCTTTAATGTTCTCATTATTTTTGTTGATTTCCAACAAGGTGTCACTGTGATGCACTGGTAACTCAAGGGGTAAAGGTTTATCCAGTGTTTGCAAGATTCTCATAGTGCGCGCAGTAATGTTATTTTTAATATCTTCTAAGCTATCATCTATTTTATCAACAATTATTTTTAAGTTTGCTTCATTATTAATGTCTAAAGTATTTAAATTGTTATTGAGCACTTCAATGGAATCAAACAAAGAGTGGATAACAGAGGGGTTCAATCTATGTTCTTGTATAGATTGGCCGCAATGAGGAGAAGATCTGTGGCTTTCTTCCACTTCACTGGGTCGTCGAAGTTGATGGAAGAAGAGCTCTTGTTCTTCCCTTTGTCTATTTTCTTGAACTTCAGAGTGCTCTCCTTGGGCGGCGCGGGGAAGTGGATCTTTTTTTCCTCCCAGGGGTTCCATCCTTTCACATAAGCCTCTATCTCCTCGTTGGGGATGAGCTTTTGGAGAGCTTTCTAACTCTCTTGCGCCGTAGTCAGCAAAGCTCTCAGGTCTTCTGTAGGCCCCTGTCTCAAAGAGACTTGGCACTGTTTCTGTCAGCCTCCCTGATGCCAAGGACAAGTCCTTCTAGCTACAGGTGGTGCAAGGATATATAGAAAGAGTATGTAAACTCTGGGTAAGGTACAATGTTACAATTCCCAAGAAATATGGGGGAATTTTGACTTAAAAATTGAGAGAAAAATAAGTCAATAATTATATTAAATAAATTTAATATAATTAAAAACCAGAGGGGCCTGATAAATCAGGGGTGGTTTAGATCCCTCTAAGGTATCTTACAAATAAATGCAGAGGATTTAGGTACCTGGAACACTGGGGCCTGTTGGAACAGGGGTGGTTTAATCCCAGGAATGGAAATGGGGGAATATCTTCAAGAAAAGGGTTATTACTTACTAGTAATAAACCTTGAGGGATCTTGGGGATATTCTGGGTGAAACTGGACAGTTTGAAGCGCTTGGATGGATGGATGGTGGAGCTTGATGGGCACTGTGAAGTTGTTGGGGAAGACAGGGCTAAAGAATAACTACTAAGAAGCTTACCAGACTGTGTGATAAAGATGTGTATCTAATAATAAGTGGGTAAGGTTGTTAGTGGGTATTGGGAAGCATGAGGAGCCTTCTTTGGGCGGTTGAAGAGCTCCTTAAATAGTCTAGAGTTCCCCCTGGGGACCCTGTAGGTATTATTGGCCAACTTGTGGGATCTTTGGACCACATTTTGGCCATTTTTGCTTTCTTGGTGACGCTTCAGCAGCCCCTGCTTTGAATACACGTCACCAATTGATTTTATTAATGTATTTTATTATTATTTACATATTTATATTGTCTTACAGTCTGTGGTACATCAGTACTGGTTGTTATAGATTTAATACTAGTGGCTTATTTGTATTTTATAATAAGCCACAGTATTGTTTGTACTGTTTGTTCAGTCAGTATATTTTTATATATATGTATAAATAATAATACAATCTAATATAATTAATTATTTAATCCCCAGTAACCTTTATTACATATGTAACATATGTAATGAGGTCACTGGGGGGTTGATAAATGCACGCCCCCCCGGGCACGCCCACGCCCACGCACGCCCTTAAAAAAAAAGGCGTGCAACCCGCATGCCTTTTTTTTATTGGCGTGCGTCCTGCACGCCCATCCTTGGGCGTGGGCACGCCTGTAGATGGGCGTGCAGTTCGCACGCCCATCTACAGGCGTGCGACACCCCCAAGGAGGGCGTGCAGCCGCACGCCCTGCCGGGGAGGACTGCAAGCCCCTCGGCCGGAGGGATCCCCCCGGTCGAGGAGGTTATACAACCTCCTCGACCGGAGGGAATCCCCCTCCGGTCAAGGAGGTTATACAGCCTCCTCGACCGGAGGGATCCCTCCCGGTCGAGGAGGTCATACAACCTCCTCGGCCGGAGGGGGATTCCCTCTGGTCAAGGAGGTTGTACAACTTCCTTGACCGGGAGGGAATCCCTCCGGCCGAGGAGGTTGTACCACCTCCTCGACTGGAGGGAATCCCTCCGGTCGAGGAGGTTGTACAACCTCCTCGACTGGAGGGATCCCTCCCGGTCGAGGAGGGTATACAGCCTCCTCGACCGGAGGGATCCCTCCCGGTCGAGGAGGCTGTATACCCTCCTCGACCGGGAGGGATCCCTCCGGTCAAGGAGGTCATACAACCTCCTTGGCCGGAGGGATGCCCCCTCCGGTCGAGGAGGTTGTATGACCTCCTCGACCGGGAGGGATCCCTCCGGCCGAGGAGGTTATACAACCTCCTCGACCGGAGGGGGCATCCCTCCGGCCGAGGAGGATGTATGACCTCCTCAACCTCTCCGGTCGAGGAGGTTGTATGACCTCCTCGACCGGAGGGGGATTCCCTCCGGTCGAGGAGGTCATACAACCTCCTCGGCCGGAGGGATGCCCCCTCCGGTCGAGGAGGTTGTACAGCCTCCTCGACCGGAGCTGATGTCATGCGTACATTGTTGTGTACGCATGACATCAGCATGTGTATAGGCAGGGGCGTGCCCCCTGCCTATATACATAGAAAGGGCGTGTTGGTCGCACGCCCTTTTCTGAACAGGGCGTGCGACCGCACGCCTGAAGTCTTGCACGCCGATGGGCGTGCAGCCCCCACGCCGATAAAAAAAAGGCGTGCGGGCAGCACACCTTTTTTTTTATCGGCGTGCGGTCGGCGTGGGCGTGCCCGGGGGGGCGTGCATTTATCAACCCCCAGGTCACTGGGGCGTGTTTTTACTGATTTGGGTGTACCTGAGTGACTGTGGAGTCCGCGTGCCAAGCTGAGAGTCTGTAAGGGGCTTAATGCTTGCGCGGGGGCTTGTATCCCAACTTTGGCGCGGTGTGGAACTCCTAAAGGATCAGGAAAGAGCTTGAAGGGGAAATAGACAACAAATCTAGTAAGTAGAAGATGTTGAAGCTACAGGTGCTGATGAGGCTGCCCTTCTTGACTAATGCTGAGGGGAAAGGGTTTCACTAAGAAAAAGAAAGAAAAAGGTGTGGCTATATTTCTACTAATCCTTAGACTGCTGCTACTAATGGGAACTTAGGTTGTTTAATCAATCTGAGGCAGGGACCTTAAGAGGAGGGAGAAAAGCACTGAGAAAGAGTATAGGGTATGTGTTATAATTGTTATTGGTGTAAAGGTTGATGCAAAGGTAAATGTCAAAGGGTTAAAGGTAAAGGTTTAAAGGTAAAAGGTAAATGTAACTTGTATTTTGGTAAAAGGGGGGGGTGCATGATTTATCCATAGAACTAAGGGGAGTTCTACTTATACAAAAGGGCACAAGATGGCTAATCCTGGCAGTAAAGAGAAAGGGGAAATGTGTTCAGAGGTATACAACCAAAAGAGAGTAGTGATAGTGTAAGAAAGATGAGCCAATGTAGCTAGTAACTATGTATATAAGGAATGTAATGTGACTAGTAACCAAAGAGGATGATAAAGGCAGAAGATGTAACTATGTAATATAAATGACTGTGCTGTACAACTTAATACCAAAGAAGATATAAACTAAAGAAAAGTATGTAATGTCTGTGTTTTATTTATGTACTGTATATTTATAATTCAATACCTTGTGTAATATCCTATGGGGTTGTAGTATTGGTAAAGTTATGTAATTATAAGTGGTAATATTCTAAAAATGCCAATAACTTCTGAACCAAAGGGAAATCAGGGGTACTTTGAGTGAGTGACTAGGGGTAGTTTTGTATGTAGAATCTGAATATGTAATAATAATGAAGTATATGTAAGAGGAAATGTAAGTTGTTGATGATTGTATGTGAAAAGGTCTGGATTACCACAGCGGGCTTTCAGACACGCGGGTTGAACTTCAAGTTCTGCGGACTGCGGTACGCGGGGTTTGAGTAAAACACGGTGTATTTACACTATCTCCCCTAATTTACACAACACCTCATTTCCGTGGCTGGAAATGGTGTTTAAGCATATGTATTTATATATATAAGCATTTTAATTAATGCAAGTGCCTTTTATTAAAGGTACTTGCTGATTCTTGTAAGCTAATTTACATAGTGAAGGAGTGAGAATTAGGGGTACCTGTGAGTGAGGTACCCTAGGTTAATTTTAGTGTAGATTCAGAATATCAAATAATATTCTAGCTATTATTTGATATATATATTTTTTTATAATAATTTTGTGGGAAACTTGTGACAGGTTGCTCTGTCATAGTAGCAAGCTGACAGTTTCCAGATGGAAACGTGCTCTTTCACCCGGTGTCTGATCTGTTCCTCTTTCGAGAGGACTTGGATTTCCGGGGTGGAAGGGCGTTTCTGGGTAGCTGCCAACGACTCTTGGGGTCTCTCGTCGACGTCCATCGGCGTTTCTGCTTCCGTTTGAGGAAGCAGGAGCTCTTGGGGCATCGTCGTTGGCTCTTGGGGAGTTGGGGTGGCCTCCGGCGTGGCTGGGATAGGCCCCTTGCGCGCTATGCTGGTCATGTTGAGGTTCTTGACGCGCTGTTGCAGCTCTTTTGCCGCCACGAGCTCTTGTTGGACTGGGTAAGAGACCTCGTAGCTCTGGCTTGGTCGACCTGGTAGATTTAACCATGGTAAGTTTCTTCTTTATGAATATGTAATATGTAAAGAGTTGCTTACTTGAGGGGTTGTTGGTTTCAGCGTCGACGGTGGGAGTGGCTCCTTCTTGAGCAGTGTTAAAGGAGGCCACTGGAGAGTTTAATAGGAATTATTAAAGACTGTATAGTTTATTAAGATAGCCGAGAAAAAAGGACTGACTTCTTTCTTGATATCTTTGTTGTGATATCCTGTCCCTTTTTATTTTTAACGCCATTAAATAATTATGTAGAGTCATCTCCGCCTCGAGATTTCTTTCCTCTCTCAAGTGGGAGTGGTAAGCGGCAAGGATCAGTCTTTCCTCTTGGGTGAGAAGATCCCAGTCGGTAGGACAATAGTTTCTAATTTCCTCTTCCTTTTTGAGTCGAAGGATGTGAAGATAATGTTGTATCAACGTGGTGTTTTCTTGAAGATTCACTGTACGCGCCGCGGATGGAAGAAATGTAAGTATTTTAATACTGTAATTTTTTTAGAATTTTTATTAGTATGTATATTAATTGTATTAATGAAAAAAAAAAAAAAAACTTACGATTTTTTGTTATTTTTGTTGGGTTGGTTTTTGAAAAAAAAGATAAAGTAAAAACAGTTTTTTTGAATTTTTATGGGATGAGGATTTATAAAAAAGGTGATAATTTTTATTGGTTTTTTATATGTATATTTTTGTTAAAAAAAATAAAAAATTACGGGTTTTTTTTTTTCAAAAATAAATTTGAAAATTTCCTGGCCAGACCCCCAATTGTCAGCCTCCCTGATGCCAAGGACAAGTCCTTCTAGCTACAGGTGGTGCAAGGATAGATGCAAAGAGTACAAAGACTCTGGGTAAGGTACAAAAGGTGCAATTCCCAAAAGATATGGGGGAATTGTGCCGTAAAAATTTAGAGAAAAAGGTGGTAATAATTATATTAAATAAATTTAATATAATTAAAACCAGAGGGGCCTGATAAATCAGGGGTGGTTTAGATCCCTCTAAGGTATCTTACAAATAAATTGCAGAGGATTTAGGTACCTGGAACACTGGGGCCTGTTGGAACAGGGGTGGTTTAATCCCAGGAAAGGAAAGTGGGGAATATCTTCAAGAAAAGGGTTATTACTTACTAGTAATAAACCTTGAGGGATCTTGGGGATATTCTGGGTGAAACTGGACAGTTTGAAGCTCTTGGATGGATGGATGGTGGATCTGGGTGGTCACTGTGAAGTTGTTGGGGAAGACAGGGCTAAAGAATAACTACTAAGAAGCTTACCAGACTGTGTTATAAAGATGTGTATCTAATAATAAGTGGGTAAGGTTGTTAGTGGGTATTGGGAAGCATGAGGAGCCTTCTTTGGGCGGTTGAAGAGCTCCTTAAATAGTCTAGAGTTCCCCCTGGGGACCCTGGAGGTATTATTGGCCAACTTGTGGGATCTTTGGACCACATTTTGGCCATTTTTGCTTTCTTGGTGACACTTCAGCAGCCCCTGCTTTGAATACACGTCACCAATTGATTTTATTAATTTATTTCATTATTATTTACATATTTATATTGTCTTACAGTCTGTGGTACATCAGTACTGGTTGTTATAGATTTAATACTAGTGGCTTATTTGTATTTTATAATAAGCCACAGTATTGTTTGTACTGTTTGTTTAGTCAGTATATTTTTATTTATATGTATAAATAATAATACAATCTAATATAATTAATGATTTTATCCCCAGTAACCTTTATTACATATGTAACATATGTAATGAGGTCACTGGGGCGTGTTTTTACTGATTTGGGTGTACCTGAGTGACTGTGGAGTCCGCGTGCCAGCTGAGAGCCTGTAAGAGGCTTAATGCTTGCGCGGGGGCTTATATCCCAACTTTGGAGCGGGCTTTCAGTCACGCGGGTTGAACTTCAAGTTCTGCGGACTGCGGTACGCGGGGTTTGAGTACAACACGGTGTATTTACACTATCTCCCCTAATTTACACAACACCTCATTTCCGTGACTGGAAATGGGGTTTACGCATATGTATTTACATATATAAGCATTTAATTGATGCAAGTGCCTTTTATTAAAGGTACTTGCTAATTCTTGTATGCTAATTTACATAGTGAAGGAGTGAGAATTAGGGGTACCTGTGAGTGAGGTACCCTAGGTTAATTTTAGTGTAGATTCAGAATATCAAATAATATTCTAACTATTATTTGACATTATATATTTTTTATAATAATTTTTGTAGGAAACTTGTGACAGGTTGCTCTGTCATAGTAGCAAGCTGACACTAACAGTTAGCATAGCTGAAAAGAGCGCTACGCAAACAGTTAGCGTAGCTGAAAAGAGCGCAACGCTAACAGTTAGCGTAGCTGAAAAGAGCGCTACACTAACAGTTAGCGTAGCTGAAAAGAGCGCTACGCTAACAGTTAGCGTAGCTGAAAAGAGCGCTACGCTAACAGTTAGCGTAGCTGAAAAGAACACTATGCTTACAGTTAGCGTAGCGTTTGTTCCAGCTAACACCGCTAAAAATCATCTAACAGGAAATTTCTGTAGCGTTAACTTTTTTTTTTGATGTCGCTAATCCTACGCTACCCGCTATTTTCTTTCTAACAAATTTGTTTTAGCGTTAGCTGAAAAAATGTTCAGCTAACAGTAACTTTGTGTTAGCGTAGCGACAAAAGCTAAAATTACGGTACACTACAGCTATTGTTAGCGTAGCAGGCCCACTGTTGCTTCCAGCTGATAAGAGGTGTGATCACCTGGAGGGCGAGGCATAAAACAACTGCTGAGGTGCAGTCCTTTTATCCCAATGCCCACCAGCCACCCTTCCCATACTACATCCTCTTGTTACATCCATAGTAAGGTCCCACACACATGCTCTTTACATACAATTCACAACCTCCATCATTTCTTCATCCCAGAATGTCATCATTTATCATACTGCACTCTGTAACAACATCACCAGCCTCCTCTGCCCAGAAATGATTCCTAGTGATCAATCACACCAAAATCTCCACCACCAATATGCCTGTGCAGCCTTTAGCATGCAAGTTTGTACACTTCAAGGCCAAGTTTTTCAAACATCTCAATTCTGTGCACTCTGATCACCAATTTGGGTGTCAGGTTGCTACTATAACAGAGCAACTGTCAACCTCTGTGATGCCAAGGAGTAATCCTAGCTACACAAGGTTCAAGGATATAAAATAGAGAGCAGAAAGCTCTGGGATAATTTATAAGAAGGGTAATTCCAAAAGGATATGTGGAATAAGGGGTTTTAACAAGAAGAATATAATTAGTTATATTAAATAAATTTAATATAATTAAAACCTGAGGGGCCTGATAAATCAGGGGTGGTTTAATCCTACAAAGGTATCTTGCAAAGAAGAGTATTCAGGTACCTGGAAACACTGGGGCCTGAAAACAGGGGTGGTTCATATCCCAGGATAAAGATAGTGGAGAATCTCAAAAGAAAGGGGTTTCTACTTACTAGTAAAAATACCTTAACAGTCTTGAGGTTCTTCAAGGGGAAAATTGGACAGTTTGAAGCGCTTGGAAAGGCTGTTGGGATGGCTGGATGGACACTGGGAAATTTCAAGGGAGTAAAGAGGGGCTAAAGAATAGATACTAGGACCTTACCTGACAGAATAACAATAGTGGAGCTATGGTGTTATGTGGTTAAGAATGGTAGTATATATGGTAAAGCATGAGGAATCAAAATACAGGGGAAGGAAGGGCTCCTTAAATGCCTTTCTGGAGTCCTGATGGCGAATAACTGGATGCATTTTTGGCTTTGGGAAAAATAAAAGGAAGGAGTTAAGATTTAATATAAATGCATGTATTTATTTAGGGCATTAATAAACAAACCCGGTTTTTCCGCGTTTACACCCGGTTTTCTGCGCAGATGCGGCTGCGCAGCAAACCCGGTTTTCCGCGTGCACACCCGGTTTTATTTAATTTCAAGATTTTATTCAATATGCATATGGAGGGTGGCATATGATGCGCACAGACTCCCCAGGTATGCTCATCCAGCTTCCAACATCAACCACATTGAAATCTACTCACCACAATCAAAAACAAACGCCACCCCCCCCTGAATCATCAACCCCCCGTGACTCATCAACCACTCAACCAATCCACATTAAAAAAACAACAAAATTCCTCATTTTTCCTCCTCTCCGCAACCCAACTCCCCAATTTCACTTTTTTTCCCAACTCCTCCCACCACCCATTATCACTTCCACCACTACTCCTCATCCATTTTCCACCCAAACCCACTAAAAACAACACCGAAAAACTTCTTTTTTTCCCCTCTCCACGCCACCTCAAAATCTTCCATACCCCACCAATTTTTTCACCCTTTCCCCCAATCCAAAAAAACCCCAAAATCCAACATGTCTCACATCAACCCCCTCTTCCTCACCAAAGATGCCGCCACCACTCCCGCCACCACTCCTGAATTACCCAACCTTGCTCCTCCTCCTGAGCTAACATATCAAACAAAGGAGGAAATGCATAGCTCTGTCCAAACTTGGGCCAAGAAGCATGGCTATGCCCTCTGCATAACCCATTCCTCCACTGAAAATGGGGAGAACAGATGCACTTATCAATGTGACAGATCTGGGGTTTTTCAGACCAAAGATGGTACTCAATTGGGGAAGACCAAGAAGATTTCCTGTCCTTTCAAACTTACTGGAAACTTCTATAAGAAGAAAGGCTACTTCCAAATCAAGATCAAAGATCCTAGCCACAACCACCCAGCTTCTGAAGATCCTTCCATCCATGCTGTCCATCGCCAATTAACCGAAGAACAAAAAACCACTGTCACCCAATTAACCCATTCTTTAGTTCGACCATTAACTATTAAGACTGCATTATTGCAAGACACCAATCTCCCCTCTTCTGTCACCCTCAATACCATCTACAATCACCGTAACCTCTTGAGATCCACCCAACTTGAAGGACGTACCCCAATTGAAGCTCTTGTTCATGAAATCCGCCATCATGAATTCTACCACACAATTGATAACTCCGACGGCCACATGACCTCTTTTTTCTTTGCTCATCCGAAATCCCTTGACTTGGCAAAACAATTTCCCACCACTCTCCTCCTTGACTGCACCTACAAAACCAACAAGTTTAAAATGCCCCTTCTTCACATAGTTGGTATTAACTCCTCAAACAAATCTTTTTCCTTGGCTTTCTGTTTCCTTTCTGCTGAGAAGATATCCAACTACTCTTGGGCCTTGGATCAGCTTCGCATCTCAATGGACAATCAATCCCGATCCGTACTAGTCACCGACAACGAGGCCGCCCTAATCAAAGCAATTGAACACGTCTTCCCAAATGCCTCACATCTCCTCTGCTCCTGGCACATTAAGAAGAATATCCAGTCCAACTGCTACAAACATTTCAACTCTGAAGAAGAATGGTCCACCTTTCGAAACCATTGGAATAAGTTACTCCATTCCAATACTGTTTCAGACTATCACAAGAACTTCACTCAGCTGTCTATGACTTGGAATCCACCAACCGCCAACTACATCATCTCCAACATCCTCCCTTGCAAAGAAAAAATTGTAGCCTGTTTTGTTGACAAGAAACCCCACTTCAGTAACACTATCACCTCTAGAGTTGAAGGTCTTCACGTGTACATCAAACGATTCATCAACTCTTCCACTGCCTCCTTTGCTGCTGTTGTCAAACAAATCCACCAAGCTCTGACCAATCAACTTCACAAACGGTACATCGAATCATCTCAGCACTCCTACAAACTCCTCACTGGCCTCCCCCCTTGTGTTGGTGATCTAAATGGCACCATCTCCCACTATGCCCTCAAGATCATCCATTCTCACCACATTTCTAAACTGCCAACTTCCACTTGCACTGGAAACTACTCTTCTCACATGGGAATCCCTTGCATCCATCAAGTTCACGAAGCAAAAGGACTTGGCAGCAAATTCACCCATCACAATTTCCATTCTCAGTGGCATGTTAAAAAGGATCTTGAAGTGAGTTGGCTAATATAATTTCCTGGTTTCTGTTTCTCTTTCATAGTTTTATAGTTCTAATTTGTTTTTTGCCTCCATTTATGAGCAGACATTCATTGAAGAGGAAAACAACAATGGATCAAGTGACGGTCTACTTCCCACCAAAGAAAACAACGAGGAAATTTTCTTAACAGATCTCTTTAAGGAATTCCAAACGTTTCAACCTGGCGAGAAAAAATTCTACATTGGCGAAATCAAGAAGCTCTTTCAAGGGAACTACACCACAGTGGCCATCCAGGAACCTCTATTTAGCAAGGATCACCAAGGAAGAGGAAGACCAAAGGGCGCCAAAAGGAAACACAAATCAACTACTTCAACAAAAAGGGATCCTTCAGGCTATGAATACACAGAATTGGAGAAGAAAGGAAGAGGAAGGCCAAGGAAGCAGGTGACAGAACACACGGTATTTATTCATTTATCTCTTGTCTGTTTGTCTTTGGTTATTGATTTCTTGTGAACATGTAGGAACCTTTGGCCAAGACAAAAGGACGTGGTAGGCCTAAGAAGATGGATGAATCTGAGGAATCAGAGGTAATGATTCATCTTTATTCTTCACTCAAATATCACATCTAATTATTTCTCCTTGTGTTTTCTAGGTTGTGTCATCAACAGAAGAGGAAAGTCAGGAGGAGTCTGAATCAAGTGGAGAGCTTCCAGAGGTGGATGATATCATTCAACAGGGCTCAGAACATGAAGGAGGAAATTTGAAGACTGTAAGTGTTTTTATTTCCATCTTGAGTACATTATACTGAAGTTAAATGATTTTTTGATACATGAGAGGTCTGGAAAAATACTCAAACAGGTGAAATTTGAATCAGTTAAAAGGACCAAGACATATGAATACACTTTGGCAGAAAATGATGCTTATAGGCCTTTTGATTTGAGTTTTACTAATTTTTTTTGAAGAGATCTTTACTTCTGAGCTTCTTATTGGTTACCCCTTTCATAGACCTCAATGACTGCAAGCTCAATCTCTAATCCTGACACCTATATGTCTGAGGCACTAAGTTGGAGTACTTACAATAATGTGGCTGTTGATTTGGTTAGTAATTTCCTTTTATTTAGTGTTCATTTTATATACAATTAATCTTTTCTCAAATTATCCTTCAGTACAAGTACAAAGACAACATTCATCCCAAAGAAGCCATCCAACATCTCTCCACAATTACCAATGTCAAAGGCAATGGGAATTGTGGATTTTGAGCCGCTGCGGTCAGCATGGGACGTTCCTCAGACAAATGGATGAAAATTTGCAAGGAAATGAAAGAAGAACTCAAATCAAACCCTTTATATTCAAACCATCAGATGCTAAAGAACATGTGGGGCGCCAACCACAAGGATATAATTGATGCACTCTCTTGGGATGGAAAAGGACAGGCCCCACTGAAGTATTGGATGACCTTCCCTGCTCATGGATACTTGATGGCTGACACTTATAAAAGACCTGTGGTCTTGTTTTCTGGTCTAATTCCCACCATTTATCTCCCTCTCTCTTCTCCACCCACCACCCACTCTCCCATATGTCTCATACTCATTCCCAGTCTTCTTCATCTCATCAGCTTCACATTTAAGGCTGAAATATGGCCTTCCCCTAGGATTGATCCATATTGGAAACATTGGGCTGAAGAGGAAGCTCTGTTGTGGAAAGAGTGGATTCAGCCCAATTTGGACATTGGAGAAAAAGTTCTTTTCCCTCCAATAAGAAGATCTGCCAGAATTGATAAGATTGTTGATGTTGAATAGTTATTTGTCTATTTTCCTATATTTCCATTTTATTCTGATAAAAATTCCATTTTATTCTGATAACAAGTCAATTTTATGATCTGTATTTCTTTCCAATGAATTCTTCACCCTCTAAAGTGTATGAAACCATTTAAAAACTCCCCAAATATCTTAAAAGACAGGCGTGAAGGTGTTTACAAATGAGTTCTGTCCAAAAATCATAAAAAACAAACCAGTAAATTTAAAAATAAACTGTTTGTTGCATTGGATTCAACACCCCTTAAAGTGCTCTCAAAGAATTTAAAACTTTGAGAAATCTTCAAAATTGAGCCGTGGGGATTTTTTTTTAAAAAACCAGGTGTATGGGCAAAAAAAAAATAGAAGATGTTGTTTTTTTGGGAAATAAAAAATACCATAAAATTTCAGGCCCCTAGAAGTATATTAAACAATTTTAAAATTTTGAAAAACCATAAAATTCCGCCTGCAAAAAAATAAATAAAAAAACCGGGTGTAAACGCGGACAACCGGGTGTACTCCGCAGCAAATTTTACGTTGCCGCTGCGTAAAACCGGGTGTAAACGCGGAAAAACTGGGTTTTTTTATTAATGCCCTTTATTTATCAAATTTACATATGGACAGGCTGTCTACTATTGGTGATGAGCAAGACTATGGGACTGAGTAATATGCTGTGAATGGATGAGTTGATTACTTTAGTTAGTACTTGGACAAACTAATAAAGGAAACAAGGAAATACATGAAGCATATGAGAAAACAGAAAAGATTCTTACCTGAGTAATATGTTGTGAATGGATGAGGAAGAAATCCTCTCACAACACATTTCTCAGGTAGAGTGCACTATGTGTCATACCTTTGTGACAGGTATGTAGCATGCTAAGAAGGGGCTAGAGACTGTCAGCTTGCTACTAGTTCAGAGACAACCTGACTAGAACAAAATAAACATAAAATAAAAAATATAGTATTAATCATTTAACAAACAGTAATAAATGAATAATAATAAGATAAAGCAACATAAAAAAGTAATATGTAAATAATAAATACATTATTACATAGTAAATTAATAATAAATAAACAAATACAATATTAAGCATAAAACAATGAATATGTTAATAAATAATAAGATAAATGGAAAGATTATTTCATAATCTTAAAGAGAGGGTAAAATAACCTAGGGTACTTCACCCAAAGTACCCCAGATAACTTAAAACTTTTAGTAGTAAAACAACTTGAAAGAATATTACCACTAAAAGCGCTGAATTAATTATCATACATTAAAATACAGAATAAACACTATAAATACATGTACAAAACCACTAAATAACAATTTATTTAAATAAAAATATAATAAAATAAATACATATAACATTAATAATATAAGTATATAATACTAGTAAAATACTATAGTATTTATTTATTTATTTATTTTATGTTATTACACACTAGGTACACTAAGGATGATTCAGAGGGACACAGACCACGAACCAGAGGAAGGAAATAACATGAGAACCTTCTGAAAATAACAATTGAACAACTGTTCAAAATAAATATATTACATCCTTAGTGGGAAATTATTGATTGACAGATCTCTGCAGTCATGCATTCCCAAAGAGCCTGCATGACAGGGAGCAAACAAGAAGCTCTTGAAGCGCCCACAGAACAAACGAAAACATGTATTTCACATTGTACACAATACAAAGCAATTAAACTCTGACAAATGTGATCAACAGGTACATGTGATATTTAATCAATACATTTTGACATATAATTAAAACCTTTGATAAACACATCTAACAAACCTTTTCAGAGGTTCAGAAGCGCCTCAAGATGCCAGCAAAAGAGCTTACACAGGCTGTACCCATAGTAGACAGCCTGTACATATGGAAATTTGATTAAACAACTACATGCATTTGTATTAAATCTTAACCCCTTCCTTTTAAATGTTCCCATAGCCAAAAATACATCCTGCGTTTCGCCATCAGGGATCCAGAAAGGCATTTAAGGAGCCCTTGTTCCCCCTTTATTTTGCCTCCTCATGCTTTAATATATATACTACCACCTTTACCCACTTATATAGCTTTTACAATTGTTATTCTGTCTGGTAAGGTCCTAGTATCTGTTCTTTAGCCCCTTGTTACTCTCTTGAAATTGCCCAGTGTCTATCCAGCTCTTCCAACACCCTTTCCAAGCGCTTCCAACTGCCCAATTTCCCCCTGGAAGAACCTCAAGTCTGTAAGGTAATTTATTACTAGTAAGTAGATAAACCTTTCTCTTGAGATTCTCCCCCCATCTTTTATCTGGGATTTAAACCACCCCTGTTTACAGGCCCCAGTGTGTTCAGGTACTTAAATCCTCTGCTTGCAAGATACCTTTGAGGGATTAAACCACCCCTGATTTATCAGGCCCCTCATATTTAAAATTATATTAAATTTATTTAATATAATTACTCATCTTTTACCGCTCATACCTCATATCCTTATTGGTATTACCTCTTATAAATCCTCCCAGAGCTTTATATTGCTCTTTATCTTTTATTTTGCACCTTGTGTAGCTAGAAGGATTACTCCTTGGCATCACAGAGGCTGACAGAGACCTAGCTCAACACCCCCCCCCCCCCCCCCTGCTTCATACCTTGTAGTATTATTGTCAACAAACTGTACTCTACTCCACTGATTGTGGCGTGTACAGTAAGGAATAAAAAGATTTACACTTTAAAAAGTGTAATAAATATAAACAATATTACTTTGGTGTTCTTTTAAAAACACTAAGTATAAAAAATAACAGGTTACTACCCTGCTGCCAGACTTCTGTTATGGGAATTAATATCCACAAGGGCTAACCAGAATTTAACACGGTTCTTCCAATTAAATTAAGGGGTGTTAATTTAATTGGGGGGATTTGAAGAACTCTAACTATAAGAGATAGTTATAAGTGAAAAAGGCCAGTGCTTCTAACTTACAGGAGAAGGTGAGCACCTTGGTAGCTTATAATAATTCTTCTAATTATGGTTAAAGTTGATGGGGGGAGGATGTCTTCAATTTGGCGAAGAAACCTCCTCCTTAAATAATAATTATATTTGGATTAATCCCTCTGCAATTCATTTGACAGTGGGGATTGGGGGAAATTTGGCAGGTGAATCTGATCAGCCTGTTTGTGGTAAGAAGTGAAACATGGTGTCATTTTTAATTAAATGATGCCATAGTTATTTCACATTAATTAAAATAATTTAATGTTTATTTCACTTAATTAAACTAAATGATTATTAAATACATGTACATATGAATTCCTTTGGGGTTAGGGCTTGAAAAAGCGCTTGCTGTCACGCTCTGTGATGCCAAGGACTGATATCCTTCTAGCTACACAAGGTGCAAGGCTAAAAATAATATGTAATAAATTATTTTAGAGGTTTTAATCTTTTTTATTAATATTAAAAGATTATAAATTTAATTGGGAGGGGCCTGCAAGCAGGGGTGTTTTGGGTGCCCTCCAAAGGTGTTCGTGATAATACACAGAAGCTTTGTAACCTTTTACACTGGGGCCTGCAAGCAGGGGTGTTTAAGTGCCCAGTAAAAATAGTGGCTAAGAAAGGGCCACAACTCCTAGTGAAACAAGACTTACTGTAGGCTTTAAGAGGAGGAGGGGGGGCTTTCTTAAGGTAAACTGGACAGCTGGAAGCGGTTGGAAAGGTGGGCTTGATGACTGGACAGAGTTGGGTTTGAGGAAAAGAGGCTTTGAAGTCTTGAAGACTGATTTACTGGGCAGGACACTAGTAAGCTGGACTGGTGGAATGCTGATGGTAAATATGATAAAGCTGGGGAATCAAAATACAGGGGGAAGAAAGGGCCTCTTAAATGCCTTTCTGGAGCCCTGATGGCGAAACATCAAGTGTTATTTAGGCTATGGGAACATTACAAGGAAGGAGTTATCCTTAGTAGAAATAAATGATGTAATTTATCAAATTATTACATGTACAGGCTGTCAATAATTAATACAGCCTGTCAGTCATCTGTAGACATCATCTGAGGGCGCTTCAAGAGCTCTTAGTTTGAAGTACAACATGTATTGATCACTTGATCAATAGAAATAATAAACAAATAATCAAATTATAGTACAGAATCTTATTTCTGTTTAATTTGGTTATTTCATATATAAGGTTCTGTACCATGAGATTTCTTGTAATACTTGCATGGTGGGCGCTTTTACAGCTCTCCATTCAATTATTTGACAAGCAAAACATCCTGGGAAAAGTGTCATCATTTGTTATTTTCCCGTGATTAAAGGATCTTGTCATTTATTTTAATTGTACAAGTTCTTTTAGACTTATTTGAAGTATTCTAATGTTTTTCTTTATCCCCTGTTTCGTGTCTTTCATATATATATTATTATATTTATTACCTTATACAGTATGTATTTGTAGAAGTTAATAATAATACAAAGACTATAAAACAGTGTGGTATTTATGTCAAATGTTATTTAATATTTTATTTATGTGTTTAAAGGATAATTACATAGTTTATTTAAGTAATTATCCCGTATTTTAAGTACTTCTACTTACTAGAATACTCTCATATTACATATGTTTATACCTAGTAATTATTTTAGTGCTTAGTAGGAGTATTCTTTAAGTTGCTTTTATTATTAGAAGGAGTAAGTTTTCTAGGATACTTTGGCTGAGGTACCCTAGGTTATTTTACTTGCTCTTTCAGAATGTGAAATAATATTCTCACTTATCTCAAAGGTTTAATGAGTTGTTACTTATTTTGTTATTTATTTATATTTGTTTATTACATTATTACCATGTAATAATGTCTATATGCTAATTTTTTATCTTTTTCTTATGTTTTTTATTGTAACTTGTGGTACATTATTACTTGTGTAATAATGTCTCTTTCATATGTATTTTCTTTTTATTAATTAATTATTACTTATTTATTGTTCTAGTCAGGTTGTCTCTGAACTAGTAGCAAGCTGACACTTGCTCTGGAGAGCCAACCAGGTGGGAATTAATTTATAAGTTTTTATTGCATATTTAATATATTTTACATAAAGATTTACCTTAATTTATGTGTAATTTTATACTATAAATTACTATGTGTTAATCTTGGATCTTCCAGGATTTTCAAGAAGAAAAATATGCCAATAAATGGTTCTTTATCCATTTATTGCATGTTTGAAAACTCATTTTCCAAAGATTTTCATTAATTAAATTATAGCTTATTTTTGGTAAAAAATAGATATAATTTAAATAAAAGATTTTTATTGAGTGTGGTCATGAGTGTGGCTTGAACTCAGGTCCTTCTGTTTGCATCAAATATTTGTAAGCTAGTATTAAACTGTTAGACTATTATTCAATCTGATAAAATGGTTAAGTCTGCTTTCCATTCTGTTGAGAATGTCAATGTAAATAAAAGATAATAAAAATAAAGAATAATTATAATTATTCAAGCTTGCAGTTTCAAGTATTACATGTTACATACTACATGTAATATCTTGGTGGCTGACAATGATCATCAGTAGAGAATTAAAAGAAATGAAATGACATTGTAGCCAGTGGGCTATTAGAAACAAGATAACAAAAGAGTAACAGCAGAGAAATTGAGTTGAAAGAAATTGAGGCATGGACTAGGGAACAATACCAAACATGAGCCAATCAACGGAACAGATATGCTGGAAAGCAAATTTGGATAATTTTTTCTAGGGCTTTGATCCAGGTACAGCACCTCAGTTGCTTCCAACCGTGGTAGCATCCCACTACCCTTCAGGCTGGGGGATTACGGCAAAAATTTGGCATTGTATTTCACAGCCACAACCAATGGTTTCTATACAGTCATGCTAAATATGACCTGTAATACCACAAATGAGAAAAAATATACTGGAAAGCAACTTGTGATAGATTTTTCTAGGACTTTGATCCAGGTACAGTAATACAGTGGGTGCCAATTCAATAAAACCCAAATTGGCTTCCGTCTACATGTAATACCACAGATGAGGAAGAATATACTGGAAAGCAACTTTTGAGAGATTTTTCTAGGGCTTTGGTCCAGTTTTACCGCCACAGGCCTGTAAAAAATCAACTCGATTCAACTTTCCTTCTTTCTGTGGGAGTAAACATAAATTTGGCATTGTAAATTACAGGGAGGAGGAATCAGTTGTTCAATCAAGGACTCAAGTTGTCAGCAAAGGATTTCTTTCTTGGTTAGGCAAGCCACCAACAAGATTTCAAGAGATTTTACACAACTACTTACAGCTGTGATTGCAGTTCCATCTTTACAGCAGCATTTGCTGGTCATGTTTTTTTCAATACAGTTGTAACCCTTGTTTGGCTTGACCAAATTTGCGGTGATGACTGGTTTTCCAAATTCAATCCACACAATCCCACAGGTGGGATCAAGGATGAAATATTTCAATGTGAATTGCATTCAGACAAATCAATACAAACCAACACTTACCGGCAAATGCCGTGTAACCGCCAAATTTGCCAAAGTCGGCCTGTCGTGCGCATGCTGCTAGGGGAAAGTCTTTGTCCGCTTTACAATCGAATTCAACATCGGTGTCCTTGTTGGTGGCGCTGAGGACTTGGGGCAGCCGGCAAACCAGGGTCGTAGTGAAAACTATTGCTGATAAGGTTGAAAAGTGCATTGTGCGGTTAGATGGCTACGGTTATGGAGAAAGCTAACAAATTTCTGTACGCAACACAATCAAAAACTGCTAGATGTGTATATATATATATACACTGCCAGCATATGAGCATCAGTTGGGCGCATCCGAGCTAATCTGGGATGCGCTAAACGGATTGCAAGTTAGTCACGCAAGGCAAGGTGGTTGACAACACAAGGATTTTGCCTATCGATTCAAACTCGGTTTCAGAGCAACCGATGGAGCAACTACTTCGGTTGGTCGGCAGCCGAGGCAACGTCGCCTGCCTCAAGCCAATCAATGGAAGCTCGGTTGAAAGCCCGAGCGAGATTTCATACAATCAGTTGATGAGAACCGATGAATCTGAGATAACGAACCTCGCAACGGCACCAATCAATGATTCCGAATCACTGGTTGCCGGCTCAACCGGGGAAGTTCTGGTGGCTAGCACTAGAAAGTTTTTTTAATTTTGTGTTAGATATTTCTCAAAAAATCAGGTATTTGCCACATTCACAGAATTCTTCGAGACGTTGGTACCCCTCGGCACCCATGCGACAAAATTGTAGCTGTCGAGCTAGCAAGGAAGCAGTGCTGCGACGTGGATCTGTGTGATGGGTGAAGAGGCACGAGTACACCACGGAAGCACTAAAAGTTTCCGAGGTGGTTTCAAAAACTAAATTGGTCACAGCCCTGGTTTTTGAGACAGAATTGGTTTGAACCTGATGGGGGAACCAATTCCTTTCCAAAATAAGTCACAGAAACCAATCTGTGAGACATCAAAAAAATGTCCTCGGGAAATTGGTTTTCATAACCAATTTCACAACTAAAATGTTCCGCCAACAGTTTTGGTTCCAAAGACCAAAACCGTTAGCACAAAGGTTGGCAAAACAATACTTATTGGCTGATTGGTTCTAAAAACCAAATTAGCTTTGCAGAAGGTTCCCAGAAATATTTCTGGAAACCCATCTGAAATTACACAAAGCAGGATCTCCAACAATGTTGGCTGACGGTATCCCACCGGCCATCAAGGGCTTCAATCCGGCCCGGGGTTTGAAGGCCTCATATCCCTCTCATCCTTCACCAACCACTTCAACCAACGCCGCCACAATGTCAAACAAGGCAGTCGCTTCTGCCCCCAAACCCGGATCCCTTTTGATAACCAGTACCCCTGCCGATGCCACTGCGAGCTTCTTTCAAACTTATCGGCCAGCAGAAGAATAAACATGCGATCAGTTTGAGGATTTGCCAAGTCCAAGATCAACATCTTGATGAGGATGATGATTGTCGAGGATTTGAAACCTCATTGATCATAGATGAAATCTCAAAATTGATTGAATCCAATGTATTTTATAAAGTTTGGTCAAGAATTTGCTTGATTTGAGGTTGATTGGTGTGAGGTCTTCCCTCTTTTAATTCAGGAACAGGGGATAATTTCTTGCCTTTTGGGCTTGGTCTCTTGACGGACATGGCAGCTATGGGTCTTTTGTCCAACGGTCTGGATTTGTTCTTGACCAATGACCAACCAGGACTCTCAACAGAAACTAAAACAATGTAAGCTAATGTATGTTTGATTTGATGGGGATGGTTTGTCGGAGGACCAAAAGTTTAGTTTTTCTTTCCCTTTCTCCGAATTGGACCCATCCAGAATTTGATTGATTGAACGTTGTTGACTTATGCTACTCAATGTTTCAGGAAGCTGGAAAGATTTGAAAATGGTACCCCAATCCAAGCAATGCTGAATCTGAGAAACAGCCTTGGCTCTGATCAAAGGATAGGAGAAATGAGTGTACCCCAAGATCACTTCGATCTGGCACTTGTGAAGCTGAGGTTGGGCTTGATCTATCGGATTGGACAATTGGTAATTTATCTCACCCCAGCTAGTCCCTCATCCGGTTACCAATCACTTGATTGAGAACTTGCCGCAGAAGACAACAACAACAATGACATCAAACTGTTTCAAGAGATTTATTGAGTGGCTTATTTATGATTTAGCCTGTATTTGTTTTTATCTTTCCGGAACAAAAGTGAGACCTGTTTTACCACGTCCAAGTTCAATACTTGCTCCCATCCCCAGGGAAGAAAAATATCAGATATCGAGTTTTTCAAAAAAAAGAGACCCCATTCCTCTTGGTCACAAGAACTGACTGGGTGTTTCTGGTTCTGAAAATGAACAACCTAAATAGTCATGCTGGTCGTCTTCATATCAAAGTAGATCTCAATGGTAAATAATACTTTTTTTCCCCTCTGTTAAATGTGGCACCCGGTGCCATTCTGTATAATATTGAGTCAACCAATCTGAAAACAGAAATGGTTTCCCAAACCATTCCTGCAACCAAATCTGGCTGCAGGAATATTATTTCCCAACCAATTTGGTTGCAGAAACAAATTGGAAAACAGAATTGATTTCTGCAACCAATTTCACTGGTTTTCAGAACCATTTGCCCCAACCATTTTGGTTGACAAGGCATGTGCCAACCAAATTGGGAGTTGATAAATGCACACCAACAGCACCACGCCAACGCCAACCCGCACACCAATTTTTTTTGGCATGAGGGTCCCACAGCACATTTGTTTTTGGCGTGCGGGGCCTACACGCCAAAAAAAGGGTGTGTGGGAGCGCACGCCAAACAATGGGCGTGCAGGTCCCACAGGCCAATTGTTTGGCGTGTGGGGGGATATCACAATGTGATATCCCCATACAAATAATACATATATGTATTATGTGTATGGGGATATGCACATGCCCTCGCTCACGTAATTGAACCGGTGGACCGGTTCAATTACGTGAGCAAGCCCCAGTCTGATTCCTGAAAGGAATCAGACCGTCGGTCTGGTTTTTTTCAACCAGAACCACCACCAAATCCCAAACCTGCAATCACCACCACCCACAGGTTCAAAAAAAACAAAAATGTGAGTCAAATGAAACATTTTTTTGGGGTTTTTTTCTGTTTTTTGTTTTTGTTTTTTTCTCATAATTTTTTGGATTTTTTTTTGTTTTATTTTTCATTTATTTTTTGTTTATTTTTTGTTTTGTTTTTGGATTTTTGGATTTTTTTTTTGTTTTTTTTTTGGGTTTTCCAGACTTACCAGTTTGGTTCTTATTGAATCAGTGAGGTTTGTTGGTGGTTCTGGTTGAAAAAACCCAGACCAAGAGTCTGATTCCATTCAGGAATCAGACCAAGAGTCTGATTCCATTCAGGAATCAGACCAAGAGTCTGATTCCATTCAGGAATCAGACCCGCGGGTGCTCACGTAATCAAACTGGTGGACCGGTGCAATTACGTGTTCACACATATGTGTATATGCAAACGTATGCATATACACATATGTGTATGATGTATTTGGGGATGTTGCATGCAATATCCCCACACGCCAACCCCTGCACGCCAAAAAATTGGCGTGTGGGACCCACATGCCAATTGTTTGGCGTGCACTCCCACACACCAATTGTTTTGGTGTGTTAGACCCTGCACGCCAAAATAAATTGGTGTGTAGGCCCCACAGGCCAAAAAGATTTGGCGTGTAGGCCCCGCACACCAAAATGAATTGGTGTGCGTCTATCAATGCCCAAATTTCCACAGCACTATTCATGAAAGGTTTTTGTTCAGCTGCTTTAGCCAGGGATCTCTTGGAAAATGATTGTTATTTGGAACAAACAATGGCAGAAGCTGACTCTTCAATGAGTTCATCTTACTTGAGAAGACTATTTGGTATACTATTGGCAACATGTCAACCTTCAAACCCTGCCCACTTATGGAATTTTTCTTACAATTACATGACAGAAGATTGGATCCATCAAGGCTGTCAAGATGATGCCCTCATGAAAAATTGGACCATAGAAGTAACCAATCCAATTCTACTCCAGAATGGTCTGCAGCGTATTTATTTATCATTTCTTGACCTTCCAAGATATAATCCTTCAGCTGGAAGTAACCACTTAATAAGAAACTTGGATGTTGGATGAAGAGCGGTCAAGACTCAATATGGATCAAAGTCAAATTGATAATGTAAATCAACTCAACCAGCAGCAGAGGTTGGGAGGTTGATAAACCCACTCCCCTGGGCGCACACCCACGCCTTTAAAAAAGGGCGTGCAGCAGGCACACCCTTTTTTTGACAGGCATGCATGCTGCATGCCCTTTTTTGGGCGTGGGCTCGCCTATGGGTGTGCGGCACCTGACCAAACATGGGCGTGCAAGTCTAGGTGTATGGGCAGGGGCGTGCCCCAAACCTATATAAGTAGAAAGTGTGTGCAAGCCGCACACCCTTTCTATGTATATAGGTTGGGCATAACCACCCTGCCTATAGACATATGGGTTACAGTATTCCCACATTTCATGTGGGCATGCCGTCGGGCGTTGATAGACGCACGCCAACAGCATACGCCAACGCCAACCTGCACGCCAATTTTTTTTGGCGTGCGGGGCTACACGCCAATTTTTTTTGACGTGTAGGGTCTACACGCCAAAAAAAAAGGGTGTGTGAGACCCGCACGCCAAAAATGGTGTGTGGGCCCCGCACGCCAAATAAAATTGGTGTGTAGGGCCCGCACACCAATTGTTTGGCTTGCGCTCCGACACGCCAATTGTCTGGCGTGTGGGAGCGCACGCCAAACAATTGGCGTGCGGGTCCCACATGCCAATTGTCTGGCATGTGGGGATCCCGCTTGCACATAATCAAATGGGAGGTCCCATTTGATTACGTGAGCGAGCCCCTTCCCGGCTGTGGGGATCCCGCTCACATAATCAAATGGGAGGTCCCATTCGATTACGTGAGCGAGCCCCCCCGGCTGTGGGGATCCCGCTCACATAATTGAATGGGAGGTCTGACGAGGAGCCCCCTCCCGGATACGAGGTACAACCTCGTCAGCCAGGAGGAAGTCCTCCCGGCCGACGAGGCTATACAACCTTGTCGGCCAGGAGGACTTCCTCCTGGCTGACGGCGAGGGGAGGAAGTCTCCCGGCCGACGAGGCTACAACCTCGTCAGCCAGAAGGACTTCCTCCCGGCTGACAAGGTTATACAACCTCGTCAGCCAGGAGGAAGTACTCCTGGCCAACAAGTTTGTATAGCCTTGTTGGCCGGGAGGACTTCCTCCCGGCTGACAAGGTTATACAACCTCGTCACCCAGGAGGAAGTCCTCCTGGCCGACGAGGTTGTATAGCCTTGCCGGCCGGGAGGACTTCCTCCTGGCCGACAAGGTTGTATAACCTCGTCGGCCAGGAGGAAGTCCTCCCGTCTGAAAAGGTTATACAGCCTTGTGCCGGGAGGCTCGCTCACGTAATTGAATGGGCCCTCCCATTCGATTATGTGAGCGGGATCCCCACATGCCAAACAATTGGCGTGTGGGACCCGCACACCAAAAAAAATTGGTGTGAAAAAAGGGCGTGTGAGACCCGCACGCCATTTTTGGTGTGTGGGTCTCACACGCCCTTTTTTTTTCGCGTGTAGACCCTACACGCCAAAACAAAATGGTGTGTAGGCCCCACACGCCAAAAAAAATTGGCGTGCGTGTTGGCGTTGGCGTGCGTTTATCAACGCCCCATGCCGTCACCCTGCGGCGCCCGCCCCCTCCCCCCAATCTCCTTGACCGGAGGAGATCCCTCCGGTTGAGGAGGTTGTAGCCTCCTTGACCGCAGGAGATCCCTCCGGTTGAGGAGGTTGTAGCCTCCTTGACCGCAGGAGATCCCACCGGTTGAGGAGGTTGTAGCCTCCTTGACCGGAGGAGATCCCTCCGGTTGAGGAGGTTGTAGCCTCCTTGACCGGAGGAGATCCCTCCGGTTGAGGAGGTTGTAGCCTCCTTGACCGGAGGGAGGTTGAGGAGGTCCTCCTTGCCGGAGGAGATCCCTCCGGTTGAGGAGGTTGTAGCCTCCTTGACCGGAGGGAGTCGCCAGTTGAGGAGGTTGTAGCCTCCTTTAGGAGGGATCTCCTCCGTTTGAGGAGGTTTTAGCCTCCTCAACCGGGGGACTCCCTCCGGTCAAGGAGGCTACAACCTCCTCAACCGGAGGGAATCCCTCCGGTCGAGGAGGCTGTATGACCTCCTCAAAGAGGGATTTCCTCTGGTTGAGGAGGCTGTAGCATCCTCTGCACGCCCTTTCTATATATATGGGTAGGGGCACACATGCCCCTACCTATGTACATAGGCTTGACCAGAGGGACTCCCTCCGGTCGAGGAGGCTACAACCTCCTCAACCGGAGGAGATCCCTCCGGTCAAGCTTATGTACATATGTAGGGGTGTGCATGCCCCTACCTATATTCATAGAAAGGGTGTGCGTCGTGCACCCCCTTTCTATGTATATGGGTAGGGGCACGCACACCCCTACCTATATACATAAAAAGGGTGTGCAAGCCGCATGCCCTTTTTTGAATGGGGTGTGCGACCACACGCCCATGTTTGGGCAGGTGTTGCACGCCTGTAGGCGTTCCCACGCCCCAAAAAGGGCGTGCAGCACGCACACCCGTCAAAAAAAGGGCGTGCCCGCTGCACACCCTTTTTTTAAGGGTTTGCCTGGGGCGTGGGCATGTGCCCAGGGGAGTGGGTTTATCAACCCCAGAGGTTGACCTTTGATCAAATTCTCCATGCCTGCAATTCAGAACATCCACAGTGTTTTTTTATTGATGGGCCTGGTGGCTCTGCAAAAACTTCCCTATACAATTGCTTACTTGCACATGTAAGATCAACTCAAAGGATTGCCATTGCATGTGCTGGTAGTGGTAAGAATCAATTTCATGACAATTTGAACATACATATTCCAACTAATTTTTGTTTCTATCTTACAGGGATTGCTGCCATGAACATCCCATATGGAAGGACTGCTCATCTCACCTATTGAATTCCTCCCAGGCTATCACATCATTCAGTTTCTTCTATTGCCAAAAACTCACAAAAAGCAGATGTCCTCAAGAAATCAAAGTTGATAATATGGGATGAAGCCCCAATGACACATAGGCATGCACTTGAATTAGTTGATAGATTACTCCATGAATTGATGGAATCAGATCTACCATTTGGTGGACAGGTAATAGTCCTAGGAGGAGACTTCCGTCAGGTTTTGCCAGTTGTAAGGAAGGGATCATGTCCTCAAATTGTTAATTCTAGCATTGTCAACTCTCACTGCTGGAGACACTTTTTCCAGAACATAATTTGTCTGTCCATCAACATGCCTGCAGCTGGGGATCCTCACTTTCAGCAATTTTTACTATGTGTTGGGAATGGAGAAGGTATCACTGATTTTTCAAACACAATACAGCTGCCTGCTTCAATGGTAATCCATGGTGGATCCCACAAGGGAGATTTGGATTGTCTCATCACACAAGTATTCCCAGATATTTCCAGGTCTTTCTCCCAACATGATTGCTTTTTGGACCGGGCTATTCTTTGCTGCAAGAATATTCCAGTCAACCATATACATTCTAGGATCTTGCAAGAAATCCCATCAGAAGGCAGGACTTACACAAGCTATGATTTACTGGACTAGTTATCAAGCCGAGCTTTCTGTCCGCAACCAAAATATTGTCACCTTTTTCCTTTTTTCCCCAAACAACCACCACACCCTCCCCCCACCTCACAGAAAGCCTCTTTCCCCTTCCCCTCCCATCCTGAGCCCTCATGCTCCCCTCTCCTCGCCCCCCTGACCCCGACCGCCCAGGCAACGCGTCAATGATGATCAATACCCCGTTGGCCGGTATTTCTGAAGCCCCCCTCCCCTCAAGACCAGCCGTGAACCCGCCATCATCGAGTCTCCACATCCTGCTGGTCAAATTGCTATCCGATCAAGCCAACCGCGACGCGTCTGGCGCGGTTAAAATCGACGCGCATCTTGTTGAAGTTATTCTGGAACTCTCAGCCAACTCGGAGAGGATGATGCGTCGACTTGAAGATAACAATGATCAGCTCACTTCTGTCCTCAACAGACTGGCCAATCTTGAAAAACGCGTAGCAGAGGGCCAACACCCTCAAACATTGGTGAAGAAATCCTTTGCCACGGCGGCCGCTGCTAAGAATGCTCCATCGATTCCTGCCGTCCGACCACCTGCAGCCGCGTCCCTCTTGTCCCTGAAGCCAAAGCAAGTCGTTATTCACTCAAATCCTTTGAATACAACGCTGAGAGATGTCCCTCGCAGTGCTCTAGTCCAAAAGGCCAACGAGGCTCTTCTCAAACTTGATGCCGCCGTTGACGGCAAACCCATTGCAATCCGCGGAGCCAGTATGCTTCCGTCTGGCGATGTTTCATTTTACATAAAGAATCGGGCCCAACAGAAATGGTTAACCGAAAACAAGCATATCTGT
Organism: Puccinia hordei; assembly: GCA_007896445.1. Taxonomy (NCBI): domain Eukaryota; kingdom Fungi; phylum Basidiomycota; class Pucciniomycetes; order Pucciniales; family Pucciniaceae; genus Puccinia; species Puccinia hordei. The sequence continues at coordinate 292,729 of RDRW01000009.1, forward strand.
TCTAAAGAGGTCCACCCCGATCTTGAGGCCACCCCGAGCACATATTCCGTTATGGTCCACGGTATTCCCAAGACCTTTGACATCACCAGCGCCGTTAATCTATCAATGCTAGCCTCCAAGAATAACTTCCAAGTGACTGACGTAGCACGCGTACGCTGGATGGGCTCCAATGAGCCCTCAGCCAAGAAGGCAGGATCTTTGGTTTTATCCTTCACGAACAAAGACCTTGCATACCGAGTCAAGAAGTCAGGCATATTTCTCAACTACGACTTTCACCGCACGGACCGCTTCAAACCCCGACCCCCTCAATGCTTCTGCTGCCTCCATATGGGGCACTACGGCAAGTGGTGCCGCAAGACGGCCTGTTGTGCCAAATGCGGTAATTCTCATTCTACCAACGAGTGCCCAGAAGACTTGGGTGGCGTCAAGCCATGCGTCCTTTGCAAGGAAGGCGTCAAGAACAAGACCCCTGGTGTGGACGATATCCAACACACTCCATTTGACAAGGCTTGCCCATTCAAGAAGGCATGGTACGACAAACGCCGTTTATCACCTCAATGATAAATACAACCTCACCAACCCCTGATAAAATTCCTTTTCCACCCACTAATACTCAGCAACAATCACCCGTTGATTCCCAAGACTTCCTTTCCCCATCTTCCCCCACCCCCCCTGACATTGACTCCTTATCAATTTTTCAACTAAACTGCCACGTGTCCAAGGCAGTCACTCTCAGCGCGCTCAATTCCGCTTCAGCTTTTGATTTCCTTGTACTTCAAGAACCTTGGATAAACTCAATCAACCTCCAACCCCCTCAACACCCATCAACACCCATCTTGGCGGTCTTTCACATCTTTCAAACATGTTCCAACTTCGTGGCAACAGCGCCACAAAGCTGTTATCTACGTCAAGCGTTCCATCCCTTCTGATTCTATTCAACTCCTCGAAGGCGGCTCCCAGACCCTTGTGGGGATCAAAATGATATCGCAGGCTAGGAAGTCATTTTTTCTTCTTAACTTATACAACCCCCCCCTTCTTTTGCCGCAGTCAACGAGCTTCATGATTGGCTAAAATTACATTATTCTTGACAGATGCCAATGATCCTCTGCATGGACGGCAATCTCCACCATCGCCATTGGAATCCTCCAGGCTGTAGGAAGACGGAACCCAAAGCTGTGACCCTGCTAAGTTTCCTTTCTTCTTTTGGCTTCCGATTGGCCTCGCCAAAAGCTGTCTCCACTTTTTTCTCCTCTAAAGGCAGGGGTTCCACCATTGACCTGATTTGGGCTAATTTCCTAGGCTCCAAAATTGTGAAGGACATTCAGATCTTGAACAACAATTTCGGGTCAGACCATCAAGCTCTCCTCCTCCAGTTATCGACTCAACGCCCGGTCCCAACATACCACTGGCAACTACCAAACTGGCAGTCGCTCTTGGCTGCTTGACTGGCCCCTCATCTAGCCAAGTTTCAGTCTATGGACATGTGCGATATTGATGATCTGAACACAAACACGGCGCTGCTGACATCCTTAGTTGTTTCCACCCAGGAATCCCTAGGCCGTAGAGTGCGCTCTGACTCATCCAAATCCAAGTCTTGGTGGTCCCGGTCCTGAAGATCCGCAATCGGGCAAGACGTTGGATGATCTTGGCTAAGTCCCCTGACTCAATTACCTGTTACAAAGAGTGGAATAACTATTTCCTCTCTCTAGTTTCCTTGCTTAAGCAGCGACACTGGAGGAAGATGTTATCCGATCCTTCAGAGGGAGACCTCTATTGCGTCTTACGTTTTTCGAACAGGTTGACTTGTGGAGCGGTGCTCCCCTTAAAGGACCCTTGCGGAGTCATCATCCATGACAAAGACAAACAGGCTGAGCTTCTCTTTAACGGGACATCGGTATCGGGGTGCCAATTAACCTTACTGACGTCCCTTTAGACCTCAATTGCAGATTTGTCAACTATCTGGAGGTGTCCCCTGTTGGAATTTTGTGACACTACTGTGAAATATTGGACTATCACTCCCGAGTTCATCCCTTCCTTCTCTGTCCTCAGAAAAATCACTTCTCATCCATCAAGATACTCGAAGTCAGTCATCAAGATCAAGATCAATAATCCCCTCAAAAATCAATAGTGAAGCTTTAACAGTGGATAGCCTTCTCTAGCTTCCAACTTGGTGAGAAATGCAACCATCGCATTTCATCTAACTCTCACTCATTTGTTATATGTTCACTAATACATTTCTATTCATTTTTAGTCTAATTAGTCTGATCTGATCACTTATCTCAAAAACATCACTTAGCTGTTGCCTATAATCTTTAGGGTTTGTTTCCTTCTCTTTCTCTCTTATAAAAATCATTCACTAATCATATCAACAATTCCAGTCCATCAGTCCTCTGTTATATATAACATCACATTAAAATTAATCATAATAACTACAATCGAATACATCAGGGGTTAGTTTATCATCTTCAGCTTATTTCCTTCACTCTTATCATCAATGTTTCTAATTGTCTTCCATAGTTTCTGGTCTTTATTCTTGAGTAATACTATCAACAGTTCAAGCTTCTTTACGATTAACAGTCGAACGGCACTACCAAACGACGTACTAATCCAAAAATACGAACCAAAATAACTTAATATTCTCAAGGACCAGAACACCTCAAGAAAATGGATACTATCAACTCATCTGTATTGAAAACCGTCATGGAAGGAATCCCATTGCTTTCGATGGACAACTATACACATTGGAGACGTAGAGTATTCAACTTCTTGGATGTTGTTAAACTAAAAGAAGGACTCACATCTGAATCCACGAAGCTATCCGTTGAAGAAAATCACTTTCTCAAGGCGATCTTAGTCGCAAAGCTCGAATCCAATGTTCAAGCCAACGTGGTTGATTCAAACAACGAGGACCATGCCAAACTGATTTGGACATCCATTGTCAAATTCTTTGCCTCAAGCCAAGCGTCAAACAAGTCCCGAGTTTTCCAATCGTTGTTAAGAGCCCCGTACACTCCTGACGACATACCAGGATTCATTACATCTATGAAAAACTATCAATCTCAATTAATCGAAGTTGGCTGGACTTTCTCTGACAACGCAATTGGACATATGGTTATCCATAAGTTGCCCCACGATATGAATGACATCGTCAACCAAATCACTCACTCGGATAAAGAACCTACCATCAAAATGGTCTTCGAGCATCTTTGTGTACACAAACATAATCTCGAAATCCGCACCAATAACTCCGGCACTAAGACCAATCCAATCACATTGTTCACCGACGATGCAAAAAAGTGTCGCAGAGGAACACACAATCCTCAATCCAACCACTCGCCAGAAAACTGCTGGACTCTATATCCAGAAAAACGTCCGACCCACTTTTCAAAGAAACCCGTATCAAAGAACGAGTCCTCTGTCAGTAGCTTTCACTCGTTGTTATCCAGATCACCCCATCTGTTCATATTGGATTCGGGATCGTCAGCTCACATGACATCAAATCGTGACCTGTTTTACACCATAGAACTCAAAGAATTAGGCTGTGTTCAAACAAGTTCAGCGGCAGACCAACTAAAAATAAAGGGAATCGGATCGATTCGTCTCCAGAACAAACACGGTGAAATCTTTCTCAACAATGTTCTGTATATTCCCGACATAGTTGTAAACCTTCTATCGGTCCGATGTCTAGTTCTAGAAGATTATTCAGTGCAATTCTATAAAAACTCATTTGAAATAACTAAAAATGATGAAGTAAAAATGAATGGGAACTACATCGGGAACCTACCCAGCCTTGATTTCGAGAATCTCAATCACGCCAGTCATCTATCGCATGCCGAGTTCATTCATAAGTCCCTAGGCCACGTGAGCTATCATTGACTGAGGAAGAAGCTAGGGATTCCACTAAAGATTGTACATGATTGTGAATCCTGTGCTATTGCTAAAGTAACCAAAGCCTCGTTCAAACACATTCACAAACGTGCATCGAGACCGCTCGAGGAACTACATTTTGACTTGATAGGACCAATCTGGCCTCAATCATACGACGGATCCAGATACATATTAACAGTGGTCGACAGCTGCACAAGATTCTGTGCAGCCATCCCTATCAAACTCAAGAGCGATGTGACTGAGACAATATCATTTCTAGTGGACGTTGAAGCAAAACGAATGGGCTACTACCCTATGGTTTTTCATTCCGATAGAGGCTCTGAGTTCCTTAACTCGAGTATGAGCGACTACTGTTTGACTCATCTGATCAAGCAAAGAACATCCGATGCGTACACGCCCCAGCAAAAAGGTCTTGCGGAACGCTTCAATGGGACTATTCTTGAATCCATGAGAACGATACTTGAAGACTCAGGCATCGATTGAAGATACTGGAGCGAGATCGCAAGAGTCAGCTCGCTGACACTAAATCAGATTCCAACTCACAAATCCAACAAATCACCCTTTGAATTGTTCAAGAATAGATCATTGCCACTAAGTTACTTCTACCCAATAGGAAATCGACTCTCCTACCTAATACTTCCAGAACAGTCTTATTCCAAACTCAAGCCAAAAGGGAAGTTGGGAAGACTAATTGGCTACAACGACGAAATAAGATCGTATCGAATTCTATCAGATGATGGAAAAATTGTAGAAACAAAACATGTTCAATTTCTGTGATACGCTCCTCCCACCTCAAAACTGTCGGATTGGGACATCTTAATAGAAGATGAAGAAAGAATTAATGAAAACACAGCTGAACTCAGTGATACGATTGACAAACCATCAGATGAAAGGACCAAAGAAACAGCTATAAGTCCAATTCCAGAACCAGTATCCGACAATGTGAGAATGCTCCGTGATCGCACCTCAAACATTAGACCAGCAAAATACTCCTATTTAGCATCCGATCCGAACTCATACAAGAATGCCATGAGATCCTTAGATAAGGAGAAGTGGATGACGGCTGCCGAGGAAGAACTGACAAATATCGAACACCATCAGGTGTGGGAAGACATGTTCGATACACCGGACTCCTTCCTGCACACACTCTGGGTCTTCAAAACGAAACCCTCCACACTCTCGGCTGACGAAAGGAAGAAAGCTCGTCTTTGCATCAAAGGCTACCTTCAGGTCGAAGGTGAAGACTACAACAATACCTTTGCTCCAACAGGAAAATTCACAACGTTGCTGGTGATTCTCATGTTTGCCATTGATAAAAAGCTTCCGATTCGCCAATTTGATGTCAAGAGTGCATTCCTATATGCACCACTGAAGGAAGAACTTTACATAAAGACTCCAGAAGGGTCGTCACGGACGGCACCATTTCTTCGACTGAAGAAATCCCTCTATGGACTCAAACAGGCCCCAGCAAACTGGTACGAGACCTTAACGTCCTGGTTTGAAGATATCAACGTCTGATCCATGCCTCTACATTCACAAGGATAAAAATTCGTTCATATTTTTTCACGTTGATGATCTAGTTGTGGTCGGCAATGTTGATGTGTTTGAGGAACTCTTCCTTCATTGATTTCCTAACTCAAGCGCTCATGAACCCGACACACTTCTAGGCATGGACGTTGAGAAAACCGACAATTCTATTTCCCTGTCTCAAGAAAAACTAATCGACAAAGGTCTAAGCTTACTGGGTTTAACCGACTGCAAATCAGTCAACACTCCGCTGTCAGTTTCAATTCAACTTAAACCAGCTACACAAGAAGAGAAAAACGAGTTTACGAAACTCGGTATCAATTACAGATCGTTCACTGGGATGTTAAACTACCTCTCTTGCAGGACAAGACCTGATCTTGCGCCTGCAGTATCAATTCTCTCTAGGTATAACAACGATCCGGGTATCACTCACTGGAAAGAGTTGGTACACTGCTGGAAGTACGTCAAAGGAACCAGAGAACTACATCTTACACTTCGACCAAGTCCAGATGCTTCAAACTCCATTCAACATTATACCGATGCAACCTGGGCTGATGATCTCGAGACTCGTCTATCGCGAAGTGGATCAATTTGTTTTTGGAAACAGTGCCCTGTTTCGTGGAACAGCAAATGCCAACGGAACATTGCTCTATCATCTACCGAAGCCGAGCTAAATGCACTCTCAGATGGGGTTCAAGAGAATCAATGGATAAAGTTTCTTGTGGAAGAACTGTGGAATGAAGAATTGGAACCCTCGACATTCCACATTGACAATCAAGGACTAGATGAAAAAGTGAAGAAATTTGGCTCAAACTCGAAAACCAAGCATCTTGATATAAAAATGAAGTGGCTGCGGGATCTGAATGATAAAAATGAAATTACGGTTTCCCTTATTCCATCCAAAGACATGATAGCAGATACATTAACGAAATCCAGTAACGTTGAATCTCTCAACAGGCTTCGAGAAAAATGCTTCCTGGTTCATTACTCACCAAGTTGAGGGGGGTGTTGGAATTTTGTGACACTACTGTGAAATATTGGACTATCACTCCCGAGTTCATCCCTTCCTTCTCTGTCCTCAGAAAAATCACTTCTCATCCATCAAGATACTCGAAGTCAGTCATCAAGATCAAGATCAATAATCCCCTCAAAAATCAATAGTGAAGCTTTAACAGTGGATAGCCTTCTCTAGCTTCCAACTTGGTGAGAAATGCAACCATCGCATTTCATCTAACTCTCACTCATTTGTTATATGTTCACTAATACATTTCTATTCATTTTTAGTCTAATTAGTCTGATCTGATCACTTATCTCAAAAACATCACTTAGCTGTTGCCTATAATCTTTAGGGTTTGTTTCCTTCTCTTTCTCTCTTATAAAAATCATTCACTAATCATATCAACAATTCCAGTCCATCAGTCCTCTGTTATATATAACATCACATTAAAATTAATCATAATAACTACAATCGAATACATCAGGGGTTAGTTTATCATCTTCAGCTTATTTCCTTCACTCTTATCATCAATGTTTCTAATTGTCTTCCATAGTTTCTGGTCTTTATTCTTGAGTAATACTATCAACAGTTCAAGCTTCTTTATCCCCCAATGAGGTGCAATTGGCCATGGATCGTTTACGCCCCAAAAAGGCGGCAGGGATCGATGGCATTGCCAACGAAACGCTTAAGTCTCTTTCCTTGGCCTTGATAAACCCCTTAACAAGGCTTTACAACTCTAGTCTAATCAGTAGTGTCTTTCCGACCCCTTGGAAGTGCGCTGTTACAGCTATCATCCGCAAACACGGTAAACCAGACTATACAAACCCAGGAGCCTACCGACCCATTGCTCTCCTCAGCACCATGGGTAAACTGTTTGAGCTCATCATTGCTAGGCGGTTGACCGCCTGGGCGGAAGCTTCAGGAACTCTGGCCGACGGGAACTTTGGCGGAAGGAAGGGATCGGGCACCAAGGATGCCCTCTTTGCTTTGGAGCACTGGACCACAGCTAAGTGGAGGGAAGGGAAGATTGTGGCTGGCCTTTTCCTTGATGTCAAATCTGCCTATCCCTCCGTTCATCCATCAAGACTGATACATTATCTCTTCCTCAAGAAATGTCCTACTTACTGGACCCTCATCATTGCAGATTTCTTAAGAAGCCGTTCAACAACCATCAGACTGGATGATTTTGTTTCTAAATCGTTCGATGTGGACATAGGACTCCCCCAAGGATCACCTCTTTCTGTCATCCTCTATATATTATACAATAATTCTTTGCTTATTCCTAGTATCTCTATTCAGTCTGACAGAGTCTCAATTGGCTACGTTGACAATTTCGTCCATCTCGTTGCCTCCTCATTGGCTTCAACGGCGAGGGATTCCCTTATTGAGGAAGGGAAGAGGTCTCTCTGTTGGGGTGATACCCACGGAGCTATCTTTGACCAAGCTAAAGCGCAATTCTTGTGGCTCACCAAAAGGAACACTCCCAAAGGGAGTCTCCCTTTTGGCAATCAACAGTTGAATCCGGCAACAGAAGTGAAGTGGCTGAGAGTTTGGATTGACCGCAAACTCCTCTTCAACAGAAATTTTCAAGAACTTGAAGCCAAAGCCGCCAGAACAGTCAATCAACTGAAGATCTTTGGAACCTCAAGGTGGGGAGCTCGGGAAAGCGATTGAGTGCGCTTGGTCAAATGCGTAATGATCCCTTGCCTAACCTATGGAGCACCCATGTGGGCTACGCAGGCCAACAAAGGGAAGGTTGAGGCTCTTGCCAGCAAGGTCAATCGTCTCAGCAGCCTCTTCACCTTGGGCGTTTTCAAATCTACAGCAACCACTTTTATCCAAGACAGGTGGGCGTTGATAGACGCACGCCAACAGCGTACGCCAACACCAACCCGCACACCAATTTTTTTTGGCGTGTAGGGTCTACACGCCAAAAAAAAAGGGTGTATGAGACCCGCACGCCAAAAATGGCGTGTGGTTCCCACACGCCATTTTTTTAAAATAAAATTGGCGTGTAGGGCCCGCACGCCAATTGTTTGGCGTGCACTCCCACACGCCAATTGTCTGGCGTGTGGGAGCGCACGCCAAACAATTGGCGTGCGGGTCCCACACGCCAATTGTTTGGCGTGTGGGGATCCCGCTCACATAATCGAATGGGAGGGCCCATTTGATTACGTGAGCGAGCCCCTTCCCGGCTGTGGGGATCCCGCTCACATAATCAAATGGGAGGTCCCATTCAATTACGTGAGCGAGCCCCCTCCCGGCTGACAAGGCTATACAACCTCGTCGGCCAGGAGGACTTCCTCCCGGCCGGCGAGGCTATACAACCTTGTCAGCCAGGAGGACTTCCTCCCGGCTGACAAGGTTATACAACCTCGTCAGCCAGGAGGAAGTCCTCCTGGCCGACAAGGTTGTATAGCCTCGTTGGCCGGGAGGACTTCCTCCTGGCTGACGAGGTTATACAACCTTGTCAGCCAGGAGGAAGTCAGCCAGGAGGAAGTCCTCCTGGCCAACGAGGTTGTATAGCCTTGCCGGCCGGGAGGACTTCCTCCTTGCCGACAAGGTTGTATAACCTCGTCGGCCAGGAGGAAGTCCTCCCGTCCAACGAGGTTATACAACCTTGTTGGCCAGGAGGACTTCCTCCTGGCTGAAGAGGTTGTATAACCTCGTCAGCTGGGAGGAAGTCCTCCCGGCTGACAAGGTTGTATAACCTCGTCAGCCGGGAGGGGGCTTGCTCACGTAATCGAATGGGCCCTCCCATTTGATTATGTGAGCGGGATCCCCACACGCCAAACAATTGGCATGTGGGACCCGCACGCCAAAAAAAATTGGCGTGCGGGGCCTACACGCCAAAAAAAAAGGGTGTGTGAGACCCGCACGCCATTTTTGGCGTGTGGGTCTCACATGCCCTTTTTTTTTGGCGTGTAGACCCTACACGCCAAAAATAAATGGCGTGTAGGCCCCGCACGCCAAAACAAATTGGTGTGCGGGTTGGCGTTGGCGTGCGCCGTTGGCGTGCGTTTATCAACGCCCAAGACAGGTCGACGTCACCGACCTCATTAAACGACATTCTGAGGACCTGTTTTTCCTTTTTCTTCAGAAAACTAACATTCATCAAGGCTAACAATTGTGTTCGCTCAATGATTTTGGACAGCAGGTCGGACTCCTTTGTCCGTTTCCCGGACTCAGCAAAAGCAGGATTGGCCTCGGGGGCAATTGATGCCGCCATGAAGCTTGACCCCAAAACAATCAGGCCCCACTACAATTTCGCCCATAGCCCAACAGTCCAGCTCAAATATCTCAACGAGGGTCTGTCTAAAGAGATGGCAGCAGATTCTGTTAAGTCTATAGTTTCTTCTCAGACGGGGGACCCAGGGTCTCTCTTGATTTTCAGTGATGGTTCCTTTCACCCGGAAAAAGGAGGGGCTGGTGCAGCCCCGAGCTGAACCTTTTTCATGCCTACTCGCTGGGTGATTCCACATTAGTGTCCAACCATGAATGCAAGGCAGTTGGGGTCCTGGCGGCGGTTGAATTGGCAGGAGAGATTAGCAGGGACTCATCCCAGGTTTTCAACGACCTCTTTGTCTTTGTGGACAACCAGGGAGTCATCAGTTGCACCAAGGCACCTGAGACCCCTAAGCCAGGTCAACAGCTGTTCACCATGATTTCATTGGCCCTGGATTTGCTGAAGCACTTTGAGAACATCACCTTTCTGTGGTGTCCTGGCCATAGGGACCTTTTAGGAAATGAGCTGGCGGATCAACTTGCCAATGATGCTCTGCAGAACCCCAGCACTCCAATCCTCCCAGTCAAGGGAAACTTCCACAAGATTGCACTCCAGGCGGTGAATCTTGTGAAAATGCCAAGCTGCAAAAGGGACCCGTCGGGTCTTCCCATCTTCTTTTCTTCCCTGATCAATCAACTGGCCTCAGGCCATTGCTCACTCAATAGCTTCCTTTTCCGCATCCAGAAACGTCATGACCCCCTCTGCTCGGTTTTCAGAGTTAGGGAGACTGTCTCACACCTGATGAACTACTGCCCCAGATTCAAAAGTCAACAGGTGGCACTCCGAAGACAACTCAGAAGGGCTAGGGTGGCTTTCAAGTCGGATGGACTTGACAAGACCCTTCAAATTAGGAAGGTGGACCGACCTTTGGCAATCTTTCTGGAAACATCCGGGTGTTTCACTATGCATCTCGAGAATTAGTTATTACAATTGTTCATGCGTTCCTCAGTTGTACCTCCAATTATCCTATTTTTCCTTTTTCTTCCCGTTTCATCTTTTCTTTACTTCTCTTTATCTACCTAGTGTTAAAATCCCTGACCTCCAATCATAACATTAGCCTACAGGTAGTTTTGTTAGACTTCTTTCATTTTGTATCTACTTTATTGATGTGTCTCAGATTCTTAGTGTGCAATGCCATAGGCCAAAATTCACTATAAAAAAAAAAAAAAAGGTCAGAAAATTGGAAATGTAGGTATTGTACTTTATGATCCTGTATTTAGTCATGGACAACTTGAAAGAAAAGTGGCCAATGGCCTATGACTGAGAAATAGGTGGGCTAACAAATTCAAGAGCACAAGATGCTCAGGGACTTAGAACACCTGTGAGAGGGACTCAAGAGAGCATGTCTCACAAGCAAGGGCCCGGAACTAAGTAGAGTTTGTATTTCAGATGGGGACAGAAGGAATACATGATGAGAAAGGGGCCTAAGCTGAGGGCCTAGCTGTGCTAAGGAACAAAAAAGAATGAAAAAGAATGAAAACAAATAAGCCCTCTTTTGGGCATGGGGCAGAATTCTAACACAACTCTATGTTGCATTGTCACAAAGTAAGTCCAGCCGTACTACAAAGGAAGTAGTCCCTCAACCTGATTTTGGGCTTCCTTCATATGAAACATCAAATATTGTTTACAAAGAGGTTCTTTCAAGTGTCCAGAGGCAATAGTTATATTAATATTTTTAGATTCACATCCTTTTTTTGTTTTTTTTGCTTCATAATTTCATTGCTTTTTAATTTCAAATGTAATTTTATCTTTGTCCTTATATTTCCACATATAAAAAATTGTGCACCCTTCTCATCAAGCCCCCTTTTCTACAAGTCCCTCCCCAATCCCCAAAATTGGGGGATATTATACACTCGTGAGTCATAATAATTTCGAACTGAATCAAAAATTGTGCGTCCGTGGTGTATAAGCGTAGCCGCCCACTGTTGGTCTTACCCCGGGGAGTTTGTGAAGTTCGGGCTATCACCCAAATCTTGAGCTCAGAGCAAACTGACTACGAACCAATCAACCCAAACAACTTTCACTGCGACCAACGATGGGGTTCCCCTTGAACTGTCCGTGCTTATGTTGGCCAACCACGAGAAGTCAACAACACCAACAGCAGGAACAGCAGCCCATCCATCCACACTCAGAAGCAGTCAGTAGCACCTTATCTAACCTCATCTATCGCCAATATTATCTTAACTAACTTGAACTTAACCAGGATGCCGATGAACGTACGCCACTAATCGTCAACCCACCGTAAGCGAGTTATCTTAATCATCAGCCCCTCCGCCCTCTGGATAGCTCATTTCTATAATTCGAATGAACTCTTCCCAAACTAATCAGTCAAGTGACTCCTTCGCCATCTTTACCTGTCATCGATACCGCCCAACAACAAGCTGATGAAGCGGCTGCAAATAAGATAGTCTCTCAAACAGTCAGGTTAGTGTTGCATTGAATTTTCTGATACGCTTTTTCCTTATTCAAATCAATCAAACACTGTGTCAATACCGCTGAAACAAAATCATTTACCACAATGATGCTAACAATTCCAATCGATAGATGTTTAGTCGACGTTTATTCTCAGGCGCCTTTCTCGCATTTGAAAATCAGGGGAACAATTGCCACACGTGATCTGACGCCAGACCTTTCTCATACACCCGACGGTGCATCATCTGCCTGGCGAGCATATGACCCCCCCCGTTGCCCGCCAGTTTCCTCAGAAGCTTCCAAATATCAGTTGTCAACCCCGACCAACTTCCAATCTACTTCTACCCACCACAGTCACCAGACGGCAGCTCAAAAGCGTAGCTTTCACAGTCTCAAGACAATCATCAACCATCAGGATCGATCCCATTCCGATGGACATGATACCCGGCTTTCGGCATCCCTCCTTGATCACCAGCAAGACCCACTCCCTCGACTTTCTTCCTCATCTACTCTACCCGGATCCACTCGTACATCCACTCAACTAGAAAATCAACGTCATTCACGGGATAACAGCTTTGCCCCGACATCTTGCAGTACCCAATTCGATACCATCCGCACTTTTCAAACCGCCAGAGATGATTCCAACCTGCCCAACGATGATGCCAATAGCCCTGAAGATACAACCTTGACTGCTTCAAAGTTTTCTATCAGCCATCTTGACGGAGATCATCATCAACCTCCTCATCTTACCTCTAAACCTGACTTTGTTTCCCGTCTCTGGGAGCAACCTGAGCTACCACAACCCTCTAGGGAATCAGAAGAATTTCCAGAAAATAATTTGGATCAACTTAGTTGTCAAAGCGAGCCGACAGATCATGTAGGCAAGCTCATCACATCAGTTTTTTTCGCGTGTTCATTTAACTCACCCTGTTCTTTTTGGTACTCAATTACAAAAAACCTAGCTTACTGACGATCCGAAAAAGCTCGCTGCAATGATCGCTAGTGGCTTTCGATTGACAGACACCGGTCCCATCTTAGTTGAACTTTAACTCCTCTTTTCGTCTTTCCGAGGCAGTTTACACTCTCAATGTCCTTTTGACAAACTTCTAATTTTTGGTTGTCGTTTTATTTTCGTCTTAAGCTTCATCGCCAATTTGTAACGGCTATAATTTGTTCTTCTTGTGTTCGACTACTACTCATTCCTTCTTTCGTTTTTTTCCGTCTGATGGGTTCTTTGATGTTCTACTGCATTGATTGATTGATTCACTCTTTCTTGAGAGGAGGCGGGATTTGAAGAGGTTTGAAATAATGTAACACAGACTTCCAGTTATGGCAACAACCAAAGAAAAAATAGCAGTTGAAGTGAACCAGGAGCTGGCATAATTCTTGGAAACAGTTTTTCATTGATGTGTGTTTTTGATGAGACAATCCTGGCCACAAAAGTGCTCTGTCAAGGAACAATAGCTTGTTGGCATATTGGACTTGCTGTGTACACAAAAGAAAGGATAGCTGAATGCTGCTGTGAATGTCACTATTGAACCCTTCATGCAAAGAAGTTTCCATGTAAAGAAGTTTTCAATAGAAAGCACTATGGGAAAAAGTGAGTCAACTGTCAGTTAATGAGTGGAGACTCTGAGGAATCTTTTGTTGTTACTCACACTCTTTTCAAAGGGTGGGTCAACCAAGCTGCAATAAACAACCACGGTGCAACAAAGGTCATTGTGTAAAGATTTGAAGTTACAATGGAAGTTGTGCCAATTCATGTCAACTGTTAGCAGTTGAGAAAGTTTTTCTTGTGGTACAGGTGAAAAAAGGGAAAGACTATGTATTGACTTGTTGACTACCAATACTGCCAGAATAATTGCCTAGGATGAAGTCATCCCAGTTACACTGGGATGAGCTCAACCAGTTTAAACTTGGTTGATATCAACTGATGAAATATAAACCCAAGGGAATCCCCTTGGTTTTATATTTTATTGGTTGAGGTCAAACACCTACTGCAACCAAAATGAGGAAAAGAACGTTGGAGCTCATGTTGGGGAAGTGCTGTAGAATAAGAATCTTGGGGGAGTTGACCAGAATGTGCTGTATCTGGCTGCTGGGAAGGGATGAAGGGCCCGGGAGGTGATAACTATGGTATGGGTTTCTGTCTTTCCGGATTGCAAAATCTAGTTTTCAAAAAAGCGCAAAAAAAAAAAAGCTGTCAAAACTGGTTTCTGGATGCGCTGTGGCATACGCGCCCTAAATGTGATAGAGGGGGAAATTATTGATAGCGGGGGACAGCCTCTCGCACGGGCTTAAGCAGACGGGGAAAGAGTGGGGAAAACATTTCGGTTCAAAACAAAAAAAAAAATGCCAAACCGTAAGCCATCAATGATCCCAGACGAGCCGGAACAAGAGCCGAGGCTGGCACTGCCGTCCCACATCCGATACGCCCTGCGCCATCTGCGGATGCTCCCACCACCCTATCAGTCCGACGACAGCAACCGGATCACCTTCGCCTTCTTCGCCCTCAGCTCTCTCGCCATCTTGGGCGGCTTGGACCGCCTCGATCTAGCCGAGAGGACAGACTACATCGACTGGATCTATCGCAGATGGAACCCGAACACTGGCGGCTTCGGTGGCGCTCCAAATATCGACCTCCGAGTAGGTGATTTCCTTGCCTTCCCCCAATCTTATTTGATTTTCCCTTTAAACACTGAACTGCCGTGTTTTCTTGTTCTTTTCCTCTCTTGTCTGTACTACAGGGTCTTGGTCCCGACGAAGAACCATCTGATCAACCTCATCTCACCCACAGTTACACATCCCTGTTGATCCTTGCCCTCCTAACGTTGCCTTCGAGCGAAAATCCAGAACCAGAATCTCCTTACGCTCGTCTAGACCTGCCTAAACTTTTACAATTCGTACAAAAGTGTCAACGGCCAAACGGCAGGTGACAGTTTTCCTACTACCATAGAAGCAACCCCGAACGGCTTTCTTACCCGGACTAAAACTATGTACCTGCTCTCATCAGTTTCGGCTCGTTCCCCGATTCTCCAGATGAAGATGTGCGTTTCGTCTACTGTGCCGTCGCTATCTTGGCTATGATTCGAGTCAATCCTAGCATGGTAATTGACGTGGACCTGACTGAAAGTTACCTCAAATCATGCAGGGTAAGTAGACCATCACCTCATTTTTGTTCTTAGATGATTTTAGATAACAACCGATTTTTTTTATTGTTCTTGTGAAAAAAGCGGTACGAAGGAGGCTATGGACAAGCGCCCCATTGCGAAGCCCAAGGAGGGACGACGTACTGTGCCTTGGCTTCTTTTGCGTTATTGGGCCGACTGCAGAGTAGTCAGACTGAGGAGGAGGCCAACCAGACGGTTCGATGGCTCATCGACAGACAAGGAGAGTTTGCCGAATCGTTGGAAATTTCTCCAGAAGATGATCAGCAGGGTTCCGAGGGAGGATCTCACCCAGAAATACACAAGGACGGCAGATCTAGCCCTGTCAAAGGATCAAACACGTACCTCGATCCACCAGCACTCGATGGGGGGCTATCAACAGCAAAGAGCAGAGTGGTTGGGTTTCAGGGGCGGATCGGGAAGCCTTTAGATGCATGTTACTCCTTCTGGTGTACGGCCGCATTGACGGTAAACGACCTTCCCAAGAGATCTCTAATCCCTGAAAAGTCAATGAACAAGTTTATTTTTCTAATCAGCAGCTCTTCCTTGTCGGCCCGTCTTCCCAGATCATGACCCATCGACTCTCCTCTTCAGGTCCCAATGCAGCCATCGCTCGATCTCCGTTTCACTACCATCCCGATCTTTTCGACAATCCCAATCTATATCCAACATCAGAAGTCATGTACGATCCTGATGCAAACATCCAATTTCTCTTACGTTGTCAATCGAGTCAATGGGGAGGTATCGCCCGATCACCAGGCGACCATCCCGGTGAGCCTTTTTGTTTGCCACTAAGATCGTTTTGCGCTTGTTAACCCAGTCTATCATTTCAACCCTCATCTTATCCAGACGTCTACCATACCTATCTGGCACTTGCGTCCTTGTCACTCTGCAGTCATGCACCAGCATCAGTCTCTTCAAATGATCACCACCCTGATCGTCAATTTTCTTCAAACCTCAATCTCCAACTTGCCATTCATGACCCCTTCTTGAACATCCCCGTTGAAGCCTCTAAATGGATTTTCAAATGCTTCGTCCCTCAACAAGCTCCTCAAAATTAATCTTCTTGTCTTGCCTTTTTTTAAAAAAAAGAATTAAGTTGCATTGCTTATCTTGAATCATTTTGTTCTAGATATACCTAAATCTAGATAAACATTCATCTTATTCAGTATGCCGCCTTTTTCTTCCTCATTGTTAAATGTGTATTCATACTCTCATTATTCCAGTTGGGGTAGTGATGCAAACATTACGTGAATTGTATGTATATAATGAAAATCACAACGGATGTCAAATTTCTGAAAGGGATGACTGCATTTAATTCTAGATAGAATGGTATTTATTGGCCCTGAACTCCTGGGGGTTTTTTTGTTTTCTGCTCAAAAAATTTAAATGAGTTAGCCTCCATGACCAATGTTAAGCAGGTATAACCCACCGGTCCAGTTCTTGGCAATAAAAAACATGCAGATCTCTCACACGGCACCATTTTGCATCGTCACAATAGTTCACAATTTACATGTTGTACTTCCACTAGGATTAATTACTTCAACAGGATACCACCAGGGAACATGGGAAAACTCACCCAAGGTGAAATATGATTGCAGGGAAGATACTGGTTTATACACGCCAACATGATATGTATTAACTTGACTCAATAAGCACTAACACCTAGAGCCATGCTATCAGTATGTAACAGAATATAACATGATGAAATATTATGTGAAACTAATCTGAATGTGTCATAGCAGGTCATAATCCCTTCTCCCTCTCAGCAATCCCAAGGGCAAAAAAGAACAAAGAACAATTAAACTTGTTTTGTTTTGAGCCGCTATATACATTTCTATCTTTTCTCTCTCATTTCTTCCATTTATCTCATTTCACTTACATGTTACACACATTTTTAAATACTGAGACAGAAGAAACAGAAGGACTCCTATATTCTTTCCTCCTTTTCTTTTTCTCTTCCTTTCTAAATTCTCTCTTTTTCTCCCTATGATAAATCTCCATCATCCACTCATCTGGCCTTGTATCTTCTGCTCTCAGTCCTTTTCAGCTTATCAAAATTACTGAAAAGTATGCATGCAACAAACACATGGAGTTCTTTCCAGCTCATTTATAAGTATTCACTGGTCAGCTTTAATTTTAACCCCTTCTACCTCTGATCAACTTCAACTGCTAATCAATCAAGTTGGATTTGCTTTCAAGATGAAAGTTATTTCACCAACAAAAGCTTGTTTCAATTGTTTTCAATATCAAACCCGCTTGGCCCGGTTCATTACTAATAAAAATTCCAATCAATTAAGCTTGCTTCCAGAAATATCAATTGATGGAATTCTGGCTATCACAACCACTTTCAAGACCTTCAACATTCACAGGTTTGAGCATTTATTACAGTTTGAATTGGTAAGTCAAATGTATGTTCTCTTACTATTTCTCTCAAATTACCACATTTAATCTAGCTCCCACAAATGAAATGGTACCCTGGTAGAAACTCCCCTCTTGTTTGCAATAATACTCAATTCCATTGAGGGGATTGTGTTTGAAATCTTTGTCAAGAATCTGGGGTCAAAATAATTTTCCTCCCTCCTTACTGCCCAAAACTTGAAACCAATCAAACTGTCTTTCTCCAAAATACAGAAAGACCTACAAGTGTTGCAGGTCTTGAATCAAAGTGACAATACCAAATTGGATTGTATTGGTACTTTGATTTAAGTTGCTACAAAGTGTATGATGGCAGAGTTGTGCTACAAACTCTTTTGTCACTATGGGTACTGTGTCCCTAGAAAACAAAATTATTTGTGCTCCATTGTAGAAATCAAATATCCCACTCATGAGCCATTAGGATATTGGAATCTTGTGAAGGTTCACTTGAAATAAATAAATGTTGTTTTATCAAGCCAACTGAAAATCCTAAGTAATTAGAACATCATGTGTAAACTAATTACAGTTTTTTTTACCTGCAAAAACTTTTGACATGTGAATGAGAATAACAAGCTACACATCAGTCAAATAAATAGA
Organism: Puccinia hordei; assembly: GCA_007896445.1. Taxonomy (NCBI): domain Eukaryota; kingdom Fungi; phylum Basidiomycota; class Pucciniomycetes; order Pucciniales; family Pucciniaceae; genus Puccinia; species Puccinia hordei. Next base: position 311,021 of record RDRW01000009.1, read on the forward strand.
AATAATATGTTTTTAAATCTTATTAATTATGATTCTTGACACTTACCAAACATGATAGTGTTGTATTGCAATAGTGCAATCAAACCCTGTGTTAAGCCCCAAGAGAAAATTTCTTCTTGATTAATACTAGGGGAATGGAAAAAACTAGGATGATCAATATTTTTATTCTTGGGAATTCAAAGGACCTCTTCCTTCTTTCCTTCTTTCACCTTCACAAAATCAACATACTTGAAAATTTTATCCTGTTTGGTTCAAAAACAGTGCTGTTGAGTTTTACTTGTTGTACTATCTGTCACATGTGTGTGCTTCAGAAACACACACTGTTAACTTCTGAAGGCTACTCCTTACCAGGATCAAAAGACTGACTGAAATACTATGAGTCCTTAACCTCTTTCAAGACACTGTTTCCTTGGACTACCTTATTTCTTCAAGGACAAGATTCAAAAAAACAATTCAAGACCTCAATGCTTATTCAATTCACTTTGTAAATCTACCCTTGCTCACTAATTATCTCTATCCAATCTGACCTCCTCCCCTCCTCTTCAACTGTCTATCAGACTATATTAGACCACCTTTTCAAATCAGTATTTAGGCTCTTATTTACTCATATTACTGCATTGCATCTGATCCATGTGCTGTTTGTTATTATTTCTCTATTTCTCTAAGTCTCTCCATTTCTTTCTTTATTATGTTTTTCTTGTTTAATGAGCTGATCACTGATATTTCTCATATATTTCTCCTCCTCTCCTTCTTGCTTGCATATCTTCAGCCTTACTTCACTTACAAACATTAATCCTCACTCACTGTTTCTTTTCTGTCCATCAGTAGTAGTATGATTTATTTCCTCTTATCCTCATTTTTTTGTATTTCTTATCCATCTGACTCTTTTTCCTGTTCCAGTCTGTGTTTGGTTATTTGTAATTTGATTGAAATCTAACAAGTTTTATTAGCTATAACAGAGCTGGATGATGTTCTTTTACAAGAGGGGGAGTTATTTTCCTCAACAAATGGGTTTAGCTTTTGTTGTGTTAAGCACACAGTTTTGAGAAGGCCATGTAAAAAAAACAGATCAGATCGAATCAGGTTCCAGCAACCAGAGCAAAGTAGTGAAAGATTCCAAATTATCTCTCCCAACACTATTCAATAAAACCAGACAGGATGTGGGACAACTTTCTATCTTTTTATTATTATTATCACAGATACAAAACAATCTTTCACCTTAGCCATATAGAGCAAAATATCAGCTTCAGTCACCAAGGAAAAGAATTTTAGGAAAGATTCATAACAGTGTACTAAGATTACTGATAATTTTTTTTGCAGATAGTTATAACCGAGATAAGATTATTTGAGATTTAGAGTTATTAGATTAGCTATTTTTGAGTTAAAGAATTTTTATAGTCACTAGTTATGAATAAGTGTAAGAAGTAGAATTCAGAAGCTAAAAGCAAAACATTTGAGTTATTATTACTAGGAGTATGAAGTATTGTGGGAAACAAGGGATTAATTTAAAATAGTTAGACAAATTGAACTATTCTAGATGGTGATCTTTGAAACAGAAATGCTGTGGAAAGCATTAAGTTGGTGGAGGATTTGGTGTTCCAAATCCTGTTTCCATTATCAGTCAGGTTAATATTCTTTCATGAGCTATCAGGAGCTGTAAAGTCAGCTATATTATTGAATATTTGGGTTCTAGGGCTTGTTTAATCTATAGTCACCCATTCAAGATTTAAGGATTGCATGGCTAAATCAAAAGATATATAGTTAAGAAAAATTATTTTTGACATACTTTAATCCACAGTGTTCTCATTAGCAGCACATCATGCTATGGGTACAGAGCTGAATTTAAGTGCTGAAGTGTCACCCAGATGTTGCATGCGGGTTTTCATTCTTATGCAAAATCATCAGGAGTGACAGATGTCTGGGATGCAACAACAGCACATGAATCTAAATTTCATAATGCATACATATGCCCAAAATCTATTCAACCTAAAAATATCACCACCTTGACCCATCTTCCTTTTACATTACTACATGTGTAACATCTCCCCTCACCTACTCATCATTACAAATCCCCATACCCACTCCCCCCAGAATACCCCCCAATAAAAAGCAAAAATTTGAGTGTATGTTCCCTTTCATCTCCAAATCCTGATGGAGATCTTGTGACACCTTCTGCCATTTGGATCTGAGATGAACCACAATTGCATGTTTTATCTTTGGTGGAAGATTCAATAAGACATCCTTTGTCCTCCTCAATCATTTTTTATCCATGGGCCTGTTGAAAGATTTGATCACTTGGATCAAGCCAAAATTTACATTGGGTATATTGCAGTTTTTTCATATCCATCTTGACTCAATGGGTGTATCTTCAACAGTCAAACAAGGCTTTGAAGTTCGGTCAAGTGGTTCTGCAGCGGTTTCCCAGTTTGACATAAGAAAAATCTTGCATCCAGATGTTGACTCAGCTGGTCCTTGAGGCACTTGGGGTTCCTGATAATACTACGTGTTAGAATTCTGCCCCATGCCCAAAAGAGGGCTTGTTTCTTTTCTCTTCCATTTCTTTCCATCTGGCCCCATTTCTTTCACTATGATGACATAAAAAATCAGTATCTTGATGTCTAGTGCTCTCAAAGAATTTTTCCTCTGGAAAACGTCTACATTTTTATTTTCTGAGCTTCATCCAATAGCATCCTGAACCAGAAAATGTTCATAGATTCAATCATTGGCCGGTGCAGGTGTTCCAATCATCTCATAATGGGGCTGTGCACAGTTTTTGGTGTGTAATTTTGCACCAAAAAATAATTTATTCTTGTACATTCATACTCAAAAAATGGGTGTGGATCCCTGCACACCCCTTTTCAAAAAGAAATAAGGGCCTGAAGCCTATGTAGGGAAAGCTAAAAGAATAATCTGGAAGTCCTGGCCATTGAGTCTCTCAAGATTTGATGATTGATGCACCCATCCATCAAAGTTGGAGAGCCTAACAGCCAGGTTATTCCTGGTTACCAAGCTTTAAAAACTTGAAGATTGGATAAAACCTGGTAAATGAGGCTCTATAGCCTTGATTAACAGATTAACACTGAATGTGGGGGCTTTAAAACCTTAATACACAGGTTGCACAGCACCATTGATGCTGGATATTGCAACATCCAGGAAAGAATTGGCTATCAATTATTTACAGCTGATGACAAACAGTGATGATAAGGGTGAAGAGATGACAAGGCCTCAAGGGAAGCTCCAGGTCTAAGAGAAAAAAAGCAGCCCTTTTTGAGGGGAAGGCAGCTGGCTTGTGTGGCAGAGAAAGTTCCCACACTACATGGAGGTTGTATAAGTGAGCTTGGGGATCAGGTGCAGAGATCTGCATCACACACTGCCAGAATAGCTTCCTAAGTAGTCAGTTAAATTCCTCCCAGTTGAACTAGATTATAATTCATCCCATTTAAACTAGGATACAATAACCCAATTCAAATGAACTTGACCTCAACCAATAAAATGTAAACTCAAGGGTGCTCTCCCTTAGTTTTATTATTTCATCAGATAAGGTCAACAAAGTTTAAATTGGCTGACCTCATCCCAGTTTAATGCAGCCAATTCTGTTAGAAGTGATAATATTTTTATTCAATGTTTCAACTATCTATTAGATAATTTTAAATAAATAAATCAACTGCATACCTAAAATATCAGTTTCTGCTTCCAGGCTGCAATCTCATGTTGGGCCAGATCAGACATGGTGGTAGTGCAGAAAAATGGATGTGAAGATTGTGATGTAGGAGCATATTGATTGGATGACAGGAAAAATGTGGAAGGAATGTTGGAAGGCAATATATATGGTTGGCAGAATAGGAATCAGAGTTTAAGCTGGCAGTTGGGGGTGGGAGAACAGGGGGGAAAATCAAGCAATCCAGAGTTTGTTTGACTTTTGAACTGGGTTGACTGGCCTTCACAAAAAGACCTATGTGAGTGGGACCGGGCATAGTTGCATGTTGAGGATGACAAGGTGCTGATAATTTTTGGCCGTTGGTGTGATCCTCAAGCTGAAGAATTTCTCAGTTAAGCTTGCTGTAGCTCCAGAAAAGTGTTGAAGGGGTTTGACAAATCCATGCATGTGTGGGAACTCCCTCCGCCCGGAGTTAGCGCGGTCGCTCGACGGCGCACTTCTAGACAAGGTTGGACCGTCTGCCCTGAGTCAAGCAGGGCCGAGCAGACCAAAGACGATGACGATACCGATACCTTATAAGGCTAAACAAGTCCAACTATTCGGAGGTGCAATAACCATCGATCTACCATCTAAGATTATTGACGTCAGGTAACGTACAAAAAATAATACAAACGAGTTTTTGTTTACCCAAGAAAAAAATAAAGAGAGAGAGAGAGAAAGAGAAACAAAACTAAATCGCATCCATGTTATGATTTGTTTGCTTGATCAATCAATCAAAGCACATTCCGACAAGTTCCTGATAGTCAAGAAGTATTTATAAGTACGACTAGTAGCGATAGCTCTGATGAAAAGCCGGATCAACAAGGGGCGACGGAGGAGGATTTAACAAAGGATCTTTCGATGATTATCGAAGTGCTTGAGCTCGTTGATCTGAATAACGATCCCGAGTATCTAAAACAAAACGATTACAATGTTGACGATGATGCCGATAACCACCCGAAATCAATCATCAAGTAGGTCTTTCTTCTCATTCGTAACTGATACTTACCTCTCCGGATTTTTTCTGGTGAGGTCACATAGAAAAAAGAAAAAAGAAAGAGAAGAAAAAATCTAATGATTTGTGCGTGTGTGTGGCTAGGTATCATTTCGATTCATTAGCACATGACAATTCCTCTAAACTAGCGACAATCAAATCGATCACGTTGCCGAAAGACGGGAGACAGTTTATGGAGCCACCAGCCATCGTGTCCGAGCGGGCAAGAGATTCGACAACTGATGGTAGTAGAAGAATGACGCCAGAGCCAGTGAAATGTTATGGTCTCCAATCGGTCGCTAAGTTCAATGCTTCCGAGGCCGAGTCACACGACGTACATATTTGGCTCGCATTATGGCGATTGAATGAGGTCGGCAATCAGGGCCGCGGCACCGACCTGGTCCTCACCTTTAATCTTCCCAACCTATCTTCCACCAATGAGACCCACTTTCAGCGGTCTGTTGAATTTACCGATCAAGTCTTTCATCAAGCTGCACGTAGTTTACATATCGTAGATTGGTCTCTTTTTGCTTAGTGTCATTTTACTGATTTCAAAAAAACAACAGTGAGCAACAGATCCGCTTTATCATTCGATCCACACACCCTGTAGATTTGTAACTCTATCATCTCTAATTTGTTGTCCTAGGAATGCTCTGTTATATCTGAATTTCTCGAGACCGACTCTCGGCTTTTTTTTATCAGGCATCATCGGCATCTTCAGAGATAGGAAAGGCCAAGCAAAATGTAGCTTTATCGGATATTAATATAATATCACCCGTTGGGTTCCAGTGAATCGAGAGGGCATTAAAGGGAATACCTAAGCAAAAAAAATGAGCTCAAGAAGTTTAACCTATCGGTCTTCGTAAGAAAAAGGAACATACCTGCAGGGACACCGATTCCTTCACAATAATCAGCAGGTGGAGAGGCTCCAGTTGACGAAGGAGATAGACCAGGACGGAGAGGGAACCAGGAATAAATGGCTGAGGTGGCGGAAACGAGGATAAGCTGAGTGAGGGTAGGGTGCCATTGAAGACATCTGACTGGGTTGGAGAAGTGGAGGACACTGCTCAGTCGAGGGTGCAGAGGAACCATTGACTGGGGCTGAATCGATTCTTGTGGCCCATTTTGAGACGACACATTTCCGCGGAATGAAAATATGAACACCGCGGTCGGCATCGCGTCTAAGATGACCAGCTCAAAAAAAACATCACCACCCCGCCTCAAGTGACTATTATAAAAGAGACACATTCACGTACCGTTGCGAACCGCCATGTAGTCTCCCTTAGGGCTCCATTTGATTTCTTTGATTCCAATCGTTGGATTGGGTTTGCTATAGTCAGGTTTTAAAGGGTTGGAAGCACATCAATTGACTTGACTTCGACTGGAACATTGTGTCAAACCGAGATCCAGAAGAAATGAGAAATGATTTATCTCAGTTGATACCTAGGTTCCGATCAGACAAGGTTAGTATGGCATTAGACTTACAGGGAATGATCCCATGGCCTCGTGTTCGTCCGATCCATTCCTGAGGCTCACTAAGGACTCGCTGTGGTGTGGACGAAATATAATCCTCTAATTGAGATCAAAAAGTACTTGGAATATGAAGTTACGTGGTAATTATAGGGAGTTGATAACTGACTTACCGCGTTAGAGACCTCACTCAAGTCGATTTCACAGATTGATGTCCAAGTTAAGTCGTTCAAGAGGCGGACCTATGAGCGGGCGTGGGTGATAGGGCATAGTTATTATGGGCCAAAAATACGCCGCATGGGTTTTGATGAAAGATGAGGTTTACAACTTGCTTTACAATCCCAGCCACCCACGGCCAGGTATTCCCCTCCTGGTCTCCACTTAATGTGACGGATTCCCAAGCCAACATGGGCACTTGTATCGGCTTCTCGGTCTTGATGATTGGTACTGGATGAGACTTTGCGTTGATGGGGCTGAGCCGTTGGAAGGGAGTCAGATTGGCTGCGATGGAGTGTTTGGGGTGGATAGTGAGCACGATTATCGGTGGGAGAAGAATTAAATTGAGTGAGGATGTGTTTAGAGGGTTGTGGGACGAAGGAGCCGAGTTTGGATCCGCTTGGTGACCACAGCTCGACTCGATAATCGAGCAAGGCTGATTCGACGATCGCCAGATATCGACCACATGGGCTCCAGTGGAGGTGAGTTGGATCGACCAGTTCGGTAGAGAGCTGGAATAAACTGGCACATGTCCATGCAAGGGTGTCGTATATACTAACGTGGTCATGGAAGTTCCCAGGTTGACGACAGAGTAGAGCAAAATACCGCCCAGTTGGTGAGAAAGCGGAGCCGATGTGGGGGCCATGTTTGGGGTGATGCAACTGGACCGGCTTGGGCTGAGAGTTGGACAGAGGCCAAATGGTGACCCTGAGCTGAAGAATGGAAAAGTACTGATAAGTTTCTCATGAGGAGGGGAATTCGGTTAGGGGAAGATGGATACTAACGTTCCAATCACTCCAAATCATCAAGCTGTTCCCACTCGGGCTCCATCTGACCGCCTTGTCGCCACTCGCGACGCCCTCGGCACCGATTTTGATTTGAGCAGCAAGCTGATCGGCTCTATCGAGTAGATGAAAACCACCGATGTCGTGAGCTGACGCAAGAGCGCGCAAACATACTGAGAGTTGGGTGAGAAGGAGATGGACGTGAGCAGCTGTGGGCGTCGGTCATCTGGGAGGGTGCCCAGCTCGGGCTTGTTGGACGCGTTTCCAAGGTAAGGGATCGTTGGCTGAATGGAACGGGTTGAAGACTTGACAGGCTGTTTGTCTGAGGTCAAGCTGGAGGAGGATGAGAGCAGCTTGCTCGACTTTGGTTCCGGTTGGGTGTGAAGGTCCTGCTCAGATCTCCAGCTCCGGATAACTTCCATGGACTGGCTGAGTCGGACCACCAATCGATCGCCTACTGATGTCAAGACATAGTCGCCATTAGGTGAGACCGTCGAAGACGAGGAAGAACTGTGCGGAAAAAGTGGGGTGAAGTCCATCGAGAGGCCGAGGCTGTGGTTCTTGGCTGAAATGAGTGAAAGTCACGCGTCTGGTTTGACCGACCGCCCATTGGAATTGGAATGGCTCGACTAAGATGAATGCCGTGCCAATGACCATCTCGCGGATAACCATCCGGTATCATCATCATTCTTTTTGTGGAAACAAAAAATAATCAGTGTCATCGGAAGAATTCAGTAGATTACTTTGAAGAAGGTGCCAACCCAGTCAGATGAGGATTGGATGGACAGTCACACCTACTTTGTTAAGACTGGCATTCTCAATTGATAACCTGTTTATTCTAAGCATGGCTGTACTTAACCCTTGGACATTGCATTCATTTACTGATGATGAAAGCTGTTTTTAGTACAGTTTACACCTCTCTTTTGGTTTATGAACCAAATTGTATGATTAAAAATGAAAGAGAGGATAGGTTGGGGTTTCCACCTTGGTTATGCTCCAACTGGTGCAGCCCTGGGGCCATCAAGTTGGTGTAAAACCTTCCCTTTGCTAAGATTACACAATATCTTGTGTGATCAGTTCCACGTGTCCAAGGTCCAAGTCAAATATCCAGTTATGTAAAAAAAAAAAACTTTCTGGAAAAGGAAAGCCCCTGATGCAGAGAATGATATTTTGGAGGCTTTCAAGCAGGAACTAGTGGAGAAAGTTGCCAAAATTTACGTGATTTGTTTCCCACAATCAGCAACTATCCAGGCGGATGATATATTTGACAATACTGAAGCAGAAGCAATAGGGGTGTACTGTCACCAAATCAAATCACAAGGGTGGTGAAATGGTTGAGGGACAGCTGGATTGGGTGATGGAGCAAATCACTCTCCGCATAATCATGATTCAAAACAAAGTACTCAGTTTCTTAGGTGAAGCCGGACAAAAAGCAAACCAAAATACAAAGCCAAGGTTATGGGGATCACATGCTGACAATCAAACCCACATTCTTGACCAATCATATTCCTCATCAACTGTAAAGAGGCCAAATAAAAAAAAACCACTGAATCCCTGGAACAACACAACACCATACATCCTTAGATAAAGCAGCCTGAAAAGAAAGATAAATGGATAAAACAAGAGAAAAGGCAACTCCAAATTGTGTTTATTTTGGCAGAGGGTCAACCACCAAGGCCATAGGATGTTACATCTTATCTGAATCTTCCCCATTTTTGATTTCTGATACATGATCTCCATCTGGGTTATGTGCATGTTTTCTTATGTGTTTCTTGAAGCAATTGAGATGGGGGTCTTTGCCTTGGAATTTAGCTTTCAACTTACTAATCCCATTGACGTATGTATTAGTGATTTTTTTGGAAAAAAATTACCATAGCCTTTTGGGAATTGATCCAATATGTCTTGATGATTACCCATCAAATTCAACATCTCCAGGGCTACTGTTTTATGAGTTTCTGGTGAGAATGATAGGTGACTTTCAATCCACATTCAACCTTTAGAGAGTGCACTAACTCCCAAGCTACAACATGGTCAATATTATAACCCTAGTTTATTCTAAAATGAAAAGTTTGAGGTATTGGCAGGAAGCTTACCAGAAGACCATTGGGGGAGGAAAGATATTTTAGTTGGTTTATCTGAGTGCCAATCCCACTCTGTTTGTGAAAAAAATTGAGGTGGTAATTTTGGATTTCCAACCAGAAATCCTTGGCAGCAAGATGATCAGGGCAGGACTGTGACAGAGATATTTGATTAGAGGTGGATTGAGGCCACTGGTGATAAGGATTACCATTTGCAGAAGGTATGATGATTATTTTGTGATTTTCTTGATTGACTGCACCATCACACACCATTTCTTTCAAACAACAATTACTCTTCAGGAATTGTGAGCCTTAATACTCCTCTTTGCCTCCACAAAAAATGAGAAATCATGTAGCTGAACCAGCATATTGTGGAGTTTAAGACACTCACAAGATGCAGTGTCTTTGCATGTGTTTGCTGAGGAAAGTCAATTGTAACATTGATTGGATAGTCCTTTTGATTTCTCTGTAGGGATGACCACACCATCATTGGGTATCTGTTTCTATGCCACCTTCATGAACACAATTAAAAAAAAACAAATGCATTATAACTGATTGTTAATCTCAATGGGAAATTGAGTTAGAAGTAAGTGATTTTCATAGGAAAAACAGTCCAAACCGCAGACATTACTAGAGCATAGATTCAAATATATTTTCCATCTGATTAATAATTAGTGTAAAGTCCATCTTTTGGATGGCCTTCTTGGCAGGGAACCCCAATGCCTGCAAAGATTTCCAGGAACTGCAATCCTTACAGTAACTCATGTTTTCACAGTGATGTGTGAAGATGGCAGTGGAAATATTCCATAGGGGTATGTGATGCCCCCAACTGAAAGGAAAAAATTTCAGTTGGTCATGATGATAAGCACTAGGCTACTGTTGAGGACTTGTATTCTGGATTTTCTTATGCAATAATTATGAATCACTTCATATTGTTCCAGGACTGGAGGAGTGTACTTTTCTCCAATTTCTGTTTCTAATGGATGGTATTTCTTGATGTAATATTACATATTGAAGGAGAAGATTTTAAGGCTCCTGATGAGTGAGGTACCTTAAGTTATTTCAGGGGTAGATTCAGAATTTTCAATAACATGCTTCCTTTTTTATTCTATTTTATTTTAATAATATCTCTTTCTTTAGTATTATATTATATTATATTGTATTTGTTATTATTTATTTTGTCTTTTTCCATTATCACAAAGTAATAATGTCTCTTTTTTTAGTATTTTTATCATTTGTATTTTGTTTATTATTTTTATTGTGTAATTTATTATGGCAAGTTGGCTCTGCTATAGTAGCCAGCAGTTGACAAATGTGATCACAGCCAAGTGGGCCAGTCCAAACCTTATAACAGGTTTTGTACAGGATGGCACCCCTTGTGTAGGCTACATGAATATGTGTCAAGCTATGTATGTACAAGCATATCATACAACTATTGTACAGCTTGTTTCCAAATTTTGAAGTCCAATGCAATGGCAATCAATGGGCTATCTGTGATGGATGCGTCACCAAAAGGTGGGCACAGGTGAGACAAGTCTAAGAGCATCCACCATTGTCTTGCTAACTTTTCCACAACTGCAGAGAGGTTAGCAAGCGCAATGGTTACCCTACCAAGAAACCCCGCCCTTGTGACTTGGTAGGGGGGCTCTGCAGCTGGCTAACCAAGCGTCCCCACCCTTGGGGACTCTTCAAGTCGCTTGGTAAGCGGGGCTGTAGGGGGGGGGGGGATCAAAGAATTGATTGTGGGAACGGAGGAGCTTGGGTGAATCTTACCTTACCAAGCTTGTCAGAGGTCTCTAAATTTAGAGACCTCTAACAAAAATCCTAGCAATTCCTCAGTTAAAGAGGCCTAAAGAGGCCACAAGGGTGGCGCGCGGGGGCTTTGTCTCTGTAAAGTTGGCTTACCAAGCCACTTTACAGAGATGGTGGTGGATGCTCTAAGATCCACCCAAGCTCCTCCGTTCCCACAATAAAGTCTTTGATCCCCCCCTACAGCCCTGCTTACCAAGCAACTTGAAGAGTCCCCGAGGGTGGGGATGCTTGGTTAGCCAGCTGCAGAGCCCCCCTACCAAGTCACAAGGGCGGGGTTTCTTGGTAGGGTAACCATTGCGCTCACTAACCTCTCCGCAGTTGCGGAAAAGTTAGCAAGACAATGGTGGATGCTCTAAAGATGCCAAGGGTATACTTGGGGCCCGAGAGGAAGCATGTGTAAAATGGAATGACACACATCCTCCACCAAGGACCTTTCACAAGTCCTTCCTTTAGAGGTCAGGCTTCGCGCGAGGGCCCAGCCCAGGCTGTACCAGGGCCCTCCAAAGTGAGGGAGTTGTGGTGTTAAGTTCGCTCTTCAATAGTGATCAGAAAAGGACAATAGCAGAATTGGTGGATGCCATAGATGAGTGTAATGTTGATCTGATTGTTGAATGAATTGGGAATCAAATACCAGATAGAACGCAACAGATATGAATGAAGCTTCTGAGAGCACTCCTCGATCTCTGTGAGATTTACGCTTTGGCCAGCTGGTTTGTAATCACCAGCTTGGTTGTTGTTACACTAGAGAACGGTCAAGAATAATAACAAAATAAGTTTAGTCATTGTTGTCGTCCGGGCGGAAAGGGACAGTGATTTTCCCCCAATTCAACCAGACCGTTAAGACATGAGTCGATAAAGCTATCTTAGCCAAGCTCTACAACTCCATTGGGATCAAGGCTTTGCACTTTTTCCTGCCTCCCGCCCAACACAGACCGCTAGAGACATTGCCCCCCCTCTAGTCCGTTGGTTTTTCGAGCTGTCCTAGCCTAATCGTTGTTCCCCTATTTAGCTCCTCCAGCGTTCAAACTTCTAGTACCGAGACCGCTAGCTATACTTGCCGAGTCAGTTGAAATTTGATTTCTATTAACTTGAAGAAAAAAAAAAACAATTTAAATTTAACTATGACAACTGAAATCAACTCTTGGAAAATCTAATATTTTATAACCATCTGATTAAGGGGGTTCACTTACCGCTAACTTCGAAATTAGCAGTCGAAACCATGCAAGATTTTGTCTGCCAAACCAGTGCAATTGACAGGGAAAATACTGGATGGTTATGAATGCTGATTTCGAAATAAGCAGTAAGTGAATCCCCTTATTGGGTTAGTTTTTTTTTAATTTTTAGCAGTTTGCCTGTTTGACCCCCTTCCAAGCCTTTTGGTGACTCAGCTTGTTGTTGATATCCAGTACAGCCCCTTTGACAGAATCAATGGTACGCATAAAACAAACCTATGGCTTAGTTATTTTTGATGAGCCTAATAACACCCAAACTCTGTGTATCGATGAATGTGTGAAAATAGATTGTTGGTTAGATCTCAATCAAAATGATTATTCCCTCTGAGTGATCACTCAGTATGCACTCATTCCCAGTAAATGCGAGTGTGATCAATTTGGCTGATTAAGGTATAGTGATCTTGTGCTACTGTGATCGAATTTATTAATCTCTCTCTCGGCAAAAAGTTTTCTAGCTAAAACTCTAATGAACATCAGCATCATTCATCTCACTCTGAGTTGGACCGCCAATGACGTCATACTCTTGTGGGTTTTGGTGAGATCTTAATCAGCCAACGCTTGGCCATCCGGTCGAGCGGAGAGCTCCGAGTGCAGTACTGAATATATAAACCACTGGTTCCAATGTGACCACCCACCAACACCCATTACCACCAAACCAAACAATTAGTAAATAAATAAACTTCAATCCATCCAAATCCTCCAAACCTAACAAGACAACCAACCATGTCAAACCCAGGTAACGTTGCAGGTGGTCTCAAGGCAACCATCAACAACCCTGTAAGCACACCACCATCCACTTAGTTCACCCCCTTCATTCATTCACCACTCGGTTCTTATCCACCACAGAACGTATCCGAACAAGCCAAAGCACATGCTGAACACAGACTCGAGACCGAAGAATTCCCTTCTGTGACCGAAGAGACCAACCAAGCCAAAAACCCAGGAAACGTCATTGGCGGTATCAAAGCTGCCATCAATGTTGGTCATCTTTTCTATATCATCTCTTGTTATAAACCAATCAACTCATCTTCCTTCCTTTTCTCCTTAGAACCCAAACGTCTCTGAAGAAAAAAAGTCCGAGCTCCGCTCCAAACTCGATGATCTCTGAAAAACTTATCCGGTGATCTATTACACTGTCACTTGCTCGTTTTTTTTTTTTTAAAAAAAAAATCAACTTGTCTGTATAACATGTCACCTCAAGACACGCGCGCATATTTCTACGGCCTTGAGTTTGTAGCATAATGTAAAATTGTAACTCTTTGATGATCGATCGTATGAACCTAAAACTTTCTTTTCAAAGTTGGTTTATTAAGGCGAATGGGATATCTTTGCATCAACTTGCTTGGAAAGAGTACATCCTACATAAGACCCAGATACTTGAAAGGTGAGAATGAGATGGCTTCACGTCATTAACGATGGATTTTGTAATGCTGTTTTTCTTCTTCTTCTCACTTTGACCATTAACCCTCTGCAACATTCCTCAAGCCCTCCTGAAAACCACCTTTTCTGATAATCATACCGTTCAAACTCCAAGTTTAATAAACTCACAGTTGTGCTGCCATTGAATCTAAGATGGTGTCCCACCAATCTCTGATAAACCCGAACTGGCGGAAATTTATCATTTAAAATCCCCGAACAACAGAGCCTTACCTGAGCATTGTATGTACGCGGAAAGAGAGGAGTCAACAACTCAACCCAGCAATCGCGTTGTGATCTGTACCAGTCTCCCCTATCAGAAGTTCGGTTGAACATAATTATCATCGATAATTGCTGATATCTCAAATTGATAGAAGAGGTACACCTTTGGAACTCCTCACATGGTGTTGCAAGCTACATACCCAAGCCCCGCTTGGTGCAGCACCACATGAGATCTAACATGTGCTCCGGGCTTGACCAGCCACCTGCCGGACCAAGCTCAAGCCCTGGGCTGATAGCTTCACCTCTGCACTCAACCACACCTGATTGATCCAATTGGACTTGTCTCATTTTTTAGTAATTCAAGCAAGCTGACTTTCTCATTCTCATTCTTTTTATTTTTAAGCATTTCTTGAAAGATTGGATTTATTTTAGATGTTCAAATCAAAACACATCATGGATCTAACTGAGCTGGAAATTGGAGCCAAAAAAAGGCCCACTTGGTTTCTCAAGAGCTGCAAGAGATGAGACAAAGCAATTCAGTTGCTTATGCATAAGCAGTGAAAATCAAAGTCCATTCAAGCCTGAAGTCCCAAGAACCAATCTACATGTGTGAATTTATGTTGTAAATGGACCAAAGGATATACAATTCTATGTAGACATACAAATTATCTTGTTGCTAGATCCAGCAGATATAAATGCCAAAGAACTGACCCCTTTCAAGCCACATGTACAGTGTCTTGATAAGTTTAATGAAGAGTTGATGATGACCAAGTGAATCCATTGAATCAAGGAAAACTCACACCACCACTTTGTTCAGAGATGATACCATTTTTCAAGGATTGCTTTGATAACACTGCAGTATCAGCACAGAATATGAGTCATCTCATCCATGATATGGATACACCATGGATGAAGGAAACCAACACTCCAGATTCCTGGAACAAACCCCAGATGATTGAATTTGAAATTTGTAAACCTGCACTGTTGTTTGCACCTTTGAAAAAAAAATGTTGGTTTTGTGGATGAGTCTGTGCCAAATTATTCCAAGAGATTAACAGGCCAGCCTTGACTTCCCCATCTGAGTTTTTCTTTTTTTTCTTTTTTTTGGTTTTTTGTTTGTTTGGTGTTTGTTGTGGTTTTTTTTTTAGTTTTTTTCTTCACTTTTCAACCCATTAATTTCCCAGCAATTTCTCAGCATTTGAACCAATTCATCAAAAGTTTATCTGTTATAAAAAAGATGCAATTATGTATCTTTATTTACAGCCAACACAGAAAAGCTTGCGGGCTCGCAAGACTGAAAATTCAAAAAACAAATTTTGGACTTTCAGCCACAGGTGTCCATACAGCCTTACAGCTTAAGTGTACAGGCTGTGGGATCACCTCTGGACAACTGTTTGAGCCCCGGGTCTCGCCAGGGCTAGCATTGGGGGCAGCCCTTCAACTCGCTGGAGGTACGGCTGGTGGTGAAATTGCACCAGGATTCCAATGGTGCAGCTCTCGAAGCACCAAAGTTGGAAACAAAAAAACTGGAGCTTTTGCTGATATAATATTGCTGCATGCAAGTTTCCATACAGGAGCTGTACCGGCTCAAAGGCTGAAGTTTTCAGTGGCTGAAAATAAAAAAAATGTGCCTGCCCAACCGCAAGCTTTCCTGTGTTGGCTGTAAATAAATCATAAAAATAAATCAATAAACATGTATAAAATAAATCTGATATGTTTCTATATACAACCAAACCAAATCTCTATGTTTCTCTCTTCTTACCCATGAGAAAGGCAAATCGTGAAGTGTTCACGCAATTAATTTTGGCAGGTTCGGGGCACCTCTTAGTCAAGATTGTCGAGCACATAAACCGCAGTTCTGAGTTTGGGCACAAGGCACTTCACGTGGATTGTCTTGAACTTAAAGGGTTCAGGTGGTCCAATCGGCAGCTCTCACGCAAGGTGGGTGGGCTTGCTTTGACATTCATCAATTCAGGTAGTGAGCGGGCCAATTGAACATCATGAGACAGGCGAATAGGGCCGGAGGCCACGTAGACGATGGCATGGAAGTTTAAATTGGCTCGGACGGGGCATGATGGGCATACAATTTGGTGTGTATTGGGATTAAGCATGCGGACGCATACAAAACTTAAAAATCCTACATTGCCAACGAATAAATTTTACTTCAGAGGAATGAAACGAGAGGAGTGAGTGGCACCAATACCAGGTCGACCGTGTTTGACTAGGAGACAAAAAAAACAGCAAGGAACCAGTTTAGCTGTCATGTGTTGGATCATGAAAGAGGCAGTCCTGATTAGTAAGCATACCGGGTTTGTAGGAAATGGAGAACTCGGCCAGGTAGTGTCCAACCATCTCTCCTTTGATTTCGACCGAGTTGAAGGTTTTACCGTTGTAAATCTAACAAGCAAGGTAACGATAATAAGTGACGAGTTAATGAACAGCTTCACAAGAGCTTGATAGAGAGAGTAGAAGAGAGACGAACGCCGATGACACTTCCAATCATCTCGGGAACGACAAGCATGTCACGAAGATGAGTCTTGACCACGGCCGGTTTTTCGTTGGGAGGGGCCTCCTTTCTAGCTTTCCTCAACTTCTTGATCAACGTCATTGGTTTCCGTTTCAATCCACGTTGGAAACGTCTTCGAGCACGAGCATGAACGACCTCCATGAGTTGCTCATTGCTGAGATCGAGCAGAGCTTCGAGTTCGATACCTCGGTACTGAAATTTACGGAACAACCTTCTTTTCTTGAGGTCGGCAGCCTACGTGATCCGAGATTGATGGTGAGCAAATCAAGAAGAGAAGACATCCTGTGAGTTGTGAGCTATGCCCGAGTAGATGGCTAACCTCCTGGGGGTCGGTGTATTCAACTCCAGACATGATGGGTACGCTTGGATCAGGTTGCCTTGCCTTCGTCCTATCGCTTGCGGGTCCCTCACTGGAAGCGGGCTCCCACCACAAAGGCTGGATTGGAAACCTAAGTAGGGCTGAGACGGTCTCGAGCCGCTGCGGCTGCGCGTCCTCTCACTGGTCGCCTGGCGTGGGTCTTTCCTGGCCCTTCGATCGCTCAGCCGGCTCGGCAGGACAAGCCATCCGATATCCACCACCGCTTCCCACCAGACGTTGATCAGTGCAGTCTGCCTCGGCTTAAATTGATTCGCTGTCCCGTCCAAACTACAATCCAAAATGAAATATTTGGCGTAAGTCACCTGTTTTCTCTGCAATCCATCAGTCAACTTTCACTGACATGCGTGTTTCTGTAGAGCCTACCTACTCCTTAACCAGGGCGGTAACGAAAACCCTTCCGCCGATGATGTTAAAGGCCTCCTCAGCTCTGTCGGGTGAGTTGCTAAAACAGCGTTACCCACATGGATTTGCTGGCTAATCAGCTTGGATCTCAAAATGTTTATAGCATCGATTCCGAAGAGGAACGACTCCAGAAATTGATCTCGGAGCTCAAGGGCAAGTCAATCGCCGATCTGATTGCCGAAGGATCGACCAAATTGGCCTCTGTTCCCTCGGGTGGTGGTGGTGGCGCTGCTGCTGCCCCTGCTGCTGATGGCGGTGCTGCTGCTGCCGAGGCTCCCAAGGCTGAGGCCAAGGTTGAAGAAAAGGAAGAGTCGGACGACGACATGGGCTTCGGTCTCTTCGATTGATTGTAAGTGCTCCCTTACCGCTTCTTATTAGGCTCCTCAGGCTATGCAAGTCCTGATCTCTATCCTGTTCCTCCCACCTCCAGTATTTCACCCAAGATCTTGTCTTTTGTCGGAGTTATTTGTCTTGTCCAATCCTGACCCGTCAATAATATGCCCATCATGCCCACTTCCGGAAGCCAATTGATATCTTCATCTCGCGCTTCGTTGCGATTCCGTTGATGTTGAATCCACATCCTCATGCCCAGTTCAGAGTATGGTCATAGTAGATTGGATTGGGAATAGATTCTTGCCTTGCGACTTAGGTGACTCCAACCCGCTGGAATCTATCAGCCGATTTTGGCGACTGGCTGAGAAACTTTGCCCCAGCCCAGAGCCATCCCAGTCTTGGCCTCGGGGCACCAACTTGATCACCCCGGCAATTCCAACTTGTATTCCGAAACCCCGCTCGCTGCAGGGAGCTTTCTGGTGCGCGCAACAAATGCAACCAGCAATGAAAATCCCTGGCCTGGCTCTGTGCCCTGGGAATTATTGAGTCAGGAAGCCACCTGTTGGTCGATCTGGCTCTTCATGGGAGAGGGGGGCTTGTTCTTGAACACTGGAGGGGTTGAGGTTAGAGCCTGATTCGTTCAGCGCAGATGGCTAGCCTCTCTTTAAGGCGCGCACACACACAAAACTGATTGACCACCACGCCCATGTCAAATCCTCGTTGGTAGAACTTGAGACGAAATGTGGGGATTGATTATCGGATTACGCCCCATGTCTTCTCGAACCACAAGGTCTGTCTCTTGTGAGAAACTCATCAGATCGTATAACTACGATATCGATTTGAATGGTCGAGTGTATCTATCCGAACTCCGTTCCCGAAACTTCACAAATTGTTACAGTTGAGTATCTTTCTTTCTTTCGTTTGTTTGATCTTGAAAAGATACAGAAAGCCCTATCATTAATGATCGTACATCCCGTCGTCCTAACCCATACTCAAATATCCATCGATGATCTCCCGGATGATGTAACAACACAATACAACTATTATTGGATAAGGATTTCAATTTCAGGAGATATCAATTTTCTGAACATCTTGTTTAAAAAGTTGAGGAAGAATTCTCACCAAGCTGTCGAATCCGATGATCAGTCTCATCAGGTCGATCCAGAGGAACTTCGTCTGAATCGAGAGAATTTTGAAAAAGGTTTTCGGTGGGTCAGTAAATGTCAAGGAGAGATCAATTATATCAGGTCCTCCAGTACTCCGATTGTATATAAGACATTGGATATTCCAACCAGTGAGTAATCTCTTCCCCCCTCTTCTAACAGACCGTTGCCCTCTTTTGCTCATGTAGTACTTCTGCTTCTTCTCTTTGTTTTCCTCGTTTCAACAGATGAATTGATTTATGGAGGTTCATTAAAGAAGAGCTTTGAGCCGAATCGATTGAAGTACGATAGCCTGACTGGATGGCTTTTTCATCCCTCACCATCCGAGAAAAACCATGGCTCTTATTCTCTACTTTCGACCTCCATCCTATCCGACTCGCTGCAAGGTTCTATCGATCTGGGCGATCATCGTCGGATCAAATGGGGCGAAAATCAGTTCCCTATCTTACCTTTGGAACCCGACGATCTCAAGTAAAAAATTATAGTGACGCAGCTTCGCTTCTTCATTCGGCGAGATTTCCGCACGTTGAAAATTGTCAACTTGGTTCTCATAGTAACTCCTCCTCGTGGTTCAAATCATCATCACCATCATTGATGCAGCAAGCAATTTTTTATACTGCAAGGAGTGGTTATACTGGATAATTTATCAATCGCGGGTTTATATGTGATTGGGCAACTTACTCCACTGCAAAAAAAATGGCTCAACTGCCTGCATTTGACATGTGGAAACTCTAAGGAAGCTGATGGTGTTACTCCAACCTTTGTCAAAGGGTGAATCAACCAAGCTTCAGTGCACAATCACTGTGCATGTTGCACAGTGACTGTGCCCAAATAGCTGCATGTGTAGATGGGTGGAGATACAATGGTACCTTGGTTGGATCATGCTGTATGTCAACTGCTGGCAGTTGATGCAGTTTTTCTTGCAGTGCTTGAGGAACAACTACTATATCAGTAGAGATCTCATGACCTCATTTTGATTTTGAGCACATAAATATTTCCAGGGACATATGAAGATTAATAATTTATCATGATATCAACAAACCTCTCAGTGTTTGGCTGAATGTGGGAACCCCTTCAATAGTCAAAATGTGTGCTTGGCATTGATAGTGCTCCAAATACACCAAGTCAACATTCTTTTTCAAAATCTAATAGGAAGTGGTGACATACAACAATGGGGTCCTATTTGACCCAATTGAACCAAAGTGCTATAGGGCTTCCAGTCACCTAGATGGCTTGGTTTAGACCAAGTCTTGTTTGCTCATGAAAACTCAATCTCAAAACATTTTTCACACCCAAGTACATGTTAGCCTACTTTTCTCTAAGCTCTAACACTATTTTTTTCATATTTTATCATAAAATGTAGTATAACAGGGCTTTGTCATTGCATTCACATGTGATACAAATGAAGATGAATCTAGACTACTTCAAGAGTGCAAAGGGGTTTTTCCCTCATAAACATATTACAAAGTTGACATTGGAGTGCCATGGAAACAGATCTTGTTGACAGATCCATTAATTTGAAAATTACCAGGATTGATAAATGACATACATTGAATGGAGAGCTTCAGAAGCACCCCAAATTCAGGACATGAATACAAGGAATTCCCAAGGAGAAAAAGAGTACTTGTACGGGTTAAGTTACACTGCAAAAAGAAACTGGCTCAACTGCCTGCAGTTGACATGCATAAACTCTGAGGAAGCTGGTGGTGTTACTCCAACCTTTCTCAAAGTTTAAACTCAACCAAGCTTCCATGCACACTGACTGTGCCAACAAAGCCACATACTTAAACAGGTGGAGATACACTGGCAGCTTGGTTGGAGCATGCTGGATTTCAAATGCAGGCAGTTGAGCCAGTTTTTTCTGCAGTGTTATATACAAAAAGGTTACTTGTGCAGTTTATGCTATATAAAAAGAGGGTCATGTTTATTTCTAAAAAGAGAAACTCTAGAAACTGACAGCATTTGAAATACAGCATACTCTAGTGTAACTGACATTGTCACTCCATGTGATTACATTGAATCCTTTTATGCACAGTCACTGTGCAATGTGCAAAGTGACTGTGCATTGAAGATCGGTTGAAACAAAATTTGAGAAAGGCTTGAGTATCACCACAAGCTTGCTTTAAGCTTCTGCATGTCAAATTCTGGCAGTTTCAATTGTTTTTCTTGTTGTCAGCTTGCTACTAGGTCACAGACAACCTGACTAGAACAAAAATAATGATAAATAAATATATAATAAAAATATGTATGAAAGAGAAATTATTACACAAGTAATAATGCACCACAAATTATAATAAACATAAGAAAGAGATAACACTTTAGAATATATACATTATCACATAGCAATAATGTAAGAAACAAATATAGTAAATAAAACAATATCAAAATAAATTATAACTCATTAGCCTATGAGATAAGTAGGAATCTTATTACATATTCTGATATAGCAAGTAAAATAAACTAGGGTAGCTCAGCCAAAGTGCCCTAGAAAACGCACTCCTTCTATTAGTAAAATCAACTTAAAGAATATTCCTACTAAGCACTAAAAATAGGGGGTTGATAAGTGCACACCCATCAAAAAAGGGTGTGCAGCCTGCACACCCATTTTTTGAAGGGTGTGCATGCTGAAAGCCTGTAGATGGGCATGCAGTTTGCACACCCATCTAGAGGCGTGCAACACCGCCACAGATGGGTGTGCAGCTGCACGCCCATCAGGAGCCTGCCTCAGGGACTCCCTGCGGTTGAGGAGGCTAGACAACCTCCTCAGCTGGGGGGATTCCCCCCATTCAAGGAGGTTTTATAGCCTCCTTGACCAGAGGGAGCCTCTGGTCAAGGAGGTTGTATACCTCCCTGGCCGGAGGGATTCCCCCCGGCCAAGGAAGTTATACAACCTCCTTGACCGGAGGAAATCCCTCCGGCCAAGGAGGTTATATACAACCTCCTTGACCGGAGGAAATCCCTCCGGCCAAGGAGGTTATATACAACCTCCTTGAATGGATGGATTCCCTCTTGTCAAGGAGGCTATACAAACTCCTTGGCCGGAGGGATTCCCTCCTGTCAAGGAGGCAGCCTCCTGACGGGCGTGCAGCTGCGCGCCCATCTGTGGCGGTGTTGCACGCTTCTAGATGGGCGTGCCAACTACACACCTCTATATGGGCGTGCCAACTACACGCCTATAGATGGGTGTGCCAACTGCACACCCATCTACAGGCGTGCAGCATGCACACTTGTCAAAAAAAGGGCATGTGGGCTGCACACCCTTTTTTTGATGAGTGTGCCGCCAGGGGCTTGGATTTATCATCCCCCCTGAAAATACTTACTAGCTATAAACATATGTAATATAAAAGTATTCCACTATGTAGAATTCCTTAAAATACAGGATAATACATTGGATAAACTATGTAATTATCCTTTAAATACTTAAATAAAATATTGAACAAAATTTGACATAAATATCCCACTGTTTAGAGTCTTTTGAATATTGTTAACTCATACAAATACATACTGAATACCCTAAACAATATTATAATACATGAAAGACACAAAAAAAGGGAGGAATAAAACATTACATAAACTTCAAATAACTCAAGAGAAACTTGTACAATTAAAATAAATGACAAGGTCATTTAATCAAGGCAAAATAATAAATGCTGACACTTTTCCCAGGATAGTTGCTTGTCAAATAATTAAATGGAGAGCTGGAAAAACACCCATAATGCAAGTATGACAAGCATTCCCATGGTACAGAGCTTTATATATGAAATAACCAAATTAAACAGAAATAAGCATTTGTACTATAATTTGATCATTTGTTTTAAATATTTATTGATCAAGTGATCAATACATGTTGTAAATAAAACTAACAGCTCTGGAGGCGCCATCAGATGATGTCTACAGATGATTGACAGGCTTTATTAATTACTGACAGCCTGCACATGTAATATTTTGATCAATTACATCATTTATTTTGACTAAGGCTAACTCCTTCCTTGTAGTGTTCCCATAGCCAAAAGAAAACCGGGTTTTTTTGGCATCAGGGATCCAGAAAGGCATTCAAGAGGCCCCTTCTTCCCCATCCTTATCATATTTACAACCAGCATTCCACCAGTCCAGAATACTAGTGTCCTGCCCAGTAAATCAGTCCTCCAGACTCAAAGCCTCTTTCTCTCAACTCCAACTCTGCCCAGCTGTCCACCAAACCTTTCCAACCACTTCAAGCTTTCCAGTTATCCTCTGAAAAGTCCCCACTCCTCCCCTTGAAGCCTAAAATAAGTCTTTTTCTTTCAGGAGTTGTGGCCTGTTTCAGCCACTATTACCACTGGGATCTAAACAATATCTTCTTGCAGGCCCCTCCTAAAAAATTCTAATATCTTTTATATTAATAAAAAAGATCTTAAAAATCACACAAAAAACCCTTATTCTATAATGTTTTTTATCTTGCACCTTGTGTAGCTAGAAGGATACCAGTCCTTGGAATCACAGAGCGTGACACTTGTAATGGAGAGAAATTTGATTATTGCTTTGGAAACCTATTTCACCACTTGGTCACTGCATGATATACATTGAAAGTTGAAGATCAGAAGAGCTTCCATGAGAAAAAATAACTGGATCAACTGGATTCACCAATTATTGACAGCCTGTACATATAGAAATTTGATCAATGAAATCATAATTTATACTAAGCTTAACTCCCCTCCTGGAATTCACACAACCAAAAATGAAGTTTTTTTTCTCCCCCAGGTCTCCAAAAATTTATGTCAGAGGCCTTTTTACCCCTTAGCTGTGGTTCCCCAGCTTCATCAGATTTACACCCAGAATTCCACCAGTATTTTCAAATTGTTTTCTTCCCAGTATATCAGTCTTCAAGACCCAAAGCTTCAAATCACCCACAACGAAACCTTTCCAGCCTTTAGCTCAGCGCGTTTGAGATTGCTGACAATTTTCTGTCGGATCTCACGCACATTGTCAATTGTCTTCAGTTTGAATGAGGTGATCAGCTAACCTCATTCATCACCTACATCTTCAGACAGAGAGACCGAGCGACTCAGCCACTAACCTTCACAGGTTCTGCCACAAAGCAGGCAAAATCAGGTTTATCATTTGTTTCAGGCACCGGGATGAGCATCAGAGGCACTTCTGCATAACCGGCCATCACAATGTCCTTCTCTTGGTCTAGGATACCGCGGGGCAACAAGATATTCACTTGTTTCTTGTAATTTGGGTGCAGATTATCCATTGGTAGAGTGACTGGATTATTGATTGCTTCAACTTTGGCCGCCAATTGGTTGGCGTGTGGGGGGACGCTGACATAATAGAATTGGAGGGCCAATTCTATTACATGAGCGAGCCCAGCCGGGAGGACTTCCTCCCGGCTGACAAGGCTATACAACCTCGTCAGCCAGGAGGAAGTCCTCCCGGCCAATGAGCCTTGTATAACCTTGTCAGCCGGGAGGACTTCCTCCCGGCGGGCGAGGTTATACAACCTCTTCAGCCAGGAGGAAGTCCTCCCGGCTGACAAGGTTGTATAACCTTGTCGTCCTGGAGGACTTCCTCCCGGCTGACGAGGTTGTATAGCCTCGTCAGCCGGGAGGACTTCCTCCCGGCTGACAAGGCTATACAACCTCGTCAGCCGGGAGGACTTCCTCCCGGCTGACGAGGCTATACAACCTCGTCAGCCGGGAGGAAGTCCTCCCGGCTGACAAGGTTATACAGCCTTGTCGGCCAGGAGGACTTCCTCCTGGCTGACAAGGCTGTATAACCTTGTCAGCCGGGAGGACTTCCTCCCGGCTGACGAGGTTGTATAGCCTTGTCAGCCGGGAGGAAGTCCTCCCGGCCAACGAGGTTGTATAGCCTTTTCAGCCGGGAGGAAGTCCTCCCGGCCAAACAGGTTATACAACCTCGTCGGCCAGGAGGACTTCCTCCTGGCTGAAGAGGTTGTATAGCCTTGTCAGCCGGGAGGAAGTCCTCCTGGCCAAGGAGGTTATACAACCTCGTCGGCCAGGAGGACTTCCTCCCAGCCAACAAGGTTATACAACCTTGTCGGCCAGGAGGACTTCCTCCTGGCTGACAAGGTTGTATAACCTTGTTGGCCAGGAGGACTTCCTCCCGGCTGAAGAGGTTGTATAGCCTTGTCAGCCGGGAAGAAGTCCTCCCGGCCAACAAGGTCATACAACCTTGTTGGCCGGGAGGACTTCCTCCTGGCTGACGAGGTTGTATAAACTTGTCGGCAGGGAGGACTTTCTCCCGGCTGACGAGGCTATACAACCTTGTCAGCCGGGAGGAAGTCGCCCTGGCCGGCAAGGTTGTACAACATCGTCAGCCAGGAGGAAGTCCTCCAGGCCCACAAGGTTGTATAACCTCGTCGGCCAGGAGGACTTCCTCCTGGCTGACGAGGTTTTATAGCCTCGTCAGCCGGGAGGAAGTCCTCCCGGCTGGGCTTGCTCAGGTAATAGAATTGGCCCTCCAACTCCATTATGTCAGCGTCCCCCCACACGCCAAACAATTGGCGTGTGGGACCCGCACGGCAAAAAAATATGGTGTGCGGGGCCCACACGCCAAAAAAAATTGACGTGTGGGACCCACACGCCATTTGTTTGGCGTGCGCTCCCACACGCCAATTTGTTTGGCGTGTAGACCCTACACGCCCAAAGGAAAATGGCGTGTAGGCCCCGCAAGCCAAAAAAAATTGGCGTGCGGGTTGGCGTTGGCGTGCGTTTATCAACGCCTGTAAAATAGTGGAACCAATGCAAACAATCCAACCGTTTTTTTTGATCCCAGTAGTGGTTACCGTCCACCGGAGGCTTTTGACTCAGTGTAATGGTTGTTCCATCAACAAAGCCAACACATCCAGGGAAGCCTTCATCTTGCATGACCTGAGATGATTCCATACATTCTTCTTGAGTCGGCCAAGATACCAAGTGTGACTGCATTTGATAAAGAATTTTTATTACCCGACATGTTTAAAGGTTGATCTTTCCATAGCCAACTTGGAAGACATTCTTGAGTTTGAACACAGCGGCACCGTTTCCGTTTGACCCAAGACGGCACATAGCAATAGCCAGTTGGACTGATGGGTCTTGTTGAGGATTCTGAGAGGAGTTGTGAAAGATTGTATTTGACTCAATCAGTTGAATAAGATTGAGGAAACATGGGAACAACATTTGAAAAATCTGACGGAAGCATGATTGAGGAAGTTCTTGAATGATTGACAGGTCATATCAAGGATGGAATCGTGTAGTGGTGCCTCTGGCATTGAGGTATTGTTTCTGGATTTTTGATCAACAATAAAAATAGAAATCTTCAAGTCCCAACTCATCGTTATCTGAGTCAAACATCAGTACAGTTGCAGCAGAGTTGGCTGGTTGAAATAGTTGCTTGTGTTGAGAGGGTGCTTGTTGCATGATTGGTTGAGGTGAGGTGTGATGTTTTCTTGGTTTGACAAGAGGCAATGGATTGAATGGTGAAGCGTGAGCTGATGTGAGATGTGATTTTAATGGGTTTTTTTGGAAATGAAGGATTTGGATGGAAAACCAGTGTTTTTCATTTTCAAAATCCATTTGGTTTTTAGCTACCCCGTTTTGAAAACCCGTTGATTAGAAATCGTGGATTTGGAAATTTCTAATCAACGGGTTTTAATGGTTGATTTGGTCATATTTGATACCCCCTATTATGGTGTTCAAAATTGGATACAATTATATTTACATAAAATCATAGTCAGTTTAAGTTTTATGTACGCTGACATCTCCCAGCCAAAATGGCAGTTTATGATTTTATGTAAACACATCTTATGCAATTTTGAACACCATGAATAATATACCATAAATTATAATAAAACATAAGAGAAAGATAACATTTTAGAATATACACATTTTTACATAGTAATAATGTAATAAACAAATATAAATAAATGAATAATAAAGTAAGTAATAACTCATTAACCGTTGAGATAAGTGAATATATTATTTCATATTCTGAAAGAGCAAGTATCCTAGAAAGCTTACTCCTTCTAATAATAACATTAACCTAAAGAATACTCCTACTGAGCGCTAAAAATACTTACTAGGTATAAACATATGTAATATGAGAGTATTCTAGTAAGTAGAAGTCCTTTAAATATGGGATAATTACTTAAATAAACTATGTAGTTATCCTTTAAACACATAAATAAAGTATTAAATAACATTTGACATAAATACCACGCTGTTTTATAGTCTTTGTGTTTTTATTACATTCTACAAATACATACTGTATAAGTTAAATAATATCGTAATACATGAAAGACACAAAACAGGGGATAAAGAACACATTAGAACACTTCAAACAAGCCCAAAAGAACTTGTACAATTAAAATAAATGACAAGCTCCTTTAATCACAGGAAAATAACAAATGTTGACACCTTTCCCAGGATGTTTTATTGTCAAATAATTGAATGGAGAGATGTAAAAGCGCCCAACATGCAAGTATAACAAGAAATCTCATGGTACAGAAATTTATATGTGAAATAACCAAATTAAATACAAATAAGATTCTGTACTATAATTTGATTATTTGTTTTAATTATTTGTTGATCAAATGATAAATACATGTTGTACATCAACCTAACAGCTCTTGAAGCTCCCTCAGATGATGTGTAAAGATGATTGACAGGCTGTATTAATTATTGACAGCCTGTACATGTAATAATTTGATAAATTACATCATTTATTTCTACTAAGGATAACTCCTTCCTTGTAGTGTTCCCATAGCCAAAAGAACACTTAATGTTTCGCCATCAGGGCTCCAGAAAGGCCTTTACAAGGCCCTTTCTTCCCCCTGTATTTTGATTCTCCAGCTTTATCATATTTACAACCAGCATTCCACCAGTCCAGCATACTAGTGTCCTGCCCAGTAAATCAGTCTTCAAGACTTCAAAGCCTCTTGTCCTCAACCCCAACTCTGTCCAGCCTTCCAGCCCAAATTTTCAACCGCTTCCAGCTGCTCAGTTTACCATAAGAAAGTCCCCCACCTCCTTCCCTCAAAGCCTACTACAGTAAGTCTTTTTCTACTAGGAGTTGTGGCCCTTTCTTAGCCACTATATCCACTGGGACTAGACACCCCTGCTTGCAGGCCCCAGTTTTAAAGGTTCAGCTCCCCTGCCTTTAGCACGAAAACCTTTGGAGGGAAATAAACACCCCGCTTGCTGGCCCCTCCATAAAATATATATCTTTTAATATTAATATAAAAGATTAAAATTCCCAAAAATTGTTGAAACTTGTGCTCTGAGGCACTAGCTGAGCGCTATCCGCATATCTGCGCTGCATTGTCTAATCCCATCATTTTTTCCCTAAGTCCTCTAATTCCTCCATTCAAAAAACTCCCGGTTCCTCATAAACAGGATTCTCTCAATCTCTCAAATTCAACTGCTCAATCTTGATTCCTGTTCCTCAAAAATCATCCAGTCTCAAGATATGCACTGAAACTGCTTCCGTTGTTCTCAAGATTCTCTCCGGCAATTACCACCACTTCAAGTATTCAACTTGGTGAGAAATGCACCGAAGCATTTCTACTCATCTCACTTCATGTACATCTATAACTAACTTTCCATGTTCAATACAGTTCCCAGATCCCACTTCTGTTCTTTTTTTCTATTATTATTAACACACAATTCCTGCTCCTATTGGTTTGTTTCCTATTATCTAATTCATTCAATCTTAACTTTCAACTAACCAATTCATATCTCTCAGTCCTAGTGTCATATACATATTGTCCTGTCATCATTGGTTTTCTATTCTCTTAGATCTATATCATTCAAGTCAGGGTTGGTTTCTATTTTTCTATCTATGTCATTCTTCCTCAAATCTTTCTCACAATTGTTCTTTCTTTTAGTTCTGGTTTTTGGTCTTTTGAAATACAGTCAATAGTTCTTTACAATTAAGAGTCAAAAGGCACAACTTCAACCAGCTCATGTCTAACAATCAAGAACAATAAATCATCAATCAAAACCAGACACCTGCTATCGCAACCACAAACCTAATGGATAAGATTCACTCTTCTGTTCTCAAGACAGTGATAGAGGGTATACCTCTCCTCACAATGGACAACTACACATTCTGGAGGAGAAGAGTCCTCAATTTTCTTGATGTCGTCAAAATTGAGAAGGCTCTTACCTCTGAAAAAGACAAACTCACTCAGGAAAAGAATGATTTTCTAAAAGCAATCATAGTGGCTAAATTAGAACCTGCTTTTCAAGCCAACTTGGTGGACTCCGCTAATGAGAAGGACGCCAAACTTATTTGGAAATCAATTGCTAAATTTTTTGCTTCCACTCAAGCCTCCAATAAAGCTTGAGTGTTTCAATCATTCTTACGAGCACCATATACGTCAGACAACATCCCTGGCTTCATAACAACAATGAAACATTTTCAATATCAATTCACCAAAGTCGGATGGACGTTTACCGGCGATGCCATAGGACACATGGTTATCCATAAGTTTCCAGCTGATATGAACGACATAGTCAATCAAATCACTCACTCAGATAAAGAACCTACAATCAATTTTGTCTTCAAACATCTTTGAGTTCACGATCACAACCTTGAAACTCAGGCTTCAGGAAGCGGCTCCAGATCCAATCCCATTACCCTGTACACAGATGAAGCAAAACAATGTAGAAAGAACTTTCACAATCCAGAAGCCGATCATCCCAAGGAGAACTGCTGGAAGTTATACCCTGAAAAATGGGCGGCTCACTATCAAAAGAAGACTGAAGTATCTGTCAGTAGTTTCCATTCATCAATCTCAAACTCGTCACACCTTTTCATTCTCAATTTGGGATCATCAGCTCACATGACCTCCAATATGGATCTCTTTCACACTCTAGAACTCAAAGAACTAGGAAATGTGCAAACCAGCTCTGGTCAAGATCATCATAAGATCAAAGGAATTGGATCTATCCGTCTAAAAAACAAATTTGGAGAAATTGTTTTACATAAAGCTCTCTATATTCCCGATCTCATTGTCAATCTCCTATCCGTTTGATGTCTCCTGCTTGACGACTATACTGTTCACTTTCATAAAAATTCCTTTGAAATACTGAAATACAATGAAAAGAAAATGACTGGACACTATACCAGAAATTTACCTAGTCTTGACTTTGATCACATTGAGCATTCAAGTCTCCTTTCATCCTCTGAGTTTCTTCATAAATCACTCGGGAATGTAAGCTATCACAGGATACGAAAGAAATTGGGAATTCCTTTAACAATTGTCAACTCTTGTGAATCATGTGGTGTGGCAAAAGTCACCAAAGCTTTGTTCAAATATACTCATAAGCAGGCACCACGACCTTTCAAAGAGCTTCAATTTGATCTCATCAGTCCTATCTGGCCACCATCATATGATGGAAATAAATACATCCTGACGGTTGTTGATAGTTGCACTCAATTCTGTGCTGCAATACCAATCAAAAAGAAGAGAAACACTGCAAATACAACATCCTTTTTTGTTGACGTTGAAGCCAAGAGATTCTCATACTATCCAAGCACGTTTCACTCTGACAGAGGCTTGGAGTTTCTAAACTCAACTCTAAATGAATTCTGTCTCTTACATCAAATCAAACAACAATGTTCTGATGCCTATACGCCTCAGAAGAATGGCCTGGCTGAACGCTTCAACCGGACTATTCTTGAATCTATGAGAACAATTCTGGAAGATTCCGGGATTGAACATAAATACTGGAGTGAAGTAGAAAAAGTCAGTGCGCTAACCATAAAACAAATTCCAGCTCATCGCTCCAAATCATCACCTTTTGAGTTATTCAAGGAAAGATTGTTACCTCTCAGTTACTTTTATTCACTAAGGAATAGAGTGTCTGTTCTGACCCTACCCAAGCAGCAATTCTCTAAATTACAACCAAAAGGAAAGATTGGCCGACTCATAGGATATGTTGATGATCTTAGATCCTATTGGATACTCACTAATGAAGGAAAGATTATTGAAACCAAACATGTCAAATTTCTTGATTATTGTTCTCCTGACTCCAAGAATACCAATTGGGATTTTGAAATATCAAATGACTCGGAGCCTGAAGATGTTGCTGCAATTAAAATTCTAGATTCAACTGAAGAATCAGAAGAATCAGATGGAACTGATGAAGTAATCGCGTCTAGTTTAAATCCTGCACCAATAATAACAAGATCCCTAAGAGAACGTACTTCACAAGTAAAACCGGTTAAATATTCATATCTGACCAGCAATCCCACGTCATTTAAGAATGCTATGAAGTCGGCTGAAAAGGATAAATAGGCTAAAGCTGCTCAGGAAGAACTAGCAAATATTGAGCATCATGAGGTGTGGGAGGATATGTTTGACACTCCCAAATCACACCTACACACTCTATGGATCTTCAAGAACAAACCCTCAACGCTGTTGGCTGCTGAAAGAAAGAAGGCGCAATTGTGAATTCAAGGGTTTCGTCAAAGAGAAGGAGAAGATTACGGAGAGATGTTTGCTCTCACCGGGAAACACTCATGCATAAGCAACATTATTGCATGTCTTATTATGAGGCTGATAAATGATGGAATGATAATGATTGACTTACTAAGCAGGAAAGAGAAATAAACTTCCACCAGTCGGCAGCCTTGGGAAACAGAAACGGGGGTCAGACAACTTTTCACATGGACAATTCTCTCAATCCTCTGATGACTTGGACTTGTATCATAGTATGGATGGGGTATCAGAGGAAGATTCTGATTCCCCAGATGCAGTTTCAGATGAAGATTCTGATGCCCCAGATGGGGAATCAGACAAAGAATCTGATGCCCCAGGTGGGAAATCAGAGGAAGAATCTGATCCCCCAGTGGTTTCCTCCTCATCTATTGAGATGCAGGATGAGGAAATGCAGCAGTCACCTCCAGCAGCCTCAAGCTCTCATGAGATGCAGGGTGAGGCAAGGCCACATTCACCCCCCACAGCCGAGGTAAGGACTATACCTTTGACATGAGATTATCAATGTCTGATTACATTGTATGTTTCATAGGATGCGCATGTAGAAGCTGAGGCTGCACCCAAGGCTGGCCAAACAAGACAAGGAAGTACAAACTCTGGCATTGCAGTGAGTGACGCAAGCTTGACACGGACAAGGTGGAATGCACTAACTCAAAATGATAACCAACTTCTCATCATTCTTGTCAGGCTCAGATTCCAGCATGGTTCTTAAAATATGTGCATTCCACTTATAACCCAGCAGGTGATGGGAACTGTGGTTATGTATGTGTGGCACATGCGTTGGCAGCAGATAGACCAGAGGGTCCCTATGCTAAGGCCAATGGGTGGTACAAAGTGCGCAAGGATGTGTTAGAAGAGATAGAAAATAACAAGGCGGGGGGCCATTGGGATTCAACCGGGCTTACCAACGTGTTCAGGTGACTGACCCATGTGGATCAGTCAACATGACCAAATGGATGAGCAAGTTGGATGTGGGACCCATTCTGGCCAATGTGTATAACTGGCCATTTGTCTTCCTCAGTAGAACTGGGGGGAGCACAACCTTTATTCCTGCCACAGTTCCCCCAGACCCTAAACCTTTGCCAGCCATCTTCTTAGCATTTCTCAATGATAATCATTGGATACATGTAATGGTCAAGTGGACCCCCACAATTCCTTTCCTCTCCCTAAAGTCTCCATGGTATTTCACAAGAGTCCAGCAGCTGCTTGGCTAGACTGAATTTCCCTTCAACTACTCTTCACTCTTTGACCCCTAAATGAATGTACCAAGTAACTGCAAGTACCACTAATTATTATTATACTTGTGAATAATTACCATTCTTATTTATTCTTATTGTTATTATTCAATATTATTCCTTTAAGAACAATAACCACAAGTAATATTTATTATTATTAAAGTAAATTCATTACAATAATTAATATACATACTAATATACATACTTTAACAATACATACTTTAACAATACATTCATTAAATAACACGTGAATAATTCAGGTTACTCTATGAACTCTTGTTATACAAGACACGTAACTTGTAGGCCCTTTGCCATCCTTTCACGTGAAATATCCAGAGTAACAGATGTCACTCCTGTCCCTCTGATTAAGCCCACATTCCTTATCCTTGGAATATTTGACGTATAAAATATGTAATTGAATATCTTATAAATGAAATAACATATAAGTATTATAATAAATAATATGTGTAAGATGTGACAATAACAAATTACACAATTATAAGTTAATATCTTTATTAATATTAATAACAGATCCTTTAATATAATTATTATGATGTGATCAATTACCACTGAGGAATACCAATACCCAAATTCTGGATAATCTATAGTTTAATACTGATATATCATCAAGAATTGGCCACAACCTACTGTCAATAAGGTAGAAACCACAAACCCAAGTGAGTACTCCTTGGATGCCTATTAATAGTCTTTTTGGGGAGTATTTCAAAAAACATGACTCCTTGGATGCCTATTAATACTCCATTTAAAGAGAAAGAAGGAAGGGAATTAGTGAACAGAGACTGGGATACTCAAAAGATGGGGACTTTGTTTATGAGGAGAACTGATGATTGTTATTGCTTGGACTAGGCTATGTTTTTATAGACTAGTTACAAGTGGTTAATTTGTGGTTGAGAAATGAAAATGAATGAAGAGTAATTTGAATAAAAACTGAGAGGAGTATAATATGAGTACTTGGAAGAAATAACTATTCAGGCCTTCTCATTCTCTTTTAGTCAAGCTAGTATATTAATCAAGAAAAAACATTACAAAAACCACAAATACTAAGAGGCGTTAATTCTAGTAATCAGTTTCTAGTAATCATAAAATGAGTTCAGAAAAAAGAAATAACAATCAATAAAATTAAGGATTGTAATTAAAAATAGCTTAATATTTATGTTGTATTCTAGTCTGAAAAAAAAAAGTTGATTCTCTGAAACATTAATGGAGGGAAGATACTTTTGAATCTGATGTTTTTTTCAAGTGGATGGGCAAGACAGTGGAAATTACAACTCAAGGGCATGTGACTGAGAAAGGAAAGGGAAACCAAAGAGAAAAAAACCGAGTATATGTATCAGAAGTGGTAGTTGGCAACAGCTATTTCTATATCTTGGGAAAACAAAATTTGGAGGTTTTGAATAGAAAAACATCTGTGAAACTCTTCTTGGGTTTTTTTCCAATCAACCATTGGCAAACCATAATCACCAATCTGGTTAAATCCCATGGAGCACAAAAATTTGAGAAACTATAATTGGAGATTATCCAAAGTCCCATGAGGCATCACCAAATTATTACCACTATTGACCTTATGTTTCAGAACATTGGCACCAAATTCCAATAAGGCCAAAGCATTTGAAGTAGTCGGACGTTCAGACTTGGATTTGTTACTGAAAAAGGCGGTTGTTGGACCAAAAACCAGGAGACCAGCAAGCATCCGCATTTGCTCAGGTGTATTTGTTGTTGACCACTCATCAAGCTTTTTATATTTTGGTCTCGTTGGTGCCTGGAGACCGCAGATGTAACATAAGGCTGACATATCCCCAGTGAAGTATAGACCAAGGACCTTGAGACCAGAGGTGTTTGATTGGGAGCTTGATGTATCCTTTGCGTGAATTCCAAGTTTTTCCCAAGTCCATTGGAATGCAAGATGGGTGTCATGAGCCGTATTGCGGGCCTGCCCGCACTAAAGCCCGCACCACATGTAGATAGTCTATCACGTACATGTCACAGACAGACCACTATATAGTCTGTCAGGACGAGGATCCACATCTCTTCCTCATCCTGCAATCTACATTATAGGATCCCAAAACCCCAGAAACCCCAGAACCCCAGAGCCTTCCTCTCCACAGATCAGACCATAACATATTGCAGGATCTAACACTACGGAGACAAAGGCAAGAAACCAACACCCAGACACCCGAACAAAACCAGACAGACAACCCGAACGATCCCAACTCCACCCGCACCCAAAAGATGGATGAAGTAGAGCAACTCCGACAACAGCTTGAGGAGATGACTCAAGCAAGGGAGAACAAACGATCCCGCCGAAGAGCGGCCAAAGCACAACGGGACCAACCATCCCAACCAACCGGTTCCACCCCAACCCGCGGACCAAAGATTGCATGCCCTGACAAGTTCGATGGTGAACGCGGGACGAAGGCGGAAACGTTCGCCCGCCAAGTGGCGATTTATACATCGGTCAACAGCGCCATGTTCCCTGACGACAGGACAAAGCTGTCATTTGCCGCGTCCTACCTTACTGGACCCGCCGCCGTGTGGTCCGCCCCGTACATCAACCTAGTCACGGAGGGGGCGGACTTCTCGTACGACGGGTGGACGAAGGATTTCGGAACAATGTATTTCGACTCCGAGAAGAAAGGGAAGGTGGAACGGGCGTTACGAACGCTGCGACAGACAAGGACAGTGGCCGACTACACCCACACATTCCTCACCCACGCTACTGCCACCGGATGGGAGGTCCCAACCCTCATCAGCCAATACCGACAGGGCTTAAAACGGGACATTCGGACGGCACTAGTGCTGGCCCGCACCACTTTCACCACTGTCAATGAGGAAGCGGGTCTAGCCATGGAGCTTGATTTGGAGATGCACGGGGCGGAAACGACCACTGGAATTGCGAAGACCCAGCCAGATCCCGATGCCATGGACACATCTGCGATCAGCGGTCGACTGTCCGAGGACGAGAAGGCCCGCATGATGCGGGAAGGAATTTGCTTCCGCTGCAGGACGCGAGGACATATCTCTCGGGAGTGTCCAAACAAGAAAGGGAAAGGACAGAAACCCGCCTCAGTCTCCGCACTTGAGGACCAGATCCGACAGCTAGCTGATGGATTGGCGGCGCTCAAAACGGAGGGACAGACGGACAAGGCGAACAAGGGACGGGCCGATAAGTCAAAAAATGGAGACGCTCGGGAATGAAGGTTGTGCCCTTCCCGAGCGTAGCGGAGTTGTCATGCAGTATTGGTGCTAGTCAGACATTACATGTAAATGAAATTGATCCCCGATGTTTCCTTTCATGCACCATCACAACTCCCAGAGCCACACCCCAAAGCCCCTATCCCCCCCTATCCTTCCTCATAGACTCTGGAGCAACCCACAACGTTCTGAGTGAATCGTATGCATCCCAATGGGGACTCCTCGAGGCCGCTTCGGCCTCGGGGCAAACCGTCTTCGGATTTGACGGGTCCGCAAGCAGAGCAACCCATGAGATAGACCTAATGTTGAACAACGAACCCCGCCCGTCCCGATTCATCATTACACGACTGAAAGACTTGTATGATGGGATCCTAGGGATGCCCTGGATCCGCCAATATGGACACTGAATCAATTGGACAAACCGTACCCTATGGACCCCGGACATTGCGGCCGCTTCGGCGGTTTCGTCTATTCCGAAAAACACCCCAACCGGCGAGTCGGGGAAAGCTAGGAATATTGACAAGGGGGTGTGTGTTTTAAACACAATAACGCCCCTGCAATGTGAGTTCGACATCCCTATCCCCCACATCATTCCCGAAACGGCTGGCAAGCTTGTATACCCTGTAGATAGACCCCAGAACCCCACATGGAATCCCGCAACCCGACACCCCAACCACGTACCCGATGAAACCGTATCCAACCAAACTTGTGCTACTGCGGCAGCAGTATTGTCCTACCCGCCAACATCCCCGCAGAAGGTCGAAAGGCCCATGGGGAAAGCTAGGATTAGTGACGAGGGGGTGTGTGCTTACAGCGCAATAACACCCCCGCAATGTGAGTTTGACAACCCCCCACCCCATACTTTACTGCCCGAGACAGCTGGCAAGCTTGTACGCCTTGTAGATAGATTCGCAAGCCCCGCCAGGAACCCCAAGACTCAACACTCTGACCAGGTACCCGATGAAATTATTGCTACTGCCAAGGCAGTATCGTCCTCTCCGCCAACATCCCCGCATACGGTCTATAGGCCCATGGGGAAAGCTAGGATTAGTGACGAGGGGGTGTGTGCTGTTAGCACAATAACACCCCTGCAATGTGAGTCTGATAGATCTCCCCCGCATTTGAATCCCGAAACAGCTGGCAAGCCTCTTTCCCCCCTGGGACATACCCCTGCAGTGATCAGCACGGCCAAAACATTGTGGTCGACATCGGCCCGATTGGCAGCAAAAGGGAAAGCCACGACTGCGGAGCGGACCGCGGATGAATTGGTACCGCGATGCTACCACCGACACCTTGACATGTTCCGGAAATCAAGCACCATGAGACTTCCCCCGCGAAGAAAGTATGACTTCCGCGTAGATCTGATCCCAGGAGCCACCCCGCTATCCCCAGCAGAGAACCAGGCACTCGATATTATGATTGCCGAAGGACTGACGAGCGGGACCATTTGACGGACCACATCCCCGTGGGCGGCACCAGTACTATTCACTGGAAAGAAGGACGGAAACCTGCGACCCTGTTTTGAATACAGGAGACTCAACGCGGTAACGGTGAAGAACAAGTACCCGCTCCCACTGACAATGGACTTAGTTGACAGCCTTTTGGATGCGGACACATTCACAAAGCTCGACCTCCGCAACGCATATGGAAACCTCAGAGTTGCGGAAGGCAACAAAGATAAGCTGGCTTTCATCTGCAGGGCAGGTCAATTTGCCCCGCTTACCATGCCCTTCGGTCCCACGGGAGCGCCAGGATACTTCCAATACTTCATGCAAGACATCCTCCTTGGACAGATTGGGAAAGACACCGCTGCATACCTAGATGACATCATGATCTACACGCGGAAAGGGTTGGACCATGCAGAAGCGGTGGGCAGTATACTGGACACATTGAGCAAGCACCAATTGTGGCTGAAACCCAAAAAGTGTGAATTTTCAAGGCCGGAAGTAGAATACCTAGGATTATTGATATCATGCAACCGGATCAGAATGGACCCCGCAAAGGTGCAAGCAGTAACTGACTGGCCCGCACCAAAGAATGTCACCAAACTTCAACGATTCATTGGGTTTGCTAATTTTTACCGCCGATTCATCGACCATTTCTCAGGAAAGACCAGACCGCTCCACAACCTGACAAGAGTAGAGACCCCCTTCGTGTGGGACGCCAAGTGCAACTCTGCATTTGAATCCCTCAAAACTGCCTTCACATCCGCCCCAATCCTGAAAATCGCGGACCCGTACAAGCCATTTGTACTCGAATGTGATTGCTCCGATTTCGCGCTTGGCGCGGTACTGTCCCAGGTTTGCACCAAGGACCAGGAACTTCACCCAGTAGCTTACCTGTCCCGATCCCTTGTACAGGCGGACCGCAACTATGAGATCTTTGACAAAGAGTTACTGGCTATTGTGGCTGCCTTCAAGGAGTGGCGGCAATACCTGGAGGGGAACCCACACCGCTTGACGGCAATTGTATACACCGATCACCGTAATTTGGAAAGCTTCATGACAACCAAGCAGCTCACAAGAAGACAGGCAAGATGGGCGGAGACCATGGGATGTTTTGACTTCGAGATCATATTCCGACCAGGACGCCAATCAACAAAACCCGACGCCCTATCCCGCAGACCGGACCTCGCCCCAGCACTGGGAGAAAAGCTGACATTTGGTCAGCTTTTAAAGCCAGGTAACATCACCGAGCGGACTTTTGAGGAGCTTGAGGAATGTGCGGAATTGGACAGCTGGTTTCTGGACGAATTGATTCAAATGGATGATGGGGAACATTGGTTTGAGGTGGACGTGATGGGGACTGATTTGGAAGATGCAGGAACGGACGAGCTAGTGTTGTCTGACACCGAAATCATTGCCAGGATTAGAGAACTGACCCCACATGATCCAAAATTGGCTGACTGGATTAAGCTGTTACAGAAACCGACAGGGGACCACAACAGGTATGCGGAAGCCGACGGGGTACTCTATGACAAGGGACGGATAGTGGTACCAGCAGACTCGGCATTGCGGACGATAATCCTCAAAAGTCGACACGACACAAAGTCCGCAGGCCACCCAGGCAGATCCCGCACGTTGGCATTAGTACGGAGAAGTTTTGTGTGGAGTGGAATGAAGAGATTTGTAAACCAGTACGTAGACGGATGTGATTCATGCCAAAGAGTCAAATCTAGCACTCGACGACCGTTCGGAACATTAGAACCCCTCCCAATCCCCGCAGGCCCATGGACGGAAATTAGCTATGATTTGATCACTGATCTCCCTGAATCCCGCTTGAGTGACAGCATACTAACAGTAGTAGACCGACTGACCAAGATGGCCCACTTCATCCCATGCAAGAAAACCATGAACGCGGAACAACTAGCGGAACTGATGGCAGAACATGTATGGAAACTCCATGGAACCCCCAAGACAATTGTCTCGGACCGGGGAAGTATTTTTATCTCCCAAATCACACGTGAATTGAGCGCCCGCATGGGGATTAGACTACAGCCATCCACAGTGTACCACCCAAGGACAGATGGACAATCCAAAATCGCCAACAAGGCAGTCGAGCAATACCTACGGCACTTTGTTTGCTACCAACAGAACGATTGGGCCCCACTCCTCCCAATGGCCGAATTTGCTTACAACAACAACGACCACACCTCGACAGGAGTTTCCCCGTTCAAAGCCAACTACCAATTCGACCCGGCATATAGCGGAACCCCCTCAACAGAACAATGCATCCCTGCAGTAGAGGAACGACTCCGCAAACTTGCGGAGGTCCAAGGAGAACTCAAGCATTGCTTAGAAGAGGTGCAAGAAACAATGAAAGGCCAATTTGACAAGAAAACAAGGGAAACACCGGAATGGGACGTGGGGGACGAAGTATGGCTAGACGGACGCAACATTTCAACGACCCGCCCCAGCCCAAAATTGGAACATAGATGGCTGGGACCTTTCTCTATCTGTAAAAGAATCTCAAGATCCGCGTATAAGCTAACACTCCCTATATCCATGCGGGGGGTACACCCCGTATTTCACGTATCAATACTCCGCAAACACAGACCCGACAAAATTGCGGAACGACGGAAGGAAGACCCGGAACCAATTACAGCGGACGGCGGGGATGAGTGGGAAGTCAAAGAGGTACTGGACTGTAGAAGACGACGCGGGAAGACCCAATACCTGGTCAGCTGGAAGGGATTTGGAACGGAAGACAACTCATGGGAACCGGCGGAAAACTTGAAGAATTGTGAGGAACTGGTAGCGGGATTTAATTCAAGATTTCCAAATGCGGGAACTGCTCATCGGCGGAGGCGGAGAAGGAAGAAGTGAGGAACAAAATTGATAAGAGGTGGAATTTTTTTCTTTTTTTCTTGATTGGCGAATGAGTGGAGGATTTGGCATTAAAAGGGGGATAATGTCATGAGCCGTATTGCGGGCCTGCCCGCACTAAAGCCCGCACCACATGTAGATAGTCTATCACGTACATGTCACAGACAGACCACTATATAGTCTGTCAGGACGAGGATCCACATCTCTTCCTCATCCGGCAATCTACATTATAGGATCCCAAAACCCCAGAAACCCCAGAACCCCAGAGCCTTCCTCTCCACAGATCAGACCATAACAATGGGCAGTATGCACCAAAGATTTGTCCAGGGGGAGAGGCTGCCATTCATTGCCCTGTTGCTCCATGTGTTGAAGGGCCCAGAAGTCTTGCTGTCACGCTCTGTGATGCCAAGGACTGATATCCTTCTAGCTGCACAAGGTGCAAGGCAGAAAATATGGGAAAAAAGGGGTTTTCGATCTTTTATATTAATATTTAAAAGATCAAAGATTTTATGGAGGGGCCAGAAAGCTGGGGTGTTTAGTTCCCTCCAAAGGTGTTCGTGCTAAAAGCAGAGAACTGAACCTTTAAAACTGGGGCCTGCAAGCAGGGGTGTTTAGTCCCAGTGGATATAGTGGCTAAGAAAGGGCCACAACTCCTAATAGAAAACGACTTACTGTAGTATGCTTTGAGGGAAGGAGGTGGGGGAATTTCTTATGGTAAACTGAGCAGCTGGAAGCGGTTGAAAAGTTGAGCTGGAAGGCTGGACAGAGTTGGGGTTGAGGACAAGAGGCTTTGAAGTCTTGAAGACTGATTTACTGGGCAGGACACTAGTATGCTGGACTGGTGGAATGCTGGTTGTAAATATGATAAAGCTGGGGAATCAAAATACAGGGGGAAGAAAGGGCCTTGTAAAGGCCTTTCTGGAGCCCTGATGGCGAAACATTAAGTGTTCTTTTGGCTATGGGAACACTACAAGGAAGGAGTTATCCTTAGTAGACATAAATGATGTAATTTATCAAATTATTACATGTACAGGCTGTAAATAATTAATACAGCCTGTCAATAATCTTTAGACATCATCTGAGGGAGCTTCAAGAGCTCTTAGTTTGATGTACAGCATGTATTTATCATTTGATCAACAAATAATTAAAACAAATAATCAAATTATAGTACAGAATCTTATTTGTATTTAATTTGGTTATTTCATATGTAAAGTTCTATACCATGAGAGTTCTTGTCATACTTTCATGATGAGCGCTTTTACAGCTCTCCATTCAATTATTTGACAAGCAATCATCCTCGGAAAAGTGTCAGCATTTGTTATTTTCCCATGATTAAAGGAGCTTGTC
Organism: Puccinia hordei; assembly: GCA_007896445.1. Classification (NCBI taxonomy): domain Eukaryota; kingdom Fungi; phylum Basidiomycota; class Pucciniomycetes; order Pucciniales; family Pucciniaceae; genus Puccinia; species Puccinia hordei. The sequence goes on from RDRW01000009.1 coordinate 352,351, forward strand.
ATTTATTTCAATTGTACAAGTTCCTTTAGGCTTGTTTGAAGTGTTCTAATGTTTTATTTCTCCCCTTTTTTGTTTCTTTCATGTATTGTGATATTAGTTGACTTATACAGTATGTATTTGTAGAAGTTAATAATAATACAAAGACTATAAAACAGCGTGATATTTTTGTCAAATGTTATTTAATTTTTTACTTATGTTTTTACAGGATAAGTAAATAGATTATTATGTAATTATCCCGTATTTTAAGCACTTCTACTTACTAGAATACTCTCATATTACATATTTTTATACCTAGTAAGTATTTTTAGCGCTTAGTAGGATTATTCTTTAAGTTAATTTTATTATTAGAAGGAGTACATTTTCTAGGATACTTTGGCCGAGGTACCCTGGGTTATTTTACTTTCTCTTTCAGAAGATGAAATAATATTCCCAATTATCTCAAAGGTTAATGAGGTATTACTTATTTTATTATAATTTATTTTTTATATTTGTTTATTACATTATTACTATGGAATAATGTTTATATTCTAAAATGTTATCTTTTTCTTATATTTATTATAATTCATGCTACATTATTACACATTATTACTTGTGTAATAATGTCTCTTTCATATGTATTTTTATTAACTAATTTATTATTATTGGTATTGTTCTAGTCAGGTTGTCTCTGAACTAGTAGCAAGCTGACACTTGCAAAGTACTTTTAAGCCGGAGATAAGTGTGGTTGCCTGGAGAAAATTTTGAGGCCAGATTGGCCGCAAGTGTGTGGGTCTGGACATTTTTGGATAGTGGCGCCTTCCGGTTCTCCTGGGAAGCCTTGAGCTGATCCATGTTGACCACTTCAGGAGTTATCAGAGAGAGAGCACCAGGTTTAGTGCGGTTAAGAATTCTCTCTGCATACCACATGAATATCAGCCTTTGTGATGTATGAAAATGTAAAAAAAAGAGATTAATTACCTGATTTGCATGCCTTCAGAAGTGTATCCACTTCCCTCCAAGCAACTTGGCTGAACTCTTGTGGCATTGTTGGATATGGTGAGACAATTGAGCAAAGTTGTGTGAGGATGAATGCTATGTTTTCAACCATTTTCTGGGCTGAACAGTGTGACCACAAAATTCCACCAGCCAAGTTTTCATTCAAATCATCCGCCAATGCTTTTTGAAGCATTGGGCCAGGGATAAATAGACCCATAGCTGTGTTCAAAGGAGGGATGTTAATTTCAAGATGGGTGTGCATAAGCAATGGGGAGTGACTTACAAGCAGGCCTCCGGACAGGGGGAGGAGGAATTGATTTGCCAGTTGGTCTTTGGGTAGGTGGCTTGACTGTTGATGGCCCGGCAACAGGGGGTTTAAGTGGAATTCTGAGGCCTTGCAGTGATTGAGCAGTGATAAACTTGTGAGAGGTGGGATGAGGGGTGAGGAGATTATATGTGGGGCCTGTATTTTTAAAAGAAGAAGCAGAGTTTTCCAGCCACACCTTTCTGCTTGTGGGGTCTTCTGCAGTGGGCGGGCCTGCGATACGGCTCATGACATGATCATAAATAAAAATTAGCATTAATTTATGGTAATTTCTAATAAAGATGAATAACATTTAATTGATGAAAATCCTTGGAGAATTAATTTTTAAGCATGCAATAAATTGATAAAGAACCATTTATTGGCATAGTTTTCTTCTTGAAAATCCTGGAAAATCCAAGCTTAACACATAGTAATTTATAGTATAAAATTACACATAAATTAATGTAAATCTTTATGTAAACCATATTAAATATGAAATAAAGACTTATAAATTTATTCCCACCTGATTGGCTATCCAGGGCAAGCGCTTTCCAACTATAAACCCCAAAGGAAGCTCTACATACATGTAATTAACAGTTGAAATAATTATTTTAGTTTAATTAGAGTGAAATAAATATTAAACTATTTTGATCAATGTGAAATACATATGGCATCATTTTAGTTAAAAATGACACCATTTCCCACCTCTGACCACAAACAGGTTGATCAGATTCACCTGCCAATTCTCCCCCAATCTCCACTGTCAAATGAATTGACAGAGGGATTACTCCAAAATATTTATTATTTGAAGAGGAGGTTTCTTCACCAAATTGAAGATATCCTCCCCATCAATTTTAACTATACATTAGATAACTTATTATAAGCTATCAAGGCGCTCACTCTCTCCTGTAAGCTAGTAGGAATGGCCTGTTTTAACTTATAACTATCTTTAATAGTTAGAATTCTTCAACCCCCCCCCCCCAATTAAATTAAAACCCTTAATTTAATTGGAAGGACCATTTTAAAGTCTTGTTAGTCCTTCTGAGGATATACTTACCATAACAGAAGTCTGGCAGCAGGTTAATAACCTTTTTATTTTTTGTGCTTAGTGTTTTAAAACAAACACCAAAGCAAGATTGGATCCAAGTTATATCTTTATAAGTGTAAGAAAAAAAATTTAATTCCTTACTGTACACACCACAATAAGTGGAGCAGAGTCCAGTTTGTTGAAAATTTCACTTGTAAACAAGCAATCATTGTATTTTCCTGGTGGTGGTGGTTTTCTAGAGCTAACACCAAGAAATAAATAAACAAATGGGTGAAAAAATTCCTGCTACACTACCCATTAGTTTAGTGGAATATAGCTTGAGCTAACACTACACAGAATTGCTTAGGGGGGAAAAAGGATTGCCATGCAAATAGTGAGTGTCAAGATATAGTGTAGTTGTCCATTCTTGGTGGGTGTGGTGAGAAGAGGGGGGAATGAGTTTCTGACAGGGGATCTAGATTTCAAGGAAAATGGATTCTTGTTGATTGTACAAACAAGTAACAATACAAGGTTGCTTGTTTGGCTTGCTTGGCTAATGCCCTGTTTGGCAGGAGTGATGTTATGTAACAAGAAATGATTTTCTATGACTGGTGGGTGGATATAGAGTCATCTTGGCACCCTAACACAGCACAACCCCAGCTCCCCTTTGAAGCATTGCCACACAACCTGATCTCAATCCACACAATTACAAGGTTGTTAAAATGATGAGAAAAGCCCAACACAATATACAAAGTGATCTAAACTGGAATGACAGTCTCTTGGCTGAGACTGTACCACCTTGTTGACCAAGACAAACTGCTCCTGTTCAAGAACTGACAGTGCACACAGAACTGATTTGTCTGGCTCACATGAACTGTGATGCCCTCCTACAACCTCATCAACGGGGAGATATTCCACCTTTTGTTAATGAGGCTCTGCAATACAAGGCTGTACATCTTTTGTTGCCCAGAAGAAATTATGTATACATACATACTTACTTACTAATAGCCACACAAATGTCCCAGTCATGATCAACTAGATGTTTTTGAGCGATGCAGTGTATCATATTAAGGGTCCGTTTGGCCGTCCCCAAAAATATCAGAGCGTGATTTGAAATCATGCAGATTATTTTTGGGGGGACAGGGGATATTACGCTATCCCCTGTCCCTGTTTGGCATCCCACCGAGTGTCATAAACTTGACAACCGGTGTTGACGCTTCATTATTCCCCCCGCCAAAAGGGATATTTGGCCCTCACCCCAAATTATAGTGTAATAATCCCTCCTCTTCAACAACAACCCCTCCCTTCAACTTCAACTTGATGGCACCCAGACGCAAGAAACCCCCCTCGTCAAAGCTTCCCCCCCAATCAACCCATTCTCCACTTCCAGACCCAAACAAGCTGACTAACGCATGGTACCCACAATCAGCCCCACCCGTTCACCCAGCTCCAACAACCTTCCAACATACCTCGTATCTAACCATGATTCAACCACTGCCAAACCCTCTCAACATGGTGGCCTGGCCTTCAATCGGGCCTCACTTGCAAACTCATGAACCCTTCTCAACGGACCCCGCTTGGCGACCACCACATCCGTTGCAGTCGGCGCAAGTAGGCTTGGAAGATGATGGAGAAGGATCTGACGAGTCCGACAAATCTGCATGCGGCGAAATTCAACATTCAAATGTCTCCAAATCTCCGTCTCCGTTCCCGAACCCGTCTTTTGAATCAAGCCTTTCATCTATACCTTTAGCCCGATCTGCGCCGCACTCTCAGACAGAGAGATCCTCTCAAAACAATCTAACTGCCAGCGATCGAGAACCAGCTACCGAGGCCGAGAAACGAGAAAAGAAGAAACTCCAATGGACGGGTGCCATGGAGAAGTCGGCGATGAAGCTTTATGTCAAAGCTGCCGAGGCGTGTAAACAATCGGAAAATGGATTCAAGGCGGATGTTCACCGTTCAGTTTTGGCTGAGCTCAACAAGCAGTATCCCGGGATGGAATTTAATGAGAACAAGTGTAAATCTAAACTCAGCCAGGTCAGCCTAATTAGATTCTCTCATTGCTCTCACTCAAAGTTACTGATGTGTTTGTTTTTCTATTCAGATGTTTTGGAAGGAACACAATGCCTTTCTTGCTTGTTGCCAGGCAAGTGGTTTTGGATGGGACGAGGCCCGCTGCATGGTAACTGCCTCAGATGAGGTCTGGGCCCAATTTCTTACAGTAAGTCACCTTTTTCCCTATGCATTTTCCCCAGAAATTAAATTGAGTGAATGATTTATTGTGGGCAGTCACACCCTGCTGCTCGCCGGTTCCAAAACCAGCCGTTTCCAGGATGGAACGACTTGTCCATAATATTTGGGACGGGGCCGAAAGGAGACAAGCGCCAGAGTATCGGCCGCGGTACCCCAAATTCATCTGTGTCTGGGACTCACCCTGCTCAACGAAGGAAGCTGGATGATGAAAGCTCCAACTATGAAGATGCATCTCCAACCCATAGCCGTCGTCAACGCAAGCGCAATCGTGAAACCTCGGGTGCTGCTATCTCTGGGGCGATCCACGAGTTAATCAAAGCATTTGGGCCTGGCCAACAATCCAAATCTGAATCCAATACTATTCAGCGAGCAATCAAGGCTTATCAGAGCAGTTCCTTGGTTTCGCTGCTCCCAAGGAATGAGCTCATGGTTGGTTTCAGTGTGTTGGAAAACCCAGCAAAGGCAAAGATATACCTCAGCCTCGATGAGAATTACAAAGACAGCTGGATGGAATACCAGATTGAAAATTATCATCCATGATAGTCATTCATGCGGGTTTCTCTCCTTTCTCTCCCCCTGTTGATTATGTTTTCCTTTTTTCTAGCTTGTCTGAAATATTTAAATAAATATTAGTGTATCTCAATCGATCACTGGTTCATCTCCCATCTCCCACCTCCCCTCTCACTCCCATCGACTGACAACCATCATCGGAACGAGGCCGATCAGCGACTCGATTGAGCTCGACCCGACTATAGGGACTTATTTTTTTTCCTAAAAATATTCAATGAAATCTGATTGTCTTAACTGGTAGAGACTCGCCTGGGTGGCACCTTTTGCTTGGTAGAAAGAAGCAACTCCCTGTTGTTGGAAATCACTTCAGCATTAGAAGTAAGACCGTTGCAAGATGCTACCAACAGAACCAAGTTGCTTAACAGAACTTGAAGTAAGGTACTCAGGTGTGGTTCCATCTTTAGTAGAAGTAAGGAAAACATCACTCAAAGATTTCGGCTTTGACAGATAGTTATAGATGTCACCCCAACTAACTAACTGGATATGATCAAGATCTACAAAGTCTGCACTGGATTGAATATGACTTGGCGGTAACATTGATGAGATTTTGTTGATTTGGGGAAGCATGAGCCATGCTGAAATTAAGAAAGCTTTCATTGCTCCGTTGAAGTGAGCAGACCGAGGATGGCAGCATTAATAAATATTTGATCAGTATCAAGTCTGTTGGAGTGTCCAATCTCGCGAGTGCACCTCAGAGATGGAGGTAAGATGTGTCTTTGTTTCTCTTTCTTTCTTAGTTGTTCCAGGTAGGGCTCAACTTTGATATCATTATTATTATTATGTGTCCAGGATAATCATTTCAGATGGACAAATGTTTATAACAGTATTTTTATCTAGCTCAGCTCAGCTCAAAATCCAATTGAGATCACTAGAGAGTCCATGCTAAAAGCTCAGGCAGATATCATTGGCCATCGTCCAGACAATTGTAATCTGTCTTGTTCTAACCCAGAGCTAGGGAATAAACGAGCTTCTCAATGGGTGAACGTGGTGGTTGGTTTACTTTAGGATGGAAGATTAGCGAGGTCAATTTAAATACTATCATTTTGAAATGAACAATTCATTTCCCCAAAAAAAAATGACAGTCAAGATAAACAAAATGATAAAAAAAAGATAGTCGGTATAACAATAAAGATAAATAGAATATGTATGCCGCCCCTTTAATCCCTCCTGTGCCTCTTTTGTCGCTGCCGATCACGAGGTGGATTATTTTCAACATGGGACTGGTATTGTTCCCAAAGCCCTTGAGCAATGTCGTCTCGCCATTGCTTGAGTAATGCCTTCTGTCGGCCAGAAAGGGGTTGAGCTGGAGTATCCACAGGATCGTCAAAACCAATGTCTCCTTTGTTTTTGTTCCATTCAAAGAATGCGTCGCCAGATGTTCCTGAGTGATCCACAGCGAAGTTGTGAAGAATCCCCAGAGCAAACACAACATCGCGTTGCGTGTCCAGGTTGTAGTCGAGGGCATGAGAGAGAATTGGGAAGCGCTTCTTCCATGCGCCAAAAGTTCGTTCAACGACGTTTCGGAGTGAGGAGTGTCTCAGATTGAATAGTTCTTGTGGTTTTGATGGCTTTAAAGAGTCAGCAGATGTTAATATCATGTAAAAAGGGGGGATATCATGTAAGAAGGGTGGTCAAGATGAACTAACCTCTGTCCTGCTAATGCTTGTTCTCGTAAATGATACCGAACACCGCAATATGGAACCAACATGCCGTGATCGAGGTCATATCCAGCATCCCCGAGGTAAAACCAGCCAGATGGAATCCTAAAGTCCTTGCACCGTGCATGGTGCAATACCTTTGAGTCATGCGAGCAGCCCTCTCAACCAGCAACCATATAAGTAAATCACATATCAAAGTCAACGACAGCAAGTACATTTTGTGAATGAATTCCTTTCCGGTTTTGGTAAGGCTGGGCTAAGTGTTCTGGTACTTTGGCCGGGATGTGGACACCGTCAAAAGCCCCAAGACACCTGTCAAAAAATGGGGTGAACTTTGGGTTGTCCTTGATACAAGGGTGGGTGAAATCAGGTTGGGGAGCGCAGAGGTAAGTCGGTGCAAGCTGTAAGATGAGCCCAATGATGTGGTGGAAGACCTTGGATATGGTTTCGCCACTGTGCTGAAAGCGATCCTGGGCCTGTCTATTTGTTGCGGCTTGGCCAACAATATACAAGAAGATGGCCAGCTGTTTGTCCATCGAAAGCAATTTGGAAACTGGCTTGATATCCAGTTTGGCGAGTTTATCTGAAAGATCCATGAAAGTTGGGCTTGTGAGCCTCAACATCGCACGACATCGGGATTGGTTTCCGTCAAGAAGAAACTTGACGTATTCGCGTCCAGACAGCCGAGAGTTGTTGTACGGGGATTTGATCGTTCGAGACCATTCGTATAGAGAGGCTACAATCACCATCAGAATGGTGAGCTTGATGAATTTCTGCCGGCTTTCATCTTGGAAGCAAGGCGAGAGGCGGATGCTGTCGAGGGTTGCTGAGCTTGCTGGGGGCATTGCGCCGTTTGATTTGCTGGACGAGATGATGGATTGTTGAGGGGCGCACCAAACAGGCAGACTGGTGTTGTTATATGACGGTGGTCGGCCCAAACAGCCATGTGAGATTACCTAAGCCCAGTAATATTCCCAATAAGGTTCATAAAACTTTATTTGGCTTATTACGCAGCAGCTTATTACTGCATATAACACTAGTCCCTGCCAAACGGACCCTAAATAATTGCTTGACATGATGTATAACTCCAATATGCTATCAAAACTAGGGCAAAAATGTAAAACAACAAACAATAAAAATACATAAATATGAACATGACATCCAATTAGATTCCTTGCAGTTATAGTTACTAACTAAGTTTACAACACTTTGCTTAATCATGATCAACCTACTTGTAAACACACTCATGTACAATGTACATGAGCTGGTAACCTTCTTTCTTTCTTTTTTAGCTTACAAGAAGCTTTTTGTGTTTGTTTCTAAGTATAATAATCATGATTTTCCTCACACAAGAGACTTCTGTCTCTCTCTCTCTCTTGACAATCTTACGCAACGTCTACAAAAAAAAAAAAACACAAGTCAAATGAGAGAAAGTTGAAAATATGAGAGAGAAAAAAAACCAACCCTTCCCCAATTGAAGTGTACATACACATAAGGTGAAGCACCTTATGATTGTGAACCCCCGTATTGAGCGATGCCGGGTTTATATGAAGCGCAGAGCGGGCGTGCTTGCCGTTATATAAGGCAGTCTGAACACAGCATGAGGGTGTTGATCAGAGTAGCTGCTTTTTGCGGTCGCAACACGGACCCAGACGCGGCTGGCGGAGGTGAAACCCCCTTCTTCGGCGATACTTGTTACCCGATCCGGCTGTATACCGAGTTACGCTGTCCATACAAAACCGTCGAGCCATCGACCCACGGGAGCTTCATCCACCCCCAACACATCGCATCATCCACCTTGACACACACACACACATACACACTCTCAAACACACGCATCCAGCTCTCTTCCACGAAGCCTGATTGGGGAAAAAAAAACACAAGACATCTCGAGCAGCAGGATATGGCCAGAGACGGATCGCCCACATCCGAAGCAGAGCCGACGATGAAGCCAGCCGCCAAGGAAGAGCAGAACGAGCCCAGCATCGTCGACCAGGACGAGCTCTGGAAAGATGTCACCCCGATCCCCCAGGCGGATGCCGAACGGGCCATGGTCCAGATCGCGTACACGCCCGAATACCGGAAAGCGATGAACCTGTGTCGAGCTATTCTTGCCAAGAACGAGTTTTCTGAACGTGCTCTCAACTTGACTACGCTCATACTCCAATACAACCTTGCCCATTACACCGTCTGGTATGTATGTTTCCTCTTCCTCTCTTACATGACTCTTGTTATCCGGTTTAAGTTTTCATCGGTCCTCCTCCTCTAGGCATTATCGCTCCCAGATACTCAAGAACTTGCATCAATCTGATCCCGACGGTCAACACATCCAAAAAGAGCTTACCATGCTCAACAAAAACATGGGTCATATGCGCAAGTCCTACCAAGCCTGGTCAGCATTAAAAACTACCCCCCCCCCCTTTTTTTTCCCCTTCCAATCCATTAGTTTTTGTTTTTCAATAAAAAAAATCTCATTTCTTTTTTTAATAATAATGTAGGCAACATCGAGCATGGATGGTTGAATTACTCCAAGATGTCTCGAATGAGATTGAGTTTGTAGACCAAGTGCTGAAAGCGGATCCCAAGAATTACCACACATGGACCTAGTTCAGTCTTTCCTCCCCCCAATACAAACAAATAAATACCCACAAAACGAACGCTCTCTAACCCGGTCTCACCTAATCTTTTATCGTCCTAGTCGACAGACTTTGTTGTGTCGATACAATCAACCGGAGATGTGGGCTGGAGAACTACCGACCATAGAGCGTCAGTGATTTTATTTTATTTTTTACTCATCCCGTTTCCCCCCAAAAAACCCCCCTCGATGTGCCCAAGCATAAAAAAACCTAAGCTATTTTTGTGGTTGTTGTTTGGATTGTTTGGATGATGGATGATATGTACAGGCTTGATAGAGGAAGATATCTTCAACAATTCGGCCTGGAACCACCGATTCTTTGTGGTCTTTGACAGTTTTCCGCTGCGCACGCCGAGTATAAGTGGCGATGAGTTCTCAGCGATCGTCGATCGGGAGCTCATCTTCGCCCAAGACCAGCTCCTCAAGGCTCCCAACAATGCAAGCGCTTGGAATTATCTTCGAGGGTCAGTGATCCCTTCTGTCTCTTATCTCCCTTTCCAAAAAAGTAAATTGAACTCTCTCTCTCTCTTTCCATCCCATCCCCTTTGCCCATAACAAAGGGTGTTGAAGAGGGGCATGAGACCATTATCATCGGTCGAAAGCTTTGTGATTCCCTTGACGAAATCGAAGCATGAGCTGGACCAAGCAGTCGAAGGAGAATGGCCGCAAGGATTGAACCCACAAGCGACCTTACCAGCAGCCTCAGCGCTCGAATTACTAGCCGACATATATGCCGAATCGAGCTCGACGTCTCAACAAGCATTAGACGTCAGTCCTTCCTTATCAATCTCATCACATCTATCTAAAAACATTGCTGATCCCTTTTTTTCACTTCTTACACTGACACCATCATCATCATCATCATCATCATCATCATCATCAAGTTGTACGCTTTCTTGTCTGACAAGATCGACCCGATTCGTAAAGGATATTGGACCTACCGATCCCGAAAAGTCCTGGCGAATAACCAAGAGGGGAAACAAGAGGGTGTGACAGTCTGATGGATGATCCACCCCCCATCCATCAGCAGCAGGTTGTCCCCACCTCACTTCATATCCGGGCTAACACAGCCATTGTCGATGTGTGTAAATATCCTGGGCCTCCTCTCGTCTTCCTCTACCAAAGTTCTCAAAAATAAAACCCCTGTTCGTGTGTTGGTAGTATAGGTATATATGTATTATATAGATAGTTTTTTTTTGGTTGGATTATTGTCGTCCCCTAGTAACAAACAGTTTGTTTAGTTTTTCGTTCGAGTTGGGGCCAACCTCTTTATAGGAAAACAAAAGAGTCAAATACCCATTTTTGCATGTACAATAAGTAGCTTGTTCTTCCTCCTTCATTCTCTACCGATCACTAGAAAGCTCGCTCGTTTTGCTTGTCTCTTGTTTTTTTGGTTTGTAGCCCAGTTTGGTTTTCTGTCTGCTACATTGGCTTTTGATTCGTTTGCTCGAAATAAACTATTCAAGACAGATTGAATTGGAACTTTCCATTACAGTACTAGAAGTTTGTACTATACAAAGAGTAGAATAACATCAAGAAAAAGCTAGACAACAACATAAACGATCTGTTCCAAGAAAACCAAGAGGATGCATTTTTTGATAACTTAGATTTGGATTTGAGAGTAAGAGACTGATACAATTAAAATCACTGAGTTCATGAATCGATGATACACACAGGCAGAGGAGCTACAGAGCATGAAAAAAAAGGAATGATTTGGGGAATGAAGCAAGCCTGATGATAGGTTTAGAACCTTTGGATCAATGAGGTTAATCGGATCCCGGACATCATCATGAGTTCATCGATCGAAGAATGATCTCGATAATTTCTGCACACGATTCCAAGGAGTGAGATGGATGAGTAGGTATTTATTGGTCTTGTGTGAGCTGGATGGAGACTGTCAAAATTGACTCACGTCATTTGATGGATGAATTTACATTGGACTTGGATTTCCTTGACGGTCTCCTTGATCGATCTATGATTTTTCCTGATACTATTGTTGTTCCTGATAGCACAACTAGGTCTTCTGTTGAAAGGTTGATGAGAATGATTGAGGAATTGAGAGTCGGGAAGATAATGGTTTTCGGAAGAGGAGGAGGTGGAGGAGGTGGAGGAGACGGATCGAGTGGAGGTTGATTTGGCGATGAGGGCGTTGGGTAATTTTTTATATTTGATCGGTTTCCGTTTGATCCGTTTTTCTTCTCGGATCGGTTCAAAGACTAACTCTCCTCCTATTACATATGTACATGGGTGATATTTATTTACATAAGCCCTCTGGGATAACCTAAAGGAATGAGATTCTGATCTCACCTAATTGTTGAGGGTCTCCTGACCATTTCCATGGCATCCTCCAGGCATTCTTGAAGATCAATAGATTGAATGGATATGTTAAAATAGATAGTTTACCAATAATCATGATGATAAAGATATGCCAATTTTGTTTGTTTTTTTGTGAATGAGAGACTCACGTAGAGAACTTTGGAGAGGAAGACGATCTTAGATTCTTGATTAGAAGCAGGAGGTTCGTTATAAGGATTTTGGAAAGGGTCTTTAATATTATGATGTTGAGTGAGGGATTGGACTTGGAATAGATTGGATTGAGTTTCTGTGGATCGATGTAGTTTGAGGTCTTTGATTTTTTTCATACCCAAGAGTTTGTAAACCTTTTGATCCTTGGATAGATCGGTATAAATAGGGAAGGGACAATTCAAGATGGCTTAGAGATAAATTTACACAGAGATCAGTCAACTAAAATACCGAGAATTGTTTTTTTTATATTAAAGAGATTGGTTGACCCACTTCGATAACTATCGATCAGTTGATAATTTCCATTTCCGATGATGATCACTTTGACCCCATTAGCACTGATCCAATTATTATTATCTTGTAGACCAAGTTTTTCGTCCTCTTTCTTGGACTGAGTGGTTAGAGAGACGGATGAGGTAGTCCTTCTACTCTGGATAGTTTGGTTATCGTTGGAGTTTTTTTTCTGATCATCAACTGAGATCTCCCGATTGGCTATCTGGGAGAGAGTTTTGATGTATCGTTGTGAATAACCTGATCTGTTGTATTTTTGTGGGGGTAGGTAGGATGGTTGGTTTCTTGTTTACATAATTGGAATAGAGTGATGTAGTATGAACTGACCTGAAATGTCTGATGAAGATCACTAGAGTTTTAAAATCAGGGTCGATGAGTTCTTGAAACTTGACCTGATTACCCTTACCATCTACGAGTTCAGCCTCCATGGCCTGTTGGAGATTAATCTGAGGTGAGGATGGAAGGTTGGGCTGTTGAGGTTGAGGTTGATGTTGATTTGGTTTGGGTAGGGTAAGGATGGGTGGAGGATAGTTGATAGGATGGTGTTGGATAGTACTTGGTGGTGAAGAAGGACGAGAGTGAGTGGTAGTAGTAGTGGTAGTACTATCTGATTTGAGCATATAAGTTGATAGGATACTAGTACGTTTGATATAATGATTAGATATCATCGTAAACTTATTGTTGTTGGTTGGTTGGTTGGTTGGTCAACAGACTCAAAACCCAGTAGAACTTGCTGATTTATAAAAAAAAACTAGAAAGTGACTAACTTTTTATTTATTTTTTTGCGCGAGGATTATGCCATAATGGATGGATGGGCTTTAACTGATCTCACCGATCCATTTAGATTCCATCATCATCATGCGGGGCAGCTTGCTGACTGTAATATACTGTACTGCCACCATTTAACTCACAGTCAGCCGGAGTACAGCAAAGTTGAAAAGCAGTGAAACTTATTTAAATGCATAAACCAATTGAATTTCACTCATATTAGATCATTGATGATCAGGTTAATGAGATTTCCATCCGGGAGCTACATATTAACTGCTCAGATCTAATTTAATCACTGCACTTAAAACAACTCCGCATAACAAGCTTATATAGTATGGGTTTAGTCATACAGGCTACAGCCCAAATTTTAATCTTCACAGCATCAGGAAAATAAAATATTATAAAATAAACTCTAAACTTGATGACCAAGATAATCTATCACCCATCTAAGCTTGGTATCTTACAAGATAATCAGTTCATCAAACAGACTATCAAAAAAAAACACTGGTCTTTCAATCCCAGCAAATCCAAGTCCCCACTTCCAACCCACAGCTCACCAATTTATGAAACCAAGCTCATACTCACAAGGTCCTCATAAAACTTAAAACTACTTAAAAATTGGTCATAAAAAAACAACCCCTCACAATATTCATACCACAGGCAACAATAAACTTAAACAAGCTCAATTCAACACTCATCTATCTATAATCAACAAATCAAATCAAAATTCCTAAACTCTTGATTTTTTTTTTCAAGTTGGAATCTTGTCATGTGTATGTGTTTTTTTTTTTTTTTTTCCTGTTTGGAAAAAATGTTATAAATTCAAAGAATATTTATGAGTGTCCATTGGATGTAATATAAACAGTTGATTTGATGGGATGTACATTTCTAGTGACATTGTTCAATGAGATCAATTCCCCTGAAAAAAGACAATAATTCAATCACATGATATACACATATAAAATCAACTTTGGATATAATTGTTTGATATATATGTGTGTGTATTTTTTGGGAAAAGAGTTGATAACCCCTCTACTCCCAATGATAAATTGAAAAAAAGGGGGGAAAAAACCCCAGTTTTTGAAGTCACAACATGTAACTGAAAACCCTGATTGATTGGAGGGATGTTTGTGTTGTGACAAGTCTGCAAGTGTAGAGTCAGCTTGACTTGAAAGTCACATAAGCACCCCCAAAGAAGAAGAAAAAAAATGGGGATGCTCTTAAATTCACCATCAAGCTAGGTCTCTTACTTAAAAAAGGATGGGGAGACACTAATACTATTATTTCAAGTTATAAAGAATAACTATACACTCTAAGAAAAAATTGGCTGGTTTGTTTAAAAATCATCCTAGTTATACTTATACACTAGGATCCACCTTTTAAAATAGGTTGGTGTCAAGAAATATGATTTAATTTAATCCCATGGAGGGTCTCTTAAGGATGTATATCAAAGACAACCAAGAATCCACACCTCTTTACAGACCTTTTTTTTCATTTCTCACAGCTACCCAAACCTCCATCAGTAGTTTACTTGTCAATCTTGGGAATTTGAAACCATCTCAACTTTGACACTGAGTTTTTGACCAGTGATTGGACTGATTTCTTATTACCACCAAGATAATTTATCAAAAAGTAGTTGAAAATTCAAATTTAAACAAGTTTCAGTTTCTTTTAATTTGCTTTTACCTCTAATAAAAACCTATGAGGACAGGATAAACATCCAGTGCTGTGTGTGGTAGAAGACAAATGAAGGTTTAAAGGGAGAGCTAGGATGTGAACCCCATCACCTTGTCATCAAACACAATTTTGACAAGTAGCATTAGTCAAAAGAGACAATATTTGGAACACCCCCCACAAAGGTATTTGAAGGGGAATTGCATGCAGATCAGAGACATAAAGTAATATTTGTGATCTTCAAATAGCTTGGCGGGGAGAGCGTGCCACGCGCGTTTGACAGTCGGACCAGCGCCTTTTGTTGGGCCGAACTTTGGCGTGTGCTCCAGATGGGGATTGCAACACCAAGTCTATTTTTAATTTATATCAATAAGGTCTCTTTAAGATTATCTCGTGTGTGTTTGTAGAAGCCAAAAAGAGGAGAGAAAAAAACATGTTCATCTAAAGACAACAAGATAGAAAAGAACAATGGACAGCCAGAACGTGATGATAAATATAAATAAATACGTATATATTTTAGGCGGAAGAAAGAAAGGAAGAAAAGAAAGAAGAGAGGGAGAGAGGTCGAATATGCCCGTATTCGATGAAAGAAAGCAGGAGAGACTCGGGAGAAGAATAAAAGATGACAAGCGTCTCAATCGTTTCACTTACACGTACACACTCAAGAAAGAGAAACTACCTCTCCCTTCAAATGTTCGTTTTTTCCCCCCACCTTTCTCCAATCTATAGACACATTTGTTTTTTAGTGTTTGGGTTAGATTGATTGATCTATTCAACCGTAACACTCTTGGCCAAGTTTCGGGCTAATCGGGAAGGGAGTTGGGAGGAACCCATAAGTTAAATGTAGAAAAAAAAAAAACTTAGTTTTTATTGGGGAGGGTGAGAGGGAAAAGAGAAGCTTACGAAAGTCGACGTCAACGCCTCTCAAGCTAAAACGAGTAGAGACAAATTCCAACATTAAACAATAAGTTTTATTAGAGGGAGTAAGTAGAGAAGGGAGGACATACATAGCGATGTGGTAGCTGAGCAACTGCATAGGAATGATGGTCAAGAGACCTTGTAAACAGTCGACGGTTTGCGGGACTCTCAAGATCCGGGTCGAGTCAGCGGCGGTCAAGCCAGTGTCACCTTCGTTAGCGATCACGATCGGCGAGCCTTTGCGGGCGGTGACTTGTTGGAGGGCCGATTGGACCTTGGGATACAGAGAATCCTTGGTCATGATCAAAATTACCGGCATACTATTGTTGTGGGGGCGTAGGAAACAGTTGAGTTAGTCTATCAGAGCTTTCTCCGGTGGTACTTTTCTTCTTCTTTGGCAATAGCTCACTTCTCGTCAATTAAGGCCAACGGACCATGTTTCAATTCCCCCGCCAAAATACCTTCAGAATGCCTGTATCAACCCAGTCACAATCAGTACTGAAGCAAAAAAAAAAAACGGATTAGGAAGAAAAACATACATATAGGTCAGCTCTTTGACTTTGAGCGCGGCCTCCAAGCAAGTGGCATGTTGATAGCCTCGACCCATGATGAGCAAGCTTCTTTCCTTGCTGATCGTGCCCGCCAACTGTTGGATCTCCTTATCTTGGGTCAAGATCTCTCTGATCTGTCGGGGCAACTCGTGGAGGCCGTCGATGATTTGATTTCTTCGCTCGGTGAGCGACATGCGATCCTCAGAGAGCTGGATGGCCATCATCACTAAAGCGATGTATTGGGACGTGTAAGCCTTGGTAGAAGCCACTCCGATCTCTGGGCCAGCGTTGATGTGGATACCGCAATGAGTCTCACGCGAAATCGTCGAGCCGACCACATTGACTACCCCCACATTCAAGGCGCCCCGCTCGAGACAGTAGCGCATCGCCAGAATAGTGTCGGCTGTTTCCCCAGATTGAGAGACAAAGATACAGGTATCATCTCTGAAGATTGGGCATCGCCTGTCAAGGAAATCGGAGGCCAACTCGATCGAGACTGGGATTTCTGTTAGCTCTTCGAAAATAGCACGTGTCTAATTACGGACGAGAGTGCACCAGTTGGTCAGTATACACAGAGTAAGGTTTGCGTTTAATGATTTTCGAGAAACGACTTGCCGCCAAGCAAGAGTGGAAACTAGTTCCACAAGCCACAAAGACGATTCGCCTGCATCTTCGGATGGTAGGAAGGTAGGCTTTCAAACCTCCGAGGTTGATCCTTCCGGTGTCAAAGTTAACTCGACCTCTCATCGTGTTGACGACCGACTCGGGCTGTTCGTAGATCTCCTTCTGCATGAAATGATCGAAGTTACCCTTCATGATCGCGGCGAGCTCCATCTCGAGAGTTTCGATAGCTCTGACGGAGGAGACACCATCGTTTCGTCTGAGACGATGAATGTGAAATTCGCCCTCGGCAATATGAGCAATATCGTCATCCTCTAAATATAACACACGCTTGGTGTGTTCAACGATCGCCGATGCATCGGATGCGATGAAGAATTCGATCGGTTGGGGAACTCCATCGTCGGATAAGAAGGCCCGAGATTGGGATCGGATCAACTTGGCACCTCCAGGTTTTAAGCCGCCTTCGGTGGGTGGAGCGAGTAAGCCAGACTTAGCTTGGGAGGCCGCGTCGGTAGGGGAAGATAAGGATTCTAATTCTCCCTCGTTAGGCCCAGCTACCTCAACATCCACAAAGTCCACCTTGAGCTTTTTCTCGGTCTTGACTCCGATCAAGACTGGTGAACCTCTTCGACAAACAACGATCTCATCTGGGAAATGAGCCGATTTGAAGACAAAAGCAAATGCTCCTTCCTAGAGAGTGAGGAGTAGCAAGGTTTAAGCACGGTTTCAAGAGGTGGGTGGGGGAAGGGCTTTGGAGAGAAAGGGTGGTTGACATACCAATTCCTTGATGACACTTTTGATCAAACCGGTAAACGTCAAGTTTTTACCCTTGCTGTTGTCGTAGAGGAATTTACAGAGTTTGGCTGCAACCTCGGTATCGGTCTCGGTTTCGAATTGGTAGCCTCTCTTTTCGAGGACCAATCTGAGTTCCTTGTAGTTAGTGATGATCCCGTTATGGACGACGGTGAACTCGTTATTAGCATCCGATCGATGGGGATGGCAGTTCAACGAGGAGGGTTGACCATGGGTGGCCCAACGAGTATGGGCCATGGAGGATTGCATGAGGAAGGATTTGGTGAAGTCGATCGTGGCTTGGTCGGTGTGGGCTCGGAGCAACTTAACCTTGCCGACCTGCTTGAAGATGAAGACTTGACCTGGCTCGTCGCCATCGAGTTCGATACCTGCAGGAGAATGATCGAGGATGGTTAGCAGCTGGCAGAGTGAGCAGAGAGGGAAGGATAGGTAGACTGACCTGCGGAGTCATACCCGCGATACTCTAGCCTTTGGAGGCCATTGAGCAGGGTGTCGATGATGTAACGACGATCCTAGAATACGGGGAGAGGTACGTAGTCAGTGAGCTCAAGATTGCCAATGACGTAGGAGCTGGTCAGAAGATGGCGGAAGTTGGAGAGAGCAGACGTACCTTTTCGACCAGGTAGGAGGCATACGCAAAGATGCCACACATGTTTTAGGATGTGAATACCAGACTGGGTGGGGATGTGGATGGGGATGAGAGATGGGGAGGGGAGGTGGTGATGGAGTGGTGGAGTGATGGAGTGAGTGGTCAGCAGAAGTTGTTGATCTGCTTACTGGCTGTACTGACTGTGTAGCGGTTGACTGACACTAAATAGCTGTACTCCCGCGCAACTTTCAACCGCTCGCCCATTCATCAGTCACCCCCCCACAATCACACCATCATCATCAACCATCCCACTAAACACTTCAAAGTTCAACACAGGCCTAGAATCACAACGGTTATCCGCGCAAGTCCACATACATACTATCAAAATTATAACCACCCAGCTCTCATACATATCTTTGTCATGTTTAAATACTTCTGATATAACCCACTCAAACAATCACAACAGATGAACAATCATCTGTCAAGCAAATCTAAAGAGCTCCCCTTTGTGTAGAAACAAGACCCCACAAGTAAACTTGAGTCAAAGTGTGCATAAGCATACGTGGGCTTAAGAAGAGATAGGGTTAGGGTTTAGCTGAAGTGTAAACTACCCAAATCTCAAAACATTAAACAAAGTTTACACATATGCATATAGATATATAACAGGACTCTTCACATAGATGCAAATCACTTGCTTTATGGGACTCAAAATGCTGCTAATTGAAAGAAGTTAAAGTTAATCTTGAGGACCTATGTGAACAACCCTAATGTTGATTGAATAATAAAATGTTAAGGAATTTTTGATACTGCCAGAGGACAGGGAGTCTCTGCTACTCATGTATAAAAAAAAAAGAAACTTCCAAATTTTAAACATTATGGATGAGCAATCAAGATCCATTTTGATCTATTCCTGTTTATATTTTGGATACATATATACACACAAATCAGAAGAAATAAAACAACTGTGACACAACAAAATAAAATCTCATCTAACTGGTAGGATTTCACATGCAGGCCTGTCCAACAAGGAATTGGTTACAAATTTGAAGTATTATCCAAATTCTATTATTATTTTTTACAGAGTTCAGATGTCAAAATGTGCACAGCACTGTGCATCAATTTCTTTACATGTGATCAACTTGAATCAGTTTCTACAGTTTATTCTTTTTTAGTTTGTACACATTGAAGAGTTTTCAGATGGTCTTACTGATGCATGGTTACACAATTAATCTTGGCATATGGTGTTTGGATGGTGCAAGTTTAGCCAAGAGTTCAAGTCCAGCACTGATGACTAAGTAAGCCTGAATTCCTGGAAAATTCAATCAAAACAGCAGAGATTGATTGCTTTGACATCCTAGCCCAAGCAGATTCTATCCAACAGGTTCTACAACTTTCTGGGTCTGGATTGCTAAAATTGTGATCAGATTCATCAAGACTCTATCCAAAACAAAATTCACAGAAAATCTTATCCAAGCAGATATGTTCCACATTTCAAAAACTTCTTATCAAGGTAGGATGAACTTATGTAGCTTTGGCTTGGCTATTGGAAATGAGCAGGATTGTTGGAAGGAATTTACAGCCTAATTTAACCAAAAAGTTTGTGCACTTGTGATAGTGTGTTGTTTATAGTACAGAAAAAATGGAAAATGGCATGGGAAGAGTATTGATCAGTGGTACAAAGCTGGGGATGCCAAGGGTTAGAAGCAGGCTGCACACACTATGAGAAGATTTGGTATGGAAAATTCATTGGGCGCCCAGAGAGTAGTTAGCATTGGCAGAAATATTCAAGAAGGTGAGAATTGGAGAGGAGTGCAAATTTCAGGAGGATCAGAAGTCATAAATTCTAAAGCTTGTGATCCGCTAAGAGTCAGGTGTGGTGTTTTTCCAGATTGATTGGTAGATATATTCAAGTGGATTGGATTTCAAAAGGGGAAATCATTATTTTTACATATTCTATTTTTCATTTCACAGAAAGTACCATGCTCCCAATATACTCTATTCTAAGCTCAACAGTTCACAGAAGAAGATTTTTGTTAAACCAACACCATAATAATAATAATAAAAGTAAATTGGATTAATTATATTATGATAAGGGCTCATTATCACAAGGTTTGTTGATAGGGTCTTGAAAAGACAGGCATCAATCAACCAGTACACTTTTTTTTTTTTGATAGCTTCATCATTTGGGAAAAAAATAATAGCGAGAAGCAGCAAGAAAATTTATAGGTTATGTAGAGGGGAAGCTGGTGAGAATGATAATATTAATGAAAAATACAGGAGAAACGCAAAATGATTGGTAGTAATCCCTTATCAACATTTTTTCCACAAGGAAGTTTGAATAGTCAAGTATGGTATGAAATAGTTAATCCATTCACCATCTTCATAACCACCCTGGCCCTGCTTGGGTTGGGTTGAATATAGCATGCAGAAGTAGAGACACTATTCAGGGCTAGCCACAGTGGCTCAACTACACTTTGAGCATCATAATACTACTAAGATGACCAACAGGATTCTATGTGCTATGAATCCTCCACTGGATAACTCTCCCCGAAAGCCCTGAAATTCGGGCCACCCCCCAAAGATTGAAGCCGGGGCTGCCGGTCGTGTCCATATTACGCCATGACCGACCGGACGTGGAGGCCCGGGCAATAGACAAGATGGAGGAACGGACACAGCTTCGTCGGACGAATTTCAAGGTCGGCCTGGTGACCGATGAATCGGCCCAGGAGAAACGGAGACGAGAAGCCCTAGCAGTCCAAAGAGCAGTCAGTATATTCTCCGTAACCGAATACATGAATTCTGATGGTTTTTTCTTTCTTTCTTTTTTCAACCCTCAGCGACGCTCAAATACGTTTGATTCTATCAGAGGTATTGAAGATCTTGCGGACTGCTTTCTGGGTGATAACGACGATGACGATCTTGGATCGGAAGGGAGATACGACGATGCAGACGAAGAAGAAGAGAAAGATGTCAACACTCATCCGAAAGGAGACCAACACCATCAAGCCAATCAAGACCGATCACGTTCTGCTTGCAAACCAAACAAATATCGGAGATATCGCGACCGATGTATGAGGGCTGAATTTTTAGACCTTTCGTTGGGTTTGCCTGCTGGGTTCGAAAATGAGTGGATCTTGGTTGGCCCGGTACCCAAGGGCAAGCGATGTCTAGCGTTAACTCTAAATGATCAAGCCCGGTCATCGTACTACGGTACGTTTCTCGATTTGTTGATTTACATTTTCACATTTTTTTGCCGAGTGGAGAAATAAACCAACGGTAGAGTTTTGAATTATTGATGTTTTGGGAATTCTTTCGCCCCACCCTTAGGGTGATTTATGCCTTGAAAACAAATTAAGGGAACATGTCTACCCTCTTGCTGAGTCGACAAAACGCCCACGAGATCGGCCAGTTTAACACTACCTTACCACCAGGTTGCATTGTTGATTGTATCTATGATCATTCTAACTACACTCTTTGGATCCTAGATATCCTCAAGTGGAAGGATCAAGCAATGATCGATTGTGAAGCTAGTTTCAGGCAAGTTTTTTTTCCAACCAAAAAAAAAAAAACATTTTTCGTACTTTTCTCTATGGACTACCATAATCCCAGCTATTATTGATCGGAAAAATTCCACACTTTTTTCAGATTTTGGTGGCGTGATGCTAAGTTATCTGAACTCATCCCACAACTTTCTCCGACCTCGACTACCCTGCTATGCACCTCAATACCTGCCTTGAAGGATTTTTCCAGGGCCCAGGTAGCCGAAATGGCAGGGAAGATGAGCACGTGTTCCACATTTACGCATGGGGTCTCGATACGACTCAATAATAGTACCCATTCGAAATCGTTGCACTCCATCAGCTATGAATGTGATGGCCTGCTCCTCTACCTCAAGTCTGCAACGTATGAGTCTGGCGAGAGTGTCTTGGCTGGCTGGGTCCCACTGCAACCACCTGAAGAAAATTCAAATATACACGGGATCTCTAAACTCAGATGGTATGCAGCTGCAAAACCATCTAATCAATCGAAAACTAGTTCAAAATTGACACCACCAGTATTAATTCATGAATTTATTTTCCTCTGCAAAATTGTCAAGGCTCTGTGAAAATGGCCGAGGCGAAATAGAAGAATGCCAAATGCAGAGTTAAAAAGTTGGATTAGGTGTTTAGAAGCAATGTAGCACTTCCTGATTTTAAACTGTTTTATTGTGTGGTATGCAGTGTGGCGTGTTGATGAACAAGCAGGGGCGCCCTCGTGATCAGCATTTATGATCAAGTAAACCAAACCAGAAAAAAAAATGATTATGTAGCTGGTGGATGTACAAAGACATTACTAGTGCCAAGCCAGCGACTGGCACCAGTGGGGGCACGGCTTGGGAAATAGGAAGCTTGCCTTAAGGGTATCAAAACGCCAAAGGGGAACGAATGATACAATAGTAACTCTATATTTTTCGAGGTCAAGGATGAAATTGCACAAAAATAAAGTACCCATCAGCAACACATTTATGTAACAAGCGTGTCCTCACGTACTGTGAAATTTTGGGGGAATAAGAAACTAAAACAATCCAAATGAGAATGAGACGAGGTTTTCCAAAATCTCTAGCAATCGCATTGGGTACTTCCTAAAATCCGGATTCCGTATGCTAATAACCGCAATTCCAAGGGAATATCTACAAGAAATTTATATGAAAACTAAAAAGAATGTTCTTGAGACGCTATTGTGCGATGAGTAGCCTGTCGTATCAGAAACTGCGACACTTCCATCTAACCGTCGGGGTTTCAATCGCATTCCGGCTTTGAATTATCTTGAGTTCAGAACGACGAGCTTTGGCAGCTTGAGGAGAAAGGGCATTGTCAGATGGAGTATCTCCGGGGGAAATGAAATCTGTTTGATCCATGACAGCTTGGGTTGAAGCCAGGGCGAATTCCGCTGCCCGAGACAAATCGATTGGATCTGTGGAGAGCAACCGACCAAGGAGGATGCTCGCAAATAGATCACCGACCCCGTCGAACCTTTTGTTTCTCTTGGGAAAGATGAGCATCCAAGGCTCGGCGTCTTTAGTGCTACCTGCACACATCAACACATTGCCCTCATCATCTGGTGGAGGTAAATCGTCCAAATGTGCAACGAGAGAAATCGGAATCGAGATCGAGGTGATCACTATGTATTTGAGAGCGTGAATTCTATGGAAGGCTCGCAGACAATCGCGAATTTCGGGGATAGTTGTGGTGGAGTGACCAGTCAAGATTTGTGCCTCAAATTCATTCGGAGTGGCTATAGTTGCTAATTTCAAAAGTTCTTTGTATTTTGACGGGACCTGTTCAGAAACGTATAGCTTGCCATCATCCTATGATGGACTCTTATCAGCAAGCAAGAATGAAATGCGTGCCTAGTGTCAATTCCCGGTGAAAAACACTGACCCCCATAACCGGATCCACCAGGTAAGTCACATTGGAATTTTTCGCTTTGATTTTATTGATCGAGTAAATTAGGGCATCGATGCCTTCAGGGCCTGGCGTAAAACCTGCGAAAGGTATAAAAAGAAAGTCTTGATGAATTTGATGGCCAGTCGATGTAGATCAATGTGTGGAAAAGGTACCTGTAAGAAGCGCATCGTATGTGAGAAGTCCGTTTTTTTCTAGACCATCAATGCAACTTATGAGATGATCGACTGGCATCTTGCTTCCACCATAATGTCCATAACCTTGATGTATCAGATTTGGAGGGTAAGGGCATATTTTTATTAAGCACCACAAGAGCTACAGACCACAACAAAAAAAAACAGCGTGACTCACCAAGGTGGTTAGAGAATTGGACAGTGTTTAGAGAATCAACGTCCCAACCAAGCAGTTGCAGCGGAAATGTGGCCGATTTGTTTCCTGTTGAGTGAATAAAACCATAGTGAACCAAAAAAACAAACATCAGCCGAATGCAAGGTCCATGTTCCCGATAGGATTAGGAGATGATCTTGTTAGTCTGACCTACATAGCCAGATACAACATGAGACTGAATGCTCAAGACGCGAGGCATGATTCGGACTAACACAGTGATGAGATATCCGGCAATAGTTGGTTGAGGAACAGGTTGATAGGAAGGATTTATCTAATATTTTTTCCCGAGGGGTAAAAACAAGTGACACTTCACGTTCTCTTTCTCAAAATTCCCGCACGAGAATTTTGAGGTCTTGTGGCTTTTTGAAGCCTTTTCCATTTCATCCGCCATAGATCAAACTCTAACCAATCTCCAGGAAAGCTGCAACTTCACGTCACTCCCCCTTCCAATCTTCCTCTCCCAACCATGCTGTAAAAGGTTTTCTCATGAAATTTTGATAGGTAGAAAGCCTTGCTGTTGCAAGAGCAAGATTGTTATCTTTACAGTTTTAAAGCACTGAATTGGTGGCCCATGCTCTTCTTTCAGGAGGCATTGCGCTGGTGATTGGTTATTGAGACTGGTTCATGTTGGTTGTTTTTTTAGCTTTGTAATTACTGGCTGCCTCTTACAATGGCATCATAGATATTCATGTACTTAAAATACACATTACAAGCTGCTTTGGATCCGTGTTTCTGGGAGCAACTCAAAGCTTTGAGAGCACATCGTGTATGTAATAAATGTGCTTTGTGGGAACCAGTGGTATGGTGCACAGCAGATGGGTGAGGGGCTTTCAGAATCTGGGAAGGGGCTCAAGCTTGCTGAAAAAAAACATGTAAATCTATCACAATGTAAAAGAAGTGCAGGCAATGCATTCATATTGATTTTATGTTATGAAAATGCAAAAAAAGGTATTTTTTTTTGCTCTGCTTAATGACAGATATGTTTCTTGAATCTTACAGATTAATCATAAATCTCAATTATTTCAATATGAACCAAAGTCTTTACTTGTTTCTGGATGTAACTATTGAAAGTTACATAAATGAAAGCTACAGTTTTTGAATGCTTCTGTAATATTCTTATTTTTTAGATTAGTCTCCTGTTGTAGTGTTTAAAATTCTCAAAAGATCTTATTGCACCCTTTATGTGTAGAGTAGAAAATTGAAGTAGAAAAAATTGTGTGAAGACAAAAATAATTGAGGTTCATTTTGAAATTCTATTGAAATTCTACTCTGTACTCCACACTCAACACAGAACAAGGACACGGAAAAAAAGCTGTGTGTGAATGCAACAATTCATGTTGAATATATCCTTATCAAAAAGGTTACATGATGGGTGTTAGATTGGAAGCTTGGCAACATTACGGCAAGCATGGATGAGGTTCTTTTCATTTTTAGCTTCAGAAAGTTCTATGTAGTACATAAGAAAAAATACATATGGTCAGCTCAGCCTTCAAAATTTCCTTTTTTAATTTACATGCAAGGCTAGCGGGAGGGAATTGACTGACCAAGATTTCTAAAATCACAGACTGGAAGATTTGAAATACACTCTGCTGATAAATCGTTAGGGAACGAACTGATTTTTTTGGAGATTTGCCTTTAGTGGATGAATACTCAAGTGATCAAACAGAATCAAAAAAAATCTGAGATTCTTACCTAGATTTGTAGGGATCAAAGTTTGCTGTGCCATGGTTCAACTGACAGAAATAAGATTGCTCGGTAAGGTATTGAACAGAGACTCCATATTTCTTGGAAATTAGATCAGCATTCCACCATTTTTTAGTAAATTTCTTTTTACCAGAGTGGATGATGTTGAACATCCTGAAAAATACCCAACAAGAAATTTTAGTAACAAATTTTGATTTTCTGTTTTTGATGACAATTCAAATTATCATACTGACGTTCCATTTGGAGAACAGTAAGAAAGCTTGTCATCCCCTTTCCAGGCTCCCCCTGGACCCTTATCAGTGCATTTATCCTGTGGAGAAATATTGATAAACATCTTGTGAGCCATTAGGAAGAATATATCTCAAGAAGTTGTGCCGTGGCACAGAATTTTGTAAAAACGTACGCTTGCAATTGTTACAAATGCTCCCTGTTTTTTTCAAGGGAAATTAGCCATAGGTTTCTGGTTTAAATGTGGAAAGACGCATGAACTCACTTGGCTTCTAAGAATGTCTGTCATGATACGAATGGTGGTAGTGTTTCTAAGACTTGAGATCAACTCTCCTTCATTGATTCTGGGTCTCTCCCGGAAGAAGGTACCATTCTTCAAGACAGTTGAAATACCCTGAGGTGAACTGACACCTGAGGCAATGATACTTCTGGTGGAATTTGAGACACTTTTTTGAGCATGCTTCTGCCATTCAGAAAGGTAAAAGGCATAGACTGAAAACTATTCATTGAGAAACGGAAATTTCAGCCTTTGAACACTTTTTTGAGCCCACAGGCCTATTGATTTAATGATATATTTTACTTTATCAAATGCATTTGGTCCACTGTGCTTCAATGCATCCTTTATTGAGATTATTCCAGTAACGCCAAAAGTGACTGCCACAGCACTCAGAGTAAGGATTGCTAGAGGTTGTGACACAAGGGCTGCGGCTCCAACAGCTAATAGCAACAGGGAAATTACACCAGAAGTAATTCCAGCAGCCATATTGAAACTATGAAATATATCCCAAATCCCACCAGTGTGGCTGGGAGGGTACCTATCATGTGGTTATGCATTGCATCAGCAAGTATCACAATCAATTTTTTCTTTCCAGTCATGGAAATTAGAATTTTACTCTTACAAGTCAACCACAAGTGCTCCAGAGATTGCTGAGATCATTTGAAAAAAATGTGGTCAAAACTAAAGTTCACTATCAAGAACAACTTGGGGCAATTGCATCCCTTCCAAGGAAAAAAAGATGAGGTAGCTTACATGTGACCATTTCAACAGCAGTACCCACTGCTTCATAAAATTTGTTCTGATAGTTGTTCCATTCTTGTGCTGCAACCAGCACTTCCCATCCAGGTGCTTGGACTGGGCTACACAACTGAAGTACAAGAATTAGAATACTGTGAATAAGCACGGAGTATAAAGATAAGAGCATACCTGGCCAGCTTGGCACTTTTCTCCTATGCCACAAATGAAATCAGGAGCTCCAACTGAAGCTGCATAGTGCTTTTTTTAAAGTACATCAGAAATGGTGCTAAGGGTTCATACACAGCACACCTACATGTGGGTTTAAGATTTGAAGCTTACCTGTAGATTTAAAGAGGTACCATTTGGCAAGTTAGCTAGATAGTTGTCTATTCCCAGCTGGATCCACGTGTTATTGGTGAGCGGAGGCTGAACACATCCAGAAGCGCTGGATGTAGCATTGGGCTGGATTGTGGTCTGTGCCGCGGTGCCGTTGGTAGAAGATGGAAAAAGATTCCGACGGGCAAGACCAGAGATTTGTTGAGTAGGTTCAGCTAGAACTGGATTTCCAGCGGCGTGGGCCTGATTAATAAGTATAGAAGAACACAGAAGCCATATTTCTGGTAAAAAAGTGCCTTTGACTGGTGAGCGTCGAGCCATTTCTCTGGGAAAGTTTGGAAACAAAACGAGAGTGGAATTGTAAAGAGAGTAAGAAGATTTGGTGGACACGGGAATCCTAGGGAAGTTGAAAGACTTTAATAGACATGCATCCTGTGTTAACGAAAACCAAGAAAGAGTTTTCTACCTAGTTTGAGATCCTGTACCCATTCTATGAGTTATCCGTCTAAACATGTCACAAAAGCGCAAACAGGTGCGCATTGAACGACCTCGAACAAAATGCCAATACTTTTTTCGCGACCTGCCTCAAAGTGTGAACCCAGAGGGTTTCCGCGAAATGGACACATTGGTGTATGGCAATCGTTAGTAGTTACAGTCAAGTCGTAGACTGTCTGTGGGTGAACTTGAACTGGAATGTGTGAACGAATACAAGAAAACTCATCCATGCAGACTGAAATTCGTCCACATATTACATACCTGTTTGCTGGGCACAAGGCCCGCAAGTTCCTCGACGTCCAAAAGCCGATTCCAAACCATCTTTCTCGGCCTTGGCATGGCTCTCAAAGCATACTCGAAAGCGGTAGAGCCTCGAAGGGTGTATTGCGGATGTTTACTGACATCCCGAACTTCTAGAGGTTCACCAACAAATTTCCTCCCCTCCCAAAATTCACCTCACTTATCCACCCGCTCACTTCAAGGACCCTTACAAAGTCCTCACAAAAAATAGGAGTCTTACATCACACTTTGTTTTTTTGTCTTCAAAGAATCCTAAAGATCGCATTTAATTCTTTGCTCTACACATCATTTTTATACTTTTCGCTAATGTCCACCATTGGATCTGAATTATACTGTGTTATGACGTATACTCAATAAATTGCAACTCATTTTCTGCTTTGCACTCTTTAAGAGCTAGGTGTTTAAGTTCCATCTGCAGCTTGCGCAAACTTCATTTGAAGGAACTTGCATTCAACAAAACAAGGCACAAGAGGATTGTTTTCCAACCGGATTATTAAATGACATGCAAAAGCAGTAATTCAGAGCAGAAATACCAAATATTTATTATGTATTCAGCAGAAAACAAGGCAATAAATGAGTCAAAAAAAATTGCTAGTTATATTATTGATTGCATGTAATTGATATGTAAGATAAGAAGTGGTAATTGAATTGCAAGAGACAAGATAAAAAATAATTACTGCATGTATCCAGAGTAGGAGGTTTGAAGAGAAAAAAAAATTTAGGCTTTCAAGGATTCAAAAATCATAAATCAAACAGCAGCCAAGTTAAGGGACAAGTGACTGGGAGCTGATACAGACAATTCAGGACACATGTTAAATGTAAAAGCCTGCAGCACTAAATCTAATTGCAAAAAGAGTGGGTCCAAGAATGGTCCAGTGGCGTTGCTTGAGGAAGAATTAAAGCTATTTTGATTAATTGGAGGAGGCCTAGTCTCATTGGAGGGGGAATTGATAGAATATTGAATATTATTGTTGTTGTATTTGATTCCTGAACAAGAATTAAAGCTATGTGGATCAATTTTAGCAGAGCTAGTTTCATCAAAGGTGGAATTTCCAGAAAATTGAAGATTACTATTGATCCCAGAAGAATCCAAGCCAGTTTTATTGATTGGAGCAGAGATAATTTCATCAGTGTTAGAACTGTTAAAAAATTGAAGATTGATATTGGTGGAGTTGATTTCCTGAGAAGCTGGGTTACAAACATTTTTCTGTTGATTGGTTGAACTGTCAGTATGTCTTTGGGTTTCCCCAAAATGACCCTGATCATTTGTATTCTTCTTAGTTTTTGTTGGTGTGAACTTCTTTCATTGGGAAGGTAATACATCCTCCCAATCCAGATGGCACATCAAGTGGATCTTGTTAAATCCAAGACAGGCTGAGAATCCCATAGCAGTTTCCAAATTCAACTTGAACAGGTTTTCTACCACCAAGTCTTGTGGTACAATTGCCCTTGTTCTATCTGCAAAATGGAATGAAATATTGGGATCTCTTAATCTGAATTCAAATTTTATAGCCATGGAGCTGAAAGAATTCTTCAACTAGCAATATTTATTATTCAAAATCAATATTTGTTGTTAAATTGACCATTATTACCATAAAAATGGCAATAATAAGAATGCTTAAAGATTATTTCTGTGAGTGTTTGGTGTATGGCACAGATGAAGGACATTCCTTACTCATTTGGATTGCTTGGGCTGCTCTCAGGGGTGAAATTCTTCTTCTGGGCTGTATTGTTTATGTTTATCAAGAGCTAAAATGTTGATAAATCCTAAAACAAGCAGTGGGGAAATACAGAATTATTTTCTATAAAATAATTACTCATGGAGACACTACTTCAGACAGAACTTTCCCGGTGAAAAATTTATACTAGGTATGATTGACAACTTAAAATATTCTAAAAAACTGCTTTGACACTTTTATTCTGATCATGCTGTAATAGATAGATAGGTAAATATATTTTCCCACTTCAACTCCTGCTATTTTGCCTCCTCCACCACCCCCAAATCACCCATGTTTTACAGTCCAGCAGTGTTTATTTAACCAGATACTATTAAACTTTTCCCCTGAATCCACATCCCACAGAATAGAACCCCTTCACTCTAGACCCTTCCTTCTCCAATCACCCCTGCATACACCACTACGCTTTGAACCCTGCTTCTAACCATCCCAAAATTTGCGAGTCCTGCAACTCCACCCGTTCCATTCCTTGAAGCACCTCTACTTTGCCTCCCATTCACTTAATCAGGGATGAACTAGTAGGGCCCTACCACTGCCATTTTGAACATGATTACCCTGTGTATTTATGGTTGTGCCCTTGTTACAGCTGCACTATTTCCTGTAATTTACAAGTAGAAAATCATGAGTAAACATTTGGCTGACTCACCCTGATTTCCTCAGTCCACCAGATACTTTACTCAGATTTCCTCCCCCCTACCAGATTTAAATTAGGGGGGCTGAGCCCACTAGTTAAGAGGTGCTAAATCCCCAAGAAACACATATACTTATGGGGGAAGAAAGCCCTGTCCCTCAACAAAAAGCAGGATGTGTCTATGATTCAAGCTTTGAAGTTTGAGGGTAAAAGTTTGAAGAAGATGGACTTTGATCTTCAATCTTTGAGATTCTTGAGATGGAAGCTCAAAGGGTTACAGGTTCCTTCAATTCCTGATTACCTTTCCACCACTAGTTCATGGAAACCTTCAATTCACTGGATTGAGTGGTACAGGAATTGATGGCCTTGATAAACGCACACCCATGCCAGGGGCATGCCAACACCACAAGGTGTGTTTTTCTGCCCCCGCCAGCCTTTTTTGGCGGGCACACCATTTGTTGTTGGCGTGTTTCAAGGCACGCCCACGGCCTTTGAAACATGCCAATCAGGATTGGTGTGCTTCAAAAGCACCCCAATCCTGTGCCCCTCTCCCGCCCCCCCCCCCCAATTTTAAGAAAAAATTAAAAAACACACAGGGCGTGATGGGCCCTGTATACCCACTGGGACAGGCCCTTTAATGATTGAAAAGGCCCACTAGGCCTCTGAAAAATCCCCTCGTTGCACTCCAGGCCCTTTCCAAACCCTGAAGGAGCACAACTGGGTGTAAAGGGTCCTGTTAAATCCCCAAAGATCCTTCTCTTGTCCCTGTCTATGCCCCCAAGAGGCATCACAGGGTCTGATTTTCCCCTTCTCACCCTCCCAGAGGCACTTCAGCTCCCAATTTTCACTCAGAAGCAGTACTCAGAGATTCAATTTAAATTTCAACTCACTTGTCCTTGAACTCTCCACCTACCCATAATTATTATTTCCAAGCCAGCTTATCATTCAATTTTATTCATCTGAAAAAAAAGATTGTAAGCCACCAAGATGTAACCATGTAAAAATTGAAACTGCAAGCTTGAATAATTATTAGTCTTTATATTTATTGTTATTATTATTATTTGTTATTTTTGACCAAAATAGATTTTAGACACAATCATTTCAAGAAATTGTCTCACAGTATAACAGTGAAAGAGAAGCTGAGAAAAAGAAGCTTTGAACATAAGAACTTTATTTTTAGCCACACTCATGACCAATTGTTAAAAAAGATGCATTTTTTTTTTGTCAATAACAATTAAAATTGAATTAAGGTAAATCTTTGGAAAATCCATTTTCAAACACGCAATAAATGGATAAAGAACCATTCATTGGGACAGATTTCTTCTTGAAAGTCCCGGAAAATCCAAGATTAACCCATAGTAATTTATAGTATTAAATTACACATAAAATTAATGTGAATCTTTATGTAACATATATTTAATATGTAATAAAAACTTGTGCTGACCAGCTCTCCAATGCAAGCGCTTTCAGGTACAAAACCCAATGGAATTGTATTCACATGTAATTACAAGTTGGAATAATCATTTTAGTTTGATTAAGGTGAAATAAATATTATACTATTTTAATTAATGTGAAATAGAAATGGTATCATTTTAATTAAAAATGGCATCATTTTTCACCTCTAACTGGTGATTTTTCCTTGTTATGTTCCTCCCAAAAATCCCTTCTTATTTCTTTCTTCAAATCAACTTGAATTGGATTAGACTACACCACATATTATACTTGTTTTTTGTAATTACAACTCAAGTTCTCATGGCTGTTTTTTTTTTTTGATTTAATAAATCTGGTTAGTGAGAATTAATGACTCTTCCTATTTGTGACTCACAAAATGTTTTTTCTTAACTAACTCATCTAGCATGACTAAAAGAGAATGAGGAGCCTGGTCTAGTTTGATTTTTTCTAAGAACTTATTTTTTTGTCTCTCAGTTTATTTTATTATTCAATTAGCCTTTATTCATTGTTGTTTCTCAACAACCACAAGTTTTACTCATGTACCTATTCTATTTATACCATAGTCTAGTCTGAGCAAATTACACATCAGTTCTCCTCAAATTCAATAAGTTCCCATTTTTGAGTCACCCCAGAGTCTGTTCAACAATTCCTCCCCCTTTCTTCTTTAAAAAATTCATCACTAACCACAAAAAGTTTGATCATATTCACCTTGTAATTTCTCCCCAAACCCCACTGCCAAAATAAGTTGACAGAGGGATTATTTAAAAATTATTTAATATTTAAAGAGGAGTTTCTTCCCCAAATTGAAGAGGAACCTCCCCACCAGTTTGATCATACATTAGGTAACTTATTATAAGATACAAAGGTGCTCACCTTCTCCTGTAATTTAGGAGGACTGGCCTGTTTCTTTTGCTTATAACTATCTTAATAGTTAGACTCTTCAAATTTTCCCAATTAATCCAATTGACCTTAATTTAATTTGAAGAACCGTGTTCAATTCTGGTTATCCCTTCTGTGGAACTAATTAATTATCAGAAGTTTGGCAGCAGGGTCATATCCTGTTTAGATTTATACTTAGTGCTCTAACAAAACACCAAAGTGATATTGCTATTTAAATCTTCTCTTATTTACACTTTTTAATGTGTTAGAATGATTTCCTCTCATCCCCAATCATCTACCCAATTATTTTTTATCCGCAACAACTCCAATAACACATGTTACCACAGAGAAATAGCCTGCCTTCAACAAATATGGCCCCCATTCATATCTGTCACACTCCATGAGATTTACAATTCCTTATCAAGTCCCACCTGCATTTCATGTGGTGCATCAAATTCCAAAATTTGGTCCATACAACAACCTTCCCCCCATCAATAATCCCATAAAGCCTCCTATAACAACGCCTCAGGACTCTCCTGCATTCCAGTGCTATTGTAAAGGTATCCAATGGGTGTAGACTCCTATACCACAGGTGAGGGGCTACAACTTATTTTTCAAAGCCTATTCTCTATGGTTTATGCTTTGTCTTAATATATTTAAAGTACTGGGATTACACCCCATGCATAGTGTGGGCTACTACATTATTACACAGTCATAGCTATGATGCAAAATGGAAAGCAGCAGTGGTGACTTGCATTAAGGTGTATGTTTGGACATTATGTATATACATGTCAACATGTCAGCCTCGTTTGTGCTTGGGGCCACTAGTATGTCATTAGAGCCTGTCTACTGTATTGTTGCTTGGCCTCACAAAGAAAATTTTTAGTAGCAGTGGCTACACATTTCCTCCAGTACAAAGAGAAGGCATCCCTGCCTCTCCAGGGTGGTAAGGCAGATAAGTCTGGAGCATCAGGTTCCCCCATACAAGTGTGGACCACTGCACACATCCTCTCTCATCGAAGGAAGGTACCAGCATCTAGCTAACTCGGCATTGTGTATTGCAACATCAGTGAGAGATCTTCTTTCTATGCTCTTTTATTATTTGGGCTCTACCAACGTGTATTTCATTTTTTGGTATTATCATTTTATCTTTCTTGACAATTCTTTCTACTTCTCACTTGAGAGTTTCCATGGGACCCACTATGCAATTAACTTGAATTCAGTTGATAAACATTTAAAATAAATAAAAATCATACAAGCAGAGAAGAAAAGGTTCAACATTGAGAGAAAGGATAAAAAGAGACAGCTCAAAAATCAAGCAGAAATGCAAACAGTTTTTACGTGTCTTACGTTTGAAATATAAGTGTACAGATGATGTTATAATTTTGTGGGTAAAATGTATGTGTCTTTAACATGTGTAAGGGTACTTGAAGTCAGCGGGTGCGATATGGGAGCCAGGTGTGGCATGAGCAGTAACGGATCTCCGTCCGGGAAGTGAAGTGGTAGAAGCAGTGCAGTAGAAAAATTGTGCTATAAGCTAGAAAGAAGGGTGCTTCTATAATTTCATTCCCGAAGCTCAGCTCAGGAGCTAGAAGAGGTCACAGCAATAAACCGGAGAAATTGTTAGAGACGGCAGAGGATATCGTGATCAACTCTAAAATGTCAACATATTGCCCTCTCTTGTCGCCTTGTTTTTCACAAACAAAAACAGAAAAAAATCGGTTGTAGAGGAATTGCAAATAATCAAAATGTTTTACTTGGTACGCGACATTCGAAGTTTACTACTAGAGCAAGGATTAAAGCCGAACGATGGGCCTCTCGACGAGCACAATTGAATGCGGCGATATCTAATCTAGAAGTATCACAAGAAAGTTTCAAGCGAGTGATCCGATCATTCGAAAATGATGGGAGCGGTTAACAGGAGCTATGCCTAGATACTTGTGGGGGGGACTGTGGCTCCGTCAAATGATTTTCCAGCTGCGACTGCAACAAAGTCTCTTGAGACCACAGGCCTCCGGGGTGAGCTGCGCTCACAAAACAATCCTGCGGTAGGAGGCTTAAAGTTCAGATGGCACAGCGTGATACACTGCGCATTATTTGATATGGCACCTTGATCTCATGAGTTGTGAGCGTGGCCAATGATTGAAGGTGATTCTAAGGTAGAAATGATCCGCTGACATAACGTTGACTGGGGTAGGTATGTACTCAAGTCGACAGGTGAACAAGGGTAGAAAGAATCATAACTTTGGCATGTGATGTGCCGAGGATTTTGGGTTTGAGGGACATAGCTGTCATTGCATGAAAGGAACAGGTGAGGAGGGATTGGACAATTAAGCTTCTCGCAACTCAGCCAGACGACGAACGGTACTGCGAAAGAGCGAGAAAGGAGACAAATCAGATGGGGGCTGGCTGAGAAAATGTGGGTGTGGGGATAGATTGGTACAAACCTCCTGACAGTGGCAGCAGCCGTTGTCGAGACCGTCCAGGCACCACCAGCAATAACCTTGCGGCAGGATCGGCAGTCCCAGATGCCGACGGCCGATCGTTTGACCGTGTCCTACGTTGACCGAGAATAAGATGTGAGAAGGATATGATTGGGTAGGACTTAGAAAAGTTCAGCTGACTTTGCCACAGAAAGTACATGTGTATCGGGCGTGTTGGGTCACTTCCATCTTCTTGATTTGTTTACGGAGAGAGGCACCATATCTCTACAGTTAGATGGATGACATGCGTATCAGTGGATGGTCGATCGGCTGTAATTTTAAAGATATAATAAGGGGCCGAACCAACCGTTCCGTATTTACCGGTAACTCCAACTTTTTTTGTTCGTTTGGTCTGTCGAAAGAAGAACAGTCATTCGTGAGGTTTTGTTTCACGGGGACAAGGTGCCGAGGGTGGGGAGGAGGGGATGAATGGACTGACCATGTTGAGGTTTGCTGGTGATGGTGTCGATGGGCCGGCGTGGAAGGGTTGACCGGATTCTTTCGAACACGGCGATTGGCCGTGTTGGTCACCCAGTTAGGTCAGAGCAACTGCTTGTCCAGGCATCCGCAGTCTCACCAGGGGGTTCTGCTGCGGGAGGAACAGGGGCTTTACATCGGCTGCCAGGCACTCGGTGCAGTGTTGTTGGCTGGACCCAGGCCCACCAACCACTGTTAACATCAAGGTATGAGCTCCCAGACACCGAAGAAACCTCTGTCAAAACTACAGCGACGCATTCAGGCTGGACTGGCCGGTGCTACTTCAACATCCGCCTCTTCAATCCAATCAAAACCATCAAACACGGCTGAATCAGGACCTATGGAAGATGTCGAGGCAAATCTTAGTGCAACAGTCGATTCGTCATCCTTAAGCCGAGATTTCTCCTTCTTATCAACCCCTTCGAGCCTTTACGCGCCCCCTTCAAATTTTGCTAAAGCCCTGCCGCATCCGGACCGCCTAACGAACAAGTCCAAAAATCATTTCTTCTCCTTGCCTAAGGATCTCTTTTTACAACCTTGTCTACCCAACGCTTTTGATGGTCCAAGTCCGGATGATGAAGTCCTGATTGCTCGGCAAGGAACCTCGCTCGGTACCTCCATCCGAAGATCGT
The DNA here is from genome assembly GCA_007896445.1 of Puccinia hordei. Taxonomy (NCBI): domain Eukaryota; kingdom Fungi; phylum Basidiomycota; class Pucciniomycetes; order Pucciniales; family Pucciniaceae; genus Puccinia; species Puccinia hordei. The sequence continues at coordinate 388,723 of RDRW01000009.1, forward strand.
AATTCGAGACACAGAAAGAAACGCATCTTGCTCGCTGTGCATGGTCTAGAGCATTATCGAACCACCAACATTCTATCTTGGTCGCAGCCTCAATCTGTGGCCACCGGTTTTACAGCCCTCCCATTCCTTGCAAAACGCAATTGATCTCTTACCACTGCACATGTGAGCGCACACTTTTTCTGAGCAAAGACATCGGTCCACCATGCCCTCCTGCTCTGTCGTGGTCGCAACCGTTCACACAGGTTAACTAAGCAGTATGAACCCGTAGACGAGTCATGACACTTAAACTATCTTGTCTTGCTTAAACAACTACTTCATAGGTTTCAATCTCGTGTTGTTCATGTATCAAAATTTGTATCTTCTCTCTTTTTTGCCCATACATTCAACGCACACACTGGTTTCTGAAAAGACCTCTGAAAAAACAAGTGAATTCAAATGTCAAGCTCTGCATCACTATTGTTCCTGGAATTCATTCTGATGTTTTTTCTTAACTTTAGATCCAAGAGAGTTGTTGTAATCACCTTCATTGTCACGAATTGTGTGATCAGAAAAGTGGGGGGAAGATGATGAAGCAACTTTGAGAAGCCCATCAAGGGTGCCGATTGAGAGCAACGCAAAAGTTGGAGACAAATGAAGTAGAAGTTTTCCTTCCAACTATATCCCTGCATGCAACCTGATATACAGGAGCTGTACAGGCTTGGAGGCTGGATTCTAAAGTGGATGAAAATAAGATGGAAAATTGTGCCTGCCCATTAGGGCAGTTCATGTTCTAGCAAGACTTTGCTAATATTTTTAACACCATGCACACTCTGCACCTTTTTTTTTGTAAAAGTTCCTAGTAAGCATGCATAAGCGGGCCTTTCTACATGTCTCAAATTTATTATCGTTGCTTAAATTGGGACGTAAACGTTAAACACAAATACATAGCCCTCCCTCACCCATCACCATAGATATGTAGATAGGTATTTAAATAAAAGAGTTGAATGTGAACACTGCCATATTTTCCTTACTCATGCAGGCAGCTGCTATGTTAAGCTTACTAGTTTTGTTGCATGAGCAGAAACCCATCTTGGATGCATGATCAGAGACACACCTTGGACAAGGTTTATTTGTATATTTTGCAAATCAGCAGTACATGAACTGCCCTATTGGGAAGCTTTCATGCCTCAGCTGTGCCTTGATGCCTCATGAGCATATAATCAGAAATATAGTGTCAAATCTGAACCAGCTGCTAATTAGCTGGATGGGCCCATTCTTAACCTGAGCCACCCTGATTTTCACTCCTGTTATACTATATGGGGCCATCCAAGAATGACCCCAGGTTGGAAAACAGAAAACAGACCCTCATGGGTCATGGCAGCTTGGAGTCAACATACTTGTATATTATTTGAGTACAGTTGACCCAGATAATATCAATATATATGATGTCTCAAACAGAGAAAAAAATTCCTTGACTCCAAATAAAGTGGATGTAAAGATTCAGAGATGCTTTTTTTTGGCTTTTTCTTGGCTTCTGAAGCATAGTAAAAAAGGGTTCACTCACAGATGCTCATGATTGTTTTTTTTTCTTTTTTTCTTTTTTTTTCTATCAACAGGAACATTAATCAAAAAATAGTATCAAGGTAAGCTTTCATAAAAATTTTATAGGATTTTAAATTAGTAGATTTTAAACTAACACAAGGTGAACTGGATGGATTGTAGTTTTCTTCCATAAAGGCAACAGCAACCAGCATCCAACAAAAGATGAATGAAGTTACACTGAGGGATGAGGTCAACTTGCTCTGCAGATTGATCTACTTGAACAGGAACCAACACCATTCATCAGTCTGGTTCAGACGGGCAACGGAGGTCAAGAGATGGTCAATAAAATTATTATCCAAACTCCAGCAGCCACCACCTACCTTCCTGGATCAAGTAAGTTCCTACTACTAGGATTCTCTCACATTTTATTACTTATCCTAATTTTTTCTTTTCTTTTTTCATTGTATTATATAGTTTGAGCACAGACTATTGGGAGCTTATGAGTAAGGCTGAAAATATCTCTCTCCTGTTAAATGTGTATTTCAGTTAACAAACTACTACTCAATTCACTTATCCTCATTTCTTTCTTATTCAGTTCAATAGTTCAAAATATTGCAAGGACTGAATTCATGGCCGTTGGAATGACTTTCATAGCCTCCTTTTCTAGGATACATTCAATCATCAAACAACTTAAACTGCACCAGAGCACCATTTCTAGTCATGCTTGATCTCTGTAAACCAGTCATTGTTGAAACTCTTCTGCTTATCTTTTTCCCTACTCATTCCTGAAAAGATCTGTCCTGGGGTTCCTTTTTTATGATCTTGTTTTCTTTTTTGATTTTTCACCTTCATAAAATAAATCTGAAGAGAGAGATGGAAGATCTTGATCTGATTAGGCCAAGGAGCAGAATATGAATAAAACATTTGAAGGCTCCAACTTAAAACTGAGTTACTTCTGGCAGTCTTTCAGTTTAAGTAGACTGGGTACAAGGCTTTGAGATTTGTTTGAGCTAGAGAAGTGAATATGCATATACAGAATGCATATGGGAGACATTGTTAATACCAATGGAATGTAAGACAGAATTACCAATTGCAATTCAATGGCATCAAAATATTGATGATGGCAAATATGAAAAGTAGTACAACCAGTAATAGAATACATCAACATGTTGTTGATGGAATTGAGCATAGAAAACATTGTAACTTGATGAATTTTTTTTGAAAAGATGAGGGGTTTAAGAATGAGGAGGTATTTAATATGAGAAAATGTAAGGATGTGAGTGTATAAACTGGATTGCAGTAGCCACCAACATGATGGGTGTTGAAAGATGATAAACGGGCCATTGATCATGATTTTTCTACTGGGATTTAAAAGAGGCTATGATCAACTGGTTGAAAGTGAGTTATCTCATTGCATTCAATTTAATATGTAAATTATACTTATTGCCTTTGAAATACATCTCAACAGGATTCTGAGAGCAAGTTTGGCTTGATACATGATTTTTGGACCACAAAAGGAAATTGATTTGGATTTATTGGAGCTTCTGTCTCTTTTATTGATAAGGATTGGAATTATATAGTGTTGCATCTGAATCTCAAGCTAGTTTCCTGGAACTTCAGAGGAAGCTTTCTGGCTGAACCTGTTTTGAATGTATTGAAGAAACATGATTTAAATAATAAGATAAGCACCTGTTGATTAATAACCAGTAATCTTCCAAAGAATTATTTGTTCTTTTTTTTGCTGTAAACACATACTTTTCCAGACAACAGATTTGAGATCAAATAAAAAACAATGGCTGGAACAATGCACCTCAAACTGGTTGCCCCTCCCCAATGCACAGATTTGTATTGCAACTACAAGACAATGTATATCAAGTGCTTTTGTCATAAAATTGTGCTGGTTGTCAATTCTGGATTGAAAGAATTGGGCCTTGAAGCTCCTCCTCCACCAAAGCTCAAAAGGTCATTCCTTGGAATTTTCACTTTTTATGACACAATGGACCCAATAATCAAAGAGGACAAAGGAGAAAAATCAGAAGAGTTCTTGGTTGAATAAAGGGTTGTATATGGGACAGATGTTGATAGCAATAGTGTTGGTGAGGATGTGTCATACGGTGGTATATGACACTACAAATTTCCAATATGAACTGGTCATTCAGCCAGTTTCATAGCCTTTTGGTTAAGGAGCGTAGTTCAGTTTGATTGGAAATGCTGAGTCATGACAGGATGAGCCAGACCTTTAATCTTACAATGACAACAATAATGATGAGACTGGATCTGGAAACAAAATCAATGATCAAATCACCTCAAAGAATAAAAATAATAACACATAATCTACATGAGTTAAACAAGTTAACCAAAGTGGTCATTTTTTTCTTTTAGAAAACAATCAAGCAAGCTGAAAAGAATAATCTTGTGCAGAAGATCATAAATTTTCTTCTGCTGCCAATTTTTTCTCAAGTGGCAAAGGAAGGATTACCCCATGTGTAATTGAAAGGTGTTTTAGTAGTATCATTTACTTAAAAGATACAGTTGACTTGAAATTTCTCAAAATCACAAGGCATTTTTAGCAGCTATAGCACTTTTTCTGAAAAAAAAACTGAGAATAAGTGTTAAGTTATTTTTGCTTATTGCTTTTATTGATTGGTCATAAGATTATTTATTTGTTTCTGTTTGATGGATATGGGAAAAAAATGGATATATGTATATGAAAAAAAATTGAAAATGATTCCCCTTGGACCAACTTGATGTTATCCTTTGGACTGGGTTTTCTTTGGGTGGGAGTTGTTGAGATTCAAACTTGATCTCTTTAAAATTAAATCAGCAAATGTGACAAATCACCAAGATTTCATAATCCTGGTCTATTTCAAGATGGCATTGCACACATCACAGTCCTCTGGTGAATGACATCATTCATCATTTTCTCTGTTTTCCTCTTGCTCAATCCCTCTCAACTCAAATACTTAAATGCCTTCTCATTTCCATTCTCAAACCATTCTGGCATGAATTCTGCAACACTTCTTTGTTGCCAATTAGAATTTAGTATATAAATATATTCAACACTTAAATTCTGGATTAATCATTCTCTCTCACCTATAATAACATATTGCACTCATCAAGATATTTGCCGCTGTTCTATGTTCTCTCATTCTTCCCTTCTATTTGACTATCCGCCAACCACTTCCCTCTCATTGGACTCTCATCAAGATCTCCTTGTAGGTTATCACTCGGCATCTCTTTCTGGATCCCTTAGAGCTTTATTATTAACCTTCTTTTTCTCTTTAGTTGTTTTGTGTGTTTCTTCTCTTCTAAGTCTTCCTTGTTGTGTCTCCTTTTCTATTTGCTTCTGCCTTAAGGTATATTTTTCTTTTTCTTTATATCTTTAGGGCATTAATGAAAAACCCCAGTTTTTCCGCGTTTACACCTGGTTTTCTGCGCAATTGTGGCTGCCCTGTGCACCCGGTTTTCCGCGTCTGCACCCGGTTTTCCGCGTCTGCACCCGGTTTTTTTTATTCTTAATTTTTATTAAAGGTGCATATGGAGGGCGGCATTTGATGTACACAAACTCCTCTTAAAACCGGTAAGGCACCCCCATGTGGCACGTGGATTCCAGAGCCAGCAAAACAACAAAGAGGCAACAATAGCACCCTAGTATCTTCATTACATATGATACATGTGTAATAAAGATCACTAGGAACTAGAAAACATATCAATATTATTTTATGCATCAAAATAAGGACAATAAGTATTAAACAAAATTGCAAAACAAGTACTGTGGCTTGTTATAAAAATACAAATAAGCCACAAATACTAATCATACAAACCAGTACTAATGTACTACATGGCTGTACTTAATAAATTAAGTGTACTAAAATAAATAAAACATATACAAAACAATTTATATGGAACCTGGTGACACATACCCAAGGCATAAGCCTCTGTAGCGTCACCAGGAAGGCCAATACTAGCTAAAGCGCCCACAAGTTTGCCTTTAAAACCCATAGGATCCCCAGAGGGCTCTCAAGACTATTTAAGGAGCTTGCCAGGATTAATAAAATTGTTGATGTTAAAATATAGTTATTTAGTTATTTTCTTTGCCTTGTGCCACTATATTTCCATTTCTTTGTCATGAAATCTTATAGCAATTCACTTTTACAATCAGTATTTTTTTCCAATGAATTCTTCACCCTCTGAAGTGTAGGAAACCATTCAAAAACTCCCTGAATATCTTGAAAGACAGATGTGAAGGTGTTTGGAAATAAATTGTGTCCAAAAATCATAAAAATCCTACAAATGATTTAAAAAAAAGGAGGTAAGTCACATTAAATTTTACCCTCCTTAAAGTGTTTCAGAAAAAAATTAAAATGTTGAGAAATCCTGAAATTTAAGCTGTGGGGATTTTTTTTGAACAAAACCGGGTGGATTGGCAAAAAATAATAGAAGGCATGGTTTTTTTGAAAAATAACAATTACCATCAAACTCTACACCCCTTAAAGTGTAACAAATAAACTTCAAAATGTGACAAACAATGAAAATCCGCCTGGAAAAAATTAATTAAAAAAAACCCGGATGTAAACGCGGAGAAAAAAAAAACAGGTGTACTGCGCAGCAATTCTGATGTTGCCGCTGTGTAAAATTGGGTGTAAACACAGAAAAGCCGTGTTTTTTTATTAATGCCCCATATTATTATTTTTTATCATGCATTTTACATTTCTTAAAGCTGATATGAAATACACCCTTAAGTTTGACCATCAACAGGAGTGGGGGGGGGCAGGAGGTAATTAGTCTTAAATATTTATCTATTAAGGGATGATGATAAACTCACACCCAAACCATTTTTTTTGTTTTGGTGTGCACAAACCACATGCAAATTTGTTTTGGTGTGTGACCCCTGCATATTGAAAAAATATTTTTTTTGGAATGTAGAGAACACACCAATCTACAGGTGGCTTTAGCATGCCAAAATATTGGTGTGCAGCCCCAAGAACTAAAAATAATTGGTGTGTGGGTTCCCTGCAGGTAAAGGTTTGTGGGCTGCACAACCCTTTTTTTTATGGGCATGCATTCATCAACACCCCTTAAAGCTGTCTCAAATTTTAATTCTGTCCAAGAATCAAGGACTGATTTTGTTAGTTCCTAAGATGCAGGAATATAAAATTGCCTTTTGGACCACTATCAAGTTGGAAGGAGGATCTTCCTTCATGAAACAATATGGAAGAAACCCACAACCACTTCATGCCCCTCAATTTTTCCATGACATGGTGGCTGTTTTTTCCTGTGAAAACAACTGTATAATGTTGAAATTTGATTGGCATCTATTTTTGAAGAAATATAGTTGTAATATTGTTAAAGAAAAATTACCATAGATGTGCCTTGTAATTTTTTTTTTTCAAGTCATTTTCTGAAAAAACATTAACCCTACAACCTCTTTCTTTAAAGAAACAGAGGTGCATGAACCTTAAAATTGATCAAAAAAACAATGTTTATACTGATACATGTTCCAGCTAGCTCAAAAAGAAATCATAGCTGTAGCTTGATGCTTGACCCCGGTTCAAGCAGCCAATGTGCATGGCTTGCTATTTCTGACAGTTTTTTTTTAGCTGGGTGTGACATGTTTAATTTGTGTTTGAAAGTGATTCAAGCAAGTGCTCTATCCAGGCTGGCTCAATCAACCACAATTTTTGTGGCCTCCGAAATGATTTTGGCTGGGTAATTTGCTGCTTAGTCCAAAGCCTCTGCTTAAAGGCTTTCTTTTTTGCATCAGCCGAACTCTCCCGCCAACCCAGAAGGAAAGAAACTGATTGGGTTCATCTCTGCAGGGGTATCTACTTGAATCACTTGGGCTCAGGTTTTGGTTACAACCCCTCAGTGGGTGCGGTGATTGCAAGGGGTCCGCTGAGATTGAGAACGAGATTTTGAATATTCACTTTGAGCCCGGCGTGACCTTTTTGAGATCTCTCGAACCACACACCTTGGCAGCAATCCGCTCCCTGTAAGCCTTCGGAACTCAAGCCTCCTTTCGATACATCGCCATCTTCGAGTCACAGTCAATAGGCTATCCTCTTATCTCACTCGCATTGTCGCTTGGGAGCCAGATAACAAGATGCAGTCGGACGATGTGGTATGGTCGATCATGTAGGTCACCTGCCTCCCATCATCTAGAGTTGAGATGGCTGACAAACAGATCACTTCAACTTTTTTGCTTATCATCTGCTAATTGAACAAATAAAACAGAAACCATCAATTCTGTTCTTACAAAATCAAGGCCGCTCCTGGAGGTGGTCACTCTCACAATAAGGCAGTTGGACAGAATTTCTGCAAAAATGAGTATAATGCTACTGGTCTTTGTAATAAAGCCAGTTGTCCATTGGCTAACTCTCGATATGCTACCGTCAGAGAAATTGGTGGTCAGCTCTTGATTATATTTATCATATGGGACCAGAATAAAACGCCCTCCGGCATTAAATACTAACTTTTCGGTCTATTCAGGTATCGTATATCTGTTTCAAAAAACTGTTGAACGTGCTCACTCGCCTGCTAATCTCTGGGAAAAAACTCGTCTGTCGACAAACTATGCCAAGGCACTTGAACAAGTTGAGTCGAGCTTTATGTTGACAATCTCTCTAGGACATAACCTGATTCCACGTTGTGCTTTTATCTTCTGGACAATTGTCCATCGGTACAGATTGATAGCTCTCTAATATATTGGCCTGATTACATGATTCACCGGTGTAAACAGCGACTAACAAAGATTACGCAATATCTTATCAAGATTCGAAGACTAAAGAACAAAGAATTGTACGTGGTTGCGCTTTTCGATTTTCTCCAGTGATTGAATCGTATCTTTTCTCTATCTAAAATGAACCGTGAAATTCTCTAGGCCCCAATTGGTTGCGATCAAGTCGAAAACCGAAAGGCGTGAGCGGGCCCGAGAAGCTAAAGCTCTGTCAGCCGCTCGTTTGACAAAAACGCTTGAAAAGGAGTTGATCGGACGATTGAAATCCAAAACGTACGGTGACGCGCCTCTCAACGTTAATGAGGACGTCTGGAGATCGGTCTTGGAAGGCGAGAAACGAAAAGAATTGGAACAAGAGAATGAGTTAGAATTAGAAGATGAAGAAACTGATGAAGAGAGCGATGACGACGAGGAGGAAGAGGAGCGAGAATTTGTTAGCGATCTGGAGGAAAGTGACTTGGAAGATATGGAGGACTGGGATGGGGTAAGGCATTCTTTCCAGAGATATTTATCCTTGTAAACTTTCTGATTTTCTCTATCGACGTGTTTAGCTAGGTGATGATGATGATGACGGGGAAGATGAGGACAGTTCAGACATTGACGCATCTGATACTGACGCCGAGGGTCTCGATCTCAATATCGACAAGGGATCATCATCCAAGCGAAAGGCTAACCAACCACCAAGCCAACCAGCCCAGAAGAAAATCAGGCCAACCAACCCACAAGATCCTAAAACAAAGAAAAAAAGAAAGCCGCGCATGGAGATCGAATACGAAGAAGAACAAGAATGGTTGGGTACTCAGGTTTAGGGTCGTTGGCTGTCCATCTGAGCGTCGGGTTTTTCTGGATGGCTCTTCTTTTTTCCCTTTTCTTCATGGATTTATCATTTTCCACTATTGCTGTGCACCCTTCTAAGTTCACGACCACAAAATAGCAACGATTGGCCTAATAAAATTATTCAATCCTATGTAATTGACAAGATCTGATGCTGGACTTTTTATCTACTGAGAGCATCCACAATTCTCTCTGTAAGTGGCGTTTTAAGCCAGAGAATGAGCCCCCCGTACCACACTTGTGCCCTTGGCAGGCCTCTTTAACAAGAGACTCAGCAAGATTCTGTATTGATGCAATAAGGTTAGGGACCTCTACTGAGCTTGGGAGGGTAAGACTAATCAAGCCTTGATAAAAGTCCACGAGTTGAATACTCAGTACTCTAACACAACCTGACCAACTCAACTTGAATCACAAGTACAGTCCTTCCTCCATCCTTCTATCCAGCTAGACCAACATGTAACTTTCCATGTAGACACCCTCAGAGGGGTGTTTACATTTTACCAAGCCAAGTTGATGTGTCTCCAAGTGTGGAGTGGTGTGAGGCCGGGGTACATAGGATTACAGAAAACTATAGACTCATCACCATCACACAAGCATACATATCAAATGTATCAAACAATAGGCAATGCATACTTGACTCAATGTTTAGAGTGTCACTCTTGAATTCTGAGTTTTTCAGTTTCAGTCCCACATGACAGTATGAAACCTTTCTTTGTTCACTTGTTCAATAAGCTGCACCTGGTGAAATATTAACTTAGTCATCACTTGGAAGAATATATTGAGTGCAAGGGCTCAGAGAGCCTTCAATTTTGGTCCAATCAAAGCCATAATTTTCCCATCCTATCAAACATGGCCTGGTACTTTCTTAGTATTCCAGATAAAAGTGAAACATTGGAACAGTTATTTTTCTAGGTTTGATGCATTATCTCTTGGAAGTTCTCATAAATTAAGCCAAAGAGTGTAGAGAAACATCTGTTTCTTAAATAGTGGAAGAGACATGAAACCCTCACTTATATTTGATATTGGATTTATTTATAAGATTTAAAAAATAGTTAAAACAATCCAACAGATCTCAAAGAAATTATTTTCCCTCTTTGCTGACCAAATAAATGATCTCCTATCTCATTATCACATGGAAATAGGCTAATGAGGCAAAAAAACAATGATTCTGAGCCTAATCTACTGCATTTTTGAGCCTAAAACTTGCAATCTTCTCTATGTGTAACCACCTGGTTAGTACAAGGCTTAAAAATAATCCTAATGCCATACAGGATACAGCCTTAATCTTACCCACTCAAATCAAAGGTCAGGCATCCCATCATCTTTTTATTGTATCATCCAACCAAAAACTGAAAGTGTACCATTACTATTATTCAATTTCTATCTAGTCTTATTTTCTAACCCTTGTGATTGAAACTGATTACAAAGAAGAAGAAAAAACTGAATCTAACAATAAACACTTATCAAACTGGCTTTGCCACGAGTAAGAAAAAATAAACATCTATGGGCTCAAAATCAGTGAAAAGCCTAGCTTTGCCATGAATCAAACTGGGAAAACTTCCTTCTAATGGTTTGAGGACATTTCAATACACATACCAAGGTAAACTACTGCAACTATACTAAGATTTGGAATAGGTGCATACAACACTTTAGTCTTGTCAATTAAATATTGTATTAAACATTTTCACATTTTAGATGGGCTGATCTCAACACAGCAACACTGAAATTAAATGTAATATATGTTTCCATAAAACTTAAAACTCCAAGAAGATCTAGCCCAGTTGAATGGATGAAGGCTTCTTTGAAGCTATACCTGGAGAAAAAAGGGTCCCTTTTCACATCAATTCTGGGCTGTGAAAAGCTCTGGTTTTCCTAAAAATGGAGAATGGATACTAGAAAGGACACCATAATGAAAAATTTCAAGCTTACCTCTTTCAGAACTCTGATATTCCTTTTCTTCCCCCCTTCTCTTACCTCTTACTCACAAAAAAATTGTTTCTAAACCCCTCATTCTCATCTGATCATTTTCATCCCATTGTGTTACATAAAAATTCTGAATGGCGTGTGTGACCCACAAACCAAATAAGGCATTATTCTCCATTGTTTTGGGTGTGCTTTCATTTTTATCAAGGCCCTTTGAATAGGGTTATCTGATTATAAATGAATGATAAATATATAAATTCTGAGACCAAATTTTGCAAACCACTTTTGATAACTACTCCCTGGTATAGAATAGCCTTGGAGAGGATGTGGAAAGGCTTCTGGGATGAATCTAGTAGAGTAAAAGAAAAGTTGTAGAAAGATGATGATGATTTTATCAAGGTAAAGCAAAAAGGGGGAGATCTGAGAGATTCTACAACATAGACCACTCTCTGGTATTGAAGAGAGGTAAAAAAATGATATTAACAGAAGACTGGTTACAATATATATTACTTGGTAAGGTATAGGATAATTTTTTGAGTTTGTATTTAGGAAAAATCAGTGAGGAGAAAAAAAATCCATGAGAGAAAGCACTCAAGGCTTAGAAATCAAATAGAGCCCTCAAAGAGGCCTAGAGCTTCTAGATTTCATGATGGAAACACACTCCGGCTACAAGAGGTTGTACCATGTATTGACCTCAGCGAAATATGTGCAGAAGAAGAGATGATTTATTTCTATCTAGAGAGAGAAGATACATAAGATAATTCAACATAGGGCTCAGCTATGAAAGCAAATGTGAACTATGCATATTCATCTGGAGGGAGGAAATGAGTTACATGTGGGGAAAAGATACAGGAAAAGAAGAGAGGAGGGGAGAGAGGAGAAATTATTAAATTCTAAAAGTAATACTTCTAATTACAGCCTGCATAATTTGAAATAATTTTTCAGCTTCTTCCTGGAAAATCCTGGTGGATAATGACCTATTGTGAGACTCCACAAGTGGGTTTTGCCTCTTTTGACTTCATTTAGGGAAGTATGCATGTATGGGGAAACCCCTGCCTCTGTGAAAAACAAAACTGAAAACATCCCCAGTGAGGCTGTAAAAGAAGACATTGATCTAGTTTAGCTGAATAATTATATCACTGGTGAATTGGATTGGCTCTAAATGTTCTGTGTGTATTTCTAAGTTTTAGTATTTGATAGGCAGTGGAGAGTGTAAAATCTAGTGATCTATATTGATCAGGTGGGAAAAATCACTCCCTTGATCTCATTTGAATCCATTTCATTTCATGGAAAAAAGCAAGAGAGATCTCCCCCTTATATAGTGAAATTTGAGGCATCCATTCTGGTGGTAAAGCTACATGAGGGGTTCTGGCTGGTTTTCTTTTGCATGAGGCTTTTTAGTTGGAATAATGTGCAAAATACAGCTGTGTACTATGTTGCAGTGTAGGAATGAGCAATTTGAGCTAGTGATTTAGTTACAAGTGTGGCTTACACAGCCTGCTGGCTAGTTGCAATTCTTGAATTAGATTGATCCCGGGCAATTCACTGGAGAACGCTGAACAATGTTGCTAATATCCTCCAAATAATTCATCAGCAGACATGTAGTCTTCTCAATTGACCTGCACAGACTTTTATATTTCTGGGTAGTCTTCTTGACATCCCATGGTTACTAGGAAGCTTAATTTGTGTGGCTTATGGTTGCTGGGTGGCTATAACAAGTGGCATGTGGCTGATACACAGCCTCATTTATACATAAATAAGAGCATCCACAATTGTCTCTGTAAAGTTACTTAGTAAGCCAGATTTACAGAGATGAAGCCTCTGCAGGCCACACTTGTTGGCTCTCTATCCCTCTTTAACCAGAGATTCAGAAGCATTCTCTGTAGGAGTCTCTAGAGTTAGGGACCTCTGCCAAGCCTGGTAGGGTAACTTTTATCTGAGCTCACTGACTCTTACCTCCCAGCTCATTCTTAGAGCTATGAATCTATAATTGTTTCACAGAAGGGTGAAAAGATACAATTTTGATGATTAAAGCTTGTAAAAAGAAATACCCAGCTGGTAACAGCGCGGGCTCATAGCCTGTAGAGCTCTGAATCCTAAAACCAAGAGTGAGGTGAAGAAAATTTACTGAGGGAATACATTTCTGATAGACCAAATGCTATATATAATGAAATGTAAGTACACATTTTGGTTTATGAGAAAATATAAGAATAATAGACTATGTGTATAATAAATATGTGTGAATACAAATAGAAATAAATGAAAAAATATAGAAATAGAAATAATTGTATATTTTGATATCACACCCTTGAGTCCCCTCCTCAAGTTCCCCTCCAAAAGTACAAAAAGCCTCCAAAAACAATTACAAAACCACCCAAGTGATGAAACAGTGATCATCTACATATCTGTAGTTAACTATGAAACCTCCTGATTGGAGGGGTGGTTATGTTATACCAAGCCAAGTTGACAAGTCCATGAGTGTGGGGAGGCTTGTTTTGGAAGTTGCAGAAGCCCTGTACCAAGCCATAATTTTGGATATTCCCAGTGGGGTAGCTAAGGAGCTCTGTAAGCTATCTGAAGTTGCAGAAAACTTAGCAAAAATGTATAATCTTTATGGAACCCCCTTTGTGTAACTTTGAATGTGGTAATATAAAGATAGTGACTTTGATCAAATGTATATATACATACAAGAACACACTTAGATTTTCTCATCCAGAATAGAATCCTCTAACACACTCTAGTCTTAAATTTTTCCTTGCTTTCAGCTGCAAGATTGGGACAAACCTCAGAGATTTTCATAAATCTTATTTTCACCACACAAGAGAATTGAGTTTTTGATCTTCTTTACTCAACCTGTTAATAATTAATCTTGTTTACAGCAAAGAGATGGTTATTCATGCAAGAAAGTTTTACCCTCAAGCAACAATTGATTGTCTAGCCCTTATCCAAAACCTTTGCCAGCTCAAGATTTGATTCAAGGCAGATTGAATCCACAATCTTGTCCTGAACCAACAAGTTAAGAAGGCTGTATCAACTTTTTTGATTGATACAAATTTCCTTTTGCTTAAATTGACTTGTTGATTGTTAGATTTAATATCTTGAAATGTTTTTTTTGATACTCAACTTTTGTTGTTGGTTTTCCTTTCTGTTCCCTTTCTTCCTTTTTTTCTCTCTTCCTTCCACTGATCTCATTCTCCATCCTTTCTTCATAACGTTGAGATGTTTTTGTTTGGGTTTTTTTCTAGCTTGTTTTCCAATCTGTTTTGAATAATGTTCATAGTTTGAAATGCCATAGGCCAAATTACACTCATAGATGCGGTGGTATTCATCAGGAGCATTTCGAAGAAAATAAAAGATAACCCATACCCCCGAACATGATGGGTCCACCGGAGACCCCCGACGTTGCTCCGATGTATGATGATCTCCATCCAAACAGATCAACAATACAACCACAACCACAACCACAACCGCAACCACAATCGAACTGAAGAAGAAGAAAAAAAAACGCACAACGTTCATAGAAAAAAATCAACAAAAAACGATAAAAGATATTGGAAGGATACATAGATCTTCGAGAATATGGAACAACAGAATGACGAACGACTTGAATCACTTTATTCTAAAATCAATTCAATCAAAAACGTCTGTCTTGTTTCTTTTCAACATAATATAAGGAATCAATTATCCTAATCTATACGGGTCGATATCAACTTTTTCTTTAGGTGACAATTGATATCCATTCTGATTCAACGTCCCAAAACCGGCTACTCAATCAAACCGTAAGATTATTCGATACTCGAACCTAAACTACTAAATTAATTAATATACACCAAAAGACAAGGATAAATGGCTGAATCTGAATCTGATTATGAAACTGGGGAACGTCTTTAAACCGAATCTGGCCATCTTTCAAATCGAAAAAACAACAGGGAGAACAATTTGATTCATTTACATCTCAATTATCCGACTCAGCCAATCGATTCAGTCGGACAATCCAAGCCGGTTCATCTCAACGCAAGATAATCATCTACACTGTGGGCTCTGTCATTGCGATCTTCCTCCTCTATCGGCTGTTCAGATGACGACACTCTGCCTCACTATCCATCCCATCAACTATTAATCCACCAAGTGAGAATCCCACTTCAAAGAAAACACTCACCCCCTAGAGATCCAGTCCACCAAAAATCATCATTTCTTTACCGCTCAGCTTCGACTTTCTTCTTCTTAACCTTGACGAGTCGCCCCTGTCAATCGTATCTTCCTTCTCCTCTCACGCACATGCCCAAAACTGCTAATATTGGATTGATCACTCATCTCGAACAACTTTTCTACCCATTTTATGCTACCATCTTCGACATCATTTGCTTAACTTGCATGAGTTTTTCTGTTTTTTTTTTGTGCGCATGTCTATCCTTCTTTTGTTCTTGGTATTTACAATTCATCTTGCTACATCCACCACTTGGGTCTATTCGTTCCTATCGATTGATTAGAGAGTCATGGGCATACTTGGTTTGACTGCTCACACGATTAATTCCTGTTTTATTATCCTTTTGATGAATTAATTTATTTCAGAATATTTATTGTTTAAAAGATTTGATTGTATAACCAGCATATATGGAATTGATTTTTTTATAATATCAGTAAACAAGAATCTTCAAAGGTTGTAGCCCACAAACATATACGCACATAATCTTTAGTGTTGACAAGGAACCTACAATAGCGTCCAATAACAAGCAAATCAAATCAATGATAAAATGGGGTGGAAAGTATATTAGGCTTTCTTCTTGGGAAAGTTTCCGATTGCATCAGGGGGTAAATCCAATTCGATGGCGGCAGTCTTAGAGCGATAAGGATCCGATTCTTTAGGGATGACGCCCTGTTTGATGGCATGTTGATGTTTTTCGAGGTCATGTGCGAACATAGCGAAAGCGATCCGATTGGAGAAGGAGAAGATGATACCTAGGATAGGGATCCTTTCGAGGACGGCAGCGAAGAAACCGAGCCATCGTAACGAGTTCTCTCGCTCAACCATGAACAAAGCCTGCTCCAACTCGCTCATCTTCTTCGTCCTAAAGTATCGCTCCAAGAGTCGTTCCGATAACGTTAGTGAGACCAGGAATGAGCCGACGATCGTATTCAAGAACGGCACAAAGTTTAGTGGTAGTAAGATGACTACGTAGTACGATTGATCATCAACAACTTTGCACTTTCGTTTCGTTTTTTTTTTCTCCTGGGATAGACTGATTTGAGAGTAGTTGACTGACCTTTGAAGATAATCAGTCTGAAGATCGGTCCAGTGATAGTCTTGTACCACTTCCATTTTGAAATCCTTCGTTGAGCTTTCTCGATCGGAGGATGCTCCCATTCCTCGACGTAAGGGATCCAGAACTCGGGCGATTTAGCACGGCTCTGGATGGTGAAGTCGTACACCTTCGCTCTGGTCTTCTTAAGTTTCCGAAGGAGGAAGAATTCGATAATCGAGCTGAGCTGACTGAGGACTAAACTGATCGTCGTGAAGTTGACCAGCGAGAACATCGATGTCCCTATCGTTGCTCTTTCCTCCTCTCTCCCCTCCATCGCCTTGGCTCGCTTGCTCAGATAGAAGTACTTCACCCATATCTTGGTCACCGGATACGAGAGACTACAGAAAACTATTGATAGAATCACTAGTCTCTTGATAATCGTCGAGAACTCTTGAACGATCGCTCGATTGATCTTCCCATCCGTACCAAGTCGATAGATGCCTACTGTCAAATAACTAGTCGGAAATCTTAATAACTCTTGCGGCATCTTCTAATACAGGGATTCCAGGATATACGTTCTCCAGTTAATGATACTGTTGTTGTCTAAAGACAGAGCGAGAGATAGAATAGTGATCGCACGTATTAGCACTCAAAAAATTCAACAAAGGATAACATATTTACACATTTACCAACAAAGAATAGCTGGACGATGTATGTATTGATGTCTCAATCAAGGTCCCTCTCCATGGGATTCGTCTTCTGTGTCCGTTAAAGGTTTTGAAAATACTTCAACCCTCTCACAGTTTTTGGCTGAAGACAGTGAAAAAAAAAAGTGAGTTATGGTGGTTTCTTGAGTGTGTGTTAAGTAAATACTTAACAATCCGTTGGGGCTGCCACTATAATCTTTTAAAACTCAGTATTACATTTTTTCTCTTCGGCTTATTTATGTACGTATCTTCTCCGGAGACTTTGATTCAACACCCATTTCTCATTCACCCCAAGGTTTGAGAAAAATAAGTTGTGAGTGATGTAGATCACCACATACATAATAGTTTTGAAGCATTATTATAACAGCTATATCCTCTTTCCACAACTTTTCAAAAGCCAAGAGGAGATTTGGCATCCTTCCCTTGTCCGTTGAAGTCCAACGTCTCTCAAGATGCCAGTTCAGCACGTCTCATTTGTAGTTGAGCTGATGAGGATAGATTAGACAAGGAGCGTTGGACAACCTGTACTGTTGACGCAATCATTGTTTGCTGTGTTGGTAAGGATATTGAATTGTGTTTCGGTCTAAGTTTTGAGTAAGGCAGATGTGGTAACTTGTTGAAAGTATGGAGGATATAGAGCAGACAAACGAATGCATCTCTTTTTGGGGGCAGAATGGGGTTTTCATAGCAGGGAAAAGTTGACAGAATTGAAAGGAATGATTGGGTATGTATCAGTTGATGTTCCGACCGATCAGCCGTTCTACAACTTTGATCATATCGCCCACGACGCCCATGGCTGTCACCTCAGCTCCTGCCCCAGAGCCTTGGACAATCAGTGGGCTGTTGGAGTATCGTTTGGAATGAAATGAGATGATATTGTCTGATCCTTTCATCGTCGCAAACGGATGACTGAAAGGGTATCTACGATCCAAAGATGTCTCATCAGCTCCTTTATACAGACACCCGACAACGTTCTTTCTTTTTTTATGTAATCCTTGACTAACCTTTCCATTCCAGCCTTGACAAGCGGGTTACTGGGGTCGGTCAAGTCAATAATTCCAACGTATCTCATCACTTCACCCTTAGCGAAGGCCTCATCTCTGAATTTACTATATTGGGCGTCGAATTGAGGGAGGATGGACATGAATTCAGAAGGATCATTCACTCCGACGAGAGGTTCGGCGACCAAGGTGCGAGTGGGGACGGATTCAAAGCCTAGAGGTAAACTGAGTGGGGAGGAGAGATTACGAGCCAAGATGGAGAGTTTTCGGGCGACGTCTGAGCCGTTCAGGTCATCTGCTGGGTTGGGCTCGGTGTATCCCAACTGTTTGGCAACCGAGACGACCTCGGAAAAGCTGGTTGAGGTGGGTGTGATTTGACTGAATTGGTTAAAGATATAACTCATCGTCCCGCTAAAGATCCCTTCGATCTTTGTCAACTGGTCTCCCGTGACCACTAGTTCGCGCAAGGTGCTGATGATCGGTAAGCCAGCCCCGACAGTTGCCTCCTTGAAGACCAAGTTACCATTCTCTTGGATGATCTTCTCGATCTCAGAGTAGAGCTTATCTGATCCCGAGAATGCCTTCTTGTTGGGGGTAACCAGATGTGTGTGTTGACTGGCGAGAATACGAGGATAAGCATCGGCAAAGGGTTGGCTCGAGGTGCAGTCTACTACCAGTAACGGCCGAGGTAGCTTGGAGGGATCAACCAGATAGCTCACGACTTCTTCAACCCCTCCGGAGTAAGCTTTCGATCCTGAGTGGTCGTTCTTGAGTTGTTCGATCAGCTCAGAGGCTGGTTTATCAACCAAATTGCCTGTTATTTCAAGAAGTCGGCGTGATGTATGAAGGGAGCAGATCCGGAAACAGGAACGTAATCGGTTCGACATCAACTGGTGAACAACTTGTTCGCCAACCAGGCCGACACCAACTGGACATACAGAGGGAAACAAACGGTCAGCGACGCATTTTCCAAGGGTAGAGCCGAGATGGACGCCAATCAAAAGGGTAACTTACCGATGGCGACATGAATCGGTAGTTTGGCGGCCATGATAGAAACTTAGGATGTCTGCCGTTCTACTCTTGGGTTGGTGGTCGTCTAATTTATTTTATTTTGGGGCGGGGCAGCGTTTTGGAGTAGCAGGTTGACCGGACATAAATACATAAAACAAATCCACATGGCGCGAACCTCGCCGGCGGTGGCAAGGGCATTGACCACTGTATGAACATCCATTAAATTTCTTTGAAATCAATCAAACAGTAATGGAATTTTGGCTTCTCCCTCTTCCTTATTCTCACACACGTATCTTGCGAGTAAGCACCTGTCACTAATGAGGCAATGTGAACATAGCTGATCCAGATCAAATCACGTATAACGATTTCTTTGACTAAATTGATCTGTGACTGATATAAGGTACATATGATGGTATGGTTAAGATTATTGGAAAGTTATTAATTTGGGCGTTAACACTCGAGAGGCTGTGAATGATGCTATGACCGTCTTATCTGATAATGACAACAATAGAATAGCGAATGGAGGAAACTCAATCCTTCGTGTGGCCGTGCATGACCTGCTGGAAGGCCTCACTGATATAGCACAGCATATCGCTCGATTGCATCGATCTACCAAATTTATGGTAGGCTAACTGAGAACAAGTCCTTGTGATTTCCGCTCCGAGGACGGCAGCAATGACCCACGCTTCTTCCGGTGATATCGGCTGGTCATGTTGCTTAGGTTTTGTTTCCAAGTAAAGCTTACTCCAAGCACACTAATAACCGGTGGCGGAGAGGAACCAAAAGATTCACTGAGTAATGGCTTCCAAGAGACACGGGACCTCAGAGAAGAACTCTTACCCATGTTCCGACTAAACCACTCAGAATATCCCCCTGGCCGCCACAACGTTTGGGAGAACCCTGGCAGCTCACTTTTGTTACCTCTGAGCCCAATCGAGCGACCACGTCTACCGGACCTTTTTGTAAAATCGTACACCCACTCAGTGCCTTCGAGAGTTCCAACGCCAGTAGTCCATCATCATCGCTTTTTCGGGGCTCTATCGAACAAGCCTTCAACAATCTTTGAAATTCCACATGGTTTGGCGTAAGGATTGCATTTGGATAGCCGTAAAGGATTTCGCTAAATATATGATAAAGGTCAGACGGATTCAAAGCTTCTAACAAAGAAATTACAGTAAAATCAACAAACGGCTTGTTTTGCAGTAACCATAGAGCATCTGCATCCAGTACCAAATGCAGTTTCTTTTTTATTGCAGTCCTCAGTGTCCATTCAGCCCAGTCTTGCATCTCCGTATCTCTTCCTAGACCAGGACCGACGACGAGGACGTGGAGACGGTCCATGAGCTGATCGAATTCTTTCTGATGAGCTGCATAAGCCTCAGGTTCCTTGGGTGAGCTCAAGTAACTGTGAACCATAAGGTCGGGAGAATAGGTCTTGATGACAGTCGATGCGCTTGGTTCACATATCACGTGCGAAAGATCGGTCCCCTGATTGGTGATCACCAATCAGAAAAAAACGGGCTCTGAGGAGCTGAGTTTCAGTTGAGCTGAATACTCAACTAATCTTAGAGATGCATAGCCAGAGTAGAACGGGGCCCCAGTGTAGCTACCATGAAAGTGACGATGTCAGATTAATCACACCATAAATCGACGCCCGGCAAGTATACGTCGTTGAATCAAAGTCGTCAATTGGGATTGGCAGAGGATGAGGGACATACTCCTTCGAGCCACCAACGATGCCGATACGACCTATACCACAGCCAGAGGATTGGTCAGTCTTGATGGTCTCAATTATTTAAGTACTCAAAAAAAAATGACTAACCGGCTTGACCTTTGTGGAGTGAGCCATCCAATGGAGGGATCATCTGGAAAGCTTTGCGTAACAGTGGACGGTGGTGGTGCATGGTGCCTTCGAGTTCTGTCGAGTGGGTGGCACCGGCCATGGGGCTGATCATGATGTTGTCTGCCGATCAAGGGCGGTGAGCACACAATAAAGTTTGTCCAAGCAAAAAAAGTCAAGCGGGCTGGGCCGACCGACCTCAAAAGCCCGATTCAAGGCCAGTCCTAAACTCCTGCTGAACTGAGCTATTATTATTTTTTCAAGCCAAGTTTGGAGGGCAGGGCCCTTACTATGGGGTATGATAATTCAATTTTTGAGAACCTAGTTCACTCAACATGTGGCAAGAACAACCCTGACCACAACTCAAAACCAGTTTGGAGGCTGAAACCAAAGATTCTCACCAATTGAATTCTCACAATGTGGTGCCTTTTGGTGTAGGATGCAACAAGTCATCATTTTTCATAATTGAGCCTCATGCACCAGGAAAAAACAATGATCACCTGTCTACAAGTGACATCAGAAATTACAAAGGGGCCTTTTTACTTTGATATGTCACTTGTAGACAAGTGATCATTGATTTTCCCTGGTGATGGTACAGGCCCTTTAGAGGTGCCAGAATTTATCCTGACAAAATTCAGATTCAAGACTCTGGCTTGCCTTATAAGTGCAAATCCTGCAGGGAATTTCTTGAGTTTCAAATTTTTGACATATCATATTGAAGTTGCATAGTCAAGCAAAATGGGAATGGTTCTAGTTCTTTTTTTCTAGTCTCATCAAATTAAACCTAGGTAATATCTTGTACTTAAGTAGCTATCATCTTCAATAAAGTTTTTTCTTCAGTCAAAATATTATCTCCATAATTTTTCCGTTTGACTCACCTTGAAAACCATTACCCTTTTAGGTCTGTTTCCTCTCTTCAAAAATCTCAAGTCTTGTTATAAGTTTCTCATCATTTTCATTTCTTCTTCTCTTAGTTTGGTTTGTTATATCTTTTTCACCTTGCTTTACTCGTGTGACTCATATCATCAAACCACTCCAGGTAGGTAGCAAGAAATGGAGTCAAAATATTATCTCCATAATTTTTCCATTTGGCTCACCTCAAAAACCGTTCCGCTTTTAGGTTGGTTTGTTATCTCTTTGTCACCTTGCTTTACTCATTTGACTCATATCATCAAAACACTCCAGGTTGGTTTGTTATCTCTTTGTCACCTTGCTTTACTTGTGTGACTCATATCATTAAACCACTCCAGATTGGTTTCTTGTGCATAGTTGTCAATAGAAATGCCTCATCCTAATACATTCATTAACAATTCAAAAAGAAATGACTGCTACATAGACACACTAAATGATAGCAAAACTGGGCCACCACCCTATTTGACCACTAACTGCTAGTGTAGAGGCTGGTTTTTTCTTTTTCTTTTTCCAGAAACTTTGTGTAGTCTTATCTCAAGCTACACTCCACTAAACTAGCAGTTAGAATAGTGAAAAATTTCTCAACCAAATTTTTTGTAGTGTTGATTATTTTTTTGTGAGCCTGAAAGCCGTGCTGAAAAAAAAAAAAATTGGAAAAAAAAATTGCCATAAATCAGCCGTTTTGATTGCTATACTTGCGCAAGTGTAAAAATCAAAACATCTGTTTTGATTGCTATAATTGCGCAAGTATAGCAATCCAAAAAAAATCTGTACTTGCACAATTTTGGTTGGTATAGCCAAGAAGAGTGCTACACCAATAGTTAGTGTAGCTGAAAAGAGCACTACACTAGAAGTTAGCATAGAAGAGAGGAGCCATATGGTAACA
This sequence comes from Puccinia hordei, assembly GCA_007896445.1. Taxonomy (NCBI): domain Eukaryota; kingdom Fungi; phylum Basidiomycota; class Pucciniomycetes; order Pucciniales; family Pucciniaceae; genus Puccinia; species Puccinia hordei. The sequence goes on from RDRW01000009.1 coordinate 411,337, forward strand.
GTTTTTGTTGTAGCTTAGAAAGGCACCATGCTAACAGTTAGCATAGATTCTTTTCCAGCTAACACCACTAAAAGTCAGCTAAAAGGATATTTCTGTATAGCATTAGCTGCCAGAATCTCCAGCTAATAGTAAGTTTTTCTTAGTGTAGCTGAAAAATCTAACACTATGCTATGCTGCAGCTAATGTTAGCGTAGCAGGCCCACTGTTGATGATCAGGCCAGTGGGATGTAAACTTTTATGTAAATCTCTGGGCAGCTACTTGAATAATAATTTTTTTGTTTCTTGAAATCCAGCAAAATAAACCTTGTTAATAAAAGAGGAAGCACCTTGTACAAAGTTGAATTCAGAAGAAACACAGAGAGTTGCAAGCATCAGATTGAACGACTAAAGGAACAGAATGTTTGATCTTTATCATTCTGAGGAACATACATATCATTTGGTAAGTCGAAGGGTTATACATGAAAGCTCTTAGTTGGTCTGAGCCTTGAAGGAGGGATAAGGAATTAGCAATACAGGGATATTAATTATCAGCAAGTCCAGGAAAAATGTGGTTGAAGGACCACCTGCGGTTATAATCTCAAAAGTGATAGTTCGCCCCATCTCATAGTGTTGCTTATGCCACAACGACTTGACCATTCAGTTCGACAATCTGAACAACAATGACAAAATACGTCTGAAGCGTCGAACGTGAGATACATTCGTATCTGACAGGTTGGCCATCCCAGAGCTTATCTAGCCTAAAAAACAAACAGGGAATTCAAGGCAGAGTAAATACTTCGAAGGGTTTAGTTGGTGAGATTGGTTTGAATGATGGATCGTTTCCTGACCTGAAAGACAATTTGACAATAGGTATCTGCAGCCTCAGAGTGGAGTAGTCCACGAAACCATTGACGAACTCGACGTTAATCTACTAGTCAATATTAAGGACTTAACTAATCAGCTACCGATTTATCTTCAAGCGCAGGTTTTATGCGCCCGCCAATAGATTTCCCATAAGCTCAATTGGAACTAGGAAACTTACAAAGTCCTTCCAGAAGAAGGGATCGGTTATAAAGGTGAGGTAAGAATATCGATGAGCTACGTCAAACCACACAGAGTACATGAATTAGACAAGAGGTGCAAATAGCTTACTCGAGGGCCTAAAACACAAGACTGTCGGTTTTCAGGCGATGATAAGAATCGGCGCCTTTCACGCTTCGAGGTGATAGTGGCCAATTTTCCCACAACACTATTACAGTCCTCAACTGGTCGAGTACCCTCCCAATCTGGTAGTGGTGAATCATCAGATTCCAACCGTCTAAACCAAAAGAAAAGGAGTCGGTTATTTTGTTCCCGAAGTTAAAGTTTGAGAGAAAAGAAAAAGGCGACCAACTCGGTTTTGACATGGTTCATCGTGGCCAACAGCGGTGACCTGATCCGTAGATACGAACAAGATTTCAGTCAGATTACTGGAAAATCTCATGGGAAGAGTGATTCTTGAAAAATACCAAGCCCAAGGTTTATCACTATAAATATCGTGCTATAATCGAAGATAACTAGTTAGATGAATTTTCTGCTATCAGGATTGGGTTTGATGGGCGTGGTGATAAACGTTTGGATTACCTCTAAGGATGGATCTATGTAAGAGATGGCTTTTAAAGCCACAGAAGTACCATAAGGCAATCGATCACGAATGGGTCTATCAAAGCTATTACCCCACATACAATCATCAGCAGTCGTAGGTTGAAGAAATCGACCTGTGGGAATTCAAGCGTCAAAACAGTCAACAACAAATGCCGATAGGAGCCTCCTGCACATTGGTATCTGACCGCGACTTGCTGACCTTGAATCTGGATGCTACAGGTCATTTCATTCCACTCTTCGAAATACTTGTTTTGAGTGTCTTTGGAGAGACAGCCATCGGCGCCAAGGAAGTCTTTGATCCTAGAATTAGACAGGCAGATTGATAATAAAGTGTCAGCTATGTACTCGATTCCGACAAAAAAAGTGCCGGGTGACCGGTCTCAGGGTAGAAGTGTATAATAGGATGAGTGAAAAATTCATAAGTTCTCGCATCCTCTTACCTCACAGTCAGGGCACCTGGAAGGCAATTGATGTTTTACAGCATGGGTTTCAATCGGTCCCGGTGTAATTTAGGGCAATGAGAACGGTCAATGAGGAAGGATGGCCTGATGTCAGACGAGCTTCGACAACCTTGAACATATTTAGACATGAAATTAGCACCTTGAAAGCGATCCGTGTGGATCCTGAACGGATCGGTCTTGTCTGCATTCACATTGACCGGAGAGAGCTCATCAGCCGAAGGGCCGGCCAAGACTTGGAACTTCGGGCAGGGATGATCCAGTGCCATTCAAGTTGGGATATGCTGTATCGCCAGAATTTGCACTTTAAACTTCTCAGCCCAACTATGTACTGGGGTCGTGGATCGTGATGGGGAGGGAATCCAAGGCAGATTTCGTTGAAAGGAATATATATTTTCTTCTGGTGTGCTTATGTAGTGAACCGGGGTATGAACGTACTGGGATTGGTCAGGTTAGGGTTTAGGAGGCGCCAAAGTTTCTAACGGCACAGCCACTCCGAATTCGCCAATTGGACTTTTGAGAGCGTAGTTGGCAGACTTGGGTTATATATGTAATATGTTGTATTTGTTTCAGATGGAAAACCTTAAAGTGAACATTGTTTTCATCCCAAACAACCAACAACCGTCGCCAGTTGGTCCTTCCCAGCCAGCCACTGAGAAAGCATTAAATGATGAAATCATGACTTGTGTGCCCTGCTTGAGAATCATGTCTGCCTTGCGTATTCCGGAGGAAGGAACATGCCCACGATAGACTGGCAAGTAGTCAAAAGCTGGCTCGTCAGTAGGGCGACCGACCTGTCCACCTGGCCAAGGGTTGTCATGTCGAATTAGCCTGGTCTGGACATTTATTAATTAAGAATCCAATGGAAATATTCGGGCCATATCGAACCACCGCTGGCTCAAGAGAAAAGAAAACAGATTGTGATTCTCGATTTTCCACATTCCCATTCACTGCAGGACTGCCTGTCAAGGTCTACAGCCCCTGCATTTCGCACACAGTACTCTAGTCTATAAGCTTAACTTTTGGTCAAAAGAAATTTGTGTATCTTCATCTAAGATTCATTACCAGATACCTTCCCTTTTGAGATCTACACACCCTGCAGCACCAGACTGAAGCCCCTGTGATCAATGGAGAACTTCCCGTCGGGATCTACAGACCTTGCAGAACCAGATCTGCAGCCTCTGCAACCAATTCCCCACAAAATAATAGATTCTGCAGCTCTAAATCAAGAACAGCAGTGACAGGAAGTACTCCAATGGATGAATCCACATTGCAATTTGCAGGCCTGTATATGACTCACTGAATCCAAAATCAACTCAACCTTTGAAATCTCCACTGCCAGCATAGTTGCCTAGGATGAATTCATCCCAGTTAACCTGGGATGCACTCAACCAAACTAAACTTGGTTGATATCAGCTGATAAAATATGAAGCCAAGGCCCTTGGGTTTATATTTCATTGGTTGAGTTCAACCTACTTTAAATTGGTTGTTTTTATCCTAGTTTAACTGGGATGAACTAAACCTAGGAATTTATGCTGGCAGTGCTCACTGCCACACATGAAAGTGATCAATCCAAGGAGAAGGAAGATATATTTCCTTTCACCAAAAAATAGGCTTCAGGGATTGTAAATTTGATTTGGTAGAAGCTGAAGATTTAATAGGAAGTCCTTCAGTGTGTGGGCAGGTTGAGTATTTGATAGGTATTTTCATCTAGAATTTAGAGGGAGATCTAAGGTGCTGTAAATAAATAGCAATTGAAAGTGGGGAACTTCCTGTTGTCTAGAATTTGGTCTAAACCTTACTTGCTGGAGTCCATTGGTGGAGATTGGCCTCTCATCAGCAACCAAGGTTGAGATGAAATCCCCTTCTGAATTAAGCTATTGAGGAAACAGGAAGTCCTGAAGTCCTTCACTAGAAGTATATAATTATGAGCTGTTTGAATGAGATCCACTAGCTGGGTCCCTCAGAGCATCATTACCGGTGTGGCTAGATTAACTTGTGGCTAAAGTTTGCTATTTGCTAAAATAAGTTAGCACATCCGTTTCAACAATACCAATTGGCTGAAACCAACAAGCCAAACTGGCTAGCTTCAGAACGTCATGCTCAACCACACCAATAAACGACACCCCTTGCTTGAGGATTTGTTTGGATCGGACACAGACAAAGAAGAAAATATTGACTTTGGAGACTTCTTCAAAAGCGACGACAATACAGACTCCAAGCCACCAGTCCAACAAAGCCCAAACAAGGAACAAAATCATGCTGAAGGACACCGGAGGCTTTTGAATGATTACTTTGTTGAAACCTCAACTTACGACCATAGAGATTTTGAACATCGTTTCTGACTCAGAAAGGACCTCTTCCTGAAGATTGTGGGTGACGTGGAGTCAGTGTGCCCTTACTTTGTTCAGAAACCTGTATGTATTTTACATTTTATACCTAATTTGAAATAACAGAATACTGAAAGATTAATTCTACCTAGGACTGTACTGGCAAGCTTGGTTTTTCAAGCTTTCAAAAGATCACCTCTGCACTTTGACAGCTAGCCTACGGATGTGCAACCGATGCAACCAATGAATATTGCAGGATTAGTCAAACTGCCGCCTGAAGATCTCTCATTGAATTTACTCGGGCAATCAACCAGTTATATAGCAACCAGTATCTTTGAAGGCCAAACCAGGATGACTTGATCAGGATCCTTGATGTCAATGATCAACAAGGATTTCCAGGCTGTATTGGAAGCTTGGACTGCATGCACTGGGCATGGAAGAATTGCCTGAGTGTAATGGCTGGACAGTATAAAGGAAAGGAGAAAAGGCCGACAGTCATTTTAGAAGCTGTAGCCAATCAACAATTGTGGATCTGGCACGTCTTTTTTGGAACAGCTGGTGCTCTGAACGACATCAATGTAATCCATCAATCAACAATATTTGAAGGCCAAATATTCGGCACTACTTGGGATGTGAAGTTTGAAGTTTGCGGCCAAAACTACAACCATGCTTATTACCTCACTGACAGAATATACCCCGATTGGTCAACTCTCATCAAAGCTAAAGGAGTCTCTCAAGAACCTCCTTCCCAGCACTTCCAAAAGCTTCAAGAGGCATTTCAGAAGGATATTGAACGTGCCTTTGGGGTCTTACAATCACGCTGGGGTATTATCACCACACCTTCTTGCATTTGGGATCCTCATCAAATGAAATTGATAATGAAGACCTGTGTCATCCTCCACAACATGATTGTGGAGGACAATGAGCATGATTCATCTTTCAACTTTAATCTACCTGGCTCGGTTACTCTAGTTCCCCCTTGAAATGAAAAGTACTCATTTTCTGAACAGCAAATACGCACACTTGAGCTACAATCTGGTGCACAGCATTGTAGGCTGACAAATGACTTGATTGATCTCAATTGGGAACGCTTTGGGGCCAGGAACAGAGGGATGGAATAATTTCTTATTGATTTTCTGTCTTGCTTGCATGTACATAGAATATCTACATGCAATTAATTAAAAAAAAGATTCATCACATAATGAGAGGATCAATGAGTGGGTCAACTTCATCTGATTCATTGTTGTATTCAGCATTGCTGTCAGGTGAAGAATTCTCTTGAAGAGAGTGCAATCTGTAGTTCGAAGATGATTGTGATCCTTTATCATTAACCAAATGTTCCACCTCATTGTTTGGGTTTGAGTTTTCTGATGCACATCTCCTTTCCTCCACCTGTTCGCGCATGTCTTGTAAAATCATCTCCTTTTGGAGTCGCAAGAACTCCCGGGAGATTTCATCAGGTAAGTCTTCTATCTTCTTTGACATGATCTCCATGTTGGTCTGATTCACTTCAGCTTTAGCAACTGCTGATTGTATTTCATTTGTTTTTTTCATGGCAAGAGTTCGGTCGCGGTAGTTGCTTGCCTGATTCAAAAGTAGTTTAATTTTTTTTGCATTATAATTTTTTTCCATGAGTGAACATTTAGTTGTATGAACTCCTGGGGGTCGCTTCCAGGAAGTACCAGAATCTGGCCAGGGAGTCAAGCTGGATTGAATGGTTGAAGGGGTTACAGATTGAGGCCCAGGCGTAGAAGGAGTCGGAGCCTGGACCAATGGTCCCAAAACTTGAATGGTACGATTCTCAGAAAAGTCGTTCCACTTTGGTGAGTCCTTGAGGACCATCCAGGCCTGCTCGTAGGGAAATTGTTTTCCCTCTTGCTTGTAATAGGCCTTTTTTGCATCAGGAAGGAGATCAGTCAAGACGGAGCTGGATGGTCAAGTTTTTTCAAGCTTTCCGTATATTCCTGAAAATTTCAGTGTAGATTTCTGTATGTGTCCCCAACTGCAAACAGAAATCAATCGGGAAAAAAATCAGATAAAAAATTATGAAAATGGAGAGAATAGAGAACAAACCGGTGCATGCAGTGGCTCCATTCTCTTTCAATACCAGTGGCATAGACGTTGAAATCCTTGGCAACTCTTTTCCAGAATTCATCTTTCTTTTGCCCTGTTTATCGGATAACGTCCTCAGAGATTTTGAGCCAGATTTTTTCAAGCTGTTCATCATCTGGTGGGAGCCAGTTTGGACCGCATTTTGGTGGCATCGTTGAATTGAGTCGGGAAAATATGTTGAGGATATGGATATATGGGGAGATAGCCTTGTGCAGCTATTGTAGCTATTGTAGCTCTAGCTCAAGGTTTAGCTCAGAAGCTAACCATTGCTATATGTAGCAATGGTTAGCCGGAATTATAGCTTCATGCTAGTTTGGCTTGTGCTTAGCTCAGCCCAGTGCGGTTGAATTTTTCAGCTCAAGTCCTTAGCTCGCGCTAAACTAGCCACCGGTAATGATGCTCTCAAGGGGAAAATAAATTCCTGGGGTCTGGATTTGAGAATTTAAAAACTTTCTTTTGATGCATATCATAAAGTTTTACCTGGTTTAGGACACCAGGAAAAAAAAGTTGGGACCTCTATGGAGGTGACTTCTCTGTATCCCAGACTTATTACACCTCTACCTAGTATTTATCCTTGGTGCGAACCAATGTTATCTACATGCCTATATATTAAGTATCACCAATTTATAATTATATTTCAGACAAGTTTTCAAAAAAAATTCAAAAGATTCAATTGTTTTATAGAAATTTCTGAGGCAACAATTTTTTTTATTATAACCTGGTATACCATTGGATTTTGATTTGACTATCCCGTCACTGATTTCTTTCTGATTTTCTTTTTTCTTTTCTTCAGCCCTTGCTTTGGTGTTCTCATCAAGGTTTTTGGAGTCTGGAATTGGATATAATTTGAAGCATTTGGGGCAGCATACACTTTCTTTTAACTTGACGTCAAATCCAAGCCTTTGTATCACCATCACTTGAGTCAGAGGAATGTGTTTCAGGATTTTCTCCCCATAAAAGAGAAATTTGTTGGCAAGGTCTTGGATTTTATTGTGCTCCATCTTCAAAAAATCCGTGATCACTTTATTGCTAACATGGGAAATCAAAGATAGTTTGGCTGCTTGGAAAATTACGGTCAAACTGTGCTTTGGAATGAATTGGAACAACTTTGCTTTTATCAATTGAGTATTAAAAACATTGTCTCAATGAAAGATAGAACTTCCATGACTTGGCACATGAGGTCTGTCCCCATGAAGGTTATCTCAAGAATTAGAATTAGATTCAAGTTGATATGTTAGCTTTCACATCTTTCAGAAATTCAGTCATGGTCCTTACTTGGGCATTTTGAACACTCTGCATCCTTGAATTTCCATCTTTCATCTCAGTGCTTTCCTTCTTGTTTCTGGCCTTATCAATTTCAGCGTTATGTTTCTTGAATGCTTTCTGTGAAAACACTTTCCCAATATGGTCTGTTCTTCCATTTGACTTGTATTGTTTTTTCTTGAAGTTCATTTCTGTGCATTGGCACACTTTCCAGCCTTTTGGTAACATGGTGTTTAAGCTTTGATTTTTCTTCTAAATTATTCTCAGATAACCCACCAGGAATTTCTGGTTCAATTTCAGCTTAATACCATGCATATGCATATTCACCACCCATGTTCATAAGTTTGTGAATCAATTATGTAAGCATTGTGGACATAAGTGAAAGATTCAAAATCTCATAATTTTATTGTCCAAAATTACAGATTCAAAATGTGTCATTCTAAATTCTAAAATTTGTTGAGTGGGGAAAAATGAGTCATGACATCCCCAAACTTCTCAAAAAACAAGGTCCCTATGCAATTTAACAATGATGTGCCAGCTGAGTATCTTTAAGGACCTCATCCTTGAAGAGTTTAAGGTCTCTGACCTTCATACGTCAAGGTTGCCAACCTCACAGACTTCAAGTTGACCAACCTTGAAGATGTTAAGGTCACCCGCCTTAAAGAAGTTGAGCTTAAAGACCTTGAAGATGTTACGGTCTGGGACCACAAAGAGGTTAAGGATGGAGACCTTGATGCCTTTCAGGTTGGTAATGTTAACATCTTTAAGGTTGGCAACCTTAACATCTTTAAGGTCAGCGACCTTAACATCTTAATGTTGGTGACCTTCACATCTTAAGGTTGGTGAACTTAACATATTAAGGTTGGCAAACTTAATGTCTTTAAGTTCGGAAACCTTAGTGTTATTAAGGTCAACAACCTTAATATCCTAAGGTAAGTGACCTTGACGTCTTTGGAGTTGGAAACCTTAACATATTTAATTTCAGCAACCTTAACATCTGTAAGGTTGGCGACCTTAATGTCTTTCAGGTTTGTGACCTGAACATGTTGAAGGCTTGTGACCTTAAGGTCGTTAAGGTCAGCAACCTTAACATGTTTAAGGAAGGTGACCTTAAGGTCCTCAAGGTTGGTGACCTTGATGAATTTGAGGCAGCCAACCTGAAAGACTGGTCTCATGGTCCCTAAGTACCTCAAGGTCAAAATCCTCAAAGAGCTTGCCTCATGGTTCTTAAAAACCTCAAGGTCACTGTCCTCAAAGATCTTAAGATTACCATCCCTAAAGGCCTTATAACATGAGCATCATTAAATACCTTAAGGTCACTTTCCATAAAGGAGGCTTTCTTTAGAGAAATTGAGATGTCATCATTGAATACATACCTTCAACCATTCCTTAACCAAAGGAATAACACCATAATTACAATCCACCAAATTGATTCTAACTTGAATATATCAAATGGTTTCTGTTCAAGGACACCCTCCTCAAAAGGATTATGGACATCACGTCAAACAGTGTTAAGGTAACCATCCTTAACTCTCACAACTTAATCTCAGTCACCCAGGCATCATAAAACAATTTAAATCTTTCCAAGTTATCAAAACTGATTGAAAAATCCAAAAGGTTTTCATCACTTGGAGAGGTTACCTTGTGAACCCAAAATGTTTGGGATTCCAGATTTAAGAGCATCATTACCGGTGTGGCTAGTTTGACTTGCAGCTAAAGTTTGCTATTGGCTAAACTAATTTAGCGCACCCATTTTCACAATACCATTTGGCTAAAGGTTTAGCTCAGAAGCTAACCATTGCTATATGTAGCAATGGTTAGCCGGAATTATAGCTTCAGGCTAGTTTGGCTGATGCTTAGCTCAGCCCAGTGTGTTTGAGTTTTTAAGCTAAAGTCCTTAGCTTGTGCTAAACTAGCCACTGGTAAAGATGCTCTAAACTAACCAACATCCTTCAACAAGAAAGGACACCATTTTTTCAATTAGTCAATCTCACACTTTTGTGCTACAGAATTTACCTCCTTTGAACCAGATTATTTTGCTAATCTCTTAGGTCCTAAATTATCTTCCACCCTTTGCCCTTTCACTGGGCCCATCTCTTTTTTCCTTCCTTTCTATGCTCACTATCCTTTCTTTATCAACTTGATTTGCAAACTTCTGCATCCCATTCTCTCTGCTCCTTTTTCCCTTTGAACAAAACTCATTTGATCCCTTCCAAACAATATGTTGTTCCCACTACAATGGTGAATTTTTGTAAGGGGCTCCTTCTCCATGATTTCTATAAAGCAGTTTCCCTCTGGAATTTTGAGTCCATTTTCTACATCCTCAAAATCCTGAATCATGCCTAGGTTCCTTAAAAATGGAAAGCACTCACCAAACAACACACTGCTCAACAAGAGTCTGTCTTCCATTAATCCCAGCTCTAATGCTCATTTTAGCCGCTGCATCCATTCCTATTGCCAACTTCTTCTTCAAATAAACCATCATCCATCTCAGTCATCAACTTGGCAATCTCCCCCTCTGCCTTCTGATCTTCAATCTGTCAATATGATCACTCAAGAAATGGCCCTGAAACCCTTCTCCAGCCACCTTAACCCTGCCACATCACCTCAGCAACCTCACTCTGGCACCCCTCTCACCTATCAAGAGCTTTTTCTAGAAGACCTTTCTCACTTGAAATTCCATCACCCCACCTTCTTATGGTCAGAGCCATGGGATACCCATTGGAACCAAATCCTTGAAAATATCATCCTAAAACACTGGAATCATGCTCATTCCCAAGGTGCATTTTCAAGATTTCCCTTTGCCACCTCTGACAACACCCCCTAAAATCAGACATCCATCCTCCACCAATGGTTTTGTGGCAAATTTGAAGACATCAAATCTGGAAAGACGTCTCCCAAATACAGGGCCAAGAAAGCTTACTACCAAGTTTAGAAATCCAAGTGGAGAAAAACCGTCAGTTCTACCATTTATCTTCATCCATCATACCTTTAGCACAAAATTGATAATCACATCCCTTCAGCTTTCCCAACATCAAACAGAGGTACTTTCTTCCATGGATCTTCCACCTGAACAATCCAGCATTTTTGAAGACCCCCTCTGCTCATCAGATACTGAACACAGTCTCAACGGGAAAATCAAAAGTATTCAGTGCTCCTGGACTAGATCCCCTATGTTTTCAGCTTTGGCCCACCAGCTTGATAGATCTTACATCCAAATGAAAGCAGAGACAGACAAAAAGCACAATAGAAATAAACATGGCTACTCTTTCTGGGATCTTTGGAAACAAGGCTTAAAACAGGAATCAACATCCAAAGTTCCAGCTTCACTACCCCGGAACTGCTATCATCCCAACATGCTTGCTTCTCTCACACCAAAAACTATTCAAGCCATTGATCTACAAGATGAAGTTTATCTAAGTTCTATATAAGAGATTTTGAGGCGAAAACTAAAGGATAGATTTCAGTAACAAAGAAAAGAAAGAAAACAAACAAGGAAGAAACAAAGTACCTAAAGGATCACGAGGCTGTACGTTGATGAGGAGGATAAGGAAGGGAAAGACCCAAAACAAACAAACAAAAATCCACCACACTCTCTCTCAGATACAGAGACTAAACACCCAACATCAGTACAAGATCAAGCATAAAGAAAGAGACAGTAAGATTGAAGAAGAAGAAACAGAGAAAGAAATAGTCACCACAACTCTAGTAAATGGCAGCGGGTGATCTTGCGTTGACTGGAGTACTGAGCAGAATGTTGAATCTTCAGGGCAGTCGAGGATTTGATGAGAGCAAGCAAGATGAAGACTTGCTTGAGCGGACTTGAGATGCAGAGGATCAGCAGAGAATTGACAGAGCGCGGAGTGCGCTCCAGAGCACTTGTCACAAATTCTGACACTATATTTCATAAACTTTTTACACAATAGGCAAGTTTCAATTATCTCACCTTTTTTGTTCATTCATTTCATCAACATATTGGCTAATTCAAACTCCTCATTGCCAGACAGTGGGATACTCAACCTGTACCCATTTCCAACATCAAATCTCCATCAGAAACTCACAAAACACATAAAACTCCAAGTAAAATTTCACTCACATGGACAACTCCGCCTTCTTCCTCTTTATCTGATTCACATTCACCTCAATGCTATCAGAGATACAATACCAGACAACCTGTACAATATTTTTCTGTCCTAGTCTGTACAGCCTATCCACTGCTTGCTCCTCCAATGAAGGATTCCATGTTGGTTCCTGTGAAGATTTTCATCAACGACATCAATGTTTTACTTCCTTGCATGCAACTTGGAGTTCAAACAAAAAAATTCTCACCATGATGTACACTTTTTGCGCACATCTTAGATAAATTCCTACACCCCCACTTCTTATAGTTGCCAAAAGCACCTGACATTCTTCCAATTTTCTGAAGTGCTCCAATTTTTCACACCGTGTCTGCATATCTAAGCTTCCAACAAGCTTTACCCACAAAATTCCCTGTTCATCCAATGCTACCCCAATTCTAAGTCACACAAGAAATATCCATAAGTCCTTTCTTTCACTCCATAAACCAAAGAAATACTCAGATTGAGAGAAATCTTGAATACTCAGAGAATAAAACAGCCTTGGGTGGATCCCCACTATTTTCTTAATGCAAAAAAAGCTTCAGGTCTTCCACCATATGTAAAATCTTTGAGCTGTCCATCCAATAAAACACCCATGTTCCCGGATTCTTCTCAACTAGAGCAGGATGATTGAACATCTGTTGTAAATCCACAAGTTCAGAGAAAAAATTGGTGTGGTCCCATGGCTGTCCTTCTTGAGGATTCCTTCCAAATTGACTAGCAAAATTCTTGTGTTGAGAAGCATATTTTTCATCCCATGGTGCAATAAGTCGTAAAGTGACCATTGTTTCTTGCTTTTCAGGCATCTTAAATATTTTCTTCTTAAGTTGGTGTAGGCTAAGATGATTCATCACATTATGCAATGCCTTGATTCCCTTGGGATCACTTGCTTGAACCCTTCCCTCAATACAGCTTTTCCACAGAAGATTGTTACTCCATGGCTCTAACCTGATGAAACAGATCAAGCTGTGAAAATCCACTAGATTATTTTTTAATGGTGTTCCTGTCAAGAATATTTTCCAATCTGCCTTTAAGCAATTCAGAACATTGTTTTGTGTTGTTTTGGGATCCTTCACATAACTACCTCAATTCCTATCATCATCAGAAATCTTCTCTTTGTGTCATTTTTTACCATTGAACATTGTTTCTTACTGTGCTTCATCCAGTACTATTCAAAAACATTCCAATTCAGATAAATCCAAAAAATCTCTCCTTTTAGAGTCAGGAGCTTGGCCAGTATTCACAATCAGTGTTTTGTATGTGACCAGAACAATCACACTCCTCTTCACATCACTCAATCCAATTGATAATTTCTTGGAGTGCAATAGCTGATATGGAAGACTTCCAGGATAAAAATGTTGTTTGATTTCTTTTATCCAGCTTTCAATTGTTGTTAATGGAGCTATCACAAGGGTTGAAGGTACTCTGAGGGGGCTTGAACCAACTTTTATTGAAAACTCCATTGCGCTCCTTTGGCTTAATTGGATGAGTGATAGGGTTGCCAGAGTCTTTCCTAGTCCCATTTTGTCCGCCAAGATACCTCCCTTGGAGTTAAATTCAATGTGAGAACTAACTCTGCCATTTTTCAAAGCATCAGCATATACTTGTCAAATCCATTTGTTTTTGTGATGCCGCCAGATACTTTCTCCTATTGATGGGGAATTCGATTCACAGCGCATGAGGAATTCAACCGCCTTGATTTGATGTATCATCAGTTGAACTCGGCAACCATGAACACATCCATCTTTGTTCAGTCCTATTTGTCTGTTGGGAAAATCCTGTTTGTGATGTGTAAAAAGTATCTGAGGTGAATTGAAAAAAACAATGGTTGATAATTCAATATTTCCAAGAGTGAAATCTTTGCCCAGTTGAAGATGCTTTGGACATTCCAAGATTCTGAGGAGTGGGTGAAAACAAAAGCATGAACTAGGCCTGACGCCTTCTCCATTGCATAATAATTGAAAAAAGCTCTTATGAAGGTTGTATTCCAATAAGATTCACCTCCAAGAACCTCTTTGGTTAGTGGCTTTGATACACTCCCAATATCCCCAAGCAACGGTCCAATCCAGGAACTTTGTCTATATTGCCAACCAATTCCAATTGTGAACATTGACCAAGTATATTCTTTCTTCCTCAATGGAGAATGGCATAGCTTGGTGTTTGTACTGGTTTGGTTTGTGATCTTAAGATGACTGGTAGATGACAGAATCCTAGGCATACAAACTGAGACATTGTGGAAGTAAGTGATTCTTTCTGGTGGCAAAGAGTTTGAGTTATCAAAAATTTTCTTGGATATAAAGGTAAAAGGGGGGTTGATAAACCCACTCCCCCCCGGGCACGCCCACACCCACGCACACCCTTCAAAAAAAAGGCGTGCAGCCCGCACACCTTTTTTTTTATTGGCGTGCGGGCTGCACGCCCATCCTTGGGCGTGGGCATGCCTGTAGATGGGCGTGCAGTTCGCACGCCCATCGACAGGCGTGCGACACCCCCAAGGATGGGCATGCAGCCGCACGCCCTGCCAGGGAGGACTGCAAGCCCCTTAGCCGGAGGGATCCCCCCGGTCAAGGAGGTTGTATGACCTCCTTGACCGGTGGGAATCCCCCTCCGGTCAAGGAGGTTATACAACCTCCTTGACCGGAGGGATCCCCACTGTTCAAGGAGGTTGTATAACCTCCTCGACTGGAGGGGGATTCCCACCGGTCAAGGAGGTTGTATAACCTCCTTGACTGGAGGCCGATTCCCACCGCTTGAGGAGGTTGTGTAACCTCCTCGAACGGAGGGGGATTCCCACCGGTAAAGGAGGTCATACAACCTCCTCGACCGGGGGGGGATCCCTCTGGCCGAGGAGGTTGTGCAACCTCCCCAACCAGAGGGAATCCCTCCGGTCAAAGAGGTTGTATAACCCCTTCGACCGGAGGGATTCCCCCTGGTTGAAGAGGCTATACAACCTCTTTGACTGGAGGGATTCCCCTCCGGTCAAAGAGGTTGTACAACCCCTTTGACCAGAGGGAATCCCTCCGGTTGAGGAGGTTGTACAACCTCCTCAGCCGGAGGGATCCCCACCGGTTGAGGAGGTTGTATAACCTCCTCAACCGGAGGGGGATTCCCTCCGGACAAGGAGGTCATACAACCTCCTCCACCGGGGGGATCCCTCTGGCCAAGGGGCTTGCAGTCCTCCCCGGTGTGGGAGAACTTATATACCAGAGGTGCAGCACTGAAGCTGAGCCCGCAGCCGCGGGCTCAGCGGCAGACTGAGGCTGAGGTAAGGGGGTATCTACCAAATGTCATCGGACATTCCGCGGGGAAAAGCACGGGGCGCAGCATGTGACATTCTATAGTTGGCGCGGGCGATCGGTCGAGCGGACGAAGGCCGCTTCAGTATGCGCAACGTAATGGACCGGGCGGAACCACGGGGTTCGGGGCGCCAGGCCGCAAGCGGAGCGGGGGCAGAAGAAGCGGAGTCGTGCGCAGGGGAGCGACAGACGGCTGTGGGGGTCAACGGGGTATAGTAGTCGGGGACAGGCTGCGGTGTGATGCGGGATCGAGGAGACAGGCAATTAGGGCTCCAGGGAAAGTACCGGGGAATGCGGGACATGATCGGGGGGACTGTTGTATAAATAGAGGGTTGTACCAGGGCTGCGGGTCTTATCTTATCTTATCATCTTAGTAGATAGCTATCAACTACAGCATATACAAGAAAACCTCATTGTTTAGAGTTCTCTCAGCGATTATTCAGCGTGTGCGGACAAGCGGAACTGTGTAGGGCATCATCAGGACGACGAACGCAAGAGGAACGGTCCCCTTGCTGAGTATAAGGTGTTGCAGGGAAACCAGTTGACTATCCGCTGACAGTGTTTATCCTGCAGAGGAAATCAAAGAACCACCAGAACCAACCAGGAAGAAGGGCAACCTACCATTTCTGTTACCGAGGTTGTCTTTATTTCCACATATTGGGGGTCTGGCCGGGAAATTCTTTCTGTTTCCAACCTGCGGACGGTTCAAGACATTTGTCTTTTCCTTTATTTTTTTAAATATCGTTTATCATTGTTCAAGGATGAGTGGTTCTGACACTTATCTTCCTACGACTGCGTCGGGCGGAGCGTCCTCCTCCAAGTTCACCCTCCCTCCCGCCAAGTTTGTCCCTCCCCCTCCAAAGGGGGGAGGTCTGGGTACCTACGGCATCACGTTGGAGGTCAACATGGACGACAGAACGGAGGAGAATCGGAAGGGGAAGCAGGCGGCTGGTGAAGCGCCGGTAGGGGTGAGGAGGCGAGGGTTGGCGTCGGACCCACCGACGGGCGTCAAGATTCAGCCGCGGGATTTTCCCGCAGTCCGATTCAGTATTGATGCGGTTGATCGATTTTTGAGTCGTTTCGAATTGGCGGCGGAAACCGAAGGGGCGTCGGACGGCGACAAGGTTCGTCAAATCGTCAACTTCATTCAGTCCGAAGAAGAGTTGCGCGATGTGGAGGAAATGGAGGGGTATGAGGCAAAGAACTGGGAGCGTCTGAGGGAGGAGATGTTGGAGAAGTGGGGTCCGCGTCAGCAACGGTATCGGGAGGCGGATTTGGAGAATCTCGCTTCGAGCAAGGCGGCATCGGGTGGGGTCAACGATCAAAGGGCGTTCAATGAGTACGTCACTTCCTTTGATCGCATTGTGAAGTACCTTAACCGCAATGAGGTGATCATTGGGGAACCGGCGTTGGTCAAGCGGAGCTTCCTCAAGGGGCTCGCCACGCCGGTTCAGGAGCGGGTGCAGCGGAGGCTGTACGATCAGAACCTCATTCGGCGGTCGAGGGATGGAGGAACCCTGTTGCCCGACTTGGCGTCGCTTAGGGGAGCGGTCCGGGCGGAGTTCGACATGATGGAGTTGGTGGCCAAGAATTCGGGAGTGGCGATCTTGAGCGGAATCGGGCCGGTGATCTCTTCCCGGAACACGGCGCCAGTGGTGCCCGCTGAAGTGGCGGAGTTGGCTGACACCTTGAAGGAGCTTCGTTTGTTCATGCAGAAGACGGTTCAACGGGAGTCGCAGCCCCAAGCGCCGGCACCGGCCGACGGTCAGCGGAGCGGTCCTCCGCGCGCGGGGCCTCCGGGGCTTCATTGCACTTATTGCGGGTCGAATACCCATTATAAGTCTTGATGTCAAGAGTTGACGGACGACTTAAATGGTAGGTGGGTGAGGATCTATAACGGTGATTATTTCCTCCCTAGATCGCGTGAACCGATCGAGGCGGCCGTGCCGCGCGACGTGGTTTGTGCAGCGGCGGCAGGGCAGGGGGAGACGGCAGAAGGCCCAAAGGCGGAGGTCAAATCCTCGATGGGTATAGTTGTCGGGACGTCTGGATGGACTCCCCCGGCTGTCCAATCAGAGGTGTGGGCCATCCAATCCGATGAGGTGACGGCCCGCTACGGCGGGTATGACCGCATGGATGTGGATCCTCCAAAGAAGGGCAAGGCAAAGGAAGTTTCGCAGCCTGGAGGAGTGGCAGTGCCCACCGGGAAAAAGAAGGCGGCGGAGTTGGCTAAGCGCACTCTGAACGGGGATGGCCCGCTGACTCTTTCCATCAAAGAATTGGCTTCGGTTTCCCCTCTAATGGCAGAAGAGCTCATAGCGTCTCTTAAGGAGAGTGCGGGCCTCAAGGCGGAAGGTAATTGGGTGGCCTTTGACGTGAGTTCAGCGGAGGCCAAACATTTGTGCCAACACCATCCAGAGGAGTTCCCGTCGGACTCCATCTCCTTCCCCCTTGGTTATGTTCAGATGACCATTGGGGACCAGCAAGTATGGGCGATGATTGACAGCGGGTCGATGGTCAACCTTTTGCCGGTGGAGGTGGCGCAAGACTTGGATCTCGTTACCCGACAAGCCAACATCGGCTTGCGAGGAATCGGCGGCCATGAGTGCGAGGTGGCAGGTGTGGTGGAGGTGGCGAAGACCAGGCGGAGGGTCTCATTCTTGGTGGTGAGGTCCGCCGAAGTCATCCTTGGACGGCCGTTTTTGTTCGCCTTCCAAGCTGGCCTTCGGTTTGATTCGGTCCGCAAGGAGGAGGTCCTTTTGGTGGCGGACTCCCAAGGGCAACGGTTCGCGACGACGATCTGTCGGCCATCGAGCGGACGATGGGAGACTCGGCTGGGGCCGGATGTGGGGGAGGAGGAGTGCCAAGGGAGGGAGAAGCAGGAGGCTTCCCCCTTGGCACGGGGTTTTTAGGTGTCGGCCGGTCAATCCGCACAATGTCAGCTCTAGCATCGCACGGATGGTCGACTCCTAAAGAGCGGGAAGGAATAGGGGATGATGGGGCGGAGGCAAAAGACCCAAAAGTAAGTCCTCCCAATTGTGCACCTCCGAGGGTATCTACTACCATTCGTAAAACCCTACCGAGTGCCACGTACGTGAGCGAATTCCTTTCGTCTGGTCATAGGCGGAAATCCTGGGAAGTCAGTCCGCACTTGGAACCGGAGGTTTGGAGAGAGGGAACGGAGGAGGAAAGCGATGGAGCGGGGGAAACCAGTCTAGAAGTAAGTCCTCCCAATTGTGCACCACCAAGGGTTTCTACTACCTTTCGAAAAACCCTACCAAGTGCCACGTACGTGAGCAATTCCGTTTCGTCAGGCCATAGGCGGAGTTATTGGGAAGTCGGTCCGCAAGATGAAGTGGAGGTGTGGAGTGAGGGGATGGAGGAGGAACACGATGGAGCGGAGGCAAAAGGTGTAGAAGTAAGTCCTCCCAATTGTGCACCATCAAGGGTTTCTACTACCTTTCGAAAAACCCTACCAAGTGCCACATACGTGAGCGATCCTTTTCCGTCCGATCATAGGTGGGAATCTCGGGAGTTCGGTCCGCATCAGGCGACGGAGGTTTGGGAGGAGGATGGGGAGGGTTCGGAGAAGGGAATGGCGGAAGGTTCTTTTGGGGCGGGGGCAAATAGTGCAGAAGTAAGTCCTCCCAATTGTGCACCGCCAAGGGTATCTACTACGTTTCGAGAAACCCTACCTTGTGCCACGGTTGTGAGCAAATCGAGAGTCTTTGGTTTCCCAGTCCGCAGGATCTCCGCGGAAGAAGGCGTCGTTCTACGGAGGGTGGAATCGTACGGGGCAAAGTATAAGCCGGTGGCGCGGAAGGTTAGGCCGCGGAATGAGCCAATGCCGCAAAGCTTGAACTCACCGTTGAAGCCCATCCAGTGGGGGAGAGACCCCTATCTTACCCCACTTTGGGTGCGGCCTCTGGAATTCGTGCCGACAGAGCGTATCACGGATGAACGGATGGCGAGTCTCAACTTCGGACCTCCGGGGTGGGTGAGCCAGGAAGAGTGGAAGCTCTTAGCCCAGGTCGTCACTTTGCGGGCGAAGGCTTTGGCGTTTTCTCCTGAAGAGCGCGGGCTGTTGGACAGGGGAATAGGGGAGCCTTATCGGATTCCGGTGATACCCCACGAACCGTGGCAGATCAAGCCAATTCCGGTTCCGGCGACCATTCGCGATACCTTCACGGAGCTGGTACGGGAGCGGGTGCGGACGGGGTTGTATGAGCAGTCTTGCTCAAGCTACTCCAGCCCAATTTTTCCGGTGCTGAAACAGGATGGGACGAGTTTGAGGATTTTTCATGATCTTCAGAGACTTAATTCCGTTACCATTCTGGATGCAGGGCTTCCTCCGCGTGTCAATGAGTTTGTGGAGTCCATGGCAGGGCGGGTTTGTTATGGGTTGGTTGATGTCATGGGCGGGTACAATCAGCGGGAATTGCACCCCGAGTTGCGGCCACTCACGGCTTTCGAGACTCGGTTGGGGCTTATGCAGCTGACTCGTCTTCCGCAGGGAGCCACCAACTCGGTAGCGGTGTACCAAGCGCAGATGGCGTGGATCCTCCAGGACGACTTGCCTCATCTTGTCCAGATCTTCATTGATGACACGGGGATCAAGGGACCAAAGTCGGATTACGGCGGAACGGTCTTGGTGGACAACCCGGGCATCAGGCGTTTCATTTGGGAGTATGCGGTCACCTTGGAGCGGATCGTGTTCCGGATCGAAACCGCGGGCCTTACGGTTTCAGGGAAGAAGTTTGCGGTCTGCGTTCCGGCTTTGGAGGTCCTCGGTCATGAAGTCTCAGTTCGCGGAAGGAGCATCACTCGGGCTAAGTTGAACAAAGTCTTGGAGTGGCCAGTTCCAAAAACCGTAACTCACATCCTTCAGTTTTTAGGGTTGTGTAGTTATGTGCGGATGTTTATCGAGCGGTTTGCGGAGATCGCAAGCCCAATGAGGTGGCTCACTCGCAAGGGGACTGAGTGGAAGTGGACCGAGGAATGTGATCGCGCGTTCACTCGGCTGAAGGAGATCGTCGGTAGGGAGATCACACTCAAGGATCTCGATTACGGGAAGGATGGGATTCGGTTGGCGGTGGACTCCAGTGAATTCGGTGCGGGAGGCGTGCTGACGCGAGAGGAGGACGGGAAAGATCGGCCGGTTCTTTACGAGTTGATCACTTTCACGGAAACCGAGTCGCAATACTCCCAGCCGAAGCTTGAGCTGTGCGGGGTCACCAAGGTGGTGCGGAAGCTGCAACACGTGTTGTGGGGGGTGTTCTTCGAACTCCTAGTTGATGCGGAAGCGCTGGCGAGGATGATCAACTCTCCTACTCTCCCTAATGCTCCAATGACTCGATGGGTGGCTTACCTTCAATTGTTTTCTTTCAAAGTGGTCCATGTTCCGGGGAAGGCGTTCACAATGCCTGATGCATTGTCGCGAGTGGCGGAAGAGGAGGGAGCGGAGCGGTTCCGCTCAGCAGAGGCGTTGGACGTGGAAGAACGGCTGATGAAAGCGGGCGCGACGACAGTCGGCATCGAACTTCCTCTTTGCCAGAGCGGGAAGTACGAGCTGATGGAGACCTACCTGAGCACCCTCAATTTCCCTGATGATACTTCAACCAAATTGAAAGCGTGGGTTCGTCGGAATAGCGTCAACTTCTTTGTGCGGGAAGGTCAACTTTGGCGGCGGCGGTCTCCCATACCGCTGGTGGTGGCAACTTGTCGAGTGAGCCAGGAAGTCATCCTCCGGAGCCTCCACAAGGAGTTGGGGCATCGGGGCGAGGTGGAGACGCGTGCCCGCGTTCGGCAGCGTTTCTGGTGGCCTGGTATGGTGAAGTCGGTCCGTGACTGGGTCCAGAGCTGTGAGGCGTGTCAGCGTTGGAGCTCGGCGCTCCCCAAGGAGTTGGGAATCCCGACAGGGGAGGATTCGTTGTTCAGTCGGATTTCCTTGGATGTTGTCCACATCAAGGCGGGTAAGTACGCCTACTTACTTGTTGCGAGGGATGATCTGTCGGGGTGGGTCGAGGCCATCACTTTGGTCAAGCTGTCGGCGGACAAGGTTGGCCAATTCTTGGAGGAGTTCTGGTTCTCGCGGTTTGGATGTGTGCGGCTGGTCACGGTGGATGGGGGTGCGGAATTCCAAGGAAGTCTGATGAAGCTTGTTCAGTCATGCGGGGCGAAGTTCGGTAGGGTCACGGAGTATTATCCGGAAGGCGCCGGGATGATTGAGCGGGGACATCAGCCAATCAAGAACACGCTGGTCAAGATGTGCGGGGAAGACGGCCGGAAGTGGCATCAATTCCTTCCGGCAGTCCTTTTTGCGGATCGGATCTCAACCAAGCGGGGCACCGGTTATTCAGCGTACGAACTCCTTTATGGGCAACAGCCTGTGTTGCCGGTCAATATTGAGATGCTCACTTATCTCGCTATTGACTGGTGGAAGGTGAAAACTTCGGAAGAATTGTTGGAAGCGCGGGCGGAACAACTTCTTCGACGAGAGGAAGTTGTTGAGAAGGCGGCGAAGCGATTGCGGGAATCTTGGGCGAAGTCGGTCCGCTATTGGGACGAGTGTTGCGCTCACCGGTTGCGGGACCCTTTACGGAAGGGCGATCTTGTCCTTCTGTACAATCGGAGCTTGGAAACCCAGTGGGGAAAGTTGTTTGCCAACCAATGGAACGGACCTGATCGCGTGGTCAGCAAATTTCCGGGGGGAAGTTATCAGTTGGAAGAATTGGACAGAACCCCGTTGAAGCGGAAGGCGGCGGCATCCCACGTGAAGCGGTTCTATGCTCGGGGATCGACGTTGTTCGAAGAAACCCTCGTTTCAGGATCTGAGGACAAAAATGATGAAGACTCGGATTTGGAGCCAACTCCTTTGGAGCCGCCCGCTGATGAGGCGCGTCGAGCGGATTCTCCCGGCGCCGATGAAGAGGCGGCCGGTGAGCGTTCCTTGCGGCAAAGTGCGAGGAACAAACCGCTGAGGACAGCGGCCAAAAGCGGGGGGAGGATGGGGGCCATAGGCCAAGCCTTAATTGGTGAGGGGGTGCGCTAGCTGGTCCACAGCCGGGTAAACTAGCCACCCCTGGATGTCAGTCACCCTAAAGCGGGATGTATTTGTGTTTTGTGAATGGGTTTACTGGTTTTCTTTGTTATATATTCAGGATGGCGAGGGGTACGGGGAATTGTACGGAAATTCCATCTGGGGCGGTCCAGGTACCTCGGCGGGCGGGTTGGGTTTTTGTTTCAGGATTTTATAGATTGCGGGCGTGGTTTCTTTCTCTCAGGATTGCGGGCGTGGTATTTCTCTCAGGTTATCAATTTCCTCAAGTTATCAGTTTCCTCAAGTCATCAGTTTCATCAAGTTATCAGTTTCTTCAAGTTTTTTCTCAAGGGTCCAATCTCAGTTTCAGGATTTAGTATCTCACGTTGCGGGGAAAAAAAAAAAAGAATGGAAGTGCGGGGACTAAGTGGTTCTCAATCCGGGGCGGTCCGGGCACTCGTAACTTATTTTTGTTTTGTTTCTCTCAAGTACCTCACTTTGGCACAGGTGTTTGTCTCAGGTTAGCGGGGGAAGCATATGGCGCATAGTATTTCAGCATAGGGGAATACAAGAGGGGAAAGGGATACAACGTATAGAGTAAGTGAAAGGGAAGTCCGAAGCGCTCAGTCCAAGAACACAGCGGGTCGGAGGCGGGCGCGCAGCGCGGCGGAAGACCGGTGGAATTCTCGGAGCATTTCTCGGCGGGTTTCGGCGGGGATTGTCACCGCTTTCTTCAACAATCCTTCGACCAGCAAGGTCTGACCTTCCAGGAAAGGGAGGAGGTCCGCTTCAGGGACACCGGACTCATATTCGTCATTGGGGATTGCGGCCAGGTATGGCAACTCGAGGAAACCGGGTGCGGGAGCAGCGCCAAGGGGTTGGGAAGAGGAGGGAACGGGAGCTGGAGAAGGAGTGCGGAGAGGGGGAGGGGAAGCGGGACGGGGTGGTAGGAGGGAGGTCATAGGTGGAGGGGAGGGGGTAGGTGAAGGGCGAGGAGGTAGGGTAGTGGATGGAGGGGGGGGTGGTGGTGTTGGTGGTGGTGGTGTGGGTGGAGGTGGAGTTGGTGGGGGAGGTGAAGGGGGTGGGGGACGGACTGGGGTGGGGGGGACGAAGAGGGGGGTTCGGGGGGATGGTTGAGGTGGGGTGGATGATGGAGGAGGGGGAGCATGGAAGGGAGTCTGGGCTTGGCGGCGCGGAAGGGGAACCGGAGACGGGCACGGTGGAGGGATCGGAGAGCGGCGAGGAGCGTTTGGGTCCATTCCAGCGCCAACGTTGACGCGGTGGCGAGTCGCCCAGGCTCGGAGGGCGGCGGCCCAGGTCGGTCCGTCGGGGAAGTTCCTCCGTTCAGGTTTCGGAGTCATTCAATCAGTTCCGACGGGGGTTCTCACTCGATCGGAGCGATGGCGGCGTTGAGGAGGGGAAGGGGTGGAAGAAGGGATGGAAAAGTGGTCCTGAATCTCGGAGGAATCTTCGCAGCGGCGCCGTTTCTGACGGGATTGAGTTCCGGAACAAGATCGAGGCTGGGGACGAGGAGCGTTTCTGCGGGACAGGGAGCATTGACGGTGGGATCGAGCGCAGGCCGTGCAGGCAGCTCCAGGCGCGGGTTGGAAGCAGGGAGAAGCGAGGGAAGCGTGGCTGGACTGTGCGGCGCAACGATCACAGGGGGGTCGGGGATGGGGCATGGTGGGTATGGGATAGGGAGGTGGGTATGGGGAGTGTATGATCGAAGGTATGGGAAGGTGGCAGGTAGTGTGGGAATCGCTGAGGACAGGATTCAAAAGCGAGGGGGATGTGGGAGAACTTATATACCAGAGGTGCAGCACTGAAGCTGAGCCCGCACCCGCGGGCTCAGCGGCAGACTGAGGCTGAGGTAAGGGGGTATCTACCAAATGTCATCGGACATTCCGCGGGGAAAAGCACGGGGCGCAGCATGTGACATTCTATAGTTGGCGCGGGCGATCGGTCAAGCGGACAAAGGCCGCTTCAGTATGCGCGATGTAATGGACCGGGCGGAACCACGGGGTTCGGGGCGCCAGGCCGCAAGCGGAGCGGGGGCAGAAGAAGCGGAGCCGTGCGCAGGGGAGCGACAGACGGCTGTGGGGGTCAACGGGGTATAGTAGTCGGGGACAGGCTGCGGTGTGATGCGGGATCGAGGAGACAGGCAATTAGGGCTCCAGGGACAGTACCGGGGAATGCGGGACATGATCGGGGGGACTGTTGTATAAATAGAGGGTTGTACCAGGGCTGCGGGTCTTATCTTATCTTATCATCTTAGTAGATAGCTATCAACTACAGCATATACAAGAAAACCTCATTGTTTAGAGTTCTCTCAGCGATTATTCAGCGTGTGCGGACAAGCGGAACTGTGTAGGGCATCATCAGGACGACGAACGCAAGAGGAATGGTCCCCTTGCTGAGTATAAGGTGTTGCAGGGAAACCAGTTGACTATCTGCTGACAGTGTTTATCCCGCAGAGGAAATCAAAGAACCACCGGAACCAACCAGGAAGAAGGGCAACCTACCATTTCTGTTACCGAGGTCGTCTTTATTTCCACACCGGCAGGGCGTGCAGCTGCACACCCATCCTTGGGGGTGTAGCACGCCTGTAGATGGGCGTGCGAACTGCACGCCCATCTACAGGCGTGCCCACGCCCAAGGATGGGCGTGCAGCCCGCACGCCAATAAAAAAAAAGGCGTGCGGGCTGCACAACTTTTTTTTAAGGGTGTGTGTGGGCGTGGGCGTGCCCGGGGGGGAGTGGGTTTATCAACCCCCAGGTAGAAGAATCATTGTTTGTGTGCTGTGTCCAAACCCATCATCTGCATTCTCTGTCACTAGATAACCCTCTGTTTGTGAATTTTGTTCCCCAAGCCCTAGGGCAATTTTTTGGGTTCTGACATGTGACTTTGAAGCAATTCCATTTCTCCCAGATTTCATCAGTGTGTTTTAAAGTAAAATTTCTCAATATAATTTTTTAAAATTCATCACTGCTTCCATTCTGTGCACTTAGACCTAAGGCTATCTTTTTAATTGTCCAACTAGATTACAAGAACAATTTATGTGAGAAATTGGCTAGTAAGAATTTTGTAGATGGGTTCAGAAAAAAGAAGCATACCTTCCTGTTGTTTACTTACAGCCTTAATCAAGATGTTATAAAAGGTGTAACTTCTTGAAATATTCAACCATGATTAACAATGATAATTGCAGCAAAGCCTTGAATTTAGGTGTTTCAGACAGGCATAGAAGACCAAAATACACAAATATTATCAAGAGAAACCTGATGTTTTGAAAAATCATTTCTAAAGTTGAAATTTCTGGAGAACAGTACTGTGAGAACTTGTAAGCCCTGCTCCTCACAGGCTTACACAAACCTGTCACAATATTACATAAGCTAATTCTGCCTTGTATTTAGTCTCTTCTTTCCCCTTTACCTAGACAGCAGAGATCTTTCTCTCCTGTCTAGGTAAGTACCTTTCCTTCATGACTTCTCTTCTCAATTCCTTTTCTCATTGCCTTCACTTGTAGATACTAACTAGAGAGATCTTTCTCTCCTGTCTAGACTGCAATTCATCCCACTTTGGTACTAGAACCCTCCAGAGGCTCTTAGCCTGGTTCCTCCGTGCCACATTTCCGACAGCCTCTTCGATAAAGAACAGTGAAGGGACTCAACCCTTACAGAACTCCTTTCGGACGGATGGCAGTTCTGTGAGGGGGAAATAACAATAGGATATTCCAACTAAGTAATGCTACTGTTACGGGTGGTTTGAAAGACCTGCCCCTCTATTATAATACACAGAATTCTTACAACAAAATTTATTTATTGTTGTGGCGTAAACTTATGATAGAGAAAACTATAAGTAGCAATCCATTTATCAGAATTAGATCAGATATTTGTTAGCAAGGTAAACATATGCTTGTTCTGGGATGGAGGATGAATCAATGTGAACTATTCAAATTGTCTTGCCCTCTTTCTTAACCTTCAGCTGAGAGGGCAAAGTGATGATAACACTCTGCTTTAAGAGCACAAAAAACGGGCAACACTACTTATTTTACCTGTTATTCTTCTCTGAGGTATGAAAGGTTTTCTCAAAGGGCAAAATTGATTGAGATCACTATTGGATGCCATTTTTGGTGTGGTGCAACTATGAATAGAATTACTGTTCCAAAACTGGCATTATTTTTTTTCTGGGAGGGAACAACCTCCCCTTTATATAGTAAAATATGAGGCATTTTAGCTGGTCAGTCCTAGAACAAGCATGTGATGAATCATGTGACTATGAAATATGAGGCATTTTAGCTGGTGAGTCCTAGAACAAGCATGTGATGAATCATGTGACTATACATGTGTCTCTACATGTGACTATACATTAAGCTCTACTATTTACTTATACTTTTAACAAAACTGATTTTATTCTGAGAAGGTTTTGTCTAAGTGCAGCTGGCCCTGTGGTTTTCAGAGAGTGGCTATGGGTTACATAGCCGGTAGAACCCAATTTGTCCATGAAAAAACTAGTAATATCACTCCTTTTTGATATAAAACTATGCTTTTATTTAATTTTGATACTTGAACAAATTTAGCACACCACAGCACACAACTTGAATATATCTAATAAATTCAAAATTTGCTATTGGAATTGTCAATGATGATATCAGAAACATGAATTTATAGCTTTTTTGACTAAACTTCCAATAGCCCAGTTCACATTGGCCACTGTAACACAATTTTTATCACATTTTATAAGTAAATTTTTTAAAAAAAAAAAATCAAAACTCAAAAAAAGTGAAATCTGAAGAATCTGACCATTTGACAAAAGTTGAATTTTTTAATGATCAATAGCTTAAAAATATTGTTATGGTTCCAAAGTAAACCCAGCTAATAAACAACTCAGAGAGACAACAAATGAGAAGGCAATTAAATAGGTTGAAAATGGATTTCCTCATGGGAATAATTTTTTTCCACACATGATGATTCTTTTGACCAAACATGAATTACTCAGGGAGAAAGAATTTTGAAAAGCCAGTCCAGGGTTTCACTCACCAGAGTATTTATACAGATAAAATGAATTGCATGAAATAGAACCTAGGATAAACCCTGGGATAAAATGGAAGATAGACTCTGAAATAAACTGATATACTTTTGAACATGAAACAGGGATAAAACTGAGATAAAAATCAGATTGGAACAAGACAAATTAGAGATAAGAAAGAGATATAACAGGTATATGGCTGAGAGAGGAGGACCCACCCTAGGTGCAACCAATTTTTTCCTGGTGGTGCAAGGAACAAACCACTGAGGACAGCGGCCAAAAGCAGGGGGAGGATGGGGGCCACAGGCCAAGCCTTAATTGGTGAGGGGGTGCGCTAGCTGGTCTACAGCCGGATGAACTAGCTACCCCAGGATGTCAGTCACCCTAAAGCGGGTTGTAATTTTGTTTGTGAATGGGTTTACTGGTTTTATTTGTTGCATTTTCAGGATGGCAAAGGGTATGGGGAATTATGCGGAAATTCTGTCTGGGGCGGTCCAGGTACCTTGGCAGGCGGTTTCCAATTTATCCTCTGTCCTTAAAACCAGACCGGACTCCACTCCGGTTCGCCTTGCAGATTGTTCCAAAGTCAAGGCCACCCACAAAGGTGCAACTTTCCTCCCCCTTTCCATTGAGAAACAGGTGCCCACTCTTGTGGTACCAACCCTCCACAAACCACTCCTTTCCGTCACCGGAATGTGTAACAAATCCTTGGTTTTTGTCTTCACCAATTCCTCTTGTGATATCTACAACAAGGCTTCCCTGACCATCTGCAGGACAATGGTTGGCCGTCGATACTGAAGAGTTAACCTCTACTATCTTCCTTCCAAAGACGTAAGATCTCTTTCACCATCCACTTCAATCTCTACTCTGCTTCCTGATCACTTGCTCATGGGGTACTACCTTTGCCTGTCCCACATAGGTTTAAAGCCCCTCACATGTCTTCTTCATTTTAGCGGCATCCGCCCAACGGTACTTAATGAAGTCAAAGTACAGCATTGTCCCATCTGCGTCCAATCAAAGATTCATTGTGTCTCTTTCTCTTCTTGTTTTCCCTACCAATCTTCCCGTCCCGGCAATTTGATTAACTCAGAGATTGGGTCCTTCAAAACAGTCTCCAGAGAAGGCTACAAATATTTTGTTACATTTATAAATGACTGTTATAAATATACATCTGTTTTCCCTTTGAAATTCAAATCATCTGTCCTCTCTTGTTTCAAAATATTAAGCAATTCTTTGAGAAAGATGGGCATTTCACTATTGTATCACTCCGCTCTGACAATGGAGGCAAATATATTTCTAAGGTACTTTACTTTCCACCTCAGGGATAAAAAATCAACCAGGTCCTCCCCATTCCCCAGAGCTAAACAGGGTTGCAGAACGTGCCAATTGGACAATCAGGAACCTCATTCATTGTTCCTTACTCACCTTCAAGCTCCCCAAGGTTTTTTGGTTCAACACTCTTTGTCACATTTTCTTTACATTCAACTTGGTCCCTTGCTTAACACCCAGCGGCTTCCAGGGGATGATAAACTCACTCCCCCCAGCGCACGCCCACCCTTAAAAAAAGGTGTGCAGCCCGCACACCTTTTTTTTTATTGGCGTGCAGGCTGCCGCCCACTTTTGGGTGTCAGCATGTCTACAGGCATGCCACACACACCCAAAACAGGGTGTGCGGTTGCACGCCCTATTCAAAAAAGGGTGTGCAACCTGCACACCCTTTTTATGTATATAGGTAGGGGTGTGCGTGCCCCTACCCATATAAATAAAAAGGGCATGTAGGCCGCAGGCCCTTTCTATGTACACAGGTAGGGGCATGCACGCCTCTACCTATGTACATACATAGGGCGTGCTGATGGCATAGTCCCCATTTTTTGGGACTGTGCTGTCAGCAGCTACACGGCTCAACCGGAGGGAATCCCTCTGGTCAAGGAGGCTATACACCCTCCTTGACCAGGGGGGATCCCTCCGGCTGAGGAGGTTGTATGACCTCCTTGGCCGGAGGGATTCCCTCCGGTTGAAGAGGTCATACAACCTCCTTGACCGGGGGGGATCCCTCCGGCTGAGGGGGTTGTATACCTCCTGCGCAGGGCGTGCAAACCGCACGCTGTGAGAACTCCTTTTGGGACGGGTGGCAGTTCTGAGAGGGGGAAACACCAGCAATAATATTTCAAATATGTAAGAAGATATTACAACTGCTACGGGTGGTTTGAAAGACCTGCCCCTCTATGATACTACACAAGAGCTATCACAACAAATTTATTTATTTTATTTGTTGTGGAAAACTAATGATAGAGAAAAATTATGTGTAGCAGTCTCTTATCAGACCTACATCAAAACTTGACTACAGTGGGAATGGGTTCGGTGGAATTTGTATGGGCAATAGAGCCGGGGTGGTTTAAAACAGGCTTGAGTCAGATGATGGAAATAATTCCTAAAGTAAATATATTTCATGTGTTTTTTTTATATATTTGTAATTGAAGTGTAGATAAACTAGTAAAAAGAATTCTTGACGGAACTGATGTTATATGTGAACTATTAAAAGTGTATTTGCCCTCTTCCTTAACCTTCAGTTAAGAGCACCATGAGTTAAAGTCAATTTTACTTGTTAAGAGCACAAATAGTGATGCTAGCTACTGGACTACTTATATATCCTCTGAGGTATGAAAGATTTTGATGGGTCACTTGATTGAGATCAAACTGTGGGATTTACTTGGATTGGTGATGGAAACTCTAAATGAGATGTGTTTTCTGCTTAGGATTCCTCCTCTGGAATGCTCAAACTGAGGAGAGAAAACCTCCTCCTTTTATAGTAAAATGTGAGGGATTTCTGCTTGTGTGACTGACATAGAAGTGCTCATATGATGATGGTGGTAAGGGTATCCATGTGGTGGTTGTGGTATCCATGTGGTGGTGGTATCCATGGTGGTGTTGATATCCATTAAATATACTAAAACTATGCACTTGAATCTAATTCTATACTATGTACTATCAATACATATTCCTCAAGTCTGAAATAACAGTTTAATCCAGATATCTTTTAAATGAGCGGAGCTAGCCTAGTGGTTCCAGTGAGTGAATAGGGGTTACATGACCTGTAGAACCTAATTATGCAATAATACATCTAGAAATATGTCTCCTTCTCAATAGTAAACTGTGACTCTATGTGATTTGATACTTGGAACACATTTGGCACACCAAAACACCCTGGGTTGAACAGGTTGTGCGGCTGCATACCCATCTTTGGGGGTGTTGCACACCTGTAGATGGGCGTGCAAACTACACACCCATCTACAGGCGTGCCCACGCCCAAAACAGGGTGTGCAGCACGCACACCCATCAGAAAAAGGGCATGCGGGCTGCACCCCCTTTTTTGATGGGTGTGCCCCTGGTGTGGGGGTGTGGCCAGGGGCGTGTATTTATCAATCCCGCGGCTTCCACAGCCCAAATTCCATTCTTAAGAAGCCCACCCTAGACGTTAGAAAATTACACCCCTTTGGATGTCTAGTCTGGTACAAAGTTCCAGAAGCAAATTGGAAGAAGCTAGACCCCGCAGGGCAACCATCAATCCTTCTCTCCTACTTAGGCAACAGCAATGGTGTCCAGGTATGGGATTGTCAGTCTAAATCTGTTCTGGGATAAAATATTTAAAGATAGCCTTTCCCCCTACAACTAAAGGTCAGAATCTCATTGCCAACTCCAACTCTCACCATTGACATGTTTTGGCCGGAGGTTTTGCGCCAACCATCCACTTCCCCTGTCATCCCTGTAACTCCTTCTCCCCTCTCTCCTGACCTAGCTGTCCTTTTAGAACAAAGTCAGCCGAATTCCTTTGGTATCCCACAAACTCCAGTCCCTCCTGTTGACCTCTCATCCAACTCGTATTCCAAATCTGGTGGTAAGTCCTCAGGCGCTGGTTCACCATTATCCCTTCCATCTCCATTTCTTTGCCCATTTCCGGTTCAATTCATTCTGCCAAGCCAAAACCTAAATCCAAATCCCAATTGCTTGGTTGTAAGGGGACTACAGGTCCAAAAGGAAGGGATAAATGAAATTATTCACCTTACTGGGAATTGTAAACCAATCATGTAACTAAGCACTACCGTAACCAAACCAGTTATACAGGTAAGTAGGGCTTAGTATAAGACTAGACTGGGACAAAAAGAGCTTCTGCTTTGACCCCAAGGGCTCAGAATGAATATTTAAACAGCGCTTCCTTCCCACAAAATTATATTCCCATCTTCATTTACATTTACTAGCTGTTATCCATCTTATAAACCAGTCTTATAGCCTGTTATATAGGATAGTTTCAGCTTGTTTTTTACCTGGAGTTCATCCAACAATTTTTTTCACCTGTCTCAGCACTCAACTTTCACCTGTTCTCCAGCTCCTTGAGCGCTTCTAGACCAGTTAAAACCTCCTGAAGAACCCCTAGATTGGAAATAGAACCAGTAAGTATATTTCCTTTATTCCTTCAGTAGTTATAGTCTACGTGTACTACTTGTTCAAAGGACTAGACTTTCAGGTACTCAAAATACCCCCTGTTCACACAGGTCCTGATTATTTCAGAGGGCACAGTAAAAATCCTGGGCAACTCAGGCGCCTCTGTTAATAAAAAATTATAAGTTTTTCTATCTTTTCACCCTTTTTACCCACATTTTTATTGCACAACCTGAACCTGCTTGTACCTTGCACCCTGTGTAGCAAGAAGAATCCAGTTCTTGGCATCACAGCGGCTGAAAGTTTAAGTACTTGTATCATTGTTTATAATTTGGAATGATTTATTTATTTGTCCTTTGTGCACTTCAGAGGCTCTTCATTTAATTCCTGTCATGCAGGCTTCCTGGGAAAGCAGGATTGAAGAGATCTGTCAACAGATATTTCCCACTAAGGATTTAATCCATTCATTTGAGATTTGAATGGTAGTCCATCCTGTTTCTCTTTTGAAGTTTTCACATGTTATTTCCCTCCTGTTTTTTGTGGTCTTTGCTCCTCTGGATTACCCTTAGTGTATCCTGTATTTATTTAACAATATAGTTTACAACTTTGCTATATATTAAATGAATAATACTCATTGCATCATTCCTTTTCTATATATTTATAGGGCATTAATAAAAAAAACCTGGTTTTTCCGCGTTTACACTGCGCAGAAAACCCGGTTTTCTGCGCGCACACCTGGTTTTATTTAATTTCAAGACTTTATTCAATATGCATATGGAGGGTGGAATTTGATGCGCACAGACTCCCCAGCCATCCTCACTCAACATCCAACATCAACCACATTGAAAACCACTCCCCCCTAAATCATCAACCCCCCGTAAATCATCAACCACTCAACCGATCCACATAAAAAAACACCAAAATTCCCCATTTTTCCTCCTCTCCGCAACCCAAGTCCCCAATTTCACTTTTTTCCCCCCAAATTTTCTCAACTCCTCCCACCACCCATATTCAATTCCTCCACTACTCCTCATCCATTTTCCACCCAAACCCACTAAAACTAACACCAAAAAACCCGCTGTCGTCAGCATGGGACATTCCTCAGACAAATGGATGAGAATTCAAAACGAAATGAAAGAAGAACTTGAATCAAACCCCTTCTATTCAAACCATTGGATGCTAAAAAACATATGGGGCTCAAACCACAAGGATCTAATCAATTCACTCTCTTGGGATGGAAAAGCACAGGCCCCACTGAAGTACTAGATGATCTTCCCTGCTCATGTATACTTGATGGCTGACACTTATAAAAGACCTGTGGTCTTGTTTTCTGGTCTAATGCCCACCATTTATCTCCCTCTCTCTTCTCTACCCACCACCCACTCTCCCATATGTCTCATACTCATTCCCAGTCTTCTTCATCTCATCAGCCTCAAGTTTAAGGCTGAAATATGGCCTTCCCCTACAATTGATCCATATTGGCAACATTGGGCTTAAGAGGAAGCTCTGTTGTGGAAAGAGTGGATTCAGCACAATTTGGACCTTGGGGAAAAAGTTCTTTTCCCTCCAATAAGAAGATCTGCCAGGATTAATAAGATTGTTGATGTTGAATAGTTATTTGTCCATTTTCCTATGTTTCCATTTTATTCTGATAACAATTCCATTTTATTCTGATAACAAGTCAATTTTATGATCAGTATTTCTTTCCAATGAGTGCTTCACCCTCTAAAGCGTATGAAACAATTTAAAAACTCCCTGAATATCTTGAAAGCCAGATGTGAAGGTGTTTAGAAATAAATTCTGTCCAAAAATCATAAAAAAATAACCAGTGAGTTTAAAAATAAACTGTTTGTCACATTAAATTCTACACTCCTGAAAGTGCTTTACAAAGGATTAAAACTTTGATAAATCCTGAAAATTGAGCCGTGGGGATTTTTTTTGAAAAAACTGGGTGTATGGGCAAAAAAAAATATAAGATGTTGTTTTTTTGAAAAATGAAAAATACCATAAAGTTCTACACCCCTGGAAGTATATTAAAGAATTTTAAAGTGTTGAGAAAAAAATAAAATCTGCCCACAAAAAAATAATTAAAAAAACCGGGTGTAAACGCGGAAAACCGGGTGTACTGCGCAGCAAATTTTACTTTGCCACTGCGTAAAACCAGGTGTAAACACGGAGAAACTGGGGTTTTCTTAAGGGGTATCAAATATGACCAAGTCCACAATTATCTAATCAACGGGTTTCACCAAATCCACAATTATGAAACCAGTCAATAAAAATTCCAAATAATGCCATTAGGGGGTATCAAATATGACCAAATCCACCATTATCTAATCAACTGGTTTTGAAAATCCACCATTTTTAAAAACCATGGATATCAACATAAAATGGTTCAGAATTCTCAAAAGTGAAATTTTGTGGAAAATCCTAATTGACTGGTTTTAATTGTGGATTTTGTCATATTTTATACCCCCTAATATTTGCACTAGACATGTCAAGTATCAACAAAAAAAAACCCAATATAATTACAAAAACCACGATCCTCCACATTTCAACCAATCACAACTCAGGATCCAAACTTGCAATATACAACCCCAATACAATCAATAACACTGCCAGCATAATTGCCTAGGATGAAGTCATCCCAGTTAAACTGGGATGCACTCAACCAATTTAAACTTGGTTGAAATCAACTGATGAAATATAAATCCAAGGGACCCCCCTTGGTTTTATATTTCATTGGTTGAGGTCAACCTACTTTAAATTGGTTTTTTTTCATCCTAGTTTAACTGGGATGAACTCAACCTAGGCAATTATGCTGGCAGTGTAATCCTCCACGATTCAGGGCGTTGATAAACGCACGCCAACGGCGCACGCCAACGCCAACCCGCACGCCAATTTTTTTTGGCGTGCGGGGCCTACACGCCATTTTTTTTTGGCGTGTAGGGTCTACACGCCAAAAAAAAAGGGCGTGTGAGACCCACACGCCAAAAATGGCGTGTGGTTCCCACACGCCATTTTTTTTGGCGTGTGGGCCCCGCACGCCAAATAAAATTGGCGTGTGGGCCCCGCACGCCAATTGTTTGGCGTGCGGGTCCCCCCTCGCTCACATAATCGAGTGGGAGGGACCACTCGATTACGTGAGCGAGGCCGGCTGACGAGGTTATACAACCTCGTCAGCCGGGAGGACTTCCTCCCAGCACGAGGCTGTATAACCTCGTCAGCCGGGAGGACTTCCTCCCGGCTGACGAGGCTATACAACCTCGTCAGCCAGGAGGAAGTCCTCCTGGCTGACGAGGTTGTATAACCTCGTCGGCTGGGAGGACTTCCTCCTGGCCGACGAGGCTATACAGCCTCGTCGGCCAGGAGGAAGTCCTCCTGGCTGACGAGGTTGTATAACCTCGTCAGCCGGGAGGACTTCCTCCCGGCTGACGAGGTTATACAACCTCGTCAGCCAGGAGGAAGTCCTCCTGGCCGACGAGGTTGTATAGCCTCGTCGGCCGGGAGGACTTCCTCCTGGCCGACGAGGTTGTATAGCCTCGTCGGCTGGGAGGACTTCCTCCTGGCCGAAGAGGTTATACAACCTCGTCGGCCAGGAGGACTTCCTCCTGGCCGACGAGGTTGTATAGCCTCGTCGGCCGGGAGGACTTCCTCCTGGCCAACGAGGTTATACAACCTCGTCGGCCAGGAGGAAGTCCTCCCGGCCGGCAAGGCTATACAACCTCGTCGGCCAGGAGGAAGTCCTCCTGGCTGACGAGGTTGTATAACCTCGTCAGCCGGGAGGAAGTCCTCCCGGCCGACGAGGCTATACAACCTCGTCGGCCAGGAGGACTTCCTCCTGGCTGACGAGGTTGTATAACCTCGCCGGCCGGGAGGAAGTCCTCCCGGCTGACGAGGTTATACAACCTCGTCAGCCAGGAGGACTTCCTCCTGGCCGACGAGGTTGTATAGCCTCGCCGGCCGGGAGGAAGTCCTCCCGGCTGACGAGGTTGTATAACCTCGTCAGCCGGCCTCGCTCACGTAATCGAGTGGTCCCTCCCACTCGATTATGTGAGCGAGGGGGGACCCGCACGCCAAACAATTGGCGTGTGGGCCCCGCACGCCAATTGTTTGGCGTGCGCTCCCACACGCCAATTGTTTGGCGTGTGAGAGCGCACGCCAAACAATTGGCGTGCGGGGCCCACACGCCAATTTTATTTGGCGTGCGGGGCCCACACGCCAAAAAAAAATGGCGTGTGGGAACCACACGCCATTTTTGGCGTGCAGGTCTCACACGCCAGTTTATTTTGGCGTGTAGACCCTACACGCCAAAAAAAAAATGGCGTGTAGGCCCCGCACGCCAAAAAAAATTGGCGTGCGGGTTGGCGTTGGCGTGCGCGCTTGGCGTGCGTTTATCAACGCCCCACGATTCAACCCCAACCAAAAATAAATTGTTGCCAATACAACTCCACCCAATCACAAACCCAAACTTGTTCTCCAGTTTTCCTCAAAATTTGGTAAGTTTAGGCAATTATAAACTTGCTCGCAGAAAAAACATTAATCCATCATTCCCTGATCCCAGAACAATGCCTATCAACAAAACAAATAAATTCATCACCTGAAAAAGAAAATTGATACCAAAGAAGTCAGCAAGCAGGTAGAAACCCATCAAGAAGAGAGCACAACATTTCTCTGACAATGATACAACCACAAAAACTTCTGCTCACCTAAAGAAGGATGACTTCCTCATAATCATTTACTGGCTCAAAATCCAAAAGAATTATGATTTGTGCTTTGGAACTGGTAAGGCACCGGCGGTTGGAAGGCCAGCCAAAGGGAAGAATAACGGATTTGAGCTTATGGAAATCAATCTGAGAAATAAATCCCCTTCACAAATCAATCTAACCCCCAGGCAGATGAAAGAGCGTTTTAACAGCTACAAGGACAAGTACAAGAAAACACATACCCAATCCCTCTCCACTGGTTTGGACTCACCAATGAAGACCAATTGGCAGGAATTATTACCATTGACAAGAAGCTTGACAAAATGTGTCCACATTTCCATGCTATGCATCAGCTGATGGGGAAGAAACCATTTGTGACACCCTTGTACAAAGGCAATGCTCAAAACGGTGATGAGAGCTCTGACTCTTCTGGTCCCAAGGACAACAACTTGGACAAAAATGTTGAGAAAGATTACTCAGATAATGTATATGTGGAATCCAATAACTCTAGGGCTCCATTTGTAAGATTGATTAGTTGTTTCATTGTATTTTTTGATAATTTCTGATATATTCAATATTTTTTATACGTGATGAATTATTCAGCAATCTTGGAACCTTTAGAAACAAATGAGAATAGGTCTGAAGGATGCAGGGACGGTGAAGAGGTGTGTTTGAATTTCTTTTTATTACTTATGCAATTTCTTCTTCAAACAATTGACCTTGTCACTAAATAATTTAGGAAAGAGTTTGACCTGCCAGTGTTTTTGACAATCCGTCAGATGAAAATGAAGTGGCAATCCTGGTTTTTTATTGGATCAATTAATCACTGTTTTTTGATTGATTAGCTAAAGCCCCATTTCTTCCCATGTTTGACATTAGCAAGGACAGGAAGCAAGTATTTGTCCTAGTGGAAAGGCTAAATCATCTAAGCGCTATTGAAGGGCTGTGGATTCCCTCACTGCCAAAGAAAGGGCCCTTGACACAAGTGATTCAGAGGATGACTTGCCATCTGATTTTTGAGAAGATGCTCAGTCACCCAGCAAGAAGAATGCAATCGAATTGTGCACCACTTTGACACCTAACAATGCTGCATTGGATTCTCCTGCAAATTTGAATAAACCGCTGCCAACTCAAACACCCAAGGAGAAGCAAAGGGCATCAAGCAGTGCCAATATCAATCCTAAGAGCCAATAAAACTCAGGGCCCAATACCCCCAATCCTTTCTCTCAATATGAAGAGTATGCGTTGAAGAGGGATGCAGGCCAGTTGGAAATGTAATCCTTGCTCTGATTTTATTTAACTGACATACTTCTTCAAATTAATACTGAATTAGGACAGGCGCAAGTATTTGAATTTGAGCTTGAAGATAAATTACTAAAGACCAAAACCAGACTGAAGAGATAACAAGATCAGAGGACTGATTAAGATAAGAAAAAATAAAGAAACTTGTTGTACCACTTTAATGAACAAGGATTGCTAAATATGTTATGAAGAGAATAGGAAATAAGGATCTGAAGATGAGTGATTGCTGAAGACAGCTAGAAGAAATAAAGGTCAGAGACGACAAGCAAAAAGGAATAAGAAAAAGAAAAAGAAAGGCAACCAACTTGTAAGAGTTTAGTTTTTTAAGGAGTATAGACGAGTTGGTTGATAGAATGTGTAGAGTAGCACGTGAGAAGAAGATGTAAAGTAAAGAAAGGAAAAGATAGACGTGATGTAAAGTATGTATGATGAGAAGTTTGCTTTAGGGGAATGGAAGAGATTGAGTCGGTGAAAGAATCAGAATAGGAAGGAGGATCAACAATGGAGGAGAGAGAAGAGATAGATAGATTGAGAGATTATTAAATTTGTTCTTGATGAGGAAGAGGAGAGATGTCAACAAGAAAAATTAGAGGAAGGAAAAAGAAGGGGATTCATAGAATGATTGAAGTCAGATAAAGCATTGAGAAATGTTTTTTATTAAATTAATTTAACAATGATGTCATTTATAATTATATTTAATGACATCATGGGTGACACGAAAGCGCAGAGGGTTACTGGGAATAAAAAGAGGCTAAGAGAAATATTGAGGGATTTCAAAAGCAAGTGTCTCGTGACAGCCTCAGTTTTGAGATGTTGAAGTTTGAACAACAGGTTAACAACAATAATAAGGGGGTCAAGTTAGAGGAAAAGAAATTCAACCACTCAATTGAGCTTGAGGAGAAGAAGTGGGATCATGGAATTAAATTAGAGCAAAAGAAGTGGGAACATGGAATAAAATTAGACAAGAGGAAATTGGACTGGGAAAGGGAGGAGAAGGATAAGGAGGTCCAGTTGCTTTTACTTGGATGATTAATATAGTGACCATCTCTAATAAGCTGAATGGCTTTTTGGGTTTTCTTTGGCAGTTGGCAAGATAACCCCATTTGAGTATGTGAAGAGTTGGGAGCAGTTTTTGAGGGAAGGGTCAGGTGCAAATAAGCAGTGGCTTTCCATGCACACTCAACTATACCATCAAATCCCGCAAAGTTGATGCCACAAGAATTGTCTGGGAACACAAATTCACCTCCAGTGACTTGAAGATTATTCTCAACTAGCTTCCCAGTGTGTTGCTCAATGGGAATCCATAGGACAAAGCTGAAGGGTGAAGAATTGGTGTCTTGGTATGGTGTTTTTGCAAACTGGTCAAGGGTAAACGACAGGTGTGAGGTGAATCCTTTGTGGTGAGCTGAATATTGGGGAGCTAGTCCGCGGGCTTTGAGTCAAATGTGTTGTTTCTGGACCTCACAGAATAGGGGTTTGGATACAGATTCGAGGCACCGGTGTGGTAATCCATACCTTTTCACATACAAACATCAACAACTTACATTTCCTCTCACATATACTTCATTGTTATTACATAATCAGATTCTACATACAAAACTACCCCTAGTCACTCACTCAAAGTACCCCTGATTTCCCTTTGGTTCAGAAGTTATTGGCATTCTTAGAATATTACCACTTATAACCACATAACTTTACCAATACTACAACCCCATAGGATATTATACAAGGTATTGATTTATAAATATACAGTACATAAATAAAACACAGATATTACATACTTTTCTTTAGTTTATATCTTCTTTGGTATTAAGTTGTACAGCACAGTCATTTATATTACATAGTTACATCTTCTGCCTTTATCATCCTCTTTGGTTACTAGTCACATTACATTCCTTATATACATAGTTACTAGCTACATTGGCTCATCTTTCTTACACTATCACTACTCTCTTTTGGTTGTATACCTCTGAACACATTTCCCCTTTCTCTTTACTGCCAGGATCAGCCATCTTGTGCCCTTTTGTATAAGTAGAACTCCCCTTAGTTCTATGGATAAATCATGCACCCCCCCTTTTACCAAAGTACAATTTACATTTACACTTACCTTTAAACCTTTTACATTTACTTTTGCATCAACCTTTACCCAAATAACAATCATAAACACATACCCCATACTCTTTCTCAGTGCTTTTCTCACTCCTCCTAAGGTCCCTGCCTCAGATTGATTAAAACAACCTAAGTTCCCATTAGTAGCAGCAGTCTAAGGATTAGTAGAAATATAGCCACACCTCTTTTCTTTCTTTTTCTTAGTGAAACCCTTTCCCCTCAGCATTAGTCAAGAAGGGCAGCCTCATCAGCACCTGTAGCTTCAACATCTTCTACTTACTGGATTTGTTGTCTATTTCCCCTTCAAGCTCTTTCCTGATCCTTTAGGAGTTCCACACCGGCCAAGAAACTTATTCATTTTTGGAACATCTTTTTGAAGGGCTTCATAACCGAGTTGATCTGTAGCAACTTTGGACAAAATTCCTGTTATACCAATTTGGGATTTTGCCTCGTAACCTTTTCACCATCCTAGACTGTACATTTCACCCAAGTATGCTGGTCCGTTGGATTTGTTGGAACTTTGAAATTTGGTCTGCTGGATGAGATGTTGGCTGATATTGTCGGTATTGTTCCTTGAGGTTTGCATCCATGTTTGAGAATGGTTGGAACTTTACCACAGCAATAACCTTCTTACAAGCTGCATCTTCCCAGCAGATAAAGGACTTGTTGAAGAATTGGATGTTGGCATTTGGATTGGGATTTGAGATGTGGACTGGAATATGGGACTGGCCAGCAAAACGTACATTGGCCTTTTGACGGCAAAGAGTTTGAGTGGCGGCTCTATACTTTTTCTGCTTTATTTTCCAATTACTGAGGTGTGATTGCGGAGCCAGACAAGAACCTTCTGCTTCATTTATCCCATTGCTGCCATGTATATTTTGATCTCAATAGTGATCACATTGGAGATATATTTGACAAATTACGCAAGACTTTGATTCCATCTGAGACATGTTAGGAGGAATGTGGGGATTGGGATTGGAGTGTTGCTTGCATGTAGGTGGGCAAGGTGGAAGGCTGAATTTGACTTTCTTTGAGGAGAAATCTGATTATTCTGAATTGTTGTCACTACTTTCTGATGAGCGAGACAAGGGGTTATACCTGAGGGCGAGTGGAATGTGAGCAGAATGGATCATAATTGCATAAGTGAGACATAGACATGATGGGAGACATCAGAGAAGAGGAAGAGAGAAAATGATAAGGTACTATACCTGAGGGCGAGTGGAATGTGAGCAGAATGGATGAGGAATCCATTCTGTCACCGGCAGCTCCTCAGGTATAGTACTCTATGTGTGACACCTGTGCAACAGGTATGTAGCATCTGTAAAAGGGGCTAGAGGCCTAGCTCAACACCCCCCCTTGCTACATACCTGATGGTATGGTCGGAGAGAGAGAGAGAAAGAATATGAAGAAAAGAAGCAAAGAACATTGTAGCCAGTGGGCTATGGGAAATAGATAAGAAAAAGTAACTGGAGAGAAAATGAGTGAAGAAAAAGAAAAAGATTGAGGCTGAGAGGCTAGGAAAATTTGGATGGAGAAAGGAATCCGGAGTCAGGGGACGATACCGAACATAAGACGATGTTTTTCGAGGAGAACTCGAGCGAGAGGTTTGGTTAGCATATCGGCCAACATATCGGTGGTCGAGACGTGAAGCAATGAGATGGTGTTGTCTGCGATGCACTCTCGAATGAAGTGGTAGCGCGCGTGGATATGTTTCGTCCTTGCGTGATGTTCGGGGTTTCTTGCTAGGGCCTCGGCCCCTTCGTTGTCAACATGAATCGGAATTGGGTCGCTAGGGCGGAGGTGTAGTTCGGTGAGAAGATGTCGGAGCCAGAGACCTTCTTTACATGAGTCGGACAGTGCTTTGTACTCGGCCTCCGTGCTTGAGAGAGAGACCGTGGCCTGTTTTCTAGACTTCCAGGAGATGGCACCATCTCCGATGCGGTACGTGTAGGCTGATGTGGAGCGTCGATCGTCGCGATCTTCGGCCCAGTCAGAATCTGAATACCCCGAGACGTTGAGGCTGCCTCCCAGGCGAAGTTTTAGTGTTGAGGTTGTTTTGAGATAATTAAGAATGCGTACGGCTGCGTACCAGTGTGAGAGAGATGGATCGCGTAAGTATTGGGACAGTTTGTTGACGGCAAATGCTATATCTGGGCGAGTGCACTGTGAGATCCAGAGCAATGAGCCTATGATTTGGGGATAGGGCCCGGGTGAGGAGGGGTCACACGAGGTTCGATGGGTGAGGTTCTTGAAGTATGAGTCAGTCGGGGTAGAAACTGAGTGGGTAATACCGTCAAGAAATCGAGAGGAGATCTCGTCGATGTAGTGGGATTGATTGAGGAAGACATGCTTGCTGGCTGTGTCCCGGGTGATTTTAATTGACAGGAAGTGATGTAGGTCCTCATCGGCACCAATGGTGAATCGTTTGCCTACGGAGGAGATAATGGAATCGACAAAGTAGGGTTCGCCGACTATAGCAAGGTCGTCGACGTGTGTCGTGATTGCGCCGATGAGCTTGCCTGATTCCAGTTTAAAGTAGAGAGTTGGGTCGTAGGCCGAGTTGGTGAGACCGAGATCGAGTAAGGCATTGTGTAGTTTGATGTTCCACTGTCTGGGAGATTGTTTGAGACCATACAGCGAACGACTAACTTCGCATACCCAGTCCGGGTGCTGAGAATCTTCGAAGCCCGGCGGCTGTTCCATGAATACTGGTTTGTCGAGATGGCCATTAAGGAAGGCCGTCTTGAAGTCAACTTGGCGGCCTTTCCAGTTTCGACTGCCAAGGAGACTGAGGATGAGTCGGAGCGTTTCAAGTCGGAGGGTGGGTGAGAAAACTTCGTCATAGTCTAACCCCTGCACCTGGGAATACCCCATGGCAACTAAACGGGCCTTGAGTTTTTGAATTGTTCGATCTGGCCGGCGTTTGATTTTGAACACCCACTTGGATTTGATGATCTTTCGTTTGGCGGGACGCGGGACCAGCTTCCAGGTGGACATTCCGAGAAGAGAAGCGTACTCTTCGTCGGCTGCTTTCAGCCAGCGGAGCTTGTTTGGTGATTTGAGAACTTGACGCCAGGTTTTTGGGGTGTCAAGTTCCTCTTCGGTGTTGGTGGTTTTGGCCCAGTGGCCGAGACGATCTGGTGGATTGCGCTGACGGGTCGAGGTACGTTTAGGCGGGGAATTACGAGGGGGCGAAGGGGAAGGGGAAGAAGGACAGGGGGGGAGATCCGGGAGAGAAATGAAAGTGAGATCATCCGTCAATGAGAAGATAGGGGACGGAGATCTTACCTCAATCTCTGTGACTGGAAGAGATGGATTTGGAGGTGGAAGAGATGGAACGGATGGGCAGGCGGGTACGGCGATTGGCCAGGAGACTTCTACCAACAGTTGTTTTGGGGAGGGTGTCAGCGGTGCCCCGTATGGGAAGGTTCGCTTGTTGAAAACAACGTCGCGGGACTTGATGATTTGACGTTTTTCCAA
Source organism: Puccinia hordei (assembly GCA_007896445.1). Taxonomy (NCBI): domain Eukaryota; kingdom Fungi; phylum Basidiomycota; class Pucciniomycetes; order Pucciniales; family Pucciniaceae; genus Puccinia; species Puccinia hordei. The sequence continues at coordinate 454,632 of RDRW01000009.1, forward strand.
GTCCCACAGACGGTATCCGTTGCCGTCTGAGAGGTAGGAGAGTAGGATGGACGATCGGGCTTTGGGGTCGAGTTTCTTTCGATCGGGTTCAGGTACCTTGTACCAGGTCAGGCAGCCGAAGGGGTGGATGGCTGAGAGGTTGACCGCTTGTTGATTCAGAATGGAGGCTGGTGAGTTGAAACCCGCCGGGGTGTGGCATGGGAAAGTATTGTAAGGGAAAAGGGAATGTCGTAGAGCGTCTACCCAGAACGATTTTGGGAGATGAGCGGTGAGCAGAGAAGATCGGACAAAATTGTGGATGGTCCGGTTAGTTCTCTCGGCTACCCCGTTGAGCTGAGGAGAATGAGGTGGGCCGGGGTCGTGCCTTATGCCGGAAGTGATGAGATAGGTTGTGAATTCAGCGGAGAGATACTCGCCGCCATTGTCGGTTCGGAGAGCTTGAATTTTGTGAGACCCGGATTTTTCGAAGAAGGCGCGGAAGATCTTGAAGCAGGAAAATGAGTCGGATTTGTTCTTCATTGGGTAGACTGTGAGGAATTTGGAATAGTCGTCCACGAACGTAATGAAGTACCGGTAGCCCTCGCGTGAGTTTACTTCATAGGAGGCAACGTCGGAGTGTATGAGTTGACCGGGGATGGTGGAGCGGTACGGAGCGCGGGAACGGAAAGGGTAGCGATGCATTTTTGTTTGGACGCAGACAGGGCAGTTTTGGACATTGATCTCGTTTGAGGATGATGGTACGATGTTGTTCATTTTTAGTAGCAGTTTCAGTGCTTTGAGACCTAAATGGGAGAATCGAACGTGGTAGCCGAAAAGGGAGGAGTCAGAAAAGGAAGGGGAAACAGGAATCGAGGAACATCGGCTCACTGGGTTGGATGGCAAATAGTACAGGTTGCCCCGACAATATCCGCGGCCAACCAGTGGGCCGGTGAGATTGAGAGAGGACGAAGAGAAGATATCGCATGAGTCTTTCTTGAAAACCACAGTAAGACCTTGGTCGCATAGGTTGGCGATCGACAGAAGCGGTTCATGGAGGGAGGGAACTACTAGAGTTGTGAGGGATATGGAACCGTTGATCGGAAGGCGTAGGGAGCCTTTGTGTGAAGCTTCAACGACGGAGTGATCGGCTAAGTGGACGGGGGTGTTGTTGGTAACCGGATTGTCGACTGAGGAGAGATCGGGGGTCATTGACATAGAGCATCCGGAGTCAAGATTTGGGTCACCGGAGGCTCGCAATTCAGGCGGCGTAGAGAGTACCATGACTGCATTCTTTGCAACTACACCAGAGTCCGATCCGGAATAATCTGAGTCATCTTCATCACCTCGCACTTCGGCATAGCTGTCTAGAAGAGCGGCATACGTGCGGCCGGCCCGGGTTTGTGGTTTGGAGGACGGGGTTGAGGCGTCTTGTTGTGATGCCATCCACCGAGCTTTTTGTGCTGCCTTGTGTTCGGTGATGAGGTTCTTGATGTTGTTGCAGGAATTGAGATCATGCCCATCGCGGTTACATAGTAGGCACCTCTGGGTTGGTTTTTCCTCTTGTGGTTTAGATTTAGAAGAAAAATGAGACGACTTGACCGGTTTGGGTTTGGTTGAGGAGACTGATATGATCTCGTTTTGAGATTCTCGACGAACGGCTTCGTTCTTGAGGGCCTTGAAGATAGTTTCGGTTTTGACACCCTCCTGGTTCATTAGACCCGAAACGCAGTGGATCCAATCCGGAGGAATGGAGCTTAGAAGGGCTGCAACGTGGACATCGTCGGGAGTGAGTGGCTTGTCTGGGGTGACAAGGGAATTGAGACGCTCGTGCGATTGGGCTAGCGAGTCGATGTGGGCATCGATGTCGTCTCCGGTCATGCGCGCGTTGACGAGCTTTCGGATCCAGTAGACACGACCCCCGGTGGTGGAGTCTTGATGAGCTTTTGAGAGAGACTCCCACATGCCGGCGGCATCGTCCTCGTGGTCTCGAAAATAACGGAGATTACTCCTATCGACTATTTGAACGAGTATCGCGCAAACAGTGTCGTTGTCGTCCTCCCAAGTCGCAGGACGAGCTGCCGGCTCGATTGTGGTAAGAACATGACGAACCTTCGCCGACTTGAAGACTTGATTAACTACTAGCTTCCAGTCTAGATAGTTCGACTGTGGACCCGGTGCCTCGAGGATCGGGAGACGAGCGGTTGAGATTTTTGGAGAAGAAGTCGACATCGTGGTGGGTTTGATGTCGAGTGTGAGGTGGGCGGGAGCGTCTTTTGTGGGATTGCTGCCGCCGTCGGTTGACATTAAGACCGAGAGAGTGGGAAAAGGGCGATCCAACCTAGTCCCTGTAGCCCTGATTGACCTTGAAATCGCTTGTATCAACAAGATGGGCTCATAACCTGATGAGCGAGACAAGGGGTTATACCTGAGGGCGAGTGGAATGTGAGCAGAATGGATCATAATTGCATAAGTGAGACATAGACATGATGGGAGACATCAGAGAAGAGGAAGAGAGAAAATGATAAGGTACTATACCTGAGGGCGAGTGGAATGTGAGCAGAATGGATGAGGAATCCATTCTGTCACCGGCAGCTCCTCAGGTATAGTACTCTATGTGTGACACCTGTGCAACAGGTATGTAGCATCTGTAAAAGGGGCTAGAGGCCTAGCTCAACACTTTCATTGTTGGTAGAGGCATTGTCTGAGAAGGTGCTATCTGTATCCAAATTGTAGGTCAAAAAGGAAGGTGACAGCGGCTCCTGGTGGCAAGATTCATCACCTCCTTGCTCCTCACAAATGTGCTGTGACTGTTCTAGATCAAGAGGAAGAGCACATCACCAATGTACGTTACAGTTTGTACTTGATCTTTGAACAGTCAGCGGCAGTACATCAGCTTGGATTGAGGAGGGGCTGGGCGGCGGTTCTTTGAGGCCAAGGGTTTTCTGTTGAATTTCTTCCAGTTCCACTCTGAGCTTCTCGGTCACTGATTCCAGTTGTTTAACTTCCACTCTTTTCAATACAAAAAAAAATGAAAGAATGAATAAATTAGCAATACACATGTGGCTCCGTTGGAAGAGAGGATGAAAGTGCTTACCCAAGCTCAGATTTTTTTTTTCCTCTTGAGGTCTGTTTGCAGCCCCACTTACATCAATTTGTGATGAGACAATATGAATCAGTAAGCTTCATTAATGAAAACAAGCGCTTTGTTTGTCAGGATATGTATTGCAGATAGGGTGAGCTGACCAGAAGGATGGATAGATTGACTGGTTTCAATCAATCTTGTTTTGTGCCTAGCTGGGATTGAGATCCACAGGAACTGGACCAATTGAGACCAAGGGCCATGGGCTTGCCAACGGCGCTACTACTAAAGCTCTTCCTAGCACTTTGGTCATCCAGTGAACATTCATTGATGCAATTTTTGTGGTCCTGGGCTGTTTGATGCAAGCCACTCCCACCTTTGATCTCGACTTGGTTCTCCTGGGCATCCTGGTTGAACAGATGTTTTCATTGAGCCTTCACATTTAAACAAAAAAACACAAGCAGGGAAAGGGACTTACTGAGATATTGTTCAAGAACAAGGTCATTGGATAAACGTTCTTAGACATGAAACGATTAAGCGGTTTCATTGCCGGTTCCCGCGCGCTAAACCAGATAGAATTGGAGAGGGAGCAACCTGTTCAAGATAGAAGCGTCATTGTCATCAGCACTATAGAGAGCGACTTACTTGCTTGTATCCAAGTAAGTATTGTTCCGGGTAGCCATACACACCATGAATATTCTGGCTGTGACAGAGGCCTTGGTTCAATTATTCATAGGGACCAATGGTTGATTGTCCGTTCGCTTGGCTTTGTTGTTATCCTCAGCAGAAGTCCTTGGCTTTGTTGTTATCCTCAGCAGCAGTCTAGTTAGATTCAGAGGAGAGGAGATCAATTGTTAGCGTTTAACAAATAGCACATGCAATCATTTTTGGCATGATGGAAGAAATTGATGTCAGCCACTGAGTACATATCACAGTACCTGACATGTACCACGTAACTGCAAATATTATTAATTATTATTATCTCTAATAATAATTACTATTCTTATTTATTATTATTATACATTCATTATTATTATTATTACATGACAATTATTATTATTAAAGTACATTAATTACATTAATTAATATAAATACTTTAATAATATAATCATTAATAACTCAGGAATAATTCTGGTTAAGCTATGTACTCCTGTTATACAAGATACATAACTTGTAGGCCCTTTGCCCTCCTGTCACGTGAAATATCCAGAGTAACAGATGTCACTCTTTGTCAGCCTGCTACTAATTCAGAGACAACCTGACCATAGCAAATTATACCAATATACAACTTATATTCTTAGTCTCAAAAGAATGCACACCTTACGTCTTGTGTTTCAAAAGAAATTATTAAAAACAAAACATATAACAAAGAATCTGGATATATCTTCTAAAGTATAATGAAAACTTAGAATATTATTTCAGATTCTGAATCTACATTTCAATTAACCTAGGGTAGCTCAGCAAAAGTACCCCTTAATTATTACTCCTTCATATCCCTTCTCAAGGCCTTCAAGTTTTTATATGACTTAAAGATCTACATAACCTTAAATATATGCTAGTAGACTATGTAATTAAGGTTAATAGAGTTCGGGTATGATGCATAAATAAGGTTTACATTATAATTTCCATAGTTACATGTACCTGGCACGTGTAATAAAAGCCACAACCAACGCCGCGGCCATACATTTCCTACTAAGGCCAAGATAGCCCAATTGGTTGGTTGTAAATAGACTACTGGTCCAGAAGGAAGGAAGACACGAATGTATTCACCTTACTGGGAACATTAAACTACTTTGGGCCTTTTGAAACATGTAACTAAGCCCTACCGTAACCAAACCAGGTATACAGGTAACTGGGGCTTAGTAGAAGACTAGACCAGGAAAAACAGAGCTTCTGCTTCGCCCCCAAGAGCCCAGAATAGATATATAAACAGCCCTTCCTTCCCACGAAATGATATCCCCATCTTCACTTACATTTACCAGCTTTTACCACCATATCAACCAGCCTTTTTAGCCTGTTATATAGTCAGTTTTTGCTTGTTTTATACTTGAAGTTCATTCAACAACCCTTTCACCTTTCTCAGCACTCAGCCACCACCTGTTACTCAACCTTGTGAGCGCTTCTGGACCACCTACAACTCCCTGAAGAACCTCTGACAGGAAATAGAAGCAGTAAGTCTATTTCCTCCATTCCTTCAGCAGTTATTGTCTAGGTGTACTCCTTGTTCAAAGGACTAGACTTTCAGGTACCCAAAATACCCCCTGTTAACTCAGGTCCTGAATATTTTAGAGGGCACAGTAAATACCCCTGTAACTCAGGCCCCTCTGTTAATAAAAACTTTATAGTTTTTTTATATCTTCTCACCTTTTTTACCCACCTGTCACTGCACAACCTGCAGCTGTTTTTACCTTGCACCCTGTGTAGCTAGAAGAATCCAGTTCTTGGCATCACAGAGGCTGACACTCTTTCCCCTCTGATTACGCCCACATTCCTTAACTTTGGAATATTTCACGTATAAGATACGTAATTTAATATCTTATTAATAAAAGAACTTATTAATATTATAATAATTAATACTTATAAGATGTACCAATAATAAATGACATCATTATAAATTAATAACCTTATTAATATTGACACAGATCATTAAATACAAATGTCATGATGTGATCCAATCACACTAAGGATTACTGATCTAAGATGTGTCCCATAACACAGCCTTAGTAGAAATCACATCATAAACATTAACAGATCCTCCCAAAAGGATCTGTCTTGCCCCTGAAGTTCCACAGTACCTCCCAGGTCATGGAAGCGCTCACAGTTCCCCCTTGAGGAGCTCTTACAATATATAAACAGACTGTAAACAGTTGTTTATCCCCCAGAGAATATTTAGAACACCACAGCACAGTACATACCTTAGAGTTATTTACCTTGCTTAGTTCCCCATTCTCCAACAATCCCCCAATTCTGGATAATCTATAGTTTAATACTGTTATTACCTCAAGAATTGGCCACAAACTACCTTCAATAAGGTAGGCACCACGAACCCAAGTGAGTATCTCCTTGGATGCCTATTAATACTTTGTATTGATTTGGATGCGCCTGATTAGAGCAATTAGAGCAAGCCTCTCAGACAAGACTTACTGATTGAGGAAGTACCTTTTTTACAGGACTTAAACATTACCCAAACCACTTCACACTATCAACCTAACTCAGTTACAACCCTTAACCACGGTTAGTTCCACACCCAGGCTGACAATTGAAGTCACCAAGGCGCCAAAAACAAACTGCAGAAAACTGTTGGCAGGTTCCAAATCAGCCTGCCAAACCGTCTGGGAGATTTCAGCCATCTCCTGTGGCTTGGCCTAATTCAAACAAATCGCGCCAACGTCGAAGTGGCTTGGCCTGATTCAATCAAATCGCGCCAACGTCGAAGTGGCTTGGCCTGATTCAATCAAATTGTGCCATTGTTGAATTATTCCTGAGCATCCGTTGTTACAAAGAACGTTGGCAACCGTCCTGCCAAAAATTTTCTTTCAAGGAGGGTTGGCAACCTCAAAATTGTCCTGACAATAAATCAAGGCAATGTCAGCTGAAGCGGGTAGGTTGCCCATGCCTCCAATCAAGTTTGCAACAACTGGCTCACCTTGAGCTAAATCAAAAATTCAGCATGGAATCAGCCAAAGAAATTCAAGATAATAAAAAAAAGAGTGATCACACTCACCTTTGTGGAAGGGATTGATAAACAGCATGTATTTTGGCAAATTATCTGAGCACCAAAAAGGAGGGATGATGGGTCAAGTGGCTTACCTTTTTCAGCCACAAAGCACATGAGCAAGCCAAGTTTTTCCTGATGATTGTTTAATGAATATACAGTGTGAAATGTAAAAAGATGGATTGAATAATCGGAGTAAATGTTACCATGACAGTGTATCTTGCACAATTTCAACATTGAAACAAATTGAGCTAGTGGAGGAAGCAATTGTTTGTTTGTACAGTTGGGTGGTTTTTTTCCACAGCTAGATACATAATGGTTTCAGGGACTTTTCCCACAGAAAATTCACTTTGCCAAAAAGAGTCAGCAATCATAATGATGATGAATTAAAGATCCAATTGTGCTCAACAATTAGTTTTGAGAAAACCAAACCATCTGTAGAGATGTGCTTACTTAGGCAAGAAAACATATTTTGATCCAACATATAAGTGTAAAATTTGTATTGATTTTATTGGCATTCAAGAAGAGAAGAGAAGAAAGATCTGTGATGAAGCAGAGAAATCAATAAAAAAATTGGCTCTGCAAGGACCCAAAATCAAATGCAAGAGTCAGAAATCTGGAAGTGTATTGTTCTTCAAGTCAATGTTGAATTATTCACCTTAGTTGAAGAGTGCAAGCGTTATGGGGCGTAACAGTCCATGTAATCCATTGTTACTAGATTCAAAGTTTTCCAACAAGGGCGGGGCTGTTTCTGGTTCCTCCTCATTGTAAAATTCATGCCACTGATCCTTGAGGTTGGCTAGAAGATTATGCAGAACAATGCAGGTGATGATCCACTTGACCGTTCCCTTCATCTCACAAGGGTTCCTGATTTGTGATCAAATTTCTTGCAAACTGGCAAATCAACCCTTTAGAATACCAATGGCATGTTCAATCCATACTCTTGATTGGGCTAGATGGTAATTGAAATCCACATTCTCAGGTATAAGTAAATCAGAACCTTTGTAGGCTGGAACAGTATCTTGATCACTTGAATAAGCAGAGTTGGCCAGGAGGAATTGGTGTTGGTCAAAGAATCATTCTGGATTTTGAGCAAGCTTCATATTAGAGAAGACATAAAACTCATGACAGGATCCTGGGTAGCCTGCAAGGTACAATATAAACTTTTTTTTTATTTCACAAACAAGAGTGACCAACATGGAGTAAATTTTTGGAAAGCAAACAACACATCAGCTTTCAGCTTGCTACTAGTTCAGAGACAACCTGACTAGAACAATAAACAAAGTAATAAGTAATTAACAAAAATACATATGAAAGAGACATTATTACATAAATAATAATGTAATATAAATTATAATAAACATAAGAAAAAGATAAAATTTCAAAATATAAACATTATTACATAGTAATAATGCAATAAACAAATATAATAAATAAATTAAATAATCAAATGAAGAATAACTCATTAAACTTTGAGATAAGTGAGAATATTATTTCATATTCTGAAAGAGAAAGTAAAATAACCCAGGGTACCTCAGCCAAAGTACCCTAGAAAACTTACTCCTTCTAATAATAAAATTAACTTAAAGAATACTCCTACTAAGCGCTAAAATACTTACTAGGTATAAACATATGTAATATGAGAGTATTCTAATAAGTAGAAGTCCTTAAAATACGGGATAACTACTTAAATAAACTATGTAATTATCCTTTAAACACATAAATAAAATATTAAATAACATTTGACATGAAATATCACACTGTTTCATAGTCTTTGTATTATTATTAACTTATACAGATACATACAGTATAAGTTAAATAATATCATAACACATGAAAGACACGAAACAGGGGATAAAAGAAAAACATCAGAATACTTCAAACAAGTCTAAAAGAACTTGTACAATTAGAATAAATGACAAGCTCCTTTAATCACGGGAAAATAATAAATGTTGACACTTTTCCCAGGAGTTTTGCATGTCAAATAATTGAATGGAGAGCTGTAAAAGCGCCCTCCATGCAAGTATGACAAGAACTCTCTTGGTACAGAACTTTACATATGAAATAACCAAATTAAACAGAAATAAGATTCTGTACTATAATTTGATTATTTCTTTTTTATTCTATTGATCAAGTGATCAATACATGTTGTACATCAAAATAAGAGCTCTTGAAGCGCCCTTAGATGATGTCTACAGATGACTGACAGACTGTATTAATTATTGACAGCCTGTACATGTAATAATTTGATAAATTACATCATTTATTTCTACTAAGGATAACTCCTTCCTTGTAGTGTTCCCATAGCCAAAATAACACTTGGTGTTTCGCCATCAGGGCTCCAGAAAGGCATTTAAGAGGCCCTTTCTTCCCCCTGTATTTTTATTCCCCAGCTTTATCATATTTACAACCAGCATTCCACCAGTCCAGCTTACTAGTGTCCTGCCCAGTAAATCAGTCTTCAAGACTTCAAAGCCTCTTTTCCTCAACCCCAACTCTGTCCAGCCATCAAGCCCACCTTTCCAACCGCTTCCAGCTGTCCATTTTACCTTAAGAAAGCCTCCCCTCCTCCTCTTAAAGCCTACAGTAAGTCTTGTTTCACTAGGAGTTGTGGCCCTTTCTTAGCCACTATTTTTACTGGGCACTTAAACACCCCTGCTTGCAGGCCCCAGTGTAAAAGGTTACAAAGTTTCTGTGCATTATCACGAACACCTTTGGAGGGCACCCAAAACACCCCTGCTTGCAGGCCCCTCCCAATTTGTCAGCCTCCCTGATGCCAAGGACTAGTCTTTCTAGCTACAGGTGGTGCAAGGATAGATGGAAAGGGTATATAATCTCTGGGTAAGGTACACAGTTACAATTCTCAAAAGATATGGGGGAATTGTGACGTAAAAATTGAAAGAAAAATAGGTTAATAATTATATTAAATAAATTTAATATAATTAAAACCAGAGGGGCCTGATAAATCAGGGGTGGTTTAGATCCCTCTAAGGTATCTTGCAAATAAATTGCAGAGGATTTAGGTACCTGGAACACTGGGGCCTGATACATCAGGGGTGGTTTAATCCCAGGAAAGGAAAGTGGGGAATATCTTCAAGAAAAGGGTTATTACTTACTAGTAATAAACCTTGAGGGATCTTGGGGATATTCTGGGTGAAACTGGACAGTTTGAAGCGCTTGGATGGATGGATGGTGGAGCTGGATGGGCACTGTGAAGTTGTTGGGGAAGACAGGGCTAAAGAATAACTACTAAGAAGCTTACCAGACTGTGTTACAAAGATGTATATATCTAATAGGAAGTGGGTAAGGTTGTTAGTGGGTATTGGGAAGCATGAGGAGCCTTCTTTGGGCGGTTGAAGAGCTCCTTAAATAGTCTTGAGTTCCCTCTGGGGACCCTGTAGGTATTATTGGCCAACTTGTGGGATCTTTGGACCACATTTTGGCCATTTTTGCTTTCTTGGTGACGCTTCAGCAGCCCCTGCTTTGAATACACGTCACCAATTGATTTCATTAGTGTATTTATTTATTTATGTTGACTTACAGTCTGTAGTACATCAGTACTGGCTGTTATAGATTTAATACTAGTGGCTTATTTGTATTTTATAATAAGCCATAGTATTGTTTGTACTGTTTGTTCAGTCAGTATATTTTTATTTATATGTATAAATAATCATACAATCTAATATAATTAATTATTTAGTCCCCAGTAGTCGTGTTTTTGTTGCTTTGGGTGTACCTTGGGTGACTTTGGAGTCCGCGCGCCAAGCTGAGAGTCTGTAAGGGGTCTGGGGCTTGCGCAGGGGCTTATCTTCCAACTTTGGAGTGGGCTTTCAGTCACGGGGGTTGAACTTCAAGGTATGCGGACTGCGGTACGCGGGGTTTGAGTAAAACACGGTGTATTTACACTATCTCCCCTAATTTACACAACACCTCATTTCCGTGACTGGAAATGGGGTTTAAGCATATGTATATGTATATATAAGCATAAAGTAATGCAAGTGCCTTTTTATTAAAGGTACTTGCTAATTCTTCTTTGCTGATTTACATAGTGAAGGAGTGAGAATTAGGGGTACCTATGAGTGAGGTACCCTAGGTTAATTTTAGTGTAGATTCAGAATATCAAATAATATTCTAACTATTATTTGATATTCTATGTTTTTTATACTAATTTTTGTAGAAATCTTGTGACAGGTTGCTCTGTCATAGTAGCAAGCTGACACAATTAACTTTATAATCTTTTAATATTAATAAAACATATTATTTTGAGTCTTGCACCTTGTGTAGCTAGAAGGTTATCAGTCCTTGGAATCACAGAGCGTGACATCAGCTAAGAATCTGTAAAGTAGTGGAACCAATGAAAACAATCCAACCATTTTTTTTTTGATCCCAGTAGTGGTTACCATCCATTGGTGGCTTTTGACTCAGTGGAATGGTTGTTCCATCAACAAATCCAACACATCCAGGAAAGCCGTCATCTTGCATGACCTGAGATGATTCCGTACGTTCTTCTTGAGTCGGCCATGATACCAAGTGTGAGTGCATTTGATAAAGAATATTGATCACCCAACAGGTGTAAAGGTTGATCATTCCATAGCCAACTTGGAAGAGATTCTTGAGTCTGAATACAGCAGCACCGTTTCCGTTTGATCCAAGACGGCACATAGAAATAGCAAGTTGGACTGATGGGTCTTGTTGAGGATTATGAGAGGAGTTGTGAAAGATTGTATTTGACTAAATCAGTTGAAGAAGATTGAGGAAACATGGGAACAACATTCAAAAAAGCTGGAGGAAGCATGATTGAGGAATTTCTTGAATGATTGACAGGTCATATCAAGGATGGAATTGTGTAGTGGTGCCTCTGGCATTGAGGTATTGTTTCTGGATTTTTGATTCACAATAAAAATAGAAATCTTCAAGTCCCGAGTCATTTTTATCTGAGTCAAAAATCAATATGGTTGCAGCAGAGTTGGCTGCTTGACATAGTTGCTTGTGTTGAGAGGGTGCTTGTCGCATGATGGGTTGAGGTGAAGTGTGATGTTTGCTTGGTTTGACAAGAGGCAATGGATTGAATGGTGAATTGTGAGCTGATGTGAGATGTTATTTTATTGGGTTATTTTGGAAATGAAGGATTTGGATGGAAAACCAGGGTTTTTCATGTTCAAAATCCATTTGCTTTTTAGCTACCCCATTTTGAAAACCCGTTGATTAGAAATTTTGGATTTGGCAATTTCTAATCAACGGGTTTTAATGGTGGATTTGGTCATATTTGATACCCCCTAATGCAAGGTGGCCTAATTGATTTTTAGCTAGTTTTTAGGGTAAGTATAAACTTCAATGGAGTGGATTACACACTCCACCCAATGTCAATTGTTCAAAAAGGTCATAATAGGGGGTATCAAATATGACCAAATCCACCATTATCTAATCAACTGGTTTTGAAAATCCACCATTTTTTAAAAACAATGGATATTAATACAAAATGATTCAAAATTCTCAAAAGTGAAATTTTATTTAAAAACTTAATCCACTGGTTTCAATTGTGGATTTGGTCATATTTGATACCCCCTAATAGGGGGTATCAAATATGACCAAATCCACCATTATCTAATCAACTGGTTTTGAAAATCCACCATTTTTTAAAGCCATGGATATCTATATAAAATGATTCAAGACTCTCAAAAGTGAAATTTTGTTGAAAAAACTAATTCACTGGTTTTAATTAAGGATTTGGTCATATTTGATACCCCCTAATAGGGGGTATCAAATATGACCAAATCCACAATTAAAACCAGTGAATTAGGTTTTTCCACGAAATTCCACTTTGGAGAATTCTGAACCATTTTACATAGATATCCATGGTTTGTAAAAATGGTGGATTTTCAAAACCAGTTGATTAGATAATGGTGGATTTTTCATATTTGATACCCCCTAATAAAGAAGGGATTTAACCCATTAAATCCTAGGAGATGATTACACCACTAGAGGTGAATATTTCTTCTTCCAAAAAGACTGGCCTTCAAAAATTCAACCAGAATCCTCCAGCTTGCTGGAGAAATTCAAGTGAATGTTTGAAAAAAGTCACACAAATTAAGAGGTGTGGATAATCCTCTTGATTATAGATTTTTTCAATGAGAGGTAAGTTTTATACGCTTGTTTTTTACTTGTTCCAATAATTTAGAAGTGATTGTTTTTTTTACTTTTCAAGAGTTTATTTCCACAGTGTTTTTACCCCCCTCCCTGTAAATATAACTTGATAATTTCATACCCCTCCATTGATAAAATTAGAAAAGAAAACTGCATGTATTTCAGGAAACTGTCCTGTCTCATTTAGATACCAAATTAAATGGTGGGTAAACTTTTAATTACCTGGAGATAAATATCTGTTTCCAAGGGTAATTTACCAATACCCCAATAAATTTCAGGGGAACAGTAAATGTTTCAAGATTAAAAACAACTATTTCTTTGTACACTACTGTAACCAGAACTAACAAGGTAAGATACATAGATTGGATCATATGAGTTCATACCAAGTTGAATGGCTAACAAAAACATGTATTGTAATATGTGACTGGTTGAGTCATATAGTTCAGAAGTTAATTCATATTTTTATACAGGTTCATGAAACAATACATGCAGGTAGATTAGAAATATATCATATTTTTCAGCTGTGCTGTAGCTGATACTAAACAGTGAAACAGAAATAAATTTAGTAAGATTACCTGATTGAAACACAATTCCCTGATTTATCCAATTAAATTTTGAAGTCACCAAAAATACTTTTCCTCAGTCCACCTTAATGCTACAACATTTGATACTTTTGACAGCTTCATATTGGAATTTGAAAAGGTCTGTTTGATTTTTCTCATTTGATTCAATTTCATCACCAATCCAATTTTAACTTAAATGTATGGCTTTTAGAAGAGTTTAAATGGGCAGAAGCATCAGGATTGGAAACTTCTTCCTGGTCTTTTTGGGATTTTCCACCATTGGAATTGCAGTAGATGGACCTCCACTCAAAACCAGGGATTTTATTTCCTCATTGGGAAGTAGTAAGTTCCTGGCTTTTCCCAATTTTATTACCTTGTTTTCTCAAATTATACCAAATCAACAGGTTGCACTGGAAATGAAAAAATCACTCAGAAAGAAAGGGATTTCAAAAAATGGGATAAAGATTATAACAAGATTCAAGAGCCAAATAATGAAATTGCATTTCTTTCACAATTTGAAGCTAGCCCAATGATTAAGTCCCAGATGAATCCTCAATCTCTTCTGTGTTCTCAATCTTGGAATATGGGAAATTCAAGAGATAACCTGCTTTCAAATCCCAAAGAGGTATCTACCAGTAGAGATATTTTTGAGATGTGTCCCAGCCCTCAAATGCGGCTTTCAAAATCAAGGAAAAGAAAAAAAGGGAAGGGGCCTTCCAACAACTTTCACTTGGAAAACCAAGATACCCAGAAAAACCTTGATTCATTCAAAGATACCAGAAACAATTTATTCCCAGGAAATTCACATAATAACCCAAGAATAAAAGGACAGAATCTTGTTGAAAATGGAAGAATACCTTTTCATATGAATCTCATTGAGATGAAAAATTTGCAAGCACAAACTCTAAACAATCCTTCTCATGAGCTAAAGTTAAAAATGAAAATACCACATCAACCCAAAAGGCTACAGATAGGAAAACCCATTCTGGAATCCTACTCTGAATCAATCCCTCCCCAAAAAAATGAATTGTATGTTTTCAACCATTTATTGGGGGCTCCAGAAAGTAAAAAATTAGTTCCCAAACCAGTCACCACAAATGAATTGGCATTGCATCAGGAAAATATTTCACTGGAATTTGGCAAAAGTCATGGAAACAGCATAAATGATGTTGAAAGCCAAACCTCAGGTGATTACAAACAAAGTTTATGGCAGCTTGAAATTTCTGAAATAGTACTGAAAGGAAGTTCTAATCCATTATTAGAAGATGAACCTTTCATCAATGAAATCAGCAAGCTATTCTGTGGGAAGTACATCATTGATGAAACCAAATTAGAAGATGCAAAACATTTGTTCCAAAAGTGTTACAATATACTACAAAACACATCACGTAATAATGATAATTTGAAGGTAAGGTTTGTTAGAACAAAACCTAGAAGAGGATACATCATCCAACAAAGCAAAATAATGTTTGACAATATAAATTCATGGATTTACTTTTGGGAACAAAAAACAATGGTTTTATTCCATACACTTATTCCTTTTGATGCAAATAAATTGAAAAATATCCTAGCACTTTACTTGTTTTATGTTGAGATGATTGAAAATTTCTTCCCACAGAAAAAAGAAAAATACAATTTGGAACAAACTGCTGAAACTTTAAGATCATCAATGCAAGTATTCAAAATGATATATGAATTGAATAAAGGTTGCCAATCAAAAGAGAAAAAAGAGTTCTTGAAACTGCATTATGACATTTCAACAGATGACATTTTTTTTATGCAGAGTTCAATAGATATAGTAATTTGGAGATGCATAAAGATTTGGCTTGTTACAACAGGTAGAGTCAACATACACCAACAATTTTTCCAAGCCTCCCGCGGAAATGGGGTTTTTGTTACTTTTTTCAACAAAATCTTCTGCCTTTCAATTGAAAGTTTTGACTTGAAAATAAAAGAAATAAACAGATCATCAATTAATTACAACTCATGATTTACAAAATTTCTGATGGATCAAGAATATGTGGAAAATTAATAACTAACCATGTGCAAGTATATATACACATAGCTGGGGAATAGCCCCCAATCTGAGGTTTTGGGGGAGTGAATTATAGAGAATGGGGGTTGATGATAAAGCTGCATAAATTTTCATACTGGTTGTTCTGAATTTCAGGCTTGGATGATTTGATCAAAGGCCAATTTATACTGATGTTTAAGTTAGATCATCTTACCAATTTGAATTTGATACACATTGGAGCTTGACATCTCTTTGTCTGAAATACAATGTCTTATAGGGCAGTTAATTCTAGCTGAAGGGAAACATCTTGGCAGATCAGGAAATGATAAATCCATACAACGTAGACCATTCTGGAGGAGACTTGGATTTATTAATTCACTGATTCAATTTGTCATCAGGGAATAATTTTGACAACTTTGATGGATTCAATCTTCTCTTAAGTAATTGTAAGAAAAATCCCATAAGCAGAGAGGGTTGGAAGGTTTTGATGTTTCCAATATTATACCAGCTATGAAATTAAGATGAATTTATTGAGGAATTGGCTTCTGAACTTTTGTTCTTCCAATGGACACCTTGAACAAGGAGCTGAACACAAGCATGGATTAATAGTGCCCTGGAAAGTTCTGACATATTCAAAACAACTAGAACCACATAAATGATTCAAAAATCACCCAAAATACTACATTTCTGGGGCTGATGGAAATAAAGAATATGCCACACTCTGTGATGCCAAGGACTGATATTCTTCTAGCTACACATGGTGCAAGTCAAACAAAAAAATATAATGAGAGGTTTTTGGATAATTTCATATCTGTTTTATGAATATAAAAGATATAATGGGGGGTATCAAATATGACCAAATGCACAATTAAAACCAGTCAATTAGGCTTTTCAACAAAATTTCACTTTTGAGAATTTTGAACCATTTTATATAGATATCAATGGTTTTTAAAAATGGTGGATTTTCAAAACCAGTTGATTAGATAATGGTGCATTTGGTCATATTGTATACCCCCTAATCGGGGGTATCAAATATGACCAAATCCACCATTATCTAATCAACTGGCTTTGAAAATCCACCATTTCAAAAACCATGGATATCTGTATAAAATGTTTCAGAATTCTCAACAGCAAAATTTTGTGTAAACACCTAATTGACTGGTTTTAATTGTGGATTTGGTCATGTTTGATTCCCCCTGATAGTTTAATAGGAGGGGCCTGTGTTGAGGTGTTGTGTTTTCTGTTTTGTTGTTTCTTTTACTTTTTCTGCTTCCAACCTGTATCACACATATCACACCATGTGAAAAAGTTTAGTTTATTCACCTGGGGCGGCAGATACATGGAGAATCTTTTCCACAAACTCGATCACCTTTTGTTTGGCTGCCTCACGTGAGTCTTTTCTTTTCTTTTCTTTTCTTTTCTTTTTTCTTTTCTTTTCTTTTTGGTTCTTTTCTTTTTTTCTTTCTTTTCTTTTCTTTTTTCTTTTCTCTCTTTTCTTTTCTTTCTTTTCTTCTTCTTTTCTTTTCTTTTTCTTTTCTTTTCTTTTCTTTTCTTTTCTTTTCTTTTCTTTCTTTTTCTTTTCTTTTCTTTTCTTTTCTTTTTCTTTTTCTTTTCTTTCTTTTCTTTTCTTTTCTTTTCTTTTCTTTTCTTTTCTTTTTTTCTTTTCTTTTCTTTTCTTTTCTTTTCTGAGTACAAGAACACTTTCTGGGGAGCCTTCCACCCAACAAGGAAGTTTGTGAGAGAAAGAAATGTTGTGACATATCTGGGAACTTCATGGGACAGTCTTGTATCTAGTCTAGCCCACCCGCTCTGTTGTTTCAGTTTCTCTTTTTCTTTTCTCATCCTGTTTTCTCCGTTATTCTTCATCTTTAGGTTTGACCTAGCTGCTCCCGCCCCTGATCCTACCCTTGCTGACACCCATCTCACCTTATGGTGTCTTAAGGTCATTATCTTTGTCTTATCTCTTCTTTCTCATCTGCCTCTCCACTTATTATTCTACCTATGAAATAAAGCCTCTCATACTGTTTTCTCCATTATTCTTCATCTTTAGGTTTTACCTAGCTGCTCCCGCCCCTGATCCTACCCTTGCTGAAACCCATCTCACCTTATGGTGTATTAAGATTCTTTCTTCTTCTCACAAAGTTAACAGACCACTCCCAACATGGAAGCCCTTCCACTAAGTAGCTTATAAGATTAGCTGCTTAGGGATCAAAGAAAACACACTTGTTCAACATGAATCCAAATCATATTACAAATGTCGCCTGAACATGCCTTTGAATACAACTTACCTCTCTTGCAGAAATTCCTGATGGAAATACAATCATTTAAGTTTTGATGTGCCAACAGAGATTTACAGAGAGATCATGAATTACCAAAAGATTTATGTTGATGTGATCTTAACATCACATGAGCTGACCCATATCAAACTACAGTGATCATATCTACAAAATCCAGTTTAATTTACAGCAGAGGCACAAATTATTGATCATCAATTCTTAAATTTGAACAAAGTGATTCAATGAACACTGTACAAATCAAACATATACAGAAAGTATTTGCGCCTAAAATTGAGATGCAGATGATCCCTAAGTAGAAGAAATTCCTAGCTCAAATTGTGCACAATTTGAGGTTAATTGCTCATGATTTTGATACCATCCCAATTTAAGAAATTAAGGTGAATACTTGAACAAAGTCACAAAAATGACATGGTTTTATTTTCTTGCTTTTTCTACTCCTTTACCTGTAAATATAGACTGATGGTTGAATACCCCTCTATTTATAAATTTAGAAAAGACAACTGCATGTATTTCAGGAAACTTTCCTGCCTCATTGAGATACCTGTTGAAACTTCATGTCTCTGTCTTCTTTCCTTTCACGTTCCACTATGTGTCACTCACATTCCTTCTTCCAGATGCATATTCATTACACCTTCTTTCCCACAGACTGTCCCCTAGTCACTATAGTATATATGCTGTAGATAGAGAAGAAATAAAGTCATCTGCTTTCTGCGTCAGTTCCCTGAGACCATCTTCCCGTCTCTTGTAGTGCGGAGCCTTCTTCCTCCCCACAAGCTAGCAGCCTAGCCCTTTTTGGGCCTCTTGTCTTCCCCTCAGGTCTCGAGCTTTTTTCCTCGAGCCCAAAACACAATCATATCACTGCCTCAAAAGGCCTCATTTCATCAATACCAAATTGAATGGTAGGTACACTTTTAATTACCTGGAGATAAATATCTGTGTCCAAGGTGATTTGCCAATACTCCAAAACAGCACAGGGGCACAGTAAATTTTTCCAGATTAGCAAAAAATATTGCTGTGTACACTACTGTAACCAGAACTAACAAGGTAAGATACATATATTGAATCATATGAGTTCATACCAAGTTGAATGGCTAACAGAAAAGGTTATTGTAATATGTGACTGGTTGATTCACATAGTTCAGAATTTAATTCATATTTTGACACAGGTAAATGAAACAATACATGCAGATAGATTAGACATGCCTCATCTTTTTCAGCTCTGCTGTAGCTGATACTAAAAAGTGAAACAGAAATAAATTTGGCAAGATTACCTCATTGAAAAATAATTCCCTGATTTATCAAATTACATTTTGAATTCACCAGAAACATTCCTCCTCAGTCCACCTTAATGCTACAACATTTGATACTTTTGACAGCTTCATATGGGAATTTGAAAAGGTCTGTTTAATTTTTCTTGTTTCATTCAATTTCATCACCAATCTGATTGTAACTTTGATGAATGCCATTTATAAGATTTTACATGGGCAACAGTATCAGGATTGGAATTTTCTTCCTGGTCTTTTTGGGATTTTCCACCATTGGAATTGCAGTAGATGGACCTCCACTCAAAACCAGGGATTTTATTTCCTCATTGGGAAGTAAGTTCCTGGATTTTTTTCCAAGTTTTTTTTCTTTTTTTCTCATATTATAACAAATCAACAGGTTCCACTGGAAATGAAAAAATAACCCAGAAAGAAAGGGATTTCAAAAAATGGGATAAAGATTACACCATGATTCAAGAGTCAAATAAGGAAATTGCATTTCTTTCACAATTTGAAGCTAGCCCAATAATTGAGTACCAGATGAATCCTCAATCTCTTCTTTTTTTGCCATCTCAGAATCTGGGCAATTCAAGGGATAACCTGATTTCAAATCCCGTAGCGGTATCTGCCAGTAGAGATATTTTTGAGATAGGTCCCAGAGCTCAAATGAGGCTTGCAAAATCAAGGAAAAGACAAAAAGGGAAGGGGCCTTCCAACAACTTTCACTTGGAAAACCAAGATACCCAGAAAAACCTTGATTCATTCAAAGATACCAGAAACAATTTATTCCCAGGAAATTCACATAATAACCCAAGAATAAAAGGACAGAATCTTGTTGAAAATGGAAGAATACCTTTTCATATTAATCTCATTGAGATGAAAAATTTGCAAGCACAAACTCTAAACAATCCTTCTCATGAGCTAAAGTTAAAAATGAAAATACCACATCAACTCAAAAGGCTACAGATAGGAAAACCCATTCTGGAATCCTACTTTGAATCAATCCCCCCCCCCAAAAAAAATGAATTGTATGTTTTCAACCATTTATTGGGGGCTCCCAAAAGTAAAAAATTAGTTCCCAAACCAGTCACCACAAATGAATTGGCATTGCATCAGGAAAATATTTCACCAGAATTTGGCAAAATTCATGGAAACAGCATAAATGATCTTGAAAGCCAAACCTCAGGTGATTACAAACAAAGTTTATGGCAGCTTGCAATTTCTGAAATAGTCCTTAAAGGAAGTTCTGATCCATTATTAGAAGATGAACCTTTCATCAATGAGATTAGCCAGAAATTCCATGGGAAATACATCATTGCTGAAACCACAATGGAAGTTGCAAAACAATTTTTCAAAAAGTGTTGCAACATACTAAAACAAAGAGCACATCATAATGATAATTTGAAGTTAAGGTATTTTACAACAAAACCTAGAAGGGCATACATCACCCAAAAAAGCAAAATAATGCTTGACAATATAAATTCATGGATTTACTTTTGGGAAAACAAAACAATGGTTTTATTCCATACAATTATTCCTTCTGATTCAAATCAATTGAAAAACATTCTGGCACTTTACTTATTTTATGTTGAGATGATTGAAAATTTCTTCCCACAGAAAAAAGAAAAATACAATTTGGAACAAACTGTTGAAACCTTAAGATCATCAATGCAAGTATTTAAAATGATATATGAATTAAGTAAAGGTCCCCAATTCAAAGAAAAAAAAGAGTTCTTGAAACTGCATTATGGCATTTCAACAGATGACATTTTTTGTATGCAGAACTCAATAGACATAGTAATTTGGAGGTGCATCAAGATTTGGCTTTATCAATCAGGTAGAGTCAACATACAACAGCAATTTTTCCAAGCCTCACACAGAAATGAGGTTTTTGTTACTTTTTTCAACAAGATCTTCTGCCTTTCAATTGAAAGTTTTGACTTAAAAATAAAAGAAATAAAAAGATGATCAAATTATTACAACTCATGATTTACAAATTTTCTGATGGATCAAAATTATGTGGAAGATTTGTAACTAAACATATGTATGTCCATATGTATATAGCTAGGGCATAGCCTCCAATCTTAGCTAGGGCATAGCCTCCAATCTTAGCTAGGGCATACCCCCCAATCTTAGGTTTTGGGGGAGGGTCTTTTAGAGAAGGGGGTTGATGATAAAGCTGCATAAATTGTCAGCATTAGATACAGTGCAGCTGACCTAAAGTCTGCCTTGATTTTTCGTTATCTTAATCCTAGCCTCAAATGCCTTATATCTTTTTACCCTGAGGTTTAAACCTTGCTTTCACTTCATTTTCTGTTTCCTTGTTACATTTTAACCTTAGTTTTCACTGAAAACTTTCTAGTTGCTCAACTCCTTCATGGAGTAATTGAATAAATAATCCAATGCTACAGATTGCTGGACAAGTGAAAGAAGGCCATCAAACCAGATCTACATGAAGTTTTTTCATAAGCAAACCTCAAAAATTTAAGAAGTTGGTGTATCCCCCATTGCAGGCAGGATACATAACCTCAAGACACTCAGAACCACCACCTCAGTAACCCAAGGATTCAACCAAGTTACAGCTCACCTAGCCAAAAAAAGGCCACTTTCACCCAGTACTTAAAGTATTGTCAGTCAGTCCCCTTTTTGAACCTTGTGTCTCTGACAGTAGTCCTTCTCTGTCTTCTACTCCTTTTCCCACTTTCCCTTTCCTTCAGTCCTCAGATCAAATCAAGCTTCAATCATCAGATCAGATCAATCATACTCAACTCAAGAGATCCATAAGCTTTACTTCAAGTCTTTTTCTGTGGTTTTTCCTTGAAACAAACCACACAGGTTTCCCTCTAAAGAACCTTGACTATCCAGTATAATCATAGTCCAAAAACAACGGGGTGATTAGACTCTGTCTTCTCAGGTGTCTCCACATTTCCATTTTTAACAAGAGTCTGTTGCATTTCTCCAAAGACTCTGGCACAGCTTTCCAAATTTTCCATGTTGTGATTTATCAGTAATAAGAGCACTCTGATAATTCAAATCAAACATATAGTACAGATCAATACTTCTTCTCATTCTTCTTCTTCTTTCATTCCTTAATAGTTGTTTTATTTATCCTCTGAAATAAAACTGTTTCCCCCCATCCTTGTCTCCTGTTGTCACTTTAGAGACCCAGGCTCACATCAATTTTCATACTTGTTGTTCTGAATTGCAGGCATGGATGATGTGATCAAAGGCCAATTTGTGCTGATGTTTAAATTAGATCATATTGTCAATTTGACTTTGATACACATTTGAAGCTTTACATGTCTTCATCCAAATAAATATCTTATAAGGTGGTTAATACCAGCTAAAACGCAACATCTTGGAAGATCAGGAAGTGATAAATTCATACAATTTAGACCATAAAAGACTTATGGATTGATTTGATTGCAAACTAAAAAGGATCTAGGACTAGAAAGAAGAGAAAGAAGAAGAAAGGAAGAAAGAAATAACCAACATTTGAGAATAACAGAGTATATGAGATATGAGACTGAGAGAACAGAAATGAAGATAAAGGGACAGGAAAGCAGACTGTATGGAAGTGGTCAGCTAATGATAACAAAGTGAGAGATGATGAGAGATCATACCAGGAGTGAATTGTGTGACTTGTGGTGATAGAGGAGTAATGAAGAAGAAGGGAAAGAGATGAAAGAGGAATATGAGATAGAAGTGATTCAGGGATAGAAGAAGTAAGAAGGAAGGGTTGAGGATGAGAAGTTAAGGAACGGGAATTGGGTGTTGGTTGAGATTAAGGTCTTGAAGTGATGTGTGGTTGATTCAAGGTGAGTGGAGAGTTTCTGATCCTTGGTTGAAGGTTGAGTAGAGAACGAGAGGATAGGCCTGTGTAACATGTAATGGGTATGTCACAGAACTCTTACAGACCATTCTGGAGTATAATTGGATTTATTACTTCAATAATGTGATTTTTCATCAGGGCATAATTTTGAAAACTTTGCTAAATTTAATCTTCTGTTAATTAATTTTAAGAAAAATTCCATAAGCAGAAAGGGTTGAAAGGTTTAATTTTTGGAAATATTTGTCAAGACTACTAGTCAGGCAGAGCGCGCAACCGCACAAAGAGAGAAAACCTCAACCAAAAATGTGAGCACAGTCTATGACCGCTCCTTTTAGACCATGCATATGCATGTGTTCCCAGAAAAAGGATCAAGCAAATGCTGACCCTCCAATCTCCTCTTTAGTACTAGCCATGTCAAACACCAACAAAGCGCCATCACCAAATAAGCAAAGCGGACTACCAGTACAGTAAGTAACGCTAGCTACTCAAATGATTCTGAGAGAAGAACTGACAATGACATTCATGTTATGCAGGACTAACCTCAGAATCACCAAGCATCAAGGCCTCCTTGGCACCAGCCTCAGTAATTGAATTACACACCCCAATAGCCAAGGTGAGTAATCATACTGCAGAGTCCCCAAGATTTTCAGATCATAAACAATTGGCTAATTTCTCACTTATCATTAGATAAAACCATTTGAAATTGTTTCTGCAATTGCATTGCAAAGTAGATCCCTATCTCAAATAAGAAAGGACAACTGTGTCTTGCTCTTAGGTAAAGAGCCCATTTTCATTCGTCTTTTACACTATTTCATCAATGTTCTTCAACATATTGTCAGCCTTAGAGCCAGCACAGCTGACCTAAAGTCTGTCTTCTCTTCTTCTTTAAGTAAAAAATGTCTTATATCTGTTTACCCTGAGTTTTAAACCTTGTTTTGACTTCAAATTCTGATTCTTCATCAAACTTTGACCATAGTGTTCACTGAACACTTTGTAATTGCTCAACTCCTCCATGGAGTAATTAAATAAACAATTCTACACTACAGCTGGCTGGGCAAGTGAAATAAGGCCAGCCAACCACATCTACATGTTAGATTACATAAGCAAACCTTGAAGTTGGTGTATCCCCTGTTGCAGGCAGGATACACAAACTCAAGACACCCAGAACCACCAACTCAGACATCCAAGGATTCAGCAAGTTACAGCTCACCACTCTAACCAACAAAAGGCCTCTTTCACCCAGTACTTCAAGCATTGTCATTCAGTCCCCTTTTTGAACCTTGTTTCTCTGACAGTAGTCCTTCTCTGTCTTCTCCTTCAATCAAGAGATCAGATCACTTCATCAGCAGGTTACCCTTTTAGAACCTTGACTACAAGTCTAAAAATCAGGGCAGATTATTTTACTAATTCTGTTGTCCCTCCACTATTTCCTTAGTGTGTGAGGAGGCTGTTGCACTTCTAAAGACTCTGGCACAGCTTAGCCAACTTTTCCAGGTTGAGCTCATTGATCTTATAAGAGCACTCTAAACAATTAAACAAACAATAAAAGATCAATCAATTCCCTTTCCCCTTTTCTCTTCCTCTTTTACTCTACTAGTTGTCTCTCTTATCCTTGAAATACAACCATTAGTTCCCCCCAAACCTTGTGTCCTGCTGTCACTTTAGAGACCCAGGCTCACACATATATTGTAGTTACAATCTATGTTTCATTTATCTAACATTGAAATATCACTCTTAGTGTTCCATAATCTTCTAATATTATCCCAACCAGGTTTTGAAAGTAAGATGAAGTTATTGAAGAATTAGCTTCTGCAACTTTGGTTCCTTGGAAAAGGAGCTGCACAAACAATTTGATTAGTAGTGCCCTAGACATTTATGAGATATTCAAAACAATTAGATCCACAGAAATTATTCACAAATACCCCAAAATACAATTTCTGGGGCTGATTGAAATAAAGAATATGCCACACTCAGTTATGCCACAGACTGATATTCTTCTAGCTACACAATGTGAGAGTCAAAAAAAAATAACAGGGGGTAAATCAACTGGTTTAGAAAATCCAGCATGTTGAAAAACAATGGATATCAACATAAAATGATTCAAAACTATCAAAAGTTAATTTGTGTTTAAAAAACTAATTCACTGGTTTTAATTGTGGATTTTATCTGTTTGATATTTCCCAATGAGAGTTTTCTGGATAATTTTATATCTGTTTTATGAATATAAAAGACATAATAGTGTTCTAGGAGGGGCCTGTGTTGAGTTTTTGTGTTTTCTGTTGTGTTGTTTCTCTTCCTTTTTCTGCTTCGAACCTGTCTCACACATATCACACCATGTGTCATCTTTTAGTGTAGTCACCTGGGGAAGCAGATACATGGAAGACCTTCTCCTCATCCTTCCACAAACTTGAAAGAATAATGACTAAGAGGCCAAGATGACTGAAGAGATGAGCTGAAGAAATTGAGAGTGCAGTACACTCAAGGATCTAGAACAACAGACAGGAAGTCTCTACACAAGCATTTCCTGCTGATATGGGCTCAGAACTAAGTAATGTTTGTATTTTGGATGGGAACGGAAGAAATAAAAAGCAGGAAAGGGGCCTAAGTTGAGGGCCTAAAAGTCTGAGGAAAATAAAAGACTGAAAAGAAACAAAAATAAATAAGCCCTCTTTTGGGCTGGGGCAGAATTCTAAAAAAACTCACTCACCTTTTGTTTGGATGTCTCAGGTGAGTCTTTTCTTTTCTCTTTTCATGCAATTAATCTCATCTTTCCACAAACTCACTCACTTTGTGTTCTGCTGCCCCAGATGATTCATTGCAACAGCCTGAAACCAGGGTTGGTTTCGTTTCCAAATGTATATTTAGACCTTAGTAAATGGGGCCTTCAAGAAGGGTCTTTTTAGATCCCAGTGGTGATAGTAGCTGAAAAAGGGCCACAACTCCAGCATAAAAAAGAATTATTGTAGGCTTTAAGGGGAGGAGAGGTAAATGACCAGAGGGTAACTGGAAATCTTGAGGCGGTTAGAAAGGTGGGTTGGAATCTGGACAGAGTTGGAGTTGAGAGAAAGTAGGATTTGAGTCTTGAGGACTGATTTACTAGTAGGTATAACTGGTGGAATTCTGTTTGTACATATGATACAGCTGGGTAATTAAAATACAGGGTGAAGAAAGGGCCTCTTGAATAATCAACGGTGGGCCCGCTACGCTAACATCAGCTGTAGTGTAGCGTAATGTTAGCTTTTGTTGCTACGCTAACACAAAGTTATTGTTAGCTGAAGATTTTTTCAGCTAATGCTAAAAAAAATTGTCAAAAAAGAAAATAGAGGGTAGCCTAGTGTTAGTGAAATCAAAAAAAAAAGTTAACACTACAGAAATTTCCTGTTAGCTGATTTTTAGTGGTGTTAGCTGGAAAAAACGCTATGCTACCTGTTAGCGTAGTGCTCTTTTCAGCTACACTAACTGTTAGTGTAGCGCTCTTTTCAGCTACACTAACTGCTAGCGTAGTGCTTTTTCAGCTACACTAACTGTTAGCGTAGCGCTCTTTTCACCTAGCCTAACTGTTGGAAAAGCATGCGTAGGTGTAAACATTAATCCTACTTGAGGCAGTATGAAAGTCAGCCTGCATTGATTTAACATCTTAATCTGCTTGTACATATTATAATTGTGTGACAATCACCAGTGGGAGAGAAAAAAAGACCACAAATGATCTCACTTTACTTTTGGGATATTAATTTATTGGATATCACACATTTCTAGTTGCAACATGCTTTCCATTGTCCAAATCAGGATAAATAGATATCCTCAACCAGCCTGGGGAGCTACTAAGCTTAATAATTTTGTTGGAAATATAAAATCTCTACTATTAAATCTTTAAGAGACTTCTTGAACAAAAAGATTTCTCAATATTATTTAATTCATTCCACAACTAGTGGAAAGATCACCATTTCATTATAATTTTGTAGGGTAATATGAGAAAAAGGTTTCTTCAAATGGTTATGATTATAATCTTTGTTCTAATGAAATTGAAATTGTATTTATTGTAGTTCATAAGGTTTTTGTGGTGTTGTGGACACCAGATAGACTTCAAATGCTTTACAATGGTTTTTTGTGGAGGTTATTTTTATGTTGACTGGATCAAATTCCAAGTGAAAATTTCAATAATTGATTGTATGAGGCAGTTGAAATCTTGCTTATATGTTATTCAAGTGTTGTTATTCAAGTGTATGAAAATAGAAATGGGAGATAGTGTCTATGTAAACTTCTTGGGAGGTTTAAATTGAGATTCTCAATTGCATATGCTTATATGTAAGGCAGAAATATGATTCCACTTCTGGACATGTGTCCTAATTTCAACTTTCAAATTAGACTTACTACATTCAATTTCAATTTGAGGAAATGTTTATATTAAATTTATGAATGTGCAATGTGGCACTAATGTTGATGAAGGAAGATTTTGTTGCATTGGTGCTATCTGATACTGTATTTGGTAACCATGAGTTGAAACCTTTGCAGAATTAGAGGCACACTTTTCATAGATGCTCGTGGATTGTATAATTTTTAGGCTCCTGTTGCTAGTTTGACTTGCACTTTCAATAATTACAAATAATCTGATGATGGCAAAAGTTGATCAGACAACTGTCTTTTTGAAACTGGTGAATATAGAGGGAATATGGTATTGTTGTTATTTTTGGAAAATAATACCATATTGGCTTGAAATGCAATCAATGATGGATGTAAGAAGAGCATTATTACCAACTCAAGGCTTCAAAATGGACTACAGCACTGCCAGCATAATTGCCTAGGTTGAGTTCATCCCAGTTAAACTAGGATGCAAACAACCAATTCAAAGTAGGTTGACCTCAACCAATGAAATATAAAACCAAGGGGGGTCCCTTGGATTTATATTTCATCAGTTGATTTCAACCAAGTTTAAATTGGTTGAGTGCATCCCAGTTTAACTGGGATGACTTCATCCTAGGAAATTATGCTGGCAGTGCAGAGATGGTATGTTTTTTTTCATTTTCAACTAGGCAAGGTGGGTCTCTCAATTTACACTTTGCAATAACATCCATCTGAATCATGTTGTTGACCAATTTCATTATCAAGATTCATTTGAATTCCAGTTTTAATCACATGTTAAATACATACCACATAAAATCTAACGTGTAGGTACATAACTTTGCAACAGAAATATTTCAGCTACAGATTCCAAGGAGGTTATGTTAGCCATGGTGTAAAGAATATTTTTAAAATCTTGAATTTCACTTGATCAAGCTACTTGATATTCTTTTGGATTGTGCAGCTTGTGCATACAAGAAATTCAGCTTCCAAGGTATTGGCAGTGGTGGCAGTTGATCTCCTGGGGTGATAGATGCACTTTTATAAATATGACTGGCTTATTTCAGATCCCTATGGTCAAGTTCTCCAGAACTGTAGTAATTGATCAAACATGGCTAAATATGTTTTTCATCAAAGCTTGATCTATATTTTCTATTCAAAAAATTATAATTTGTTTGATTTTGGTATGAGCTATCATTGGTTGTAATAAGAAAATTTCTTGCCTCAGAAATTTCTATAAAAATAATTGGATCTTTTTAAATGTTTTTGAAAATTCCTCTGATATATCATTATATGTTGGTGATACATAATATATAGGCATGGAGATACCATTGGTGCACACCAAGGATACATAGCAGATAGAGGTGGGATAAGTCTGGGATATAGAGAAAGCACCTCCATGGAGGTTCCAACTTTTTTTTCCTGATGGTACTGGGTCATCATTGAGATTTTCTCCTCCAACTGATGACCAGTATTT
Source organism: Puccinia hordei (assembly GCA_007896445.1). Lineage (NCBI taxonomy): Eukaryota > Fungi > Basidiomycota > Pucciniomycetes > Pucciniales > Pucciniaceae > Puccinia > Puccinia hordei. The sequence continues at coordinate 483,332 of RDRW01000009.1, forward strand.
ACCCGTCATCAACAGAGATATTTTTCCCATTGAAAGCTGGAACTTTGTGATACATTGAGCAAATGAAACGGATACATTCTTGACTCAAGGTATTCTCTCTCCTCCGCCGTCCTCCATACCTCCTCTCTGTTATAATTTTCTTCCACAACATAATTCCTGCTCAACTCCCAGTGATCATCAAGAGTGAGTAGATGGGTCAACAACGTGCTCCGGTTCAGAAAGATGGGTCAACCCCGTGCTCCGGTTCAGAATATGAACTGGATTTTTCATTAAGTCTACAGGAAGACCATCTGGTAAACGATGGTGGCTTTGGGGATGGGTTTAGCATTAGGCTTTTGATGACAGCTGTCAAGGTGAAGCCTAAATAATGGATGTGATTAGCAAACGCAATCAATTGTAACGACTCCAAAACTTTCGGTAGAAACAATCATTGCTGTTTATTGGTCATCAGTTTCTACTACTTGTGTGTCCAATCCCTGTGAGAAACAAAGAAGTGGTAAGATGATATGCCAATCTAGACGAAGATCAGAAGTCATTTGGTCTTACTTTGAAGTCGGCCACCTCAACGAAAGTTGCAAGGGTGTAAAGTTTGTCTTTCGAGTCCTCGTCATCATTACGCTGGCCTGTAATACACATCATGATGTAAGTTTTGAATCCAAACATGGTGGCGTTCAGGTGAGAGGTACGCAATGAAATGAATCGTACGGGCTAGTCGAACTCGCATCCTCCGAGGTACGTTCCTGATGCCGTGGTTCCAGATAGCCGCATTCAATCCAGGGTCGATTCGGACGTCTTGAGTACCCATGGCTTTCCGAGCAAATTCGGTAACAGCTTTAACAGCTTTAGGAGCACGCTAGTTAGAGGAACGAGGATGTTAGACATGAAGCGCAAGACGCTGGAACTGCATGTGTAATGGTGGAAATAGGACGTGATGGAGGCGTAGAGAATTAGCCGCGGCGACAGACCTTCTTGAATCCATGGCCAAAGACATGCTTATGCAGGTGAATGGTGTACTCTCGGGTCACAACATCCGAGAGAGCCGAACGGGCTTTGCGTTCCTTCTTCTCACGTGGGGCCATTTCGGAAGTCAGAGGATGATGTCGATCGCCGGTTTCGTTGGTTGGGTTGAGGGCTCACGCCAGCGGGTGATGGCTGTACGCTGGTTGGTGTGACCTCGATAGAGCGACTGCGCAGCATTCTTGATGAGAATCAACTGCGGTGGACTCTCATCAAGATAGGTTTTCGGCCCCACACTTCCAAAATCGCGATTCGGTTCGGATGGCCACCCGCGGAGCTAAAAGCTGGGCCCCGGATGGCAGCTCGGTCTTTCCCCTTTTGCCTTCTCTGTCGGAGTCGTGCAATTAATTGGAGATTTTTTCTGTTGATACTAATTTCTTTCCATCGCTCTCCACTTGAGGTATAAAGGAATTATGCTCAATGAGCACGTTGATTAGCTCAGACATAGTTACATTTATAATGAGAGAATAGGAAAAATGCGATAGAATAGGAAAAAAAACTGAGACCGCAAAACCAAGATTGTGAAATGAAGACAAAACTGTAATGCATTGAACAAATGAAACGGATACATTCTTGACTCCAGGTATTCTCTCTCCTCCGCCGGCCTCCATACCTCCTCTTAGTTAAGTTTTTCTTCCACTTTCGATTCGATTGCCTTCTATTTGTTGTTGCTTTGCGTCTCCTTGTTGTTGCGTCCCCTTACCGTTTGTTTGATCGCATCTATGCCTTCACTTTCGTCCTATTCTTGTGGTTATTCCTCAACCTGGGACATATTTCTTCTTCCTCAATTTTTTTCTCCCTCCTCTTGCTGTTTTCTCGCTTTTTCCCTCTTGGTGCGTTTTCTCATCCAACCCTTTCTTCTGCTGCCATCCATTCAATTAGTATTTTGAATTGTAATATATGTTCTGACTATTAACTTGGTAGCCAAGGTTGTAATTTGCTGTTTTATTCTTGAAAGTGGTTGCATTTTAAGCCTTGCTTTTCTGTACAAGATCTTTCTGTGCAGAAATAATAGTTTCCTTGAAATTCTTGTCTTCTTGGTTTTTGAGAGTAATCTGCTTTGATTTTTTCCTTCCAGTTATATATTGTGTTTTTACAAATGCTTGGACTTTTTGAAGATTTTTGGATCACAAGGTTATGGGATTAAGGCCACAGCCCCAGTTTAATCTTGAGGTTACTGCCACACACAGCATCAGGAATCAGCCATGTTGATCATTAATGACCGGATTATGGGTTTTGAAAAACATAAAAGATTGTTTTTTTTGACAGATTTTAATAAATCTTGATGCAAATCAGTCCAAGCGTTTGTAAAAACACAATATGTCATTGGAAACTTTGTTTGAGCTCTTGCCCTAAAAAACAATTGACAGGATAAAATAAACTACAATTTTGACATTTTTCCATAGTTTGTTTTTGTATTGGAAACTAATTATACCTAGTTGAATTTGTGTGGTTAATTTCAAACTGCTCAATTTCTGATAATTTCATTTTTCATCACAATGATGCCATGATAATTTATCACAGCAAGAAGTTAAATATCTGACATCATGTTTTACATTAATTTTTCATTCTTTCCTTTCTATTGTGTTGAAATCATATTTCTTTGGGTTCATGTTTATTCATGTCTTCTTATTTCTCTCACATGCCACTATGTGTTTTCTGTTTTTTTCAGTCTTTCATATTCTTTTCTTTATATACCTCAACCATTATGCATATATAAAATAAAACTCTTATTTATAGTATATTACAGAAATGAAATCATCAGTCCTGACCACATTGATAATTGAGTTCAACACATTTAGCCTTCTCATGAAGAGTTGAATGATCCAAGGCTATATTGAATCTTTGATCAAGCTTTAAGGTTTAAATTTATCAAACTTTGTTTGATCTTGGCCTCTTCACTTTTTTCTCATATTTCATCTCCCCTGGCCTTTATTTATTCACAATTGAAATTCAAAGAAACACTGCTATTATGTCCATTATAGTTTATCCCAATCTTCAAGTCAACAAAATCAAATCCAGGTGGTGTTTTGAAATCATATTTTTCTGAATTGTTTGTCTATGTTTATTGTATCTTGTTTCTTGTCATTTATTATAACATGTCACTAATTTTCTCCTTTAGCATGTACATTATGAATTGTGATATTTTTGTATTCTTTCATGTTGTATTCTTTTTCTAAGCATGATACATACAACCGTTGCTCAAGCTCAAACATCATGTATATGCAACATAATAATCTTGTTTTCACTATAAAGAAGTGAACCCATCATTCCAGACCACATTGAGGGCGTTTATAAACACACGCCCCTGGCAGCACACCCACGCCAGGGGGTACCAGCATGGGTGTGTGAACTGCATCCTCCTGCAAAGGGCATTCAACAAAAACACCCTCCCTATACACACAGGAAGGGCGTGCACGCCTTGACTGGAGGGAGTCCCTCCACTCAACAAGGCAATACAACCTTGTCAACCACAGGGAAATCACTCCGGTTAGAGGCCACAAAGCCTTGTTGACTGGAGGTATTCCCTCTGGTCAATAAGGCAATACAACCTAGTCTCCTGGAGGAATCCCTCTGGTTGACAAAGCCATACAACCTAGTCTCCCGGAGGGAATCCCTCTGGTTGACGAGGCCATCCAACCTCATTGACCAGAGTAATTCCCTCCGGTCAACAAGGTTGGCCTCCAACTAGAGGAATTTCTATCCTATTGATGATGTTGTATTGCCTTGTCAGCCGGAGGGAATCCCACCAGTCAAAGAGGCTGTGTGGCCTCTGACAGGAGGGATTTCCCTCTAGTTAAGGTGTGCAGCCACACTCCCTTCCTATGTGTATAGGAAGGGCCTGTTTGTTGCACACCCTTCCCAGGAGGGGTGTGGGGTCACACACCCTTCCCAGGGGTGTGGGGGTCATATACCCATCCTGGGAAAGGTGTGCAGCCAGGGGTGTGTGTTTATCAACCCCCCCCCCCCCCACATTGATCCTTGAGTTTTACATATTTAGCCTCTTTCTGAAGTATAGTAACTTTGATTCAGCTTTAAGGTTAAGATTTATCAAAGTTTGTTTGATATTGTCATATGTACCAATCTCCCCGCTGGAATGTATTTCTTCACATCCTATCTCTATACTTGACCCTGGATTCTTTTCCACCCTTTTTTCTTGTTTCATTCCCATTTATTGTAATGTATGTTCCAATTTTTAAATCTCATGATTCTTCTGTGAGCAATAGCTCCATGGTTTTTTTCCCCAGTCCTTCAGAAACTGAATGATTCAACTCTATTTCATCCAATTTGAATTTCAGAAAAGGTAATCATATTTATTTGATTTATTTCCAACTGCACAGAAGAAAAAGAAACTACAAAATTTATAATTAAGCTCTCACACTGCAGCCAATGGCAGCTCACCATGGCCCAATCATGACCATATCTGCCAAGCTTCAAATTCTCCTCAGCTTTGATAAAATTTCAACTACCATTTTTGTCAGCCCTAGATATACTCCAGAGTATCCTAAGAACTGATTCAACTGTAAAATGCAATAAAAATACTGTAGTAATACTGTAAATAATAAAATATCATAAAATATTATTATTTCAATCAACTCAGAGTTTAAAAATAAGTGGGTTAACTCACTAAAACCACCACTAAATTCCTACTCCTTGTAGTACTTTATCATATATTAGAGGTACTTAGTAAGAAGAAGGAATAATAAGTATAAATCATGGATTAAAAATTATTTTCATAAAATCTGAGAGACAATAAGCTTATTTGCATAGATATAAGAATTGTGAATCAATAAACTAAAGGTTGTATTTCAGAATGAGTAACATGAACATGAAATACAATAGGAAAAATGAGAGAAAGATGAAAGGTTAATACCTAAAGGCGAGAACAACACAAATGAGATGAAATAGCTCTTTTTAGAGAAGAACGAGGACAAGGAAGCTGAGGAGGAGGACAACTAATATAAGATAATATTAGTGACGACAAAGATCAGGAGAGATAATAGTAAAATTGTTCAATACCTGAGATGGAGGAATTGTTGGATGAGGAAAGGAATCAAGGTGGAAAGGAAAGAAAGAGAGATAGGGAAAATGGAATAAGGAAGATAGTGGATGATGATGAGAGAATGAAGTCGATAGATAAGTAATCTTGAGGAGAGTTTGAAGTATGAGTGACAACTATGTGAGTTGTTTGTTTCCTGGGGATTCAGTTTCCCAGAAACAAGCAGCTTAAATATCCTCTTCTCCGGGGATTGAGCGAGAGGAGTTGAGGGATTCTTGATGACCTGATCAAGAATAATCTTGATTTTGCCTGAGAAGGATGACGACATAGGAGGTTCAAGGGCTTTAGGATTTAGACCAGATTTAGCGCACGCCTTGTGCGCGACGAGTCGCAGAGGAAGGATGGGATTCATATCTCAACAAGAATAATAAAATCATGCTTATAAGAAAGAAATTACCTAATTGTGTGGTAATTTCCCAGTATTGTTCTATTATGGTAGATCAAGCGGGTCTGGGCACCCTGCCAAGTTAGGGATTTTCTTGCCCAAGCCTGCTTGGCCAACCCTAAAGTTAGCTTGGCACTGGCCCAGGCTTTCTTGGCACTGGCCCAACTCCCACTTGGCACATACCCAATTTAGGGCGGGTCAGGCACAAGCTTTGCTTGGCCAAGCCAATCAAAGGTGCCTCACCGGCCAAAACATTTTTTTACACATTTATTTATTAATATTTTTTTGTATGAATTAAATAAAAATGTATTTTTTATTTTTACTTTTTATAACTAAAGGAAAAATAAGAAAAAAGAAAAATACATACAATATGTAATGAAAAAAAATAAGAAAGATTACTCAGGATGCGCCAAGAGTGGCCGAGTTATTTCTTGAATGTTGCCACAGGGGCGGTAAAGTTGCTGACAAAGCAAGAAAAATTTCTTTGATTTGTCTGGGGTGATTGCTTCGGCAATCCTCTCTTTAATAGTTCCAACCAGGGCAGAGAAATTTTAAGGCTCTTTTGATCAAAAATGGGCCTTGATTGAGTGAAAGGAATATTCAATTGGGTTCAAAAACGGGGAATATAGCAGTAGGAATTCAAGGGCATTGATGAATGCACGCCGATGGGCGCACGCCCACGCCCATCGCACGCCGATAAAAAAAAAGGCGTGTTGCCCGCACGCCTTTTTTTTATCGGCGTGCGGGCTGCACGCCCATCCTTGGGCGTGGGCACGCCTGTAGATGGGCGTGCAGTTCGCACGCCCATCTACAGGCGTGCGACACCCCCGAGGAAGGGCGTGCAGCCGCACGCCTGCCGGGCAGGACTGCAAGCCCCTCGACTGGGAGGGATCCCTCCCGGTCAAGGAGGCTGTTTACCCTCCTCGACCGGGAGGGAATCCCTCCAGTCAAGGAGGTTGTACAACCTCCTTGACCGGAGGGATTCCCTCCCAGTCAAGGAGGTTGTACAACCTCCTCTACCGGAGGGATTCCCTCCAGTCGAGGAGGTTGTACAACCTCCTTGACCGGGAGGGAATCCCTCCGGCCGAGGAGGTTGTACAACCTCCTCGACCGGGAGGGAATCCCTCCGGCCGAGGAGGTTGTACAACCTCCTCGACTGGAGGGATCCCTCCGGTCGAGGAGGTTGTACAGCCTCCTCGACCGGAGGGATCCCTCCAGTCGAGGAGGTTGTACAACCTCCTCGGCCGGAGGGATTCCCTCCCGGTCAAGGAGGTTGTACAACCTCCTCGACTGGAGGGAATCCCTCCGGTAGAGGAGGTTGTACAACCTCCTTGACTGGGAGGGAATCCCTCCGGTCAAGGAGGTTGTACAACCTCCTTGACTGGAGGGATCCCTCCGGTCAAGGAGGCTGTACAACCTCCTCGACCGGAGGGATTCCCTCCCGGTCGAGGAGGCTGTACAACCTCCTCTACCGGAGGGATTCCCTCCAGTCGAGGAGGTTGTACAACCTCCTCGACCGGGAGGGAATCCCTCCGGCCGAGGAGGTTGTACAACCTCCTTGACTGGAGGGATCCCTCCGGTCGAGGAGGCTGTACAACCCCCTCGACCGGAGGGATCCCTCCAGTCGAGGAGGTTGTACAACCTCCTCGGCCGGAGGGATTCCCTCCCGGTCAAGGAGGTTGTACAACCTCCTTGACCGGGAGGGATCCCTCCCGGTTGAGGAGGCTGTATTCCTCGACCGGAGCTGATGTCATGCGTACATTCTTGTGTACGCATGACATCAGCATGTATATAGGCAGGGGCGTGCCCCTACCTATATACATAGAATCGGTGTGCAAGCCCGCACGCCAATTCTATGTATATAGGTAGGGGCACGCCCCTGCCTATACACATAGAAAGGGCGTGCGGTTTGCACGCCCTTTCTGAAAGGGCAGGGCGTGCAACCGCACGCCTGAAGTGTTGCACGCCGATGGGCATGCAGCCCGCACGCCGATAAAAAAAAGGTGTGCGATGGGCGTGGGCGTGCGCCCATCGGCGTGCGTTTATCAACGCCCGGAATTCAATCTTGATTGATTTTGAGTTCTCAAGAGAGGATTTAACTTCTTCAAATCAATTGCCGCGGTGTCTCGGAGCATTTTCCATGATGACAATTGATTCATTGGGAAGTCAGGCACCAAGGCTAGAGAGGAACAGGCAAGATTCATCTGCCTCTACCCCTTTAGCCTTGGTGTTATTGGCGTTGAGAATCTCGTGGTAAATGAACCCGTTGTTGGCCAATGCCCCAATTAGGGTAATCTGCTTGGCCTTGGGAGCAAGGCTCAACACGGCAGGTTCCCCTAACAAAATGATCAAAACAAGTAAAAAAATTATCAAAACAAGTGAAAAAATAACTTACCAATAGTGGCATATCCAAAGTTTCTCCCTGAGTGGAGATAAAATCCAGCCTCATTGACAAAGACCACTTTCCGTCCAAGATCCAGACCTTGTTGGTTAACAAAATTAGTGTGTTGTTCAATGAGATTTGGCTTGTTCCATGAAGCCGGGATATTGGTGGTCATCTTACAAGGGGGCTTGATAAACGCACACCCCTGGTGCACGCCCATGCCAGGGGTGTTTGGCGTGTTTTGACACCCCCCCAGCCCAAATTGGCGGGTTTGGCGGGCATGCCAATGCCCGTTGGCGTGTTTCCAGGCACGCCAAAGGGTTTGGCATGCGTCTTGGTGGCCCACCTGCATGCCAATGGATATGTGGGTGGGGCTGCACAACCTGGCCATGGCCCATGTGTATTGGATACACATACACATAGTGCATGTGTATCCAATACACATCAGCAGTGTGTGCAAGTTGCAAATGCTGCTGATGTTGGCCAGGAGGGAATCCTCCAGGCCAACAAGGCTGTATAACCTTGTCAGCCAGGAGGATTTCCTCCTGGCCAACAAGGCTATACAACCTCGTTGGCCAGGAGGAAATCCTCCTGGCAAACAAGGCTATACAACCTCGTTGGCCGGGAGGAAATCCTCCTGGCCAACAAGGATGTATAAACTTGTTGGCCAGGAGGAAATCCTCCTGGCCAACAAGGCTGTATAACCTTTTTGACCAGGAGGATTTCCTCCTGGCCAACAAGGCTATACAACCTTGTTGGCTGGGAGGATTTCCTCCTGGCCAACAAGGCTGTATAACCTTGTTGGTTTGACAATGAACCGTCATTATGGATTAGACATGATAAATATGGTTAGGGTTAGACAGCTATCACATGTTTTACATCTTTGTAGCTAGATTAGGTTTCAATTTTTCTAGTATTTAAAGATCATCACTGTAGTTTGCTTCCTATCTTTCTTCACTCACTTCTTCATTGTGTCATCTCTTTTTACCATTAACTAGGTACAAGTCATTCCCAGCTTCCTCATTCACTTAACTCGGAGACCTCTCTCCTCGTTGCTCACTTCCTATTGCTGTTCATTTCTCAGGTCTGCTTTTATTTCTTTTCTGATTATTTCTCCATCATTGTTCATTCTTCTTTCTTCATCTCTTTTTCTGCTCTTCATGCAATTGAATCACTTCTTCATTGTTTCATCTCCTTGTACCATTGACTAGGTACAAGTCATTCCCAGCTTCCTCATTCACTTAACTCAGAGACCTCTCTCCTTGTTTCTCACTTCCTATTCCTGTTCATTTCTCAGGTCTGCTTTTCTTTCTTTTCTGATTATTTCTTCATCATTGTTCATTCTTCCTTCTTCATCTCTTTTTCTGCTCTTCATGAAGTTGACTCACTTCTTCATTGTGTCATATCCTTGTACCATTGAGTAGGTAAAAGTCATTCCCAGCTCCCTCATTCACTTAACTTGGAGACCTCTCTCCTCGTTGCTCACTGCCTATTGCTGTTCATTTCTCAGTTGGCCAGGAGGATTTCATCCTGGCCAATGAGGCTATACAGGCTCGTCGGCTGGGAGGAAATCCTCCTGGCCAACAAGGTTGTGTAGCCTTGTCGGCCAGGAGGATTTCCTCCTGGAAAACAAGGCTATATAACCTCGTCAGCCAGGAGTATTTCCTCCTGGCCAACAAGGCTATATCACCTTGGTGGCCAGGAGGATTTCCTCCTGGCCAAAAAGGCTATACAACCTTGTCTGCCGGGAGGAAATTTGTTGGCCGGGAGGATTCCCTCCCGGCCAGAAAAGCTCACTCCCACAGGGGTGGGCAAGCAGGACTGTTGGTGTGCCGGTCAAACACTCCAACATAGTTGGCGTGTTTGGCCGGCACACCAAGGATTGGCCATGGGCAGGCCAATCCTTGGTGTCCCCGCAAAACATGCCAACCCAAAATGGTGTGTGGGAAAAACACACCATTTTGGGTTGGCGTGCCCCTGGTCTGGGTGTGAATCTCTCAACACCCTCTTCCAAGAGATGTTCATGTTGTGGATGAGATTACTTGTCAGCCTGGGTGTGGAACTAACCGTGGTTAAGGGTTGTAACTGAGTTAGGTTGATGGTTTAAAGTGGTTTGGGTAATGTTTTAAGTCCTGTAAAAAGGTACTTCCTCAATCAGTAAGTCTTGTCTGAGAGGCTTGCTCTAATTGCTCTAATTAGGCGCATCCAAATCAATACAAAGTATTAATAGGCATCCAAGGAGATACTCACTTGGGTTCGTGGTGCCTACCTTATTGAAGGTAGTTTGTGGCCAATTCTTGAGGTAATAACAGTATTAAACTATAGAATATCCAGAATTGGGGGATTGTTGGAGAATGGGGAACTAAGCAAGGTAAATAACTCTAAGGTATGTACTGTGCTGTGGTGTTCTAAATATTCTCTGGGGGATAAACAACTGTTTACAGTCTGTTTATATATTGCAAGAGCTCCTCAAGGGGAACTGTGAGCGCTTCCATGACCTGGGAGGTACTGTGGAACTTCAGGGGCAAGACAGATCCTTTTGGGAGGATCTGTTAATGTTTATGATGTGATTTCTACTAAGGCTGTGTTATGGGACACATCTTTGATCTGTAGTCCTTAGTGGGATGGGATCACATCATGGCATTTGTATTAATTGATCTGTTATTAATATTAATAAGGTTATTAACTTATAATGATGTCATTTATTATTGGCACATCTTATAAGTATTAATTATTATAGTATTAATAAGTTCTTTTATTCACAAGATATCCAAGTACATATCTTATACGTGAAATACATTCCAATGTTAAGGAATGTGGGCTTAATCAGAGGGGAAAGAGTGACATCTGTTACTCTGGATATTTCACGTGAAAGGAGGGCAAAGGGCCTACAAGTTATGTATCTTGTATAACAGGAGTACATAGCTTAACCAGAATTATTCATGAGTTATTAATGAATATATTATTAAAGTATTTATATTAATTATTGTAATTAATGTACTTTAATAATAATAATAGTAATTTAATAATAATAATGAATGTATAATAATAATAATAAGAATAGTAATTATTATTAGAGATAATAATAATTAATAATATTTGCAGTTACGTGGTACATGTCAGGTACTGTGATATGTACTCAGTGGCTGACATTACTGATAGATTTGGTCAATACCTTCATGTGGAACTCCTCTTGAAGGAAACAAGGGAGCTCTGGAAGCGTAGTTGTCAATTGTTGATCCAGTTGGTGAAGCAGCTTGGTCTTCATTTTGTCAGTAAATTTTCCAACTTGCTTCTTATGAGCCTTCACTTGATTTGGATCCTTGGCTTTGATCCTCTGGACTTGGAAACAAGAAACTTTAAATTTCTTCATTGAATTGACGGTTTTCATTCCATTTTCAACAACATTCTTGCGGATAAGGTCTTGGACCTCAGGGTTGATAATTGTATTTGGTTTTTGTTCTTTGTGGGTCAATCAATTGTTTTGGTAAGTCCACATTTCTTCTAATTCTCTGTGAGCTTTCCAAGTTTGCTGTTGATCAAAATTTTGTTTTATTCAGCTCTCAAAGCTTGGCTGCAGAGCTTGGGCTTGCTCTTGATTTGCCTCAAGCTCCAAATTGACCGAGTCAATAACGGCGGAATCAGACATCTGAATTGGTAGAGATTCAAAAAACATCAGGGTTCTATGAAAATAACAATTAAATAAAAAAAAAAAAAATTGATCAATGGTATTTTCCCAGATGGAGTTGTTGGTCAACAGCTTGGTTTTGGCCAAGCAGGACTTGTGCATGTGCCAAGATTAGGGGGCCGTGCAAGCTGGCCTATCAAGCCCCCTGGGCACATACCCAAGCCCTCTTGGCACAGCGTCAAGTGGGACTTGGGTTTGTGCCCAGACGCGCTTGATCTACCATAAATGAATTAGACCATTATGAAATTGGTTATAAATACATGTCATGAGGTCATGGGGAAATAGAAAATACCATTCTCAATTTAATACAATTCCCATTGTATCATAGTGCATTTTAATTGTGATACATTAGAGTACAATGTACAACAACATTCTAGAACCTTCCCCTGCAGACCTCTAGAATATAAAAGGAGGCCATTTCCTGGCGTAGGATTGGATCCTCAGCATATTCAGCCAGTACCACATTAGTAAGTACCCTGAATTTCATCCACCAAGATATTACATGTAGTATTTACCATGTAACACTTGGAACTGCAAGCTTGAATAAATAACAATTATTCTTTATTTTTATTTATTGTATTATCTTTTTACCTTGACATTCTGAACAAAACAGAAATTAGACTTAACCATTTCAAAAAATTGTATAAGAATATAAAATTCAATAGCAGGCTTAGAAATATCTGACTTGAACAGAAGGCTCTGAGTTTAAGCCACACTCATGAACATATTCAAAAACCTTATTAGAATAATATCTATTTTTATCAAATATAAAGGAAATTTAATTAAAGACAATCCTTGGAAAATCAATTTTCAAACACACAATAAATGGATAAGGAAATATTGATTGGTATATCTGTTTCTGTAAAAATCACAGCTTAACCCATAGTAATCCATACTATAAGATTACATTTAAATTGAAGTAAATATTTATGTAGTATGTATTATATGATTAATACATGTGATTTCACTTCAATTTTCCTTCAAGGAAAGCACTTTTTCAAGCAAAAACCCCTAGGAAATGTATTCACATGTATATCTTAGTGAAATAAATTAATTAAGCTCAACTAAATATCACACTATTCTTAAACAATGTGAAATATTTATGGTATCATTTTAATTAAAAATGACACCATTTTTCACATCTGATCACAAACAGGGTGATCACTTTCCCCTGGCAATCTTACTCTGATCACCACTGTCAAAAGAATTTGACAGTTTGATCTTTTTATTATTTAAGGAGGGATTTTATTCACTAAATTGAAGATAAACTCCCCATCAATTTTAACTTACACTTAGATAACTTATTATAAGCTAACCAGGCGCTTGCTTTCTCTCTTAAGTAATGAGGACTGGCGTTTATTCTTATAACTATCTCTTATAGTTAAAATTCCTCAAATCCCCTCAATTAAATTAATACTACTTAATTTTATTGGAAGAACAGTGTATCAATCTGGTTAACCCTTCTGTGGAGCTTTATCCCCATCAGAAGTTTGGTAGCAGGGTCAGAACCTGTTTATTTTTGTTACTTAGTTTTTTTTAACACTCAAGTAAATATTGATACAGATATTTATTTTTATTACACTTTCAAAGTGTAAGATTTTTTTTCATTCCTCTCTGTACAAACCACAGTAGGTGGAATAGAATACAGATTATTGACACCGAATATTCTCCTCCTACTTTTAGAGTAGTGTTACCTTTTTATTATCCAACCCACCTTATTTACTGGAATAATTATCAAGCTACCTTAGAACCTCCCCATCATAGACCTTGAAATATTATTTATAACACAGTTGCTGCAAGACTACCACCTCTGACAGTAGCCAGTAAGCTCAAGTGCTTGCCAGATTCTTATTAAAAATTGAAATTGTTAGTTTACTCATATTTCAAAAAGACGGAAAGATAGCCAAACCTATATGGTTAGCTGTTAGGCTTCTCCCGATTGACTAGTTTGTAAAGCAAATAAGACAATTATAAGGAGTTTAGGTTATTCTCTGTGCATAGTTTGGACAAGAGAGAATAATAGTAATTATTATTCAGATAACCTTTCAGCACAGTGATAGTACCTGGCTTTTGTATAGAAATTAAGCCAGTGTTTCATACACATAGCTGACAATTTGCATGACACCTAACCAAGGTGGAAATTTGACTTCATTGTTAACAATTACCCAAATCAGTCATCCAACACTATGGACTACCATTCCTGGAAATTCAACCCGGCTTCAAAGCTTATCCAATAAACAAGTTGGGCCTCCAAGCACTGAAACAATCCACCAAGATCCTAAAAGTAATCAATAACTGTCAAACAATGGTCAAAAGCTGTTTTTTTACTCACAATCAGCAAACTTAGAGAGAAATGTGAGGCTCTGAAACATTTTTTTGAAGAGAAATTTAATGTTATTACAATAGGAAGGCAAAAAAACACCTCTAAAACTGCAAAAATGATGGGGGCTTAAGTCAAATAACTAATTGGATTTCTGGTCCAGGAGCTCATGCTTCTTTGAAACAGGGGCATTGATAAACGCACACCAACGCCAACCCGCACACCAATTTTTTTTGGCGTGCGGGCCCTACACACCATTGGCGTGTGGGCCCCGCATGCCAAATAACATTGGCGTGTAGGCCCCGCACGCCAATTGTTTGGTGTGCACTCCCACACGCCAATTGTTTGGTGTGCACTCCCACACGCCAATTGTTTGGCGTGTGGGAGCGCACGCCAAACAATTGGCGTGCGGGTCCCCCCCTCGCTCACATAATTGAATTGGAGGGCCAATTTGATTACGTGAGCGAGGGGGGGACTTCCTCCCGGCAGACGAGGCTGTATAACCTTGTCAGCCGGGAGGACTTCCTCCCAGCTGACGAGGTTATACAACCTTGTTGGCCAGGAGGACTTCCTCCTGGCTGACGAGGTTGTATAACCTTGTCAGCCGGGAGGAAGTCCTCCTGGCTGACAAGGTTATACAGCCTTGTCGGCCGGGAGGAAGTCCTCCCGGCTGACAAGGTTATACAGCCTCGTCAGCCGGGAGGAAGTCCTCCCCTCGCTCACGTAATTGAATTGGCCCTCCAATTCAATTATGTGAGCGAGGGGGGGACCCGCACGCCAATTGTTTGGCGTGCGCTCCCACACACCAAACAATTGGCGTGTGGGAGTGCACGCCAAACAATCGGCGTGCGGGGCCTAAAATAAAATTGGCGTGCGGGGCCCACACGCCAAAACAAATTGGCGTGTGGGACCCACACGCCCTTTGTTTGGCGTGCGCCCCCACACGCCAATTTTTTTTGGTGTGTAGGGCCTGCACGCCAAAAAAAAATTGGCGTGTAGCACCCGCACGCCAAAAAAAATTGGTGTGCGGGTTGGCGTTGGTGTGCGTTTATCAACGCCCTTGAAACAGACTAGAATTTTGATGACAAACAACAGACACTGGGAGGAAATGATAAAAAGACTTTTGCTGGGGTTTATAGAGATGTTTTGGAATACTTTCTGGGATATTGTAGGAGTGGTTACAGAAGGGGCACAGCTCACAGAAAATAAGCAGCAGTTATAAAATTGACTTCTTGATGGGTTTCAAGGCAAATGTGTGGGTTATCATTCAATGGAGGACAGGCATGCATGGTCAAATTTGTGGGCCTCATATGTGTGCTGGTAGATATGGTACATGAAATTTCTGTGGAGATTTCCCTGAAATGGCGCTAGCACATAAATTATGTGATTTTATTGATAATCATTTACTTTTCTCTTTGTTGTCTATGTTAATATTAAATTTTCAATCCCTTACTCAACATAATATGCAATCAAAATGTATGTTGACTTGACTACTGCTGATCTAGGGCATCACAAAGCACCAACATTCATCTTTGCATCCATGCACTAGTCTGGTAATTAGGTGCTTAATCTCTTATCCTTCCTCTTTCCACAACTGACTGGGTTTCAGATCAACCAACACACAAGTCTTGGTCCACACTGAGCTAGTATCATGGAGGAGGATCTCCAAGAGACATACACCCCGCTTAACCAGCCAAAAGAGACAACCACCAAGAGTAAGTATGAGATGATGATGATACACAAGGCCTGGGATGACAAGTGGTAGATTGGAAACCAGTTGTGGAGTCTTGAAAATCCCAAAACCTAACAATCTAGCAGTCTGGTGGTTTCCAGGAGAGTAGACCATCTGGGGAGAAACCAATTGGCTTGGGCTCTAAATCAGCAATATCTTTTCCAGCTTGTTCCTCAAAACTTGCAAGAGCGCCACACCAAATAAAATGATTAATTTCCTTTTACGCAGGGTCCTCAACTGTACCCCCAGGATTAGTGCCAGCCAGCCTCTCACTAGTTGTCCGTCTATGCACAATAGAAGTCAGCCAACATCTAAAAATACATTACAGAAGGCTCTTGGCAACCCCAATGCACCTCATCTTCTACCTGTATCACCTAATCTCCATCCTGAGTTTGAAATAGGGTTGTCTCAAGATTGGTAGTGTGCCAACCTGGATTCCTCCCTTCTTCGTGGGAGGAGCTATAACTGCTCTAGGAATCTTGTGGGACACTAAATATGATTTGGTGAAATATCCTCTGAAGGGGAAAAAATTGCAAATATTTTGAAAGGCTATTACAAATTATGGGTGGTTTGAAAGACCTGCCCCTCAAAATGGTACTATGTGGATACTAAGAGTCCTACAATCAATATTTATAAATATATGGCTGATTCCAAGATAGCTCTTACTTTTGTATAGTAATATCTATCAGCCCTAGATACATCAAGTCACTATTCTTTCAGATCTGTTACAACTTCTGATGTTAATGGGTAATTTAATCCAGTGGGATTAGCTCCTCAAGAAATCTCTTGATAAGAAACTTCAATCTCTACTAGAGCTCTCATGCTATTAATTGTTACTACTACTACTACTACTACTACTACTACTACTACTACTACTACTACTATACTACTGTAAGAATTATGTGATACTCTTATAAAATCTCTCATCCCCTATTCCCTTACTCAATCAAACATCAACCTTAACATGAATCACTTCTTCAACTCTACTCAACCGCTCACCTTCTTCTATCTCTAATACTATTCAATCTCCTCACTCCATTTTCTTATCTCTTTCCTCCCTTCTATTCCTACTTCTCTTACCTCTTAACTTCACCTCTTCAATCACTCAAACCACAAGTCACATAATTTATCCCCGACACGGCCATCTTAACATCTGTCTCATGAAACTCAATAACTGACTATCAATTTATAGTTCTGCTAGTTCATACATCCTTCTCTTATCTCTGTGTCTCAGTCTGTTTTCTCATTCACTTCTTCACACCTGAATGTTGGTTATTTATTTTGCTTTCTATCCCCACTCGGTTTGTTCTATCTTCTGATTCTGTTTCTTTTCAAGGACTAGCTGCTTTTTCAGTTTGCAATAGATTCAAATTTTAACTACTGCTAAAATCCGCTGTAGCGCAGCGTAGCGGGCTGTTTTTTTACCGCCCGCGCGTTGAGCCAGAAAAATGCGCTAACGCCATGTAGGCCGCAATGAGCTCAAAAGAAAATTCGGACAATTTCCAAATGACACTTTGATGGTGAAGCTTGGCAATGAGAAAGGTTCGAATTATCTCCGAGAGCCATCCCAAGAATCTTTGGACGCTAATTTTTAGAATTTTGATTTGAGAGAGGCTGCAGGTCCGTCGGAGTTCAGCTGGATGGAATCTGGAAAAGTACATCCCTAGGAAAACCTTCGGAAATTTTCTCAAATCTCGGGAATCTTTCCGGATTTTTCACAGAGGTTCACTGAGGGACAGCCCTTTGAGTTTTGCTCGAATGGAAGTATGATTGAGCCTTCGAAAGTTTTTCGATGCGAAACCTCAAAAGTGCATCCGTGGTATATATTTACCAAGCCACACTCGACTTGTGCTTTGAATGATAAACCGGGGCAACAGGGATGGTGATAGAGTTTTCTAAATAAATATGTATTACGCCAACATCCGTCGATCGGTTGGAGATCGGACGCTTGCCATTTTTCATTATGAGGGAAGTTGATGGTCTTGGTCTGTGCCTTGTCATGTCGGATAACCCAGTATGTACATACATAAATATTTACATAGGCTCGCTACAAGTCTCGCGGGTAGCTGATCAGGGCCCGGCTATATTGTATCTCATCAACCCCAGGAGTAAAGTCATCTCGATCAGGACTCCAGGAGGGCATAAATCACAACCGCCGACTCTTGCACACCACATAGTCTGTCATACTAACAGATATGAGGTTGTGCTGGCTACCTGGCCAGGGGAAAGACCTTGTAACAGAAGAGAAAAAGAGTTGAGATAATCACCGGTCCATCCGTCGGGGTACTTTCAGGAACGGATAGACAGGTCTAAATTGATTCGCTTAAAACTCTGATTTCTGATTTTTGTTCATTTATTCACGCCTTCTGTGGAGGATTGATGTCTGACTTTCTAAATAAATAGGTGCTTCTTCTAAAATTAATCACTTTTCCTGCTTAAAGCAAGACTACTTCTTTTCTTCGACATGAAACGGCGCGGACCCAGGTTCGATATCTTGGCCGGCCCCTCCTTGGATGAGCTGTCACGAGTCAAGGTTAATGCGGATCGATCAGGCCCACTGTTGATCAAGACAAATAGCTTTGAAGGTGTGTGGAGTTCCCTCAGCAACGTTTCATCATCTTGACAATGGCTGGCTCAAGAGCACTGACTGCTCAGCTCACTCTATCCCTCACCCTCTGTTCCAAGGTAACTTGACGGTTAGGTGCGCTATCTCGGTAGCTTCAGCCAATACTCTCAAAAATCTCACCGGGCACGGGATTCTTCTGATGTTCGATTCGTGTTTCCTTTTGGATTCCTAGGATGAAAGACTTTGCTGATTACAATGGAGACATCTACCGTGACACTGAGACAAATTATTTTGCGAATTGGACGGATGTGACTTGGAGTATCCAAGTTCAAGGTTCGTGATTTTGCCTCCATAAAATCTTCAAGATGTATGGATCTCGCTGTTTAAGGAAGCTCTGGTTGCAACCACGCCCATCTCGATGGAACTCCAGGCCGATTCCTTCAGCCAACGTGTGCCGATGATTGCGTGTTTGGGAACACGTTTGACAAGCCTATTCGAGACCGTCTACCGTTCGGCACTGGTGCCGCCTTGAAGGCTATCTCTTACATTGATCCCTCATTGGAGGTCCGCTTGCCCTCGCTTTCCTCTGCTATCGATAACCCATACAGCTCACATGACTTCTCCTAATAAATCCAACAGAATGATCTTTACGCCGATAAACCATGGGCTTGGTGAGTCATTCTTGCCGCATTCAAGAATCAACTGCCTCTAATCCATCGGAATTGCCTTGTTTTCATCAGGTCACCTATGCTCGCGACCATGAATTACATCCGTACTGAGTCAGCATCAAATACCTAGATTCCAGATTACGTCCTGCTTCAGAAGCTCATTTGAAAAAAACTCAACTAAAATCTCCACTATTCTCAAGCCGCCTTGAAGGCGACGATAGCCCGTTGCCGTCATGGCAGGCTGCCACCAGGCCAGTAGAGGATTGTAGCAGTCTGTTGGACGGAAACCCAACCAACATATCCAAACCACATCTCCGGAGGAAATTCTTCTCTTCAGCTGCCAATCGAAAAGCTGTTACACTGGGACCGAGGGTGAATTTGTCTCGCAATTGAATAGATAACTTGACAGATTTTTCAGATTCCTGACAATTGAAAATCATCCCTTTTGCGCTTGGTCATCGTAGGATTTTGTAAGTTTTTTTACTCATATTATCACCACATGTTAAAGCGACATTGTTCTGGTTACACCAAGCCACACGAGTCAAATGCAGTTGGTCCTTTTTTTGCGACTTTTTGATACCCTCGATCATGGATTATGCTTGGGGAGATCATTAGATTAACGCCGAGTTCGCCAACGGATTCATTGATTTTTCTACCCTGGCCCTAAATGTGCCAGTTGTCAATGTTTCCTTTAAGTAAGCAAATTCCAATTGTAAGGTACTCATGATGCCGAACGGTTGGTTAAACACCCTCAAACAACAGGTTAGACAAACTTTGGGATGGTCAGCCAGTTAGATATGTCTGTCAATCCCGTAAGACAGGAGAAATATACTTTGTAGTTGTATTCCAAATCTCTGAGTTGGATGCAGAAAACAAATTGGAGGAGGATGACGAAGACGAGGACGCTGAGGTATGCAAGTAATCTGCTTTGATCAAAAATTTCTCACGCGCCAGCTTGCTGTGCATTTCAACCAGAGGTCCTGATTTGCAGATTCTCTCAAAACCGATGCTGATACCTCTTCATATCCCCTACTTCGAATACAGCAAACGCCGGAACAAAATGAAGTTGCCAGCCGTCGAGCAACACGGGGAAATTCTGCCGCGATGAGACCTCCAGACGATTTGATTTCTATAGACGAGTGGGGAGTTGACTGAAAAAAGAGAAGAGACAAGAGGCCACCAGATATCCAGTGCCCAAGCACGTCTCATCTGCATTGGGGTTACGTTTCGAATCGCCTCAGATCATCTGGCTAGCTTAATACCTAATTAACTTCATTTTTCCTGTGTTTTTATGAGTGTGAATTCACATTTTTCTCCTTCTCTCATGTCATCCCATAGAGGCTGGTAGCGCACTCGTAATCTTGAGCCTTTTTTTCAATGTGAAATTTCCTTCAGCTTTCGATAGACTCATACAAGCGGGTTAGAGTTGTTAAGAATCAAAAACAGTCAGTTAGTGTAGCATGACAATAGAACAGATACATGACATATTTGGTTTGCTTTTCTTGGACGTATATCATACTTATGTCTCGAGCTTTATCCGGAAATTTGAAGGTTAGAAACAACCGGGAGAGTGTCTAAGGATTCCATAAATCGAGCAAGTCTTTTTAAACCAAGATCTAATTGATCTGGAGGGACACTGAATGTCAATCTGAAGAAGCCTGGTTTAGGATAATGATACATTTTTCCTGGTGCCTATGCCACAACATATGTTGATAGTAATCAGCATCGCAACTCCATTTGAAACTATTCATGCTCGGATTACGTTGAAATCGTGACAGGAGAACAAGTTCATTGAACTTACGATATAAATCTTACACTCTGTGAGTAAAGTTGTAAATAGCTTCTCTTCTTCGAGTCTTGCACTCTCTTCTGACAGTTTAAGATTTTTGTCGGAGTCGGATGAGTTGTTCAAATACCTTGACAGATCTATCATCTTTTTTTGGCGTTATCATGTTTATTTGGGATTTTGAAGTTAGTCTCAAGCAAGTATTGGAGGAAACCTGAAAAACAGAAGCACAAGAGAATAAAAGTTGAGGTCAACCCAACTAAGAAGAAACCCCCATTTGATGGACTGTTGTAGCCAATCTTTAATCTCTCCAACCTGTCGGTTGCAGTTTGATAAGCTTCCAACAGTTTCCTTTTCTATGATAGGGAATTTTTTACGAACAAAATGAGCTATTTTCAATAAGAGTCTGATGAAACATCTATTTTTTCTTGTACTGTTAGTCTTTGTTTGGACTTGAACAGGCATAAAGCGGAAGGACATACACTTTCGATCACATAAAAGTCTAGAAAATCTTGACGATCATGGCTATCTCCGCTGTCTAAGATTAAGCTTGCGAAACTGAATTCTGTCAGAGAGGAAACCTGAACTTGATTCAGATTTAAGCTCGTAATAAGTTGAAGTAATCCGAGATTATGTTGACTGATCAAAACGCCTGCTCTGATGTTCGAATAATCGAAATTCGGATACATATATTAAGTGTAAAATCGGCATTGGTTAGCTCCAGAAACCAAGTAGATGGTTTTCAGTTGGTAGGAAGAGGTGGCCAAGAGGAACCCGGATGCTTACCGTAAACCACAGCAACCGAAATCTAATTTATCAGTTTGTTTTGGTAGATGCCAGTTTACCAGTATTTCAAACAAATCAAGTTGACAAAAACGCAGAGATATTAAGAGAATTAATCCCTGTCAGCCCGAACTCAAGCAGCGTGTACATTCAAGATAAGATATAGCTCAGATCATGTTAATAGTACTAGCCTTTGCTGATCCCGTACACTAATAAAATGCGCCAAAACACCAAGGCCCAAAAGAGCAGTAAAATATTTATTATGCGTTGATCTGCTTCTGGTAGTGATTTTATAGTAAACCCACTCACTGACATGAAGTCTACTATGATCACAATTGGACAGATGAGGATCTAATGATAGAGCCGAAACAAATTTGTTGGATACTGCTTGATTTTCAGAAGGATCATTTGTTGTTGGTCCTTGTTCAATGACTGATAAGCCGTAGATTTCGTCTACTATCCTGTGGAATTGTAAAAGTGCTCGATGCAAGTGTCAAAATAGAGAAGTTATCATTCTATCTTGTGGTTATGTTTTTCTGTGTGTGGGGTTGCATGATGTATCATTCACCACTAACAGATGAAGATCCTTTGCTTCACAAAAACGGATATACGTCAATAATACCTCTTCTTGGACGATGTAGCCTATCCCGTAGTTACAAAGAAGTGGTAAGGGAATTATATCTCTCCAGAAAAAACCAGTGTTAGAGCTTGAATGATACTTACCCATTGGGTTGTGTGGGTTACATAGGATTACAGCTTTTATCCTATCAGGTTGGCCGTGATGGTTCAGATACGCTTTTTCTAAGGCTTTCGAAACCGACGAAGGATCTAAAGGCTTTTGGTGATTTACGTTAAAAAATCAGTCTATGTGGAAGTAGCTATCATCTGTTTGTAGACGAACATGATCTATTTCGAAGCCGACAAGATGAATACCTTGCTTGCTCAGATGATCGAACCCTGAATAGTACGGCTATCGCCAAGGAGAAAAAAGACCGGTGGTTATTTCCTAATTTCTTCAAGAGGTTGGAATTGCGCATTGGAATTGCGGACCAGTTCACCTTTGAAATTAAGGCCCCGTCGCCCTCGTCACATATCACGTACATCAATTGACCCAAGATTGCAGTCACTCCAGCTGCAGAGATTACGTGATTCGGCCTTAGCATAGGTAGCGAAGAATACTCAATCGAAATATCAGTGAGCTTGAATTTGGGCTTTCCCTGGAGCATAGAAAAAAGTCCGGCGAAAACAATAGTCAAAGAAAAATCTACATACTTTACAGTCATGGCTGGGGAAAAATATTTATTCAAAATATGGCATATCGCTTCCTTGAATAAACTTGAACCTCCCAAGGGTTGGTAATTTAACTGTGCGGCTTCGATACGAGATAAATTTTGTTTTAATTTCTTTAATTTTGGGTGATAGTATAATTAGATGCAAGACTAATCAGCTCAACAGTTTGTCCACTCTGATAGGATGTTGAAAATTGATGGCGAATTTTGTCATAAAGGAAGAATGAGCATAATAACACTCAACTTGGACCAGGAATTCTTGCATTAGTGAGTTTTCTGCTACTCCCAGGTTGATCACACCTAAATTTCAAAGAAACAGAAGTTGCAGAAATCAGCGCTCCGTCAAGCAATGAATTTCCACAAGGCTCGTTGAACTAAGTGATTATAGACAGGACCATTGGGATTTTTGTCAGCAGAGTAAATATCCTTCCAAGCATCAGCGATCGCCTGTGCGGTAACATTGGGCTGACCGGATTTCTGATTGGACGACCGTAGACTAAAGTTTGGAGGGGTCATTGGAAAAATGTGATGCTATTGTTCTAAATAGATACAACAGGGATGTCTGCAGAGATGAGATGATATCAACCGAGCTGCTTGAGCCAGAGCCCTTCAATCATGTGATAACAGCTGAAAATACGTACTTTGGTGTGGGAAAGCACATGTATGTCCCAGAAGCATCCAAATCTATTCAAAAATGAGATTCTCAAACACAATAACTGAACAACGGGCCTGTTGGGATGCCTTTTTTTGTCCTTGGCCTTGGTGTCAAGAATTTGCGCGCCTGGAAGATTGATTCTAAGTTCCTACCCTGGTAGAAATTTCTTGAAGATTTGGTCGAATTTGATTTTAACGAAGTATGTTGTTCGAAAAGTCTGCCCTGGCAGAAACTAGGTTTTATCTTTGAATATCAAGGCAGTACTGTGATTTTCAACGTGCTTTCTGAGTTTGAAAAGATGTATGATTTCTTTGTAAGGTAATTCGATAGTGGGTAGTAAGATGGGAGAATTAAGAAAATAAAATAACTCCCATGAGGAATAAAATACAAGCCTTGAGGATACATGGATTTCATAGAAGATAAGAAAGACATTTTATTCTGAGAGACTCCGAAGGAAGCGTGTGGTGAAGGAAAGTTTCGTGAGGGCATCCCAAATCGTTGCGGTAACTTTTCCGCAACTGAGCACGATGGTCACTCTACCGAGAATCCACGCGCTCCGCAACTGCCGAAAGTGGCCGCATCCGCTGGGTTTTGTTTACCCGGAAGTTGTTTGATGAAGAAGTTGACGGACGTAAGAAAGGTAGCTCATCGAGTCTGTAATTGATCCAAAAGGTTTTGGCTATTCATAAAATACTTGAGGTTAGCATGATCGGACATGACCAGAACCGGACCTAGAGTATCAATAAGCCAAGCCCTCCATTTGGTAAAAGCCTGAACAATAGCCCATAGTTCTTGATCGTGAACCTGCTAATGGGTCTCTTGAGGGCCAAGTTTTTTCAAAAGGAAGGAAAACGGATGCAAAAATCAGCTGTCATCTGGTTGAGAAAGGATGCCCGAGATCACATGTTTTGAGCTATCAACGAACAAAACGCGCTGCCGGGAGAAATCAAAATGACGCAGGAAAGGAGCAGTGGTAAAGCAACCCTTAAGACTGTTAAATGCCGAGTGACACTCTGCCGTTTCAAGCATTGCATTAGTTTCCACTCCTTCCTTGTTTAAACCGGTGAGAGGGGCAGCCAGTCCAGAGAATTGATAAATGAATCGCCTATAAAAGTTGGCAAAACCCAAAAAAAATTCTCAGCTCCACAATCCCCGAGGATAAAGCCAATCCGCGACCGCGCTTAGCTTGCTATCCTCCATTCTCATTCCCGTCGTGGAACCCTGAAATCCTAAAAAGGTCACCGCTTCCTGAAAAAATGAACGGTTTTCCGGGGTTTCGAGGAATGATCTTGAAGTCGTCGCAGAACCTGTGTAACATGATGAGTGCGATCTGACCTGTTCGCGGAGAAAATAGACATGTCATCAGCATAGACAAAGTAAGAAACGTTGAGCATCTCTCAAAGGATGAATTAAATGAAACGTTGGAAACACGCAGGCTCATTTGCCAGCCCAAATGGCATTACAAGAATGTGCTGTGTGAATCGCTGAAAGGTGGCCGGGGCGTTGGCAAGTCCAAATGGCATTACCATATAATTCAAACAAACCCCAGGGAGTCCGAAACGCTGTAAAGGTGTTCCTGTCCCAGTGTGACCCATAATAAATTCAATGCTGATTTAAGGTCAACCTTGGATAAGGATTTTCAGCCTGCAAGATTATTCAGAAGTAAAGAAAGAATAGGGATGGGGTGAATGTCACGGACCGTGATGGAATTTAACCCTCTGTAATCCACGCAAGGTAAATCATCCTTGCCTTCCATTTTAACAAAGAAAAATGGGTGCAGCCACCGGTGAAGAAGATAGTCTAATGAATCATTTACTTAAGTTTTCATTAATACAGGTACAAAGTTGCCTGCGTTCTCCTTCACTAAAGTTTTGAAGGCCTCCAAATAGAAGGGTACAACCTTCTTTAATCTAGACCTCCAAATCAAATGGTGGTTGAACTGATGTTAGTGATTGCAAACTAGCTATTGTAAAAACATCAGCAAAAGAAAGAAGTTAAAAAGGTAAAGACATGATTGCTTCTTGGTTAAGATGTATTTATGTTATTAGTGATGGTAGAAATTTTAAGTGATTGGGATGATATTGAAAAAGAAGAATTATGATGTGGAGATGAAAAATAAAGTTGTCCGTGGTCCCCCCACCCAAGCAAGATTTGCCTTGAGCCAAGGTAGGCCAAGTATTACATCAACTGAAGAAAGAGAAACAAACTTGAGGGTTAAATTAGAGAGACAGGGTTTATTTGGAACTTCTGTAGAAGCTATGCAACCAGACCAGCATCTGTTGACATTGCAGGAGGAGGCAGGTGACCCATCAAAACTTCTACAAAAGAATGGAATAAATATTTTTTTTGGTTCAAACTTCTTTCTCCTTAAACTGCCAGAATGATTGTATCATATTCCCAAATCTGGCATTAAATCAGTTGAAAACATCTGATATTATATCAGACAAGACTGGTATGGTATCTACCAAAACTGATATTTTATCTATCTGAAATGATATAATGTCTAGCATTAAAGATATTCCATCAGTTTATCCTATTCAATATCAACATCACTGACTTTATATCAGTTTTTTTACATCTTTAAATAGTGTCAGCTGATTTAATATCCCTGATGATACACATAGTATCATCATAGGTAGATACAATACCAGTTGTGGTAGATACAATACCAGTTATTTCTGGTATAATATCAGTTTTTTTCCACTGTTTAATGCCAAATTGAGTCTCCCACTCCCCATCTTTATTGATGTGTGCACGAGTAAGCCTGAACAACCATCCACTTTTGGGCCAACTTGAATGACCTCACCAATTCTTCTCCTCTCCCCTTTTTCCATTTTACAGTCCATATTTCTCCCAAACAGAAAACAAGTCCCCTGGACAGGGGCACAACACTCAGTGTGGTCAGTTCATCTGGGAGTTAACTTGGGGGGGAAGCAGCCATATTATAGGAAAATTCAACTCTCAAGATCCCATGTGTTGGAGGCTTTTTCAGAGTGACTTATTGCAAGGCCTAAGTATATGGGAATTACAGAAAACTATATACTCACTAGAAGAATTTATGGACTGGTTAATTTTTGGGTCCTTCCCTTTGAAGTTTTGGTTTTGATTTTATTTGGCTAAATTTCAAAGTTTTGATTGCTTACAAAATTTTTTCAGAAAGAGATGAAGGGACAATGTAACAAATATTTTTCCACAAGGAGGATTTTCCTCTTGCTAAATACAAGCTATCTATAGTCTGAAGGGAAAATTAATCAAAAGAATGAAGGTAAAAGAAGAAAAACAGAAAAGAAGCATTTTTGAATGAAATAGAATAGAATGAAATGTTCTAATCCTAAAATAATAGTTGTAAAGTTTCAACATGGAAAGTTTATACAGCTTATGATTCTCATTGGTTACACTTATGAAAGAGGTGAATTTTGTTGTGAGCTGTGTAATATGAGTTGAAAAATGCTTTGATACCCTTTCAGGTTTACTGTTCAGGAATCATGACATTCCACAATTTCATGTTCATTTGATTTATTGTTTCTGCCATCTGTTGTGAGATACATTGCTTTCATGGAGACCCTGTGTGAAGCAGAAACCAAATATTATGCATTGTAAGCATATACCTTCAAGCCTTGACAACTTTCAAGTTGTCCAAGCACTCTTCATTCAACAAACATAGTGCAACAGCCCTTTTTCATATGGCCTAACACTATAGTTTCTCCCAAAATCATTCAATTAAATTTTTTAGGGATCCCATTCTTTTTTTGCAATGTGTTTCATACCTTGTTATAGCCTCCAAAGATTCTTGGCAAGTTGATTTTTTTTCCTACCAAATCTTTTGGAAGGGGGTGCTTTGTGTTCAGGAGGTGACTTGGGGTGACTCAGTTGAGTTTGTATCAAAGGCAAGTCAGGTGAATGCCATAAAAAAGGCTGAATCTTTATATCTTTGTTTCAATCTACCACTGCTCATGCTCTAATAAGGATTCTTTCGTGGCGATGAAGTCAAGTTGAAGGTGATGATATTTTTCTGTTTATTTTGGATGGTTTACATAGCAACTTCTACATGCATTAGTGAACTCTGGACTGCTCTTGTCAATAGGATTGACCTTAGTCATACCCACGCCACATCATCGACTTATCGCGGCCTATTATCTTATTCTTATGCCTGACAAGATTTTTTTTGCAGAATTTCGATGCCCGGATCAGGTAATGTCTAAGGATCACCGGTCTGGGCCGAGAGGCCGGGTCCTTTGTACCAAAGACCGCTTCTTAAAAAACCAAAAACTACAATAAGGGCAACACCGGTGTAAACTGGGCTCAGACTAACTGAGGCTCCAAAGGCCTTTCAGGGCTCTCCCGCCTTGTTATGAGCCCTGGTGCCAAAACAAGAATAATGCCACCGTGTTCTTTCAAAAAATCTAATCAACAAATCAAGCTTGGATAGCCAATCATATTGAGGGAAGATTCTGGGAAAGAATTCGTTTGGAATAACTGCAGACAGAAATTTACACATGGGACAGTGTTTTCTTGTTGAGCAGTTCCAAATTTAAACTGGTGTGTTCTTGGTGCTTAATGGCGCGCAGCTTTCCAGGAAAATGGCATAGTCTGCTTGATTTGGGTTTGGCAGAATTCATGACACTCTCTTGAAGGAAAAGCGAGAGACACTCTAGAACAATATGTATAGGAAGTCGGAGAATTGCTGCGTTTTTGAACCAATTAGGTTGGTAGAGCCGTTGGATGTGACTGCTTTTTTCTGATAAATTTTCAGACACAAGTAGGATGTATGAGCCATTGAAAGCGAGTTTTCATTGTGGGGGAAAATGCTATTATCGTGGGATCAACACAGGCATTAAGATCCATAGAATTGTCTTAAGCAAGATGGTCCAATCCTATCAGACTTACAATATTCGGATTGAAGTACAAGTTGCAACTTTCATGGTGACTCGTCAGTTCAGTTGAGTGGTTCCTTGAGTAGAAGATCCAGTTCAATACTAGTTTGACGTGAGGGGCAAGTTTACCCATCATGTGCTCTATGAATTCGATGAGGAAGCACGATTGGCTAATTCAATGCGCCGGTCTACCTCCACAAGCTTGTTCAGAATTATAGAACGTTCAGCCTCGACGTTCCGCTTGAGTGCATGTAGACTGATAGACGAAGTTGGTTGGCCGGTCAGTATGAGATGTCGAATCAAGTCCAAAACTGATTTTCTAGATCTCCCTGGACTCACTTCTGTAAGTGACGATTGAGTTCGGAGAGTGGTAAGCGAGCCAAGTCTGATTCTGAGAACGAGCCGTCCTCGGGATCATCAGTTTGGCTGTTGGGTAGTGGTGGGATCGAGCTAATCCGGGTATCGGGTTGAAGGTACTGTCCTAATAAGAATCCTCCTAAATTCGGTCCAAAATAAGAAAAAAGAAACATGAAAAGGCAAGGATTAGCCATTGATCTTTTTTTGTCCGAGCTATCCTCAGTGGTGCTTGTCAACTAAACTGACCTGAGACGATCGCAATCGATGTCATTATGGCCCCACGGACGGTAGACATGGTTCTGTTCAATGTAGATCAAACAAGATCGGTCAGAGAGCGACCTGAAGGGGTGGAAAGGGTGATAAATAATGTTGGTTACTCACGAGTTTTCATCAACAACTTTTGAAGGGTTTATGTAAATAAGTTTGGCTACATATTTATGTGTATGGTATGTACCTCCAGTCTGAGGGAAGGAAATAAATTGCATATGCAATATGCACGCTGAAATCAACTCAAACATGATTTCCTACGGCATTTCATCAAGAGAATCAACACCTTCGATAGCTAACGTAAGGAAAGAAAGCAAGAAAGACGCAGCATGGCACAAATTAGCAACATCAGAAAGCGAATGTTCGAGGGAGAACCAGTTCAAGATCAAGCTGAAGGCGAAAATGGACAAGAGGTCAGTAAAACTTCAGTAACAATCAGCATAACATTTTCGTTGGAAAGAAGTACAGCTAATCGCTATTCTTTGATTCTGTTCTACAGAAAATCGAAGTGACATTTGAATTCTGCGACCTGAAGCCGATTGATTACCATGCAATCAAACATTTGATCTCCCAATTATTCCGAATAGCTCGGCCAAAATCTTCGACGGAGCCTACACCAGCAGCACATCCCTCGAAAACACTTTTGAAACCAGTCCTGGAGGATCTAGACGTGGGCGAATTGGCCGACTTGGTACTCAGCGATCAAAAGGAATGGGTCGGCTGTACGGTCAAATGTGATGAAGAAGATTGCGACCCATACGCGTTCATCAGCGTCTTGGATTTGAGAGCTTATCAGGTGAGAGATATTATATCCCGACACATCCAACACAAAATCACTGCTCAGAATTCCTAAAGATGTAGGAAAATTAATAGTCAATCATTCACCATTGAATCTTAAAAAACCTACCAGGAAAAGTCATCCATACTTGTGCTTACAAGATATCTGACATCCGTCTTAGCCTCTCAAACCCCGTCGTCAGCCCAAGCTGATGAACTACTGAAGATCTTAACGCAATCATTAAGTCCTGAAGGATCAGGTATTGGACTAGTTCTTAGCGAAAGGTTGATCAATGTCCCAGTGTACATTATGCCCCAACTCTTGACTCAACTAGGGAGCGAAATCAAACACGCACAATCTAAAGTATTGCAACTAGTCTCAAGCTCAATCCCTTTCAAGTTGTTATCTGATTATTATTTTTTGTCTCTTAATTTTTCTTAAAAAAAGAATGCTCCTGGTTTCAAATTTGATCGATTGTTAATCCCATCGCGAGTATTCACAATGCCTTCAAACCAAAATACAAGTCAAGACGTCAATCCCACTTTTGATCCTAACCATAACAACAACAACGCACAAAAACCCAAAAAAAACAAAACTGATACGAATCTGAATCCGGAAGATCCCAATCAAGTTGGCCTGTACCATCCAGAGGACCAAATAATCTCTCAAGTTAAGTTATGCCCCCCTCTGAAACTGACTGTCAAGAAAGCGGCAGGGAAGGTTGCCATGGATTGCTGATCTGTTGAATTCATATGTGCAGTTTGCATCACATACAGTTCATTTTAGTTTACCGAAGTCAAAGGAATCCCGGAAAGGAGGAGCAGATGAGGAGTTTGGAGTAGATCAACAAGGTCGATTGATGTTGATTGAGCTTTCTAAATGGGACCAAATGGTCGCAGCTCTGAAAGAATACATCGGCGATCCAGATCAAATGTGTACTTCGTGAATAAAATCGAGAAAATAAACAAAATCAAGATGCTAGCTTTGCGCATGTTGAAGAGACTGCCGATAAACATCTCAATGTTGCTAAACAAAGTGCAGTTGTCTTCGATTTTGAGCGATTCCCACTCCCTTGAGATATTAAGTAGTTGTGCCCCTAATCATACAGCTTTGAAGGCGTCCGGTAGCATCAGGATTCAAATAAGATCGGACATCAAACCGAAGCAGCATTTCATGTGTACATGGCCTTTCCTTCTAGAGTTTAGATTTTGGCTCTTCATTTGTTCGCCAAACAAATTACAAGGAATGAAGGGATGCAGAAGATATGATTTGTCAAGATCCTTCATTGGCTGGCGAGTGTGGTTGTAATATGGCCAGTCCGGCTGTTGGGAGCCGTCACTTCCAACCACTTGATTGGGTATGACATCGGAGCATGGGGCCTTTTAGCTTAGCGGCAACATTGATGCTGCCTATAAGGTAGGTATAATGTATCGATCCTCAGCCGGTCCTTACTTCATAGGTAGATGACTCTTCAGTACCACCATCATTAAGCTCCCAAGGGTGTCGAGATTTAAGCAGTTTAGACCAGAATCTACCAAGCACATAAGAAAACGTTGGGGGTCAAAATCTATAGATTATAATCGCGAGAAGCGGCTGAGACACAACAAACTCAAGGATTGGTTTCCACTCCTGTGGGGTCATCGGCATTTGCTCGTGCGAGGCGCGGGGTCCAAGAAACTGTTGGACAGATTGGAAACCACGTTCGAAGCCAGTCCGCCCTTTCCCGGTATCGTCCTCGCCTCTGCGAGTCCAAAATAAGACAGGAGTCGGTGATCGGCTGGATGTAGGAATTGTCGGGAGAGATAGAAGCGGGCCTGAAACGGAGACGATCGAGGCCATGGGTGGCAATGCCGGTCTTGATCGAGTCCACAGAAAGGTTAGCTCAGAGAGGCAGCTACCCCCTTGGGCGAAGCCGAAAAGATGGATGTCTTCAGGTTTCCATCCAATCTCCTCAGACGTCAATCTGTCGAGTATTGCGATTAGTTTGGTCAAGGTTGAGTTTGGGTTCGGATTCGTGAGCAGACTTCCAGTGATGTCGAACGACTCCCACCATTGGTAGGCTTCCTCTTCCAGAAACGGTACTCGTTCGAACGCCCGTATCGACATACATGCCGTCTGGGGCAGGTTCAACTTTCGACCCAACTGACCAAACGGGATCTGAGTGTCACCTAGAGTGAAGCCAAGAGAAGAAAGGTTTGTTATTAAACGCTCTGGAGCCAAATTCTGAACGACACACTTGAAATGCTAAATTCGGGAAATATCACTCACCTAGTCCATGGCACAAGACCAGCAGATTGCTATCGATGCCATCTGGGCTGGTATGGTAATCGAATACTGGGGCGGGAGAGAGCTGAGGGAAGCTCGGGATCGGCTTGGTTGCAGCGGACCGACCCCTTGTTGGTTGGTGGAGGTGCAGGTCCATTTGGCCGCAGTACAGGTTCCTGGCGGATAGATTCGACGCCGTCGAACTCGGCTCTCTCAAATATTATATGTCGGAGACATCGTCATCAGCTATCATCAATAATTAAAACATCACATCGTCCGCCTCGGCTCGTCCCGGCTCGTCTTGTACAGCTCTAGGGACACTCAAATTGAATTATCAATACCACGGCATAATCCTGGCTGGTTTAAGAGTTCGAGGCCACATGTACATTCCTCATCCCATCACTCCATCACTCCACCACTCCACCACTCCCCCTCCCCATCCGGCTTGCCCCATTCATCTTAACATTAGCTTTTTTCATCCTGTAAAACCAACAGTATCGGTAATTCGACTGCGTTTGTCTTCACTTCTGGCTGGCAGCTGGCTGCGGATCTGCGTTTGTCTTCACTTCTGGCTGGCAGCTGGCTGCGGATGGTTCAGATCATACGTTAAGTTAGGAGTTTGGACTTGGCATTGTAACTTAGACGACAATCCTCTTACCACGCTAAAAATATCTTTGCATCCCAGGACGGCCAAAGTTTGAGCCTTAACGCCAACACATTTGTAGACACAACAAAAAAGAGCGTTGGGCCTTGTAGAAAGAAAGATGTCTTCCGTCAAGTTTTTCCTCGGCCTGGTAGTGTTCGCCACTGGTAAAGCTGTCGACTGCCATTTGCTAAGTCGACAACCCAGCACTCTGCATCCATTCGACTTGAATTTATCCTGCACCGAATACGACATGGCAATTGACACTGACTTGAACTTGGGAATAGGCACTGCCCCTACTTCATCACCCTCACAACCTCTCGCTTCTAGTAGCAATCCAGAAGTTAATTTCAACCCTCAACCGTGTGCACTCCACTCAGAGGGTAGACTGGCAAGTCACTTATTGCCAAGTAGAGAAGTGGAAGAAATGAAAGGGCCATCTACCACACAGAATGCAGTGATCAAGCCAACCTCCGAAAGCTACAAGGTACACGCCTTATACAATGCTGATATACCAGGCTTGGGGAGGTTTAATATCTTTGATTCTTCAAATGAATCCAGCAGGATCAAAAAACCAACCTTGAGGGATGATCTCCAAGTTGGCCAATCACAGAAAAGGCTGAAAACATCTTCTGGATTTCTATCAAGTTTTGATGATCACGCTACAGCCAGTCAACACTTCAGCGGCCCAAATCTGCTTAGTGGGTCAAAAAACACGGGGCTGTTTCCAGAAATAGAAGTATCTTCCGGTAAAAAACAACTTGCACAAAAGAAGGAAACATATCATGATGAAACCATAAAAAACATGAAAGCATGCGTCAAATCTGAGGCAAGTACCTCTACGGGACATGAAATCCAGTCAAGCGGTTCTCTCAACACACGGCAACAAAGATTTGGAATGTTTGATTTTGACGAAGGGGTCTTCCAGATCCCAATTGAATTTCAAACAGATCCTAACAAAGCTAAGACAAGTCGATTGATTGAAACAATGCTCGTAGGAAAACAGCTCTTCATCAATAAAGAAGATCCAGTAAAAGCCCTTTACGATTTCAAATATATATGTTATTACACACATCACAATGTTTTACATGAAAACAGTAAACACAAGATAGAAAAGGAAAGAAAGCACATCCGAAAAGCCTTAAAGATACAGGTCATGCAAGAATTGGTTTCCAAGAAACAGCTTTGGTTGAAATTTTGGGCCGAAAAAACTGAATATTTTGAGATTTTACATCCAACATTTCCCTGGAATATAGAAGGTGTACAAGAGAGTTTGATTTGGTTCTTATATTACATCGATATGATCACTTCAATCATTGTAGAACCCCATGAAATGGTATCAAAACCTAGAAACAATTCAAAGCTCATCATGATAGCCATTGATACCTTTGTACCCTTTCTTCAAGAGTTGGAGATTCTAAAGCTGAATAGATTTGGGAAATGGGTCCTCTTGAGATTCAACATGAATTATCACTTTAATAATTTGGTCAAAAAGTGGTCCGAGTGTCATACAGAAGATCCAGAAATTGCCAGAAGTCTGTCAGGGATCAACAAAATCCTTCAAGGATCAAGAATGTTCTCCAGAGCATTTTTTAATTTTGTTTTTTCAAACTCATTCATTTCAATGAGCCAAAGGCTTTCCATCATGAGTAAAGATCAACAATGAAACCCTTTTTTCACTTTATCACTCAAGACAGATCACTCAAATGGGTGCAGTTGTCATGAAGCAATGCTGATGATAATGATGGTGTTCAGATTTTACTCAGGATTATTTTACCCTAGCTTCAGTGAAAATTGATCTTGTACATCACCTAGTGACTGTGTAGAATTTTTCAGGTGGGGATAAAATGGGGGTACAAGTTACAACCCAGGATACATAGAATACAATACCACACATGTAATCTGTTCCCAGTTTATCAAGTCTTTTTGGAGTGAATTAATTCAAAACAAAAGCAACTACATATCTTTGGCATCACATAATTTGATGAGATTGTCTCCTAACTAAATGGTTCATTTTATCAAGTTTTTCCAGAACTCATTTTTTTTGTGGGGAATAAGTTCTACAAATATGCAGAGGACTAGGGATAGTTTGGTCTACTCAATTTCAGCTGGGGAATGTCTGATGTTTTTTCTCATATGGGTATCTTCAGTGAAAAATAGTTTTTTTTGTGGAGAATATAAATGAGGTAATGTACAGTCAGGGTTGGAAGCCAGGTTTAAGGCTTGCTGGTATCCAAACACTAGACTTTTCACTGTCTTCAAAGTGATCATAATGTGAAATTTCAGGGGAAGACACCAAGCTTTCACAGCTGATGTTTTTCAAGTCTATTGAACCCCCAAACAGTAAAGTACTTATTTGAATTAATACACATCACTGCACTGAGATTTCACATCAAAGTCTTAAGCTTTTTCATGTTCATTAATTCAAATTTCTATGTCAAATTCAATGAACTAACTGAATGGGACCCTCAAATCTCTTTCATGCTCAAGTAGATATATTAAGAGAAATCTCTACTTACTACCAATATGAAAGTGGTACATCAACATGTCCTTCTTGATCCAAAATGTTAATCACAAGTAATCAAAATAAACAAGTGGTTTAGCTTTAAATAATTTTTATTATATATATATACAAGTGTATAGTCCCCAATTTTGGGGGGAGGGAATTGTAGAAAGACACAGATTGGCACCAATCCACAATATGTGTCATGAAACCTAATGGGCTAACGTTGACCTGTTAGGTTGCATGTATTGATCCAGTACAAACCTTGCATGGTTTGTTTGGCTCCAGGAGCCTATTGTTTTAGTTTTATAGTAGATATATAACTAAATGATGTTGAGCTAGGCCTCTAGCCCTCTCTTGTACTGTTTCATAACTTTTAAAGAGATGTCTCACATTGTGCACTATACCGACCTGAGGGACGGACAGTGAATATACTCATTTCTTCATCCACTCTTTCCACAGAATTAAGCCACAAATATTAAACACATAAAAATTACAAGTATACCAAACAGTACAACCTCTTCAGCCAGGAGGAAGTCCTCCTGGCCGACAAGGTTTTATAGCCTCGCCGGCCGGGAGGAAGTCCTCCCCTCGCTCACGTAATTGAATTGGCCCTCCAATTCGATTATGTGAGCGAGGGACCTGCACGCCAATTGTTTGGTGTGCGCTCCCACACGCCAAACAATTGGCGTGTGGGAGCGCACACCAAACAATTGGCATGTGGGACCCGCACGCCAAAAAAAATTGGCGTGCAGGTTGGCGTTGGCGTACACTGTTGGCGTGCGTTTATAAACGCCCCTTTAAAAGTGCTCACAGAATATTTTTGCAAGCTCAGTGGAAAAGCTGAGGAAGAGGATACTGGAGGCAAGGAAGGGACAAGGGGACATTTAAACAAGGAGGTTAGGAATGAAGGTACAGAAGGTACAGATAATTGGGTGACAAACGGTTTAGATTACTCACAAAATTGGGACACAAGGTGGACAGAGTGCCCAGACCTGGGGGCAAAAACAAAATTATAAAGTCAACAGTATGTTAGGGTTAGATTGCTTGGACCAAGGATTTCCAACACAGGATTTTTTGCAAGTGTATCCGGAGATGTTTCCTTGCAGAGGGGATGGGTATTGGTCAGAGCTTCCGGGATACACAACTGGACAAATTGGGTTTATGATTTTACTAAACAGTGAAGGCGTTGAAGGTTATCTGAAGAATGAACTAATCTGGCCTGGTCATTGGTGGATCCACAAAAGTGACCAAATTGAGCTATATGCAGGAGGGGAAAATGGCTATAAATATATTCAAAATCAGAGATTATGGGATTCTAGTAAGGATAGGGAAACTGAAGAGGTAGAGTTCTTAGCTAGAGCGGGATAATCTTATGAGAAATGGTTTATAACTCTTGAGTCAAGATGGACCAAACAAGAGAGGGGGATAATCTTCTTATATGTAGTTTTAGCTGAGTAACTGAGCTGTACTGGTATTTATATGTATATTTATATTTATAAGGGTGATGGTGACTCTACTATGTATGTATACTAATTTATGGGATCTGTAATGTTGGTATATGTAGGTAATTTAGTAAGTCAGGGAGTCCATAAGGGAACAAAAGAGGGAACAAGTTTCCTTATATCTCTGAGAAAGAGGAGCCATCAAGCTGAGAGAAAGAAGTAACAAAGCTATGACAACTAATTGGCGGGAAAGGAAAATCATTACAGTTGAGTAATGAGAAAATGGGGGTTATTTAGAGTAGTTTATGATGTAGTGTATGTTATGTAGTAAGTATAGAGATTATGTATTCTTCTTATGTATTATGTACCTTGGATATTAAATATATAACTTCTTTATGTACTTATACTATAACTTGCTTCCATACTGTATGCTGGATATTCTAGGCTTGCCTGTAGCTCTGGAACTAGAAGTAAATTTAGAGTGGTTGGAGTGAGAGACTAGGGTTAAAATGGGGTGTAGAATTTGATTATGAAATAATAAAGAAGGATATGTGTAAGGATTGGGATTTATGAGTATATATTTGTAAGTAAATGTGATTTATTAGTGGTAATTAGTCTTGGAAATTATAATAATGATGTGGAATGGATCAACACATCCCCTCAACTTATTGTCTGACCCCAGACAATGCAGCCAGAGAAGAAAAGGCTGGGAAAAAAGTGATCCATGGAGTCCAGAGTATTCATGTCCAAGGTCCAAGTAATCCAATCCAGTATTAGTCCATGCCAGTGTCCAATATGAGCCAATCCAGTATAATTTGATCCAAAGTCCAATGTCCATAGTATCCAGTATCCATGTATCCATTATTCATAGTATTAATCTTCTTTTAAAAAATATATTATACGCTTTAAAGTGGTTGAAATTTCTACTAGTATGCCATCTTGCTGAATATGTTCTTCATGTCAAAGTATCCTTGAAATTCTTGAGTTTATTTTAATTATAATCTAGGTTCATTATTTATTAGACTCAAATACTAAGCCATCAGTGTACTTGTATACATTTATTTCTAATAAATGTTCATTCTAGCCTTCTTATTCTTATTTACCTCTCTTGAAATTCTTGGACACTAATAAATGCTTACTGATAATTCTTGAGGTGGTGGTGTAGTAGGAGAAACAAATCTTCTTAGTCTAGTTCTATATATCTTATAATCTGAGTAATCCTTTGGCCTCTGGGTATTGGTGCTGATATGACTATGTCCTCGGGGGTATGGTAAAGTATCCTGGTGTTGGGTTCCAGTGGTTTCTGATTTGGTTGGATGAAATTTAAAGGTGAATGGTGGAAACTGAGCAACTGTTTGATGGGTTGGAATGAGTTGGAATGGGTAGAGAAGTATATGTAGAATGAAAAAGGGGAACCTCTGTTTGATGTGATGTTGATTGGTTGAATGAGTAGAAGATATATAGAGTTTGTGATGAGATGATGATGATGTGTAATGAGTAGAAGATATGTAGAGTATGTGTCCTGATGAAGATGTGGAGTGTGCAGAAAATATGTAGAGTGTGATGGGAAGATTGTTTAGTTTGAATGAGTAGAAAATGAGTAGAATGTGTGATCTTGGTGATCATTTTATTAGATGTGGTTAAGAATCAGGAGAGAAGGAGAAACATCAAAATAAATCCTGGTGATGATGAGGAGGAATTGAGGGATTCTTTTTTTTAATGATTTAGATATGTATTTATTATGTTTATATTTTTATTATTTTTATTTTTATTTTTATTTTTATTATTTTTATTTTTATTATTTTTATATTTTATATTTATATTTATTTAGGGCATTAATAAAAAAACCTGGTTTTTCCGCGTTTACACCCGGTTTTCTGCGCAGCTGCGGCTGTGCAGTGCACCCGGTTTTCCCCATTTACACCCGGTTTTTTTTAATTTTTAATTTTTAAGCAAATAGCATGTGGAGGGCGGCATTTGATGCGCGTGACCTCCCCAATCATCCTCCCCAATCATCCTCATTCAAAATTTTATTCAAAACAAATAGAATAAATAAGTAAAACAAAATAAAATGAATAGAATAAATGAAATGAATAAAATAAATAAATAAAATAAAAAGCAAGAGACATAATTGCAAGTTAATAATTTATTAATAAATAATAAATGTAATAAACAACAAAGAGACATTGGTACAGACTAAGAATGCGCACACAAATAATAAGTATAAGACAGAGAAATCGTTATGAACACTACTGATAACAACTAGAAAATGCTTACAAATGGTGAATCTATGCCTGAATTACATTCCTGAACCCATACGTAATGTGTAATAATTATCTTACATGTAACACTCCAAAGCATCATACAATGTACCATACCGCTGTGTATCATTATATTTCCATTTCTTTGTCATGAAATCTGATAACGAGTTAATTTTATAATCCGTATTTGTTTCCAATGAATTCTTCACCCTCTAAAGTGTATGAATCCATTTAAAAACTCCCTAAATATCTTGAAAGACAGACGTGAAGGTGTTTGGAAATAAATTGAGTCCAAAAATCATAAAAATCCAACCAGTGATTTAAGAAAAAACTATTAGTCACATTAAATTCTACACCCCTTAAAGTGCTTTAAAAAAATTTAAAATGTTGAGAAATCCTGGAAATTAAGCTGTGAGGATTTTTTATGAAAAAACCAGGTGGATTGGCCACAAAAAATAGAAGACATAGTTTTTTTGCAAAATGAAAAATTACCATAAAATTCTAAACCCCTTTAAGTATGATAAATAAATTTAAAACTTTGAAAAATAATGAAAATCCACCCGCAAAAAATTAAATTAAAAAAAACCGGGTGGATTGGCCAAAAAAATAGAAGGCATAGTTTTTTTGAAAAATAAAAAATTAACATAAAATTCTAAACCCCTGTCACTATGATAAATAGATTGAAAATTTTGAAAAATAATGAAAATCCGCTGGCAAAAAATTAAATCAAAAAAAAACCGGGTGGATTGGCCAAAGAAAATGGAAGACATAATTTTTTTGCAAGATAAATATTACGATAAAATTCTACACTCCTGTAAGTATAATAAATAAATTTAGAATTTTGAAAAATGATGAAAATCCGCCCGTAAAAAATTAAATAAAAAAACCGGGTGTAAATGCAGAAAACCGGGTGTACTGCGCAGCAATTTGGACGTCGCCGCTGCGTAAAACCGGGTGTAAACGCGGAAAAACCGGGTTTTTTTATTAATGCCCTTTATTTATTTATATTTATTTATTATTTTTAATTATTTTTATTATTTTTAATTTATTTTTATTGATTGATAGCTTTCTATTATTTATTTTAAGTTTGTAAATGTACTAAAAGGGAAAATGGGTGAGGTCAACCTCAATGCCAAAGCGGAGAAGGATATGCGGTGTTTCCAGTTTGTACACCGGCGTTGATAATGTAAACGGAGAGATTGGCGGAGTTGCGGAATCTAAACAAGGCCGCTTAATTATCTGAGCACAATAACAGGAAAAAAAAGAGAAAGAGAGAAAGAAAAAAAAGAAAAAAACTAAAAGAGAAAACTGGGTCGGTCACCAGAGTAGAAACAGCTTGGTATCAATGCTTCTGCAGCCTATGATACACAGCGTTCCGGGTTGTACACCGGCGTCAAAACAGCTTGGTGACCCTAGTTTACTTTAACGTGTAGTAAAAGAAGAGATATTTGTTTCCGGATTGTACACCGGTGTCAAAAAAACAACACTGAGAGGTTGATCCTTTGTAGTAGAGCCTTACAAAAATGAAAAAAGATGCGTTTCCGGATTGTACACCGGCGTCAATTTAAAATCTTGCTAGCCTGTCTTGCTAAGGGTAAGGGAACAATTTATTGTTTCCAGTTTCCAGATCGTACACCGGCGTCAATGTTGTTGGGAAAATGATTTTATAAAGGCTTCGACAAGGCCGTTGTTCCCACCTCCCTCCATCAGCCGTTATCAATGATATCCTCTCCCTCCTCTTTGATATTCCTGGGATTATGGTCGCCTCTGGCCATCAAGTCGGCTGACTAATCCCATTTACAAGTCCACTACACATCCAATTTTTTTTTGGCGTGTAGGGTTTACACGCCAAAAAAAAGGGCGTGTGAGACCCGCACGCCAAAAATGGCGTGTGAGACCCGCACGCCAAAAATGGCGTGTGAGACCCCCACGCCAAAAATGGCGTGTGGGCCCCGCACGTTTTTTTTGGCGTGCGGGTCCCACACGCCAATTGTTTGGCGTGTGGGGGGAAAATGACATGATAGAATTGGAGGGCCAATTCTATTATGTCAGCGAGCCCAGCCAGGAGGACTTCCTCCCGGCCGACGAGGTTATACAACCTCGTTGGCCAGGAGGAAGTCCTCCTGGCCGACAAGGTTGTATAACCTCTTTGGCCGGGAGGACTTCCTCCCAGCTGACGAGGCTATACAACCTCTTCAGCCAGGAGGAAGTCCTCCTGGCCGACGAGGTTGTATAACCTTGTTGGCCAGGAGGACTTCCCCCTGGCTGACGAGGCTATACAACCTCATCAGCCAGGAGGAAGTCCTCCTGGCCGACAAGGTTGTATAACCTCGTTGGCCAGGAGGACTTCCTCCCGGCTGACAAGGTTGTATAGCCTTGTCAGCCGGGAGGAAGTCCTCCCGGCCAACAAGGTTATACAACCTCGTCGGCCAGGAGGACTTCCTCTCGGCTGACAAGGTTGTATAGCCTTTTCAGCCGGGAGGAAGTCCTCCCAGCCGACGAGGTTATACAACCTCGTCGGCCAGGAGGACTTCCTCCTGGCTGACGAGGTTGTATAACCTCGTCAGCCAGGAGGAAGTCCTTCCGGCTGGGTTCGCTGACATAATAGAATTGGCCCTCCAATTCTATTATGTCAGCGTCCCCCCACACGCCAAACAATTGGCGTGTGGGGCCCGCACGCCAAAAAAAACTGGTGTGTGGGACCCCCAAGCCATTTGTTTGGCGTGCGCTCCCACACGCCAATTTTTTTGGCGTGTAGACCCTACACGCCAAAAATAAATGGCGTGTAGGCCCTGCACGCCAAAAAAAATTGGCTTGCGGGTTGGCGTTGGCGTGCGTTTATCAACGCCCCCCCTTTGTAATTTCTGATGTCAGTTGTAGACAAGTGATCATTGTCTTTTCCTGGTGTTCTATCTATTAACTTTAAACCATCTTCTCTTCCTTATTTCCTATGCTCTTTTTAACTCTCTACAGTGCTTTGAAGTTCTTATTAGATCTTCCTATCCTTCTGAAAGTATACCAATATATATAACTTCAGTGTAAATCTAATTTTATCTCATTGAGCTTTTAAGTCACATTTAGTGATATCATATAAAATGGACCTTTGTTTTGGTGCACTTCTTTCAGTCTATGCTATACTATTGCAAAAAATTGAATCTTGATCTAGGAATCAAGAAAAAGGAAAACAAGATCCAGGGTATGGAAAGATGTATCAGAAACTGCTGAAGAAAGTCAATCAAAACCTTTAGAGCATGAATTTCAAACTTCCTTCTGGAAACATCCATATCATCTTTATTGAATCAATCCAAAAACAAAATTGAACAGCCCAGATTTGAAAATGGACAGATCTCATGAAATCAATAAATGCATGGGGATACTTTTTCAAACCTTTCAAAATTACATTTTTTGACTCAATTTCTTCATTTTTTGTTTATTTTATTGCTGTATGCCTTTTTGGTGTTGTTGTGTAGGGTTTTTGTTTGTCTTTTTATGTTTTCATGAAATTTAAGAGATCATTTTCTTTTTTGTGAATAAAAGGGAAGGAAATATCTGTATATATGTGTGTAAGCATGAACATTTTGCAGAGGGCTTTGTTGTCAATAATTTGAAATTGGACCCACTTCCTCCATTTTTTGTTTAATAGGGGGTATCAAATATGACCAAATCCACCATTAGGGGGTATCAAATACAACCAAATCCGCCATTATCTAATCAACTGGTTTTGAAAATCCGCCATTTTTAAAAGCCATAGATATCAATCTAAAACAGTTCAGAATTTTCAAAAGCAAAATTTTGTGGAAAAACCTAATTCACTGGTTTTAATTGTGGATTTGGTCATATTTGATACCCCCTATTGTCTGATCAACTGGTTTTGAAAATCCACCATTTTTAAAAATCATGGATATCAATGTAAAATGGTTTAGAATTCTCAAAAGTGATTGTTTTTTGAAAAACCTAATTCACTGGTTTTAATTGTGGATTTGGTCATATTTGATCCCCTAATTTAATGTTTTATGCTGTTTTTGGTTTTGTTTTGTGATTGTATCTTTCATACAATTTCTAAAAACATTTCTCATTCTGTGAATACCAAGCAAGGAAATGTTGAGATGTG
The DNA here is from genome assembly GCA_007896445.1 of Puccinia hordei. Taxonomy (NCBI): domain Eukaryota; kingdom Fungi; phylum Basidiomycota; class Pucciniomycetes; order Pucciniales; family Pucciniaceae; genus Puccinia; species Puccinia hordei. The sequence continues at coordinate 526,168 of RDRW01000009.1, forward strand.
TATGTGGAAGTATGAAGGTCAGAGGAATTTCATGTTGATAATTTGAAAGTTTAAAATATTGGGTGTGATGATACTAGATGAAAGGGTGCATGGCTGATCTTTCCAAATCTTGAAAAAAAATTTCTTGCAAACCCAAGGTTTTTCTTTTATATTCTTTTTCCAGGGGACAAAAAAATTTCAGATCCTTTCCATGAGTGAAGATGGATTGTTTTCCATTTTTCCAATCATTTGCCCAGTCATTTTTCCAATCTTTTTGTATAATTGTTCACGTTGAGATATGAATTCTTGTCTACAAACATGTTGCTCCTCACCTATTTTATCCAAAATACTCAAGTAATCCTTTTGTACTTCTGAGTTTTCAATGGCAGAGGTAATGAGTTCAAGCTCTTGTAAAGGTGTTACTGGTGGTTTAATTCCATTTATTTCCTTTAGAGGAAAGCTATTGTCTAAATATTTGGAAATATGATATAATTCCATATGAGCTGCAGTTTGAGAAGACATCAACTTGATTCTTTCCTTCACTCCATTCTTTTCAAACGCTTCACGGATTTCAGTTATGATGGATGGTGGGTATCTGTCAAATTGAGCTTGAAGAAAGTTTTCATCAATATATTCCAGAATGTCCCTCATGGAACCCAAATCTTCCAGATCTGTCCAGTCATCTTTCCAACTGGGAGTTGTAATAAACAGATCAATAAATTCATAAAGTTTTTTTTTTAAATTCAGTACAGACCTTTTGTTCTCCTGTCAAGCACATGTGAATTTGTTTATATTCAAAAAAATATTTGCTCCATTTTTTCATATGGGTCCCAATAAAATAATTCTCCATGGTTTGTTGACCAAGTTTGGATTGAATAAAGAAATGCAGGATGTTTATCTGTGATTCAGGATCAACTTCCAGTAGGAAAAGCAACTCAATACTGTCAACTGCAGCTCAAAACAGATAGATTTCTCTCATTTTTCACATACCATGGAATATACTCAAATAAGGTGATGGATGCCAGCTTGTCAATTGGTTCTTGATACTCTGAACAGTACCTTTGTAAGGGTCTTTCCCAAATGGGGAAATTTTGTCAGATGAGTTGATGGGATTGGCTTCAAATATTGTACGGAGATAATACCACTTCATAAAGCACTGTTTGAAATCATTGTCACCTAAAAACCCATACTTGTGTAATTGATTGATGGTTCTAAGATAAAGCTCCTTTGTAGTGTTGTATATTGAATCCTCCCCAACGTGTTTGTATTCGTGAGAGAATAAGTCGTACGGTGACACTTTGATAATTTCTTTACAGGGGAAACTTTCCTGGAGCTGTTTCAGACTAATTCTTGTTACTGATTTTCTTGCAACTGCAGTACCAGATCTGTATTACAAAACAAACTTATATGAGCATATGAAGGTAAACCCACTTTGTTAAAAACTTCAGACACTCCAATTTGTGATCAACCCTATTCCAAGCAGATTTTGTACAAACTGTGACTGGAAAGGCTTGCACTCTGTTGGAACTGGGCCGAGTAAATAATTGAAAGAGATCTATCTCACAACTACTAAATGCTTGGAAAACCACATCCAAGCAGTTCTTTTCTGAAGTGTAAACAATATATCATTCAAAAGAAAAAGTTTACCTACAATATCTTTGAATTGATATCCCTGTTCTCCACAAGTAATACACCTCGTCGAAGATTACAACCAGGAGCCCAATCCTCCACCCATTCCTCGATTTAATTGCCCAAACTGTTGTGTACCAATTCCAATTCTGAAATCAGGTTGTGCATTCGTGTGGTTGCCCATCGAATGTGTTCTGGCTTTGAAAGTTCCTCTTTAAGAACACGACGATCTTGGACCAATGTGTTGAAGTCCCCCCACCTAGATTTTAATTGCATTAATGTCCAATATGATTGTTCAACTGGAGCTGCTGGGGAAGAATTTGGTTTTTCACTCTTGGGAATGGACATGATACTTTCGAGGTCTATTGAAAGGATATAACAACCCAGTTACTTGGATCTGGTGTCGAGGTGATTGAGTCAAGTTTTGAGAGAAAGAACGATAGGGATGATTGTAGGAAAAGGAGGTGGTTTTGGGAAGATTGTAAGAATGACACGAGAAAAGCTAGTATGGGAGCAGAGATGGTGAAAAGATTTTTGTAAAGAGACAACACGGTAAAAGTCTATTCTTGAGTTGGTAGATGTTTGAACTGACGATTCTGAATTGGAAGCGGTTGAGTGTTTGGCTGAGTAAGCTACATTAATCCTTTTCAAGCTGTGCAGGTAAAAGTAGGCTTCTGCTTCCGCACTTTGATCTAGCGGTGGTAGTCTTTGCTGTAAGAGCATCTCCAATCATTGGGTTAAGACCCCTCGGTAGCTAACTTTAACGAGCAGATTTCACAATCGTGTGAAATTAAGCACTCGGCAGCTGAAGAGCTCGTCAAGTCAGTCCTCCCCTGGCTAACTTTACAAGACCTTGCCGAGGCTCGCTAATTAGGTCCCAACTCGCCAACTTTAATCGACTCAGTATCCCCCCCCCCCCCCCAGAAACTCTCCAACATGGATCAATCCCCACCTGACTCATCAAAGAAAAAACGATCTCCCAATTGGACCCCGTCTGAAGAAGAACAACTTGCTCGATCCTGGGTACATGTTAGCAAAAGCGCAGAGCATGCAACTAATCAAAGCGGTGTCCAATTTTATCAAAGGATAGCCGATGACTTCAACTACCACTCGAAGACTTGCTACCGTGATTGGGAATGCATTCACACTTGGTTAGTCCTTTATTTTTCATACACTCATGGAGCTGGATAGGCTAATTTTTCCATTGCCAAAAAAACTGCCTATCCAGCTGGACCAGTATGAACACTGCAACATTGAAATTCTCGGCAATCTATCGAAATATTGAGCGATGCCCCCCCTCTGGATCAGGTCCAATCGGCCAAAGATATGTATGCCCAACAAACAAAAGGGCAGCAGTTCAAGCTTGAACTTGCCTGGGAGATCCTACGAACTCATCCTAAGTGGATGGCCAATGGAGCCCCCACTGCTTCAACTCAATCAACGGACAACTGTTCAACTGCCTCTGCCTCAATTGATTCCCTTTCTTCTCGCCCTGAGGGTACTAAGTCAGCCAAAAAGCGACGACTTCGAGAGACAACTGAAGGCTCAGCCGACATTGGAGAAGAGACTCTTACTCAGCAGCGCATATCAGCTTTAAATTGTAGCAATGAACTCAGCCACCAACAGAACGAACTCAGTTTAAAGCTATACCACCTCGAGAAGAAGAAGTTGCAAAGCGATATGATGTCTAATCAACTATCCGTCATCATGCAGTCCGAGAGTAGCTGCCCTGAAAATGCTAGTATACTCGCCCTCCAATTGATGAAAAAGCGGGTTCTTAAGGAGCTTGAAGAAAATGATGACATTGATGATGAATTACAACATGATGATGATGAAGTACAAGAAGAATCACCATAGCTTGTATTCATATTCTTTTTTATCACAAATTTTCCTTTGCAATAAAAATAAATTACAAAGAAGATCAGTTCGAAAGACCATGTTGGAGCCAGTTTTGTATTTTCAAATCTTCCATCAATTGGAAGTGTTTGGATGAATCATGTAGTTGAGATGTCAAGAGAGAGCGAGAAGCAAAAGAATGAAATAAGTTAGGATCATGATGGTTTGAACTAAAGGAAACAGATGGAGCTGTTGAGCTAGTATAGGAGTTGTTCATTGCAGGGTTGCTAGCAGACCTCTCCTCCACAACCATGTTGTGTAGGATGAGGCATGCTTTCATGACATGGTGAATGTCTAATTTTACCCACAATCGACTTGGCTTTGATACAATTGAAAATTGACTTTGTAGAACACCAAACGCCCGCTCTATATCCTTTTGGGCTGCTTCTTGAAGCATGCTATGATGCTTTGAAGCATCATCTTGAGGTGACCGAAACGACTTTACAAATACTGGCCAGGTTGGATAGATTCCATCGGCGAGGTAATAACCGTACGAGTATGTATTGTTATTTACTGTAAATGTCACATCACTGCCTTGGCCTAAAACAAAAGGAAACAATGATTAATGAGGTCCAAAATTTTTAATGAAGCTCACGTACCAGTTAAATAATCATCAAAGATTGGACTGTTGTGGAGAACATTGATGTCATTAAGAGAACCTGGCATTCCAAAAAAGAAATGCCAGAACCTTAAGTTTTGTGAGGCAACAGCCTCTAAAATAATGGTCGTTTCTTTCTCTTTCCCCTGAAATTGACCAGACCATGCCTGGGGGCAATTTTTCCAGCCCCAGTGCATCCCATCAATGCTTCCGCAACAACCAGGAAAGCCACGGTCCTCGTATTCCTTCATGATGACTCGAAGCTCTTCATCATTTGGTGGTCGGAGCCATTCATGCTCATAGATATCAATGATATGTTGAACAAATAACTTCAAAGTTTTAATCGCTGTCGTTTCACCAATTCTGAGGTACTCGTCGGTCATATCGGCCGCACATCCATAAGCTAGTTGGCAGAGGGCACATGTGACTTTCTGTTGAGGGGATAGACCAATCTGCTTGCAGCAGTCCTTCGAAAAATTTAGACTCTTTAGTATCATCCCATAAATAGAAACAATAATTCAACATACCATGCGTTGAGTCCAGTAAACATTATAGCCTCCAAGGTCCGCAATGAGTTTTTCGACCAAGGTCCTACTCATACGGAAACGTTGCTCAAAATATTCCTTTGGGAAATGCGCATTGGCGCTGAAATAATCATTGTGTAGTCGAACGGCGCCAGCAACACGTTCCCAATCAATTCTTTGTCGGCGAGGTTTGGGTTTTTCTTTGTCTGATTCATCATTGATTTTCTCCAGAAATATCATTTGGGTTTTTTGGGTGAGGGGGAAGTATTGCGAGAGCTTATTGTGTGATTTCATCCTGAGCGTGGAGAAGAGAAAAAAGAAAAAGCTGAAAGTTAACAGAAATAAGATGAATCAACGATTGTGAGAACACACTCACTAGCTGGTTACAGAGTGTTGTTAACCACTCTGATTGTGGAATTTCTCTTTATCTAACCTCGGTAGCTGCAGAAGCTGGCTAACTAGGGCTTACCTAATGAGAAATTCCCTCAAACGATTGGAGATGCTCTAAAGTCTTTAAGAGCAACCCCACCAGTTCGGGATTACATATAGGATTAAGATATTGCGTTAATCCTGGATTAGAGCATCTCCAATCGTCTTGATAAGTCAGCTTGATAAGCCAACTTTATCGAGACGAGCCCCACTCGTGCGCTCGATAGCGCTCCATAACTGTCAAATCGATAAATTTCTCAATAGAGGTCCATAACTTTATGGACCTCTATCAAGCTTGATAAGCTAACTCGTGAATATCTTTCACAAGTTACCAACCCCCCCATTCGACACCCCCGAGAGATCCCCACCCATAAAAACCCACCCCGTGTAGTGCTCCCCCTGCAACTCGAGTTATCGAACTTCAAAGAATTTTGATTTAAGATTTATTGCCTAAATGAAACCGACACACTGGAAAGAAACAGTTTAGAAATTGAGGAACAAGTGAGATTGAAAGAGGATTTGAGGAGAGAAGAGAAACCAACAGTTTGAGGAGCAGAGACATAAAAGATATGGCTGGGAGAGAGTTGAAGAACTGGGGGTGAGGACAAGAGTGCAGAGGCTGAGAGAAGCGGTTAGTTGAGTAGTTGATCTGAGGATAGAAACAATCTGAGGTTAAATCTCACCAGACAAGAAGAAGGAACTGTTCGAGATGAGACAAAGAGATAGAAAAAGAAGAGAGTGAAGGAGTGAGTCGAGGTTGTGAGTGTTGATGGTTTTGAGGTTGAAGTTGAGGAAGTGGTTAGAAGAAGTTGAGGTTTGTTGATGAATGAGGAGATAGAGTATGAGAACGGGAAAGAGGAGGCGAAAGGAAAAGAGACTGAGAGCGGAAGAGAACGTGGAATGAGAGGTGTCACGGATGTGACAGAGTTGTGAATTTTACACTCCCCGTGACTGGAGAGATTTTACCTCAGGGAACACAAATGAGGGATCGATAGTTTTGGTGAGGTTGAGCACGGAGGATTTCGAAGCAGCTTTTGTCAGAGCGTCAGCAAGCATGTCGAAAGTCCTGATGAGAATGATCTTGATGTTTTTGTGTTTGAGCTCTTGGCGGATACCTTTGGTCTTGAGGTCAATGTGTCGAGTTTTCGGGTTCGATCCGAACTTCTTTAGTTTGTCGTCCAGACCCTTATTGTCGATGTAGTGAGAGTTGGCGAATTTTTCTTTGAAGACTTCGTCGTTCATCATGAGTCGTTCGTTCAATTCTTTGTCATCGATGAAGTGAGTGGCGGCGTCTATTTGAATGTTCCAAATGTCTGAAAGGAGGGCCTTCAACCAGGTACCCTCATGGAATGAGTCTACCAACGGGTTGAGTTCAGCTTCGGTTGAGGAATAGGTCACGTTGTGTTGTCTGCAACTGTTCCAAGAAACCAGAGACCCGAAAAGGTAACAGAGGTAACCAGACTGAGAAGTCCTATATACAGGGTCGTCTCCCCAGGTTGCGTCGCTATAAATTTCCAGAAGTTGGTCGGGTTTTCTGATTTCGAGAGTGAGTTTCAAGTCCTTCGTGTGACGAAGATATTGCCAAACCTTCTTTACTTCATGCCAGTGAGACATTCCGGGCTTGATTGAGTATCGAGCGAGATTGGATACAGCGAAACTGATATCGGGTCGAGTATACCCTGCTATGTAGTTCATGAGACCTATAGCAGAGCGATAGTTGACATTCTCCTTTTTGAACAGAGCATAGTCCTCGTCGCTAGCATCCTTAAGTTTGAGGTTAGGAGTGAGAGGAGTGGTCGAGGGTTTGCAGTTCAAAAGTCCTAGTTCTTCTAGGCCGTGTTCTATGTGTTTGGGTTGGGACAGCAAGATCTTGTTCCCGATTTGCTCGAACTTCATGCCTAGTATTGTGTTAGGATCGTGACAGGAAGAGTTAGAGAATCGCTTGCTGAACTTGTCTTTGAAGTTGTTCCCAGGTCCGACCAATATGAGATCGTCGACATGAAAGAAAATTCGGGATGTCCCATCGTCGCATAGGTAAAGACAAGGATCGCAGTTTGACTCGTGGAATCCGACCGATTCGAGCCAGGAAGCCAGAGTCTCGTACCAATTCTTTGGTGACTGTTTGAGGCCGTATAAGGCCTTTTTGAGTTTGAGATACGGAGCTTTTCTGTTGACGCCTTTCGGGGTTTTGATGTAAACGTCTTCGGATAGAGGAGCGTGTAGGAACGCACCCTGGACGTCGAATTGGGTGATGGAGAGGTTTTGGTGTAAGGCGTAGAGAAGAATCATCTTGAGAGTGGATACTTTTCCAGTTGGAGCAAAAGTCTCCACGTGATCAACGCCTTCTATCTGATTGAACCCCTGAACGCATAATCTGGCTTTGTGCTTGATTGGGTCGCCGTGGCAATTGTCTTTGATCCTAAAGACCCAAGTTGTGTCTAGAGGATTTGGAGGTTCTTTGTAGTGATCGTCCCACACTTCATGATTCTCGATTGAGTTGACTTCCTTCTCAATGGCTGATTTCCAGAATTTGTCATCCGCACATCGTATAGCAGATTTGAAAGTGTTGGGTTCATAATAATGGTGGAATCCAAAACGTACTGGAGGTTTGATGGTAGATCTGTCTCTCAGTGATTTGGAGACTGGTTCCAGTTTTTGGTCGAGATCTTTTGGCCTCAAAAGTTCCAAGACATCGTTACTGGATTCTGAATCGGAGTCTGAAGAGTCAGATTCGTTGTCGTGCTGTCTAGATTCCATCCCTTCGTGACTTGAAGACTCGGGATTCTCCGAGGTTTCACGTTCTTGCGCTTGTTGCGCTGTTGAGGACGGATCGACGGCTTCAGCAACTTTTTCTGGATAGAAATCATCGTCACTTGACGACTTGAAGTCGGATTGGGGCATCTTCAGGAAGCGGACGTGTTTGGAATCAATGATAGCACCGCTTTGAGATAAGATCCTGTATGATTGGAGTAGGACATTGAAACCTACTAGCAGGCCTTCTTGACCTTTGACTTTGAATTTTCTTCCTTTCACTCTGTTCATGTTCAGAACAACGGTTGTAGTTCCGAGGGGTTTGAGGAAGTTTGGCGATAGTTTCTTGCCATGGACGATTTCCCAGGGTGATTCTTCATTGTCTTTTCGAGGAATTTGATTGAGCATGAGGCAACAGGATTTGACGACCTTGTGCCAGAAGTTCTTGGATATACCAGACGAACGGAAGGTAGCTCTCATTGATTCAACGATCGTTCTATTGGCTCGTTCCGCCCTACCGTTGTGTTCAGGATGGTATGGTTCGGAGATTAGTCTCTGGATGTGATTCTTTTCCATGAAGTTGACTAACCTATTTCCCGTGAATTCGCCTCCTCCATCGGAGCAGATCAAGTTCGGGAAATAGCCTCTCCGTTTGTTTTCGGATTCGAGAAGATTAATCAAGACTTCAGTTGTGTCGTCTTTCTTCACGAGGGGGAAGCCTGCCAAATATCCGGAGTAGTTGTCCACAAGAGTGAGAATGAACCTCGATTTAATTTTGGATTCTGGAGTGATAGGCCCGATGATGTCCAAGTGGATTCTTTCAAACACTTTTGATGCCGGCTCGGATTCCATCTTGAATGGTCGTTTGGTGATCTTGGATAGAGCGCAAGCTTTGCATTCGAATCCGTCCTTTTCTGCCTTCGAGATTGAGTGAGGAATGAGTTTCTCCAGGCGTTGTATGGAAGCATGGCCAAACGACTCGTGAATCGTTCGGAGGGAATCGGCTCGCACTTCAGTGAGGTGTGAGTATTTGACGGTACCCCCGACCGAATCTGGTTTGTCGACGACGAACAGATTGTTGTCGATCTTTCCTTTGAAGCGGCTAAGTCCATCCTTTGTGACGTTGAAGGAGTTCTTCTTCGCGGTGATTTCACAACCTTTTTCCAACAAGACACTGGCACTGATGAGGTTGATTACTATCTCAGGAACGTACAGGCAGTCTTCAATAGAGATCGTCGAATTTCCCCATTGTAGGGTTACCCGTCCGATCCCCTTAATTGGGAGAGTAGCGCCTTCTTTTCCAGTTCGGATTACGTCTCTTTCTCCGAGTTCCAATTTGTCGAAGAACTTGGTGTCATTGAAGATGTGAGCAGACGCTCCGCTGTCGAGGACTATCTTGAATTTAGGATCGCCTATTTGAGTCCAGAGAGTAACCAAAGATAAGTAGTAATTGATGTTACTCTTGCTGGCTTGCCATTTTGCTTGGGCCTCTTGCCACCATTCCGGAGCTTTATCGGGATGGAGGTGCCAACACGAGTCCGCTGAGTGATTCGCATCTTGTTTTGGGTTGTGATATCCAGCTGTACATCTCTTTTTTTCATTGTTATCTTGTCCTCCTTTCTGTCCGTTGTTTCGATTAGGCTTTTGAGACTTTGTTGACACTAGGGCAGCTTGAGTCGTAGACGATGACTGATCCTTGACTTCCGCCTTGTTTTCGTTGTTGAATTGGGTTAGGTGATTGCAGACGAACTGAACAGTGAGGTTCTTATCGGAATGCATGATCTGTCGTTTAAGGAGTTGGAGACTATCGGGTAACTTGAATAGAATGAGATAGGCGAGGATGTCCTGCGGGAGATCGATTCCAACATCGACGAGTTTCTTTATCGAGACTTTGATGTCTGTCACGAAAGCTTCCAGCGCGTCTTCTTTGAATTTGACGTACAAGAATTTGTTGAATACTCGAGCGCGATTTGAAGACTCATTGGATGCGAACCGCTCTTTGATCGCCTTCCAGAGTTCCTTCGCGGATCCTCTGTTGTCTGCGGTCACTATATTGTTATGTGTGACGCTATCCATCTTCGAGATGAATAGGAGTTTGAGTTCTGCGTTGATGTCGTCGGCTAGAGGTGCAGAGTCTGGGTCTTGAGAATCGAGAGTGGTTAGTACTCCCCGTAGCTCTAGCAACGCCGACATCTTGTCCTTCCATATGGAGTAGTTCTCCTCCGACAGCTGAGGGGTGGTTTCAAGTGCTGTCTTTAGCATTGCTTGTCGGAATCCATCGTTGTTCGATGAACCAGCCATTCTCGTCGTATCTGTTATCGAGATCGACGGTATCTGCTGTCCTGCGTCGGCTTCACTTGACGTAAATCGATCGGTCGTAGGCTTTTAACCGTCAAAGAATTTTGATTTAAGATTTATTGCCTAAATGAAACCGACACACTGGAAAGAAACAGTTTAGAAATTGAGGAAAAAGTGAGATTGAAAGAGGATTTGAGGAGAGAAGAGAAACCAACAGTTTGAGGAGCAGAGACATAAAAGATATGGCTGGGAGAGAGTTGAAGAACTGGGGGTGAGGACAAGAGTGCAGAGGCTGAGAGAAGCGGTTAGTTGAGTAGTTGATCTGAGGATAGAAACAATCTGAGGTTAAATCTCACCAGACAAGAAGAAGGAACTGTTCGAGATGAGACAAAGAGATAGAAAAAGAAGAGAGTGAAGGAGTGAGTCGAGGTTGTGAGTGTTGATGGTTTTGAGGTTGAAGTTGAGGAAGTGGTTAGAAGAAGTTGAGGTTTGTTGATGAATGAGGAGATAGAGTATGAGAACGGGAAAGAGGAGGCGAAAGGAAAAGAGACTGAGAGCAGAAGAGAACGTGGAATGAGAGGTGTCACGGATGTGACAGAGTTGTGAATTTTACAGAACTCAAGTTTCAGAGGAGCACAAGTGTGGAACGGCTTGATAACCCAGCAATAGAGCCGGGTTATCAAGCCGCGAGTGGGGACACTCTTGATAAAATAACTGTTGAGCTCGCTAAGAGCTCAACAGTTGTCGAAAAGTTATCCAAACAATTGGAGATGCTCAGGGCTAATCCTGTGCCGCAACCGCATCAGTGCGGCATTAACTAAGGAGTAGCCCACATATGCAAAATGAGCTTAATCCCAGAATTAGCAGGGATCAAATTTGATCCCTCTTACTCCAAATCTGTTATGATAGTATGTTTTACGTATTAGATAATCCTCAAATATACATATTTTCCCATACTACATACTATCATATTTTATCACATACTTTTAACTATTATTAGATAAATATTCTCATCATACAAATTATGTAATCACTTTGTATATAAATCATCATTATTTGCAATATTAAGTATCCCTTGGGGAAGTTTTCTACTACATATTTTATAATACTAGAATCTCATCTCTTCAGGTTATGAGCCCGCGCTGTCACCAGCGTTTGCAACTATCTTCTTAGAAATAATAATTTTCATTCTTATATTATTAACCTTATTTCTAGAACTCTATTGTCTTATCTCACCTGCTTGCAGTTAAACAATCAATCATTTTTTTTTTATCACCACACTTATGGTAAACACCTGCTCTCGTAACGTAGAAACTGTCATTCCATATTTCTCGTCTAGAGTTACTCCCCAACAATATTCTAAATTCCCTTCCACGTCTCAACCGCATCATCAACCTTCTGATATGTCTGATGACGACACTCCATCTGTTCCCGGTTCTTTTCCCCCTTCTGGCCCCGCTGTCTTGTCTGTTGCTCCAAACATGCAACCTACTCCTGGACCATCGGCTCGACTCAACTCCACCCCTCAGATTCCTTTTGAAGACGTTACCGAGAAAGGAAAAGCAAGATCGTCCAGCAATGAACGTTGGTCTTCTGAAAAACCTCCCCTCAACAGTACATTTGATTCCTGCACCTTGTCAACCAATGATCTACTCAAGAAGGCGCTCGGTGGTGGTGGACTTGATGGATTGAATGACGACATTCTGAAATTTTTACTCATTTGAAATCTTACTGAAATTTCTAAAACTAACTCGTCGTCTTCCATATTGGTCAACAGCCACCTTAGCAACAACCAGGAAAAGAATTAGACCCTTTCCTTCTTCTGGACGGATCAAACTTTCCTATCTGGACCGCCGCCGTCAAGGAAGTCGTTGCTTCAGTGACTAGACGCAAGGATTATTTCAACGATGATTTGTATGAAGGGGATCTGGTAACAGCTATGGGAGTCCTCACACTCATCAAGCATTCCATCGATGCAGCCTTGTGACCTTCCCTCAACGGCATGAAGGCGCATGGAGCATGGACGTCTCTTCATCAGTGATTTTCTGGACCCTCCTGGTCGCTCCTTCTGAATTGTTGGTCAGACGTTGTTCATGCTTCCGATGCGTCTGACTTGATTTCCTCTAGCTATGAATCTACTAAGAGGAGCTTGTTGGATTTGGAAGAGCGATTGGGAGGTTGGACAACTGATAAGTTACTGTCATTGTCCTTCCATTCAAATCTGAAACGGTATAAACAGGACGTTGCTTAGCAACCAGAAGCACTGCCAGCATAATTGCCTAGGTTGAGTTCATCCCAATTAAACTAGGATGCAAACAACCAATTTAAAGTAGATTGACTTCAACCAATGAAATATAAAACCAAGGGGGGTCCCTTGGATTCAAATTTCATCAGTTGATTTCAACCAAGTTTAAATTGTTTGAGTGCATCCCAGTTTAACTGGGATGACTTCATCCTAGGAAATTATGCTGGCAGTGAAGGATGTGTAAGGCACACTTGTAACCAAATCACTAGCCAAATTTGCTCATTCCTACACTGCCACCCTTTATGTAGCTGTATTCTGCACAGAATTCCAGCTCAAAAGCCTCATTTGTGAAAGCACACCAGCTACAACCCTCATGTAACTAGAACACCAGCATAAATGGGATTCATCATTACTTTTCTTGGTAGTCCAATTGCATGGGGCTCAAGGCGTCAGAAGGTGGTTGCAACATCAACATGTGCAGTGGATTTTATCTCCATTGGTTCCTCAGTTGACTTTCTATTATTCCTTATCCCCATCATTAAATCACTCAGCTTAAATCCTCCTCTTCTTCTCAAATGTGAAAATAGAGCAGCGGTATTGGTATTGGACGACAACACTTAAAAAGGCTGCATGAAGAGCTTGGAACAAAATTTCTTTTTTGTGAATGATGCAGTCCGTGAACATGACATCAAGCTTGACTGGGTTTCCAGTTCTTCCAACATCGCCAATTTTTTCACTAAATCTCTACGGGCCAATCTCCACTCAATTTCTTTAAATAAAATATTCCCAAAATAAAAATAAAATAAAAATAAAAATAAAAAGAAATTGGGGCATTGATATTTGCACGCCCATCGGCGCACGCCCACGCCGAACGCACGCCGATAAAAAGAAAGGCGTGTTCCCCGCACGCCTTTTTTTTATCGGCGTGCGGGCTGCACGCCCATCCTTGGGCGTGGGCACGCCTGTAGATGAGCGTGCGTGCTGCACGCCCATCTACAGGCGTGCGACACTGCAGGCGTGCAGTCGCACGCCCCCTTCAGAAAAAGGCGTGCGGCTCGCCCGCCCCGTCAGAAAAGGGCGTGTGGGTCGCACGCCCTTTTTATGTGTATAGGCAGGGGCGTGCCCCCTGCCTATACACATAAAAAGGGCGTGCGACCCACACGCCCTTTTTATGGGTATAGGCAGGGGGCAAGCCCCTGCCTATACACATAGATCGGCGGACCGCCGACCTATGTATATAGGAAGGGCGTGCCCCTTCCTATATACATAGAATCGGCGTGCCGACTGCACGCCGATTCTATGTATATAGGAAGGGGCACGCCCCTTTCTATATACATGCTGATGTCATGCGTACAAAACATTGTACGCATGACATCAGCATGCCCCCACCCGCCCCCTCCCCCCATCCTTTGCCGATCGGCCCTCCCCCCCCCTCCTGAAATCCCTCCCCAACCACCACCTCACCGACCCCACCACCCACCCTCCAGACCACCTACCCGTTCCGACCCACCACCCACCCAACCCAGCCTCGCCGACCGCCGACTCAAGCCGCCGGAACGACCCAGCCGCCCGACAACCTCAAGCCAGCCGCCCGACCACCTCAAGCCAGCCGCCAGGACATCGACCAGTAAGTCGATGTCCCCCCGTTTCCCCCGTTCCCCCCAATCCTCCGCGCCCCCCCGTCCCCCCTGCCCCTCACCCAAAACCCCGCCCGCTCCTGGGCCAGCTGGGCCTGGCCCAGAGGGGCCAGATGGGCCAGCTGGGCCTGGCCCAGAGGGGCCAGATGGGCCAGCTGGGCCTGGCCCAGAGGGGCCAGATGGGCCAGCTGGGCCTGGCCCAGAGGGGCCAGATGGGCCAGCTGGGCCTGGCCCAGAGGGGCCAGATGGGCCACCTGGGCCTGGCCCAGAGGGGCCAGATGGGCCACCTGGACCTGGCCAAAAGGGGCCAGATGGGCCAGCCAAAAGGGGCCAGATGGGCCACCTGGGCCTGGCCAAAAGGGGCCAACTAGAACCAGTGGCCCCTATGGACACATTCAAGGTGTGAATGTGCCACTAGGCCCCCTTGCAAGCCCCCCCTTGCACCCAAGGCCCAGGAAAAATGTGCAAGGGACACATCTTGGCCTAAAGGGCCCCGGGAAATGCCCACAGATGCATATCAGGCCCCAAGTCCCCCGTCTAAGCCCCCTACACACCCAAAGTGCCCCCCCAAACCCCCCGCAAGGGCTGATATTCCCCTTTCTCATATTCTCACTGCAAAAGGTACTTAATTCCAGGAGCAGCAGCTGACATCTGTTTTACTTTGCAATCCAACCAACAGCAACACCGTTTTCTCCTCCTCCATCAAGCTTTAGACGTATTTCCACGCAACAACAATGTCTGGTAGTCATGAACAATCACGTAAGTTCTGTTTCCTCATAAGATGTATGACAATAAACCTCCTGCTTACCACTTTCCACCCCAAAACACTGCAAATCAGGTTTGGACTTCTGGCAAAAATGCACTGAGCTTGCTCAGCATCCCGCATGCAGTCCCGAGGAATACAAGTATCTGGAAGTTCTTGCCAACAAAATAAAAGCCGAATACGAGCAGTCAGACGATGAGGGTCATGAGTCCTCAACTCGCCCAGCTCCAACAAACACGTTTGACCCCCCAGCTAGCCAAACCATCCTACATTCCACTCCTAACGTCAACCAACCACCTCCTAACCTCAACCGATTCATTCCTTGGTTTCCTGATCTTCCCAAAGACCTCCCACCACCTCAAACAACCGCTCCACAACTGTCAGATTTTCTCTCAGCAAACAATGCGGCACCAACACTTCATCGCACACCAGAACCCACTCGAATTAACAACATACCAGCTCAATGGGACAACGAACCCGCTCCATTTGACAACGGCTTGCCCAACGTTATGAACCCGGCATATGGCCCCATCTACCCAATAAGAACACCCAGGCGCAACAGCAAAGGCGAAAGCACCTTTCTCACCACCTCTAATGAGGCTTTCCTTGATGGTATAACTACCGCCATGGAATCCCAAAATGCCAAACGAGCCTTGCATAACTTATCACAAAACCGTGATGACAATATAAACGACCCGGATGCCGAGGGGGAAACCGACCCTGAAGAATTGGGAATCAACCCTCCAGCCTCACAAGACTCTTTGCCGTACAACCATCGTGCAGCCCCACACCCACATTCCACTATCGTTGAAAGTCACCCACGCCGGGCTCGCTACCGCTATCCAACTGCAATATTTGTTGATCCTACGTCCAATGATCCTACATCCAAAAAATCCCGGCATCACACCCCAAGTCCAGACAATCCTCCCTCATGTGGTGGAAGCCCAGTCCCTCAACAGGGCTCCTCTACCTCTCATCAACAGATTGTGCGTATCGACCCAAGGGAAACCGGCCCAAACTTCCCAAGCCACCTATTCACTCCTCACCCAACTGTCCTAACGGCCGAACACTTGAAAGGCATGAAGTTCTCCCGCACCGCAACCACTAGTGCAGTGCACAGTTCCAGTTCATTGCCCAGCTCCAGTTCAAACCCCAGCAAGAGGTCAACAGGCCCTCCTCGCCCTGCAAGGTCCACACGGGATGCATGTGAGTCATCCCCCTCTCCTCTAAACATTAAACACTTCTCAAACTCATGTCTGTCTGTCTGTTGCAGCTGTGGAACTATTTTTACCAGGCCCACTGCTTCCAAGATCAGTGGTAGAAAACTTGAACAACGATTTGGCGCGTGGCATTGCATGGTCCCTCACATCAGCTGAGAAGATGATAAAGAACATCGCCTATGTCCTCAATCACCTCCCCCATATGCTCTCTCGTCATGGCCCAATGGACCACAATTTCAAGGAAAGAGTGTGGCGGGACGTTACAATAACTCTGGCTGCTTGCAAATCAGGTAATTCTCCTAGTTACTATCTATTTATTTAAAAATGACACTGACCAATTTTTGTGGTGCGGTTAAGAAAAAATCCTCCACCCTGCTACTTCAATGTCTCTGATCACTCATGACATGATCAACATGGATCAGATTGAAGTTGTCCGGGCCAACAAAAGCAAGACGATAACCAACCAAACTCAGGTACACACACTGGCCTCAAACATGGCATCATTCATCTCTCCTCCTGACACGGCATACCTCCGACTCAAATCTGCTTTACATCAATGCTGGGCTTTTCGTCATCTCGAACAGCAGGGCGCCCAATGGGAACCCCTTCCACTAGATACAACAAAGGTCCACTCTGCTCACTGGGGCTTCCAACGAACCTACGAGAACCTGGGGACATTCGATGCCAATTCACCAAACCTTGGCGGCCTCATGCTTGTGTCACAGCACCTGGTGGGGGCAATGTCAGCTCTGGCGTATATCTGCAGCTTATCCGACTTTACCCGGCCACGTCCAAAGCATACAAGGACGGATGAGTGCTCCACAAGGAATACACCCTCTCAGATCCAGATGCTAGCTGGTCTGCTCGTTTTTGGTCCAACATCAGTCTTCACATTCAACAGACAGACTGCCAGCAATGCCAACGCTTCAGCCTTGCTAGAATTTGGGGCCAAAGTCCTTAAACAAAAGGTGGATGGTGGTATTACTCTCCCAATGCCCCACCAAACTTTAGACAATCTTCGTATATATTTTCTGGACTTCTTGTGTGCTATGGGCTTCAATAAGATTGGTGAGAATGGACTCCCCCAAGTGGATTGGGAAAGAACCTACAAAGAATTTCACCACTACTTTGCTACTCACCACCTACTCCACATTTTTTCTCAAGATATAGAAATAGCTTTGTCCAACTATCACTTCTGACTTGTATGGTATTTAAATCCTATCCTGTGTCTCCAGCTCTACATGTTGCATGTTCTATTGATCACTTCCATCCAAATGATACATTATTTGCCTTTTGGTTTATCTATTTCCTACATTATAGGTGTCAGTCTTGGTGTGCAACTAAAACTTATTATTATACATATGATATGATACTAATAACTGAAAATTGAATTAATGATCAGTTAAAAGTATGATTACCTAACTTTATGCTTACATACTCATATACATATGCTTACCCCCAATTTCCAGTCACGGAAATGAGGTGTTGTGTAAATTAGGGGAGATAGTATAAATACAATGTGTTGTACTCAAACCCTGTGCACTGCAGTCCGCATACCTTGAAGTTCAACCCGTGTGACTGAAAGCCCGCGCCAAAGTTGGAATATAAGCCCCCGCGCAAGCATCAGGCCCCTTACAGGCTCTCAGCTTGGCACGCGGACTGCAAAGTCATCCAAGGTACACCCAAAGTAACAAAAACACGCCCAATTAACTTCATTACATAAGTTACACATGTAATGAAGATTAATGGCGACTAAATAAATGATTATACCAGATTGTATTATTATTTAGACATATAAATAAAATTATATTGACTGAACAAACAGTACAAATAAAACTGCGGCTTATTATAAAATACAAATAAGCCACTAGTATTAATCTATAACAACCAGTACTAATGTACTACAGACTGGAAGTCAAAATAAATAAATAAATAAACTAATAAAATCAATTGGTGACGTGGATTCAAAGCAGGGGCTGCTGACGCGTCACCAAGAAAGCAAAAATGGCCAAAATGTGGTCCAAATATCCCACGAGTTGGCCAATAATACCTACAGGGTCCCCAGAGGGATCTCAAGACTATTTAAGGAGGTCTTCAACCGCCCAAATAAAGCTCCTCATGCTTTTTTATACCCACCAACAACCTTACCCATGTATTATTAGATATACAACTTTTTAAAACAGGGTAAGCGTATTAGTAGTTATTAGCCCTGTCTTCCCCAACAACTCTACAGTGACCATCCAGCTCCACCATCCACCCATCAAAGCGCCCAAAACTGTCCAGTTTCACCCTGAATATGGCCAAGATCCCTCAAGGTTTATTACTAGTAAGTAATAACCCTTTTCTTGGAGATATTCCCCACTTACCTTTCCTGGTATTAAGCCACCCCTGTGTCAACAGGCCCCAGTGTTCCAGGTACTTAAATCCTCTGCAATTTATTTGCAAGCACCTGAGAGAGATTTAAACCACCCCTGATTTATCAGGCCCCTATTATATTAAATTTATTTAATATAATTATTACCTTATTTTTCCTATTTTTCCTCTAAAGTTTACGTCACAATTCCCCCGTTTTATTTGGGAATTATAACCTTAAAACCTTACCCAGAGTAATATCACTCTTTCCTTGTCTTGTATCCTTGCACCACTTGTAGCTAGAAAGACTTGTTGTTGGCATCAAGGAGGCTGACAATATTCAGGAGTAATGTTGACAGCCATTACTCTACTTTGATTTATGGAAACAAATTTAATATAGTAATTACAAATCAGAGGAGGGGTGTTACATTGGCTTGCAAGTTTTGGAGTAAAGAAGTGTGGCTGGTTCAATGATGCTCAACCAACCAGCAGCTTGGCTCTTTGGAAATGATCTAGGTATGGACGGTGGAGGGAAAGGTACTAGGCCACGCTTGACTATAACATGTATCCAGTGATTCCCGTTAATTAGTGCAAGGTAGATTGGGCTTGCTGGTTTGGGGTCGGGTGCAACAGTTGAAGGGAGAAACGTCATGCAGCCAGCTGCTCGGTCGTTTGTGAGGAACACCACTGGCCTATTGTATGCATTAGCCAGAATAGGACCACCATCAAGCCTGCCCATCCACTTGGAAGTGGGCACTGGTCCCTTGGGATTCTCCACGCAAATGCTGTCGTAGGTCTTCTCGAACATATCTGGTCCACCTAGCTTCCTCGTCCAAAGTGCCCTGTTGATCTCCAGCTCGTGTAACATGTCCAATCGCACTTGATACCACCCATTGTCTCTAGCATACGGGCCCTCGGGTTTTTCAGCAGCCAATGCATGTGCCACACAAGAATACCCACAGTTGCCATCGCCTTTTGGGTTATAACTTGATTGGACATACTTAATGACCCAAGGAGGTAACTCCTCAACCTGGGGGAGATGAGGGCAAATTCAGCATAAGCACAAGAGTGTGAGTAAATTGCTTTGCTCTCATGAGTAATCATCATGAATTCACACTATGTTCACTTACTGATTTATCAGACATAACCTCTTTAGAGGCTTGAGCCAGTGTCCCTAAGGTGGGACCACTTTTTACAACCATACTTTCATCCTGAATTCAACCAGAAAAGCCAATCAGTTATAATGTTGACTCATTGAATGGGCTCATCCTAACCCTTGAATTTACCTCCAAAGTCGGTGGCCTGGGGGGGTCACTGGCCTGATAATCACCTTCCATATGGGACATAGGAATAGCATCCTGATTTGCAAAAATACAACAGAACAATTAGGCGGATCACTATTAGGAGAATCTTGTTGGTTTGATTAAAGGGGCTTACCAGGGAAGTTGACATTGAAGTCCCGGCAAGAGGAATATCAATTGGATTGTCCTCTGCAAATTCACATGCATCTCCTTCAGACCCAAAGGGATCTCCATCACTGCCATCAGATTGATCAATGGATGAGTCTGGTACTCCACTAGATGACCCAGAATGACTGCCTTCTGCGGAGCTCCCTTTTGCCAAAGACATCTGACTCATTGCAGATGATACTGAGGGCTTTTCTTCCATACGGCGTTGGGACTTGGGCCGGTCGGAAGTGGGGGGACTTGCTTTCCGCTTATGTGACGTGCGGCCTGGTTGGTAGTCTTTGTTGGCTGCATACGTAGATGGTAGCTGAGACTTTGGAGGTCGGCCTCGTCGCTTGGCCACACACGGTGGGCTCTCATTGTCTTCTTCAGAAGATGTTGCGGGATCAGGAGCCTTTCTTGGTCGGCCTCGGGGTTTTGGGGCGGTCAGTCTGGCCAAGGTGGGCAGCTCATCAGGGTCTTCCATTGATGAGCTGCTATCTTGTTGCAACTCGTCTGTCCTTCTCCGGCCCGCTTGATTCTGACTGGTCCTTGCGCGCTGTTTCCCTTTGGCTGTCTGTGCCTTTTCAATCTGAGACTCCACGATTTCTGCCTGAGTAGGATCTCGGGTTTGCACACGGCGGCTTCCATTCTTCTTCTTCCAAGGTTGATTTGGTTTGGATTTTTGTCTGATGGGGTCTGGCTCAATCAGTGGGACCACATGTGTGTTTGCAACAACTCGACGGAAATTCTTCATCAGTGCCGGCAAAGCTGTGGAGGGGTGAGATTCCAAGATCTCCTGCTTTAGCGCCTCAAAATCATCGTCAAAGTTATACGGCTCCTCATCAAGGTTCTGTAATTTAAGCAAGGTCAAACAGGATTAGCCAATGGGTTATGGAGGAGGGGGCAGATTTATACACTGACTGGTCCATCAGGGTTGTAACACAATTGCCACTGGGGATGAAAGTCTGCTGGTTCCACATCACCCTTCTCTTCAAGCAACTTTTCAATCAAGTGTGCACATGGGACCCCCATTCCCGCATTGAAGTTCCCCGTACACTGCCTGACCGGATCATCACGTTTGGCCTTCTTCATTTTCAAGTACTTATTGTACTCTCCGATTGCCAATTTGAGGGCATGGGTTGAGATCTTGGTGTGAAGAGGCTTGAAAACATTTGGGAGTCCGGATAGCCCTTTGATCCTTTCATGGCCAATGGTGACCTGTGCTTCGTCCAGTTGCCGGTCCACAGCTGATGAAATGGTCAGGAAGAGCGTAGCAAAGTCGATCTTGCCAGATGTCACGTATGTTTTGAGCCAGCTATGAGCTGATTCACCTCTAGATGACGTCAGATTCCCCAAGTGCGGGGTTTTCCCAGCCCATGCAGCCATGAATTGTTTGCGACAGGGCAGAACATGGTTCTGAAGGTATTCCAGAACATTTGCTCGTTCCCTGAGGTCCACCTGAAGCTTTCCCCAAGCTGTGTCGAATGAGGGTTCGTCCGGTGCGTATGTAACCTCGTGCCATAGCTTCATGAAATTTGTCCATTCGTCTGCCTCGGATGCAAAAGCCTGTTTGCAGTTGGTGACAATGTTCCGATCAATGTGCCAGGCGCATAGGTTGGAGGTTGCATTTGGGAAGTGCTCCGCAATTGCATTTCGGAGAGCCACCTCTTTGTCCGTCACAAAGACCTTTGGAGAGCTCTCTGGTTCCCATACCGACCTGCAAGAATTGATAGGTGTATGTAAAATTACCATCAGATTATCAATCTCATACTAAAAAAGACAATCACCACACTCACTTCAACTTATTCAGAGCCCAAGAGTATGCCGCATTTTTCTCATTCCTCATGAGACAAAATCCAATTGAGAACGAGCTGTTCGTGCAGGTCTGGCCAACAACATGCAGTAAGGGGTACTTGCAGAGGTTGGTCTTGTAGGTGCAGTCAATATTAACCACATGATGGAACTTGCGAGCAAGTAACATTGATCCAGGGTGCGCAAACCATAGGTAGAGGAGCTTTCCGTCATCATCGTAAACTTCATCGTGAACCCAGTTGGAGCCTTTGAGGCATCGTAGAAGATGGTTGATGGGGGTGTCGCCGGCCCTCCGCTGTATCTTCTGCGCTGCTTTTGTGTTGTAAATTGTCCTGTTTGTGACAAAGCGTCCCTCAGTTGTACTCAGCTGCCGGGCAATTGCCTGTGGTTGCAAACCAAGAGAGGCCAGTCGAGCCACCTCTGCTTGGCCCTCTGCCCCAAGTGTCTTGTGGATGGCCTCGTACTTGTGCTGGATGACATTGTGGTTGTGAGGGACAGTCTTGCTGCGGAGATCCCAATAGTCGTTTTCACGGTTCTTGGCACATGAACAGTGGCCCGAAATCTTGAAGGCGCATCCAACTCGCTTATTACGTGATTCACGAGCCCGACAGGAGTCCACGGTGGTAGTGTCTTCTCCAGCCAGTGAGCAGGCAAGGTAAATGTTCTTCCCCGCCTTGGATTTTGAGACTGCCAGCCGATAACCATGCTTGGTGGCCCATGTGGACACAAATTTCTTCAGATCGTCAACACAGGTGAACAGGTATTCAGGTGGAGGGTCCATTGGCTCTACGAAATTAATTCCCATGAGCATCCATTGGAAACAGTATGATAAATCAATGAGGCACTGACCTCCCACAGAGTAGTCAAACAATCTGACATCCTCACTGGTCAGTAGGGCTTTGGGCAAAGCATTTCCATCCGGGAGATTTGGGGCCATCAACAAGTCATTGGTGTGGTGCGCAGATGCACTGGGATCTGTACAATAAAACATTGGTAAGAACACCGCAAAGGACTTTTCTGAGTGAAATCTACAATCACCTTGGGGATTTTCCTCAGTCATTGGAGAGGGAACAGACATTTCCAGGGGGATTGGGGAGGGAACAGACATTTCCTGGGCGGTTCTTGCAGGAGCCAGGACTGCAGACGGTACCACAGATGTTGTAGAGTTGGAACCACCTGATTCATCAATAAATAGTCAGCTCCCAATAAAGCAACTTTACCAGAGAAACTAAGACCCACCTTGAGCTTGATCCTCATTGGTTTGGGTGGGAAAAGAGGGAGCAGGCAGGTCATTTGCAGAAGGCAGGAAATCAGGGGGAAAAGCTGATGATTTACAGTTTGTCAGCTCTCAATAAATATACATTACAAGAGAAAGTTAGACCTACCTTGAGCAGTATTGTCAGTCATTTGAGGGAAAACCAAGGAAGCCAGTGGATCAATTGATGTAGGTAGTTGCGCGGATGGGGCAGGCGGACTTAAAGAGTCAAGCAGAGAATTGATTTCGACAGCGGATTGGTTGGTGTTGTTGTCCCAGTAGTATGTGGGCTGGTTGACGGACGGGTTGCTGGGTATTGATGCAGACAGGTTGCTGGGTATTGATGGCGGGTGTTGGATTGGTTGGGGGGCATTCCAGTTGTTGGAGTACATTTCCTGCTGTAATGTATAGGAGGTTGGTTGATTGGGTTGGTGGGTGGGAGGAATGTTGGACGTCTGGTGCAGGGGGATTGCTGGATTGGTGTAGTTTGGAAAGTTTGGATTGAGTTGGCCGGTGACTGGAATGTGAGGAAAGGCTGTACTATTGTTATAGGAGGCCGTTTGGGATGATTGGTGGGGGGGAAGGTTGTTGTATGGGTTGAAAGATGGTATTTGGTGGCCCATATGGGGTGCAGGTTGCCCGTGATTTGGAATTGGAAAGGCCATTGAGTTTGACGGGTATGCAGGGTGGCCATGGTTGGTGAAGCTGGGGTGTTGGTTTGTGGGATTATGTGTGATTGGGGGTATTGAGGATGCGGCAGCATTGTGTAGGTAATTGGGGAAGCTGGGGAATTGATCAGACGTTTGAGGAGGGATGGTGGAGTTGGATGGGGCATGGAACCAAGGGGGTTGCCCAAATGGGACTGGTGGTTGCGGCTGATGGAGGCAGGAGGAAGGACTGTGTGAGCCAGTTATTTAAGTAGAAGCATTGGGAAGTGTTTACATACATGTTGTGCCAAGTGAGACTGGGTGACATTAGGCTGACCACTGGCATGCATTATTGCATTAGGGTATTGGGGGTGCGGCTGATTGTGGACGCCATATGGGTTGGGAGATACGTGGTAGTAGGAGGAGTTTTGGCCTGGCTGAGACATTTTCTGCTGTAAATAACGGCCAAAGTGAGTAATTTTGGATGATATCTACTTTGATAGACATGCACTTACACTGCTGGAGGGTAATAAAAGTTGATGCGAAGAATACTTGCTGATATCTGTGCGTTCAGAGGAACAAGAAGAAATAATCAGCTGGCATGAAAATAATAATAATGAAGATGTGGAGAGATTAATTGGATCTGAGTGGAAGAACATCAAGTGCTGGTGTGCCCGTCTGGGGCTTGGACAAGGGGAATGGGGCCCTTGGATACCTATGTGGAGATATAAAGGGGACCTTTGGCCTAACATGTCAAACTTGGGCGGCTGGGAAGGGCACAGTTGGCTCCTTTTGGCCAGTCATACAGTTGGCTCCTTTTGGCCAGTCATAGTGGGCCCTGTTGGCCCCTTTACTAGGCCCTTTGGGGCTTGTCCCACTGTCAATACAGGGCCTAATGGGCCCTGATCAAATTCTTAGTTTTTGTTATGATCATTATCTTTTTTTTTTTTTTTTTGTTTTTTTTTTGTTTTTTTTTCTTGTTTTTTTCTTGTTTTATTTTATTTTATTTTTATTTTATTTTTATTTTATTTTATTTTACTTTTATTTTATTTTTATTTTATTTTTATTTTGTTTTTATTTTATTTTTATTTTTATTTTATTTTATTTTTTCTGATTTTTTATTTGATCTTACGGGGGCACGGGGGGCACGGGGGGCACGGGGGGCACGGGGGAACAAAAGGAAGAATACCCACTTAGGGGTTCGTCCGGTTGTTCCGTGTCGGGTTGGTTGGCTGGCTCGCTTGGATCGGGTCGGGTGGGTCGGCTCGGCTCGTCTGGGGGGTTGGTGTGGAGGGCTGGCTGTGAGGAGGGAGGGGGGAGTGATCGTTTGATCGATTGAGCGAGGTGGTGGTTGCGGTTGAAATCCGCTGGGGGGGAGGGGGGGAGGGGGCAGGTGGGGGCATGCTGATGTCATGCGTACAATGTTTTGTACGCATGACATCATCATGTATATAGAAAGGGGCGTGCCCCTTCCTATATACATAGAATCGGCGTGCAGTCGGCACGCCGATTCTATGTATATAGGAAGGGGCACGCCCTTCCTATATACATAGGTCGGCGGTCCGCCGATCTATGTGTATAGGCAGGGGCGTGCCCCCTGCCTATACACATAAAAAGGGCGTGTGGGTCGCACGCCCTTTTTATGTGTATAGGCAGGGGGCACGCCCCTGCCTATACACATAAAAAGGGCGTGCGACCCACACGCCCTTTTCTGAAGGGGCGGGCGAGCCGCACGCCTGTTTCTGAAGAGGGCGTGCGACTGCACGCCTGCAGTGTCGCACGCCTGTAGATGGGCGTGCAGCACGCACGCCCATCTACAGGCGTGCCCACGCCCGAGGATGGGCGTGCAGCCCGCACGCCGATTAAAAAAAAGGCGTGCGGGGCACACGCCTTGTTTTTTATCGGCGTGCGTTCGGCGTGGGCGTGCGCCGATGGGCGTGCAAATATCAACGCCCAAAAAAAATAGAAGACATAGTTTTTTTGGAAAATAAAAATTACCATAAAATTATACACGCCAAGAAGTATTTTTAGCAATTTTAAAATTTTGAAAAATAATGAAATTCCGCCCGCAAAAAATTAAATAAAAAAACCGGGTGTAAATGCGGAAAACCGGGTGTACTGCGCAGCAATTTGGACGTCGCCGCTGCGTAAAACCGGGTGTAAACGCGGGAAAACCGGGTTTTTTTATTAATGCCCAAAATAAAATAAAAAAATAAAATAAAAATAAAATAAAATAAATAAATAAAAATAAAAATAAAAACATCAATACTTATAAAAACAAATAAAATAAAATCATCAGATAAAAATAAAGAAATAAATTAAAAAATAAAACAAAAATAAAGAGAGTATCAATAAGAACTCCCAAGAATACATATATGTAAAATTTAGAATCTCTCAAAACATTTTATTTCTTTTCTCCCTCCATTGTCTGGGGACAGACAATAAGTTGGGGGAGGAGCACTTGACTGCCAAATGGAAAATCACCAGGATTTTTTTGTTTTTTTTCTTCCCTCCTCTCAACAAGATTACTCAACGGGTTCCACCTCATCATTCAAAGCACACATTCTACATTGTTGGATTTTCTACTCACTCCACCTCATCATCAGCTCATCACAAACTCAACATATTTTCTACTCATTCCACCCAGCATCAGCTCATCACAAACTAGGATGCAACATATTTTCTACTCATTCCACCCATCAACATCACATCACAAAGAGGCTCCCTTTCATTCTACATATATCTTATATACTTATTTCAACCCATCAAGAACCATCAAGCATGCTCTCAGTTTCCACCATTCACCCATCTAAAATTGCATCCAACCAAAATCAGAAACCACTTACAACCAACACCAGGATACTTTACCATACCCCAAAGGACATAGTCAAATCAGCACCAACACCCAGAGGCCAAAGTATTACTCAGATTATAAGATATATAAAACCAGACTAAGAAGAATTAATTTTCCCACTACATCACCATCTCAAGAATTATCAGTAAGCATCTATTAGTTTTCAAGGATTTCAAGATTAAATAAATAAAAGTAAGATTGCTAGAGGGAAAATTTATTAGAGGTACAAGTCAAATGAAGGCTTAGTATTTGAGTCTAATAAATAATGAACCTAGATTATAATTAAATTAAATATTTCAAAGAAACTATTACATGAAGAACATATTCAGCAAGATGGCATACTAGAAGGAATTTCAACCAATTTAAAGACTATAATATATATTTTACAAGAAGATTAATACAATGGATAATGGATACATGGATACTGAATACTATGGAAACTGGACTTTGGATCAAATTATACTGGATTGGCTTATACTGGACACTGGCTTGGGCTTACACTGGATTGGATTACTTGGACCTTGGACAGGAATACTCTGGACTTCCATGGATCACTTTTTTTTTCCAGCCTTTTTCTCTGGCTGCATTGTCTGGGGTCAGACAATAAGTTAAGGGAGGATGTGGTGATCCATTCCACTTCATTACCATACTTTTAATAAATTATTTATCACTTATAAACCTCAAATACTTACATATATATACATATAAAACCCAAACCTTACACATATTCATCATTATTATTTCATAATCAGATTCTACACCTCATTTTAACCCTAGTCACTCACTACAACCACCTTCAAATTCCTCATGGTTCAAGAGTTACAGGCAAACACAGAATAAACCAGCAAGTTACAGTATTAAGCAAGTTATAGAATACAATAAGTACATATTATAAGTAGATATATTTCAGAACATTATACATAAATACATATTATATAAACTACATAGACACTACATAGACACTACATAACATACACTGCACATGACTAGGCTTTATTCAGTAACATCTTACATCATATCTACTGTACATAAACTCCACCTTCCCACTACTCATCTGTCACTGTCATGACTATTTCATATATGTCACTTTCTCTTCTACTGATCTATCATGTTCTTCCTTTTCCCACCAGCTACATGACATAGCCTTGTTGTTTCCTTCCTCTAGCCTGATGGCTCCTCTCTTGTCTCAGATATATAAGGACACCTGTTCCTCCCCCTTGTTCCCTTATGGACCCCCTGACTTACTAAGTTACCCCCTACATATACCAACATTACAGATCCCATAAATTAGTATACATACTTAGTAGAGTTACCATCACCCTTATAAAATATATAAATATAAATACCAGCTTGACCCATCTTGACTCCAGAGCTATAACAAACCCTTGCCCCACATTACAATTATATTACATATACTTTATACAACTCATCCCCCCCTGTTATCCATTCCTCTCACCTGGTGTGTGTAGTAAACAAGCACATTAGTATTAGTCTTCTAAGAGTAGATATAAATTAGCCACACCTTTTATTTTATTCTTAGTGTTACACTCATCCCCTTAGCATTAGTCAGGAAGGCAGCTCTTATACCAGCACCTTTGTCATAACCTACATTAGTACTAGTGTAGTTATACATATCCCTTCCAAGCTCTATTCTGTCCATTGAGTAGTTCCACAAGTGGTGTCCCAACAGTGGCCTGATTTTCCTTCAGATATCTTCAGTTTTAGTAACAGCTATACTTACCAGTCTCATTAATACCTCACCTTCCCCTTCTCTATTCTCCACAACTTCAACATCTACAAAAAAAATAAAAATATAAAGACATTAATCAACTTATCTCCTCACAAACCACTTCAAAGGACTTATACATATCCACATTCACTACCCATAAATCATCAACCAACCTCTTACCCATCATGTCTCACCAAGGCTTCCCTGGATTCTACACTGCCCCTAGCATCTATCCTCCAATCAACAGCAATGCAGCACAGACTTTCACTCCAAACCCAGCCCAGCCTTCCAGGAACAATGTTGGCAACATCCCCAATCCTGGACAATACAGAGACAACAACAACTCATCAGCAACTTCTGAAGACCAACTTAGACCTCACCCCCAGTCTCCAGTACCTTTTCATCACCACCCAGAAACCCCAGTCACTCATTTTTTGGATAAGGAACCTAGGATGCCCAGATACTCCATGCCTTCAAACAGGGCTGTCAAAATCAAACCTATGGACAGGAACCTTTTCTTTGATGGATCTAATATGCCTGTGGACAAATTCATAAAGAGGTATGAGATTGCTGGGTCAGCTGATGGTGCCTCTCCCCATGAACTATGCAAACAGATTATTTTCTTTCTAAGAGGATCAGACCTCCAGGATGAGGTAGAAGAGATGACTGGCTATGAGGACTCAGACTGGGAGACATTGAAAGAGCAACTACTTACTAGGTTTGGATCCTCTCTCCCCTTGGTCAAGTACACTGAAGAAGACTTGAGGAACTTGGTAAATCTGTCTACACAAACTGGAGGGATCAGCACCTTGCAGGAATTCAAATGCTTTAGGACCAAATTTGAAACCATTACCCACTACTTGGTCAGACTAGGATACTACACCAGCTTGGAGGATTTCAGAAAATTATTGCTCAAGGCCCTTAAACCCACTCTAGCCATATCCATCACCAAGGAACTTCTCAGGGACAGCAAGATGGTTTCACTCAAGGATGGAGGCCATATTCTTCCCAGCACCCAGGTTTTATTCTCCTACATACACAGAGAGGTTCAGTCAGCTACAGTTTTGGAAAAGAGCCTAATGGAACCAGAAAACCCTACCCAGAATCCAATCAGAAGCATTCTCAAACCAAACCCTCCAGTAAATACCTATAACTCTGTGGCAACTACCCAGCCAAGGACCACTAAACCAATGGAAGCCAGGACTACAGACCAGAAGCTAGAGGAAATCACCAAACAGCTTGCAGCCCTCACTGCTGGAAGATCAGCCCCACCTCGCCTAGCTGGACCTGCCCCAGGATTCAATTCAGCCCCAAGGACTTATACTCTAAAATGCTACTATTGCTTTGAAAATACCCATGGAATGACCAGATGTAGGACCCTAGAAGAAGATGTTACCAAAGGATCAGTAATTAGAGATGGCAGAGACTTCATACTTCCAGATAAGTCTATGATTCCATGGGACCCCAGGAGACCAATCAAATCTGTAGTAGAGGCCTTCCCCAAGGACCAACCCAATGTATCATCCTCCTTTGGACAACTGGAAGAAGCAATAAACCTTGAACCATCCAACATCTATGAAACAGACCTTGGAAAAAGAACCAGAGGAGCCAAAGACCCAGAAGAACCCAAAATGGCAGACAAAAGGATCAGGAAAGAAAAAGACAACATTATGGACATGGATACAGAAGACTTACTACATATGGCCAGGACCCCAGTTCCCTCAGGCAGGATACAGAATCAGAACCCAAAACCAGACCCTCATGTCAGATTCCAGGACTCAGAAACACAAGAAACCATCACTCCACCCAAGGAAAAACCATCAAAGAAAACCTACCTAGAGAAGACTTTGGCCAAGGATTACCCAGGAGCAGAAGAAGATATTGCCAAAAGGATGCTTACTGAAGGAAAAATGGAGTTGGCCTATGGAGAAATATTTGCTATCTCTAGCTGTGTCACTGATGCTTTCAAAAAGAGGATCTCAAACAGAAGGCTGCCTTTGGAACCCACTAAGTCAGCTAACACCATAAGGAGAGAAGATGAGGAAGCACCACAGGACCTTGGATATGTAAATCTCAACATAAATGGACAGACTCACCAAGCTCTTTTGGATACTGGGTCAATGGTCAATATCATACCTGCAGGGCTGGCTCACCAACTAGGATTGGTACTCACTGCTAAATCTATGAGACTTAAGGGAATTGGAGGCCACCATACCAATATACCAGGAATTGCTGAGGAAGTGGAAGTAACCATTGGAAAGGTATCCAGGATAGTACATTTCTGGGTGGCTGAAGGACCTGTTCAACTAATTATTGGGAAGCCTTTCTTAATGGATGTATCAGCTACAATCAAGTACAATGGAGCTCAAGGGGAATCACTTTCTATTATGGACTCTTCTGGACAAACTTATTTGGTACCCATCATTCTGCCTAGCAACCAAAAGTGGGAAACTACTCTGCCAGTCAACTCAGCTACCAGGGATTTTTTAGACCAGGGCCTGGACTCCAACTCTTCTCCCTGACAGATGGGGACCTGGCAAACCAACAAAAAAAACATAAAACACCAGTCACTCATTTAGCAAAATACAAATCAACTCTAAAAAAAATCAAACCTGTAAACCAACCTATGCCCCTTTCTCTTAATCCACCTCTGTCCAGACCCCAACTCTCCAGGAATCCCTACTCCACTCCACTTACTCCTTTTCCTCCACAATTCAAACCAACCCACAAAATCACCCAAGAAAGGCTGGACCTCATCAACTTTGGACCCTCTGGATGGCTATCAGAACAAGAATATCTCTTATTAGTATGGGTAATTACTCTCAGACAAAATTCCTTGGCCTTTGTGGAGGAAGAAAGAGGACTACTCAGACATACCTATGGAAAACCCTATATCATCCCAGTCATTCCTCATGAACCTTGGCAGCAAAAGCCTATCCCAATCCCTGCACCAATCAAACCTCAAGTCATAGAATTAATAAGAGAAAGACTCAGAACTGGCCTTTATGAACAATCTTTTTCCAGCTATTCCAGCCCTATATTCTGTGTAAAAAAACAAGATGGAAAACTCAGAATAGTCCATGATCTTCAGAAACTTAACAAAATCACTATCAAAGATGCAGGCTTACCACCATCCCCAGAAGAACTCATTGAATCCTTTACTGGAAGGGCATGCTATGGACTAGGAGATATTATGGGGGGATATGATGAAAGGGAGTTAGCCAAGGAATCAAGACCATTAACCACCTTTGAAACCCCACTAGGAAGATTTCAACTCACCAGATTGCCCCAAGGAGCCACCAATTCAGTTGCAGTATATCAAGCCCAGATGATGTGGATCCTCCAGGATGAATTACCTCAGCATATGGGTATATTTATTGATGATGGAGGAATCAAGGGACCTATTTCAGACTACAATGGAGAAAAACTCAAGGAAAACCCCCAAATCAGAAAGTTTATCTATGAATATGCCATTACTCTGGAAAGGATTCTATATAGGATTGAAGAAGCTGGACTCACCATATCTGGAAAGAAATTTGCCTGTTGTGTCCCTGCCCTGGATCTGGTTGGACATGTTGTCTGCAAAGAAGGAAGGAAAATATCAACAAAGAAGCTCAACAAAATTGAAACATGGCCAGTCCCTACCACACCAACAGAAGTCAGAGGATTCCTGGGTATTTGTGTTTATGTTAGAATGTTTATCAAAAATTACTCCACTATCACTGCACCCCTCAGAAAACTTACTAGGAAAGATTCAATATGGGAATGGACTGAAGATTGCCAGGCATCATTTGAAGAACTGAAGAGAATTATTGGAAAAGACATCGCCCTCAGTAAATTGGACTATGGACCTGAAGCAGGACTCATCAAATTATCAGTGGACTCCAGTTATATTGCAGCAGGAGCTATACTCACCCAAGAAGATTCCAATGGACTAGACAGGCCTGTTATCTATGAATCAGTGGTATTTTCAAAAAGAGAGTCAGAATACTCACAATCCAAGTTAGAGCTATGTGGTGTCACCAAAATCCTCAAGAAACTTCAGACCAGACTATGGGGCCAACATTTCCAGCTTAGAGTGGATGCACAATGTCTTATTGGGATGATCAACAACCCTTCACTTCCCAATGCCCCTATGAACAGATGGATTGCTTTTATTCAGTTATTTTCCTTTGATTTAGTACACACACCTGGAAAAACTTTTACATTACCTGATTCACT
This sequence comes from Puccinia hordei, assembly GCA_007896445.1. Taxonomy (NCBI): domain Eukaryota; kingdom Fungi; phylum Basidiomycota; class Pucciniomycetes; order Pucciniales; family Pucciniaceae; genus Puccinia; species Puccinia hordei. The sequence continues at coordinate 558,455 of RDRW01000009.1, forward strand.
CTCAAGAAGACCTTTGGACCCAGGAGAAGAAGATTGCCAGAGCTTTGATGAAGATGAAGATTGGATCAAACCCCATCCTGGATTTGGACTGAAACATTCTTCTGTTGGATTGCTTCTGGGGACATCAGCTAAGTTGGGGGAGGAGGCAGGTAATCTTCAACAAGGAATTTGGAAACATCTGCAGGAATATCTTTCAACCATGAACAATCCACCTGGATGCAGCAAACTGGAATTCAAACAAATTTTACACAAATCAACCTCATTCTTCCTCTCCAATAATATACTTCATAGAAATAACAAACCCTTTTCCCAGATAGTAGTCACTCACCCTACAGCTCAAATCTCCATCCTCCATTCCCTCCATGAATCTTTGGGCCACAGAGGAGTATCAGAAACTTATAGAAGGACCAGACTCAGATTTTGGTGGCCAGGACTAAAAAGAGGTGTAACCAAGTGGGTCCAATCCTGTGAAGCTTGTCAGAAGAGGAACTCAGTACTACCCATGGAACCCAAGAATCCTACAGGAGCATCAACACTTTTTGGAAGAGTCAGCCTGGATACAGTTCATATTAAAGCTGGAAAATGGAAATACCTGGTAATAGCAAGAGATGACCTGTCTGGATGGGTAGAAGCAGTTGGCCTAGAAAGGATACAAGAAAAGAAAATCTCTCAATGGTTCTTGGAAAATTGGATCCACAGATATGGTGCTCCTTGGTCAGTCACAGTGGATGGAGGATCAGAATTTGGCCAAGACTTTAAACAAACTCTCCTGGAAGCTGGAGTAAAAATAAAAGTAACCACACCCTATTATCCTGAGGCTAATGGGATGATTGAAAGAGGCCACCAAGCAATCAAGGATACTCTAGTCAAGCTCTGTGGACAGGAAGGAAAGAAGTGGAGAAACTATTTACCATTGGTTTTGTTTTCAGACAGGATATCAACAAAAAGGACCACAGGGTTTTCACCTTATGAATTAGTATTTGGCCAACCACCCATCTTACCTATAGATTTAGAACTTGAAACTTTTTTAGGAATAAATTGGGCCCAGGTGAAAACAACTCAAGATCTTCTGTTGGCAAGGACTCATCAGCTGGAAAATAGGGATTCTATTCTTCAACAGGCACATCAACAGCTTATACAAACCAGGGGAAAATCTGTGGACTACTGGAACAAAAAGAAGAAAGACAGAGGGCCACTACAAAAGGGAGAACTGGTATTAGTGTACAATAAAGCTTTAGACTCCCAATGGGGGAAACTCTTTCAAAATAAGTGGAATGGACCTTACAAAATCAAAAACAGGAATCCAGGAGGATCCTACACACTAGAGGAATTGGATGGCACTGAATTGTCTAGAAGGTTTGCTGCAAATCAAGTAAAACATTATTTTATCAGAGAATTTCCCATTTAAATAAATAAAAAAAAAAAAAAAAAAAAAAATACATACCCTCAGCAATTATCCTGTTTTCCCTATCCTGTTCTTCTTTTTCCTGGATAATGGTATGCATCAAAATCTATATTTAAATATAATAAAAAAAAAAAAAAAAAAAAAAAAAAAAAACAACCATTAGCAAAAGATAAATAAATAAATAAACACAAATAAAATTTTATTATACACATAAAAATCACTTTAGAATTCTCTTTTATTACCTGTAACAATAAAAAAAAAGAGGACAGAAACTTACAGAATCGAAGGAATCATAAATACGGCTAAAAAGTTGCCGGCGACTAACGGCAGCATTCCGGGAATTGGCGTGATCGGCGCAGGCAAACTCGAGGAGGTGGTCCAATACGGTGCCACGAAGGGCGGATAGTTCCTCCAGGGAAAACAAATCAAGAAGAAAAGGTCCAAACAATTCGACATGGGCAATGGACCGAGGGGCAGTAGAGCTAGCGGAGAACTGGGATTCGTCGCTGTTTGTAGAAGAAGGAACGGACGAGTAGGGGAAGACATGGAGGAATAAAACAAATCTCTATATATGAATAATGTAGGAAAAGAAGGGGAAGAAAGAAAGCAGCAGCCGAATGGAGCTGCTTAAATAATAAAAACAAACAAACTACAATGTCGACTCTGGTGTACGAACCAGGACGATGGGTTCCTCGTCTGTCACAACCGTCAAGAATTTCATTACGACTCCGGTGTACGACCCAGAACGACTTTTGACAAAGAGCTATCGATTACATATTCGATGCCGGTGTGCGACCCGGAAACGTATTATTACGATTTAATTATTCTTATTATTTCAAAAAAAAAAAAAAAAAAAAAAAAAAAAAAAAAACCAGACACATACACATACAACGCCGGTGTACAATCCGGGAACGGCTTGTCATTCTGGTTTAGGTTTTTTTTTCTTTTCTAAAACTCCGAACGCCACTCGACGTCGGTGAGCGAACCGGAAATATTTTCTTTTTTTTATCAAAAACAAACGTCACATGTGTCCGACGCTGGTGAACGACCCAGATTGAGAACATCCATCTCTACATAATACGACTCCGGTGTACGATCCGGGAACGACTTGTCATTTTTCTTATTTTAAGTTTTCTTTCCGAACTCCGAACTCCGAACGACATTTCGACGCCGGTGTACGACCCGGGAACGCGTTTCTGTCAGCGTAAAATTTTCTTTTTCTTGTACAGCAAATACCAAATACATGTAAAATAAAAAATAAATAAAAAATAAAAAATAAAGGGCATTAATAAAAAAACCCGGTTTTTCCGCGTTTACACCCGGTTTTCTGCGCAGCTGCGGCTGCGCGGTGCACCCGGTTTTCCGCATTTACACCCGGTTTTTTTTAATTTTTAATTTTTAAGCAAATAGAACGTGGAGGGCGGCATTTGATGCGTGTGACCCCAAAACAAATAAAATAAATAAATAGAACAAGGAAAATAAACAAAATAATATAATATAAAATGATATAAAATTGAATAAATAGAATAAATGAAATGAATAAATTAAATGAATAAATTAAAAGCAGGAGACATAATTGCAAGTTAATGATTTATGAATAACGCAACCTCCCCAATCATCCTCATTCAATATTTTATTTAAAACAATTAAAACAAGGAAAATAAACAAAACAAAACAAAATAAAATTATGGAGGGCGGCATTTGATGCGCGCAACCTCCCCAACTCATTCAATATTTTATTTAAACAAATTAAATAAGGAAGTAAAACAAGCAAAATAAACATAAACAAAACAAAATAAAATAAAAAGAATAAATGAAATGGATGAAATAAATAAATAAAATAAAAAGCAAGAGACATAATTGCAAGGTCATAATTTATTAATAAATAATAAATGTAATAAAAAACAAAGAGACATTAGTACAGACTAAGAATGCGCACACAAATAATAAGTATAAGAAAGAGAAATTGTTATAAACACTAGTGATAACAACTAGAAAATGCTTACAAATGGTGAATCTACGCCTGAATTACATTCCTGAACCCATATGTAATGTGTAATAATTATCTTACATGTAACACTCCAAAGCATCATACAATGTACCATACCGCTGTGTATCATTATATTTCCATTTCTTTGTCATGAAATCTGATAACAAGTTAATTTTATAATCTGTATTTGTTTCCAATGAATTATTTACCCTCTAAAGTGTATTAATCCATTTAAAAACTCCCCAAATATCTTGAAAGACAGGCGTGAAGGTGTTTAGAAATAAATTCTGTCCAAAAATGATAAAAAGAAAGCCAGTGAAGTTATAAATAAACTGTTTGTCACATTAAATTCTACACCCCTTAAAGTGTTTAAAAAAATTTAAAATTTTGAGAAATCCTGAAAATTGAGCCGTGGGGTTTTTTTATGAAAAAACCGGGTGGATTGGCCAAAAAAAATAGAATGCTTGTTTTTTTTGCAAAATAAAAATTACCATAAAACTTTACACCCCTGTAAGTATGATAAATAAATTTAAAACTTTGGAAAATAATGAAAATCCGCCCGCAAAAAATTAAATTGAACAAAACCCGGGTGGATTGGCCAAAAAAAATAGAAGACATAGTTTTTTTGGAAAATAAAAATTACCATAAAATTATACACGCCAAGAAGTATTTTTAGCAATTTTAAAATTTTGAAAAATAATGAAATTCCGCCCGCAAAAAATTAAATAAAAAAACCGGGTGTAAATGCGGAAAACCGGGTGTACTGCGCAGCAATTTGGACGTCGCCGCTGCGTAAAACCGGGTGTAAACGCGGGAAAACCGGGTTTTTTTATTAATGCCCAAAATAAAATAAAAAAATAAAATAAAAATAAAATAAAATAAATAAATAAAAATAAAAATAAAAAACATCAATACTTATAAAAACAAATAAAATAAAATCATCAGATAAAAATAAAGAAATAAATTAAAAAATAAAACAAAAATAAATAGAGTATCAATAAGAACTCCCAAGAATACATATATGTAAAATTTAGAATCTCTCAAAACATTTTATTTCTTTTCTCCCTCCATTGTCTGGGGACAGACAATAAGTTGGGGGAGGGGCACTTGACTGCCAAATGGAAAATCACCAGGATTTTTTTGTTTTTTTTCTTCCCTCCTCTCAACAAGATTACTCATTCCACCTCATCATTCAAAGCACACATTCTACATATTTTCTACTCACTCCACCTCATCATCAGCTCATCACAAACTCAACATATTTTCTACTCATTCCACCCAGCATCAGCTCATCACAAACTCAACATATTTTCTACTCATTCCACCCATCAACATCACATCACAAAGAGGCTCCCTTTCATTCTACATATATCTTATATACTTATTTCAACCCATCAAGAACCATCAAGCATGCTCTCAGTTTCCACCATTCACCCATCTAAAATTGCATCCAACCAAAATCAGAAACCACTTACAACCAACACCAGGATACTTTACCATACCCCAAAGGACATAGTCAAATCAGCACCAACACCCAGAGGCCAAAGTATTACTCAGATTATAAGATATATAAAACCAGACTAAGAAGAATTAATTTTCCCACTACATCACCATCTCAAGAATTATCAGTAAGCATCTATTAGTTTTCAAGGATTTCAAGATTAAATAAATAAAAGTAAGATTGCTAGAGGGAAAATTTATTAGAGGTACAAGTCAAATGAAGGCTTAGTATTTGAGTCTAATAAATAATGAACCTAGATTATAATTAAATTAAATATTTCAAAGAAACTATTACATGAAGAACATATTCAGCAAGATGGCATACTAGAAGGAATTTCAACCAATTTAAAGACTATAATATATATTTTACAAGAAGATTAATACAATGGATAATGGATACATGGATACTGAATACTATGGAAACTGGACTTTGGATCAAATTATACTGGATTGGCTTATACTGGACACTGGCTTGGGCTTACACTGGATTGGATTACTTGGACCTTGGACAGGAATACTCTGGACTTCCATGGATCACTTTTTTTTCCAGCCTTTTTCTCTGGCTGCATTGTCTGGGTTCAGACAATAAGTTAAGGGAGGATGTGGTGATCCATTCCACTTCATTACCATACTTTTAATAAATTATTTATCACTTATAAACCTCAAATACTTACATATATATACATATAAAACCCAAACCTTACACATATTCATCATTATTATTTCATAATCAGATTCTACACCTCATTTTAACCCTAGTCACTCACTACAACCACCTTCAAATTCCTCATGGTTCAAGAGTTACAGGCAAACACAGAATAAACCAGCAAGTTACAGTATTAAGCAAGTTATAGAATACAATAAGTACATATTATAAGTAGATATATTTCAGAACATTATACATAAATACATATTATATAAACTACATAGACACTACATAGACACTACATAACATACACTGCACATGACTAGGCTTTATTCAGTAACATCTTACATCATATCTACTGTACATAAACTCCACCTTCCCACTACTCATCTGTCACTGTCATGACTATTTCATATATGTCACTTTCTCTTCTACTGATCTATCATGTTCTTCCTTTTCCCACCAGCTACATGACATAGCCTTGTTGTTTCCTTCCTCTAGCCTGATGGCTCCTCTCTTGTCTCAGATATATAAGGACACCTGTTCCTCCCCCTTGTTCCCTTATGGACCCCCTGACTTACTAAGTTACCCCCTACATATACCAACATTACAGATCCCATAAATTAGTATACATACTTAGTAGAGTTACCATCACCCTTATAAAATATATAAATATAAATACCAGCTTGACCCATCTTGACTCCAGAGCTATAACAAACCCTTGCCCCACATTACAATTATATTACATATACTTTATACAACTCATCCCCCCCTGTTATCCATTCCTCTCACCTGGTGTGTGTAGTAAACAAGCACATTAGTATTAGTCTTCTAAGAGTAGATATAAATTAGCCACACCTTTTATTTTATTCTTAGTGTTACACTCATCCCCTTAGCATTAGTCAGGAAGGCAGCTCTTATACCAGCACCTTTGTCATAACCTACATTAGTACTAGTGTAGTTATACATATCCCTTCCAAGCTCTATTCTGTCCATTGAGTAGTTCCACAAGTGGTGTCCCAACAGTGGCCTGATTTTCCTTCAGATATCTTCAGTTTTAGTAACAGCTATACTTACCAGTCTCATTAATACCTCACCTTCCCCTTCTCTATTCTCCACAACTTCAACATCTACAAAAAAAATAAAAATATAAAGACATTAATCAACTTATCTCCTCACAAACCACTTCAAAGGACTTATACATATCCACATTCACTACCCATAAATCATCAACCAACCTCTTACCCATCATGTCTCACCAAGGCTTCCCTGGATTCTACACTGCCCCTAGCATCTATCCTCCAATCAACAGCAATGCAGCACAGACTTTCACTCCAAACCCAGCCCAGCCTTCCAGGAACAATGTTGGCAACATCCCCAATCCTGGACAATACAGAGACAACAACAACTCATCAGCAACTTCTGAAGACCAACTTAGACCTCACCCCCAGTCTCCAGTACCTTTTCATCACCACCCAGAAACCCCAGTCACTCATTTTTTGGATAAGGAACCTAGGATGCCCAGATACTCCATGCCTTCAAACAGGGCTGTCAAAATCAAACCTATGGACAGGAACCTTTTCTTTGATGGATCTAATATGCCTGTGGACAAATTCATAAAGAGGTATGAGATTGCTGGGTCAGCTGATGGTGCCTCTCCCCATGAACTATGCAAACAGATTATTTTCTTTCTAAGAGGATCAGACCTCCAGGATGAGGTAGAAGAGATGACTGGCTATGAGGACTCAGACTGGGAGACATTGAAAGAGCAACTACTTACTAGGTTTGGATCCTCTCTCCCCTTGGTCAAGTACACTGAAGAAGACTTGAGGAACTTGGTAAATCTGTCTACACAAACTGGAGGGATCAGCACCTTGCAGGAATTCAAATGCTTTAGGACCAAATTTGAAACCATTACCCACTACTTGGTCAGACTAGGATACTACACCAGCTTGGAGGATTTCAGAAAATTATTGCTCAAGGCCCTTAAACCCACTCTAGCCATATCCATCACCAAGGAACTTCTCAGGGACAGCAAGATGGTTTCACTCAAGGATGGAGGCCATATTCTTCCCAGCACCCAGGTTTTATTCTCCTACATACACAGAGAGGTTCAGTCAGCTACAGTTTTGGAAAAGAGCCTAATGGAACCAGAAAACCCTACCCAGAATCCAATCAGAAGCATTCTCAAACCAAACCCTCCAGTAAATACCTATAACTCTGTGGCAACTACCCAGCCAAGGACCACTAAACCAATGGAAGCCAGGACTACAGACCAGAAGCTAGAGGAAATCACCAAACAGCTTGCAGCCCTCACTGCTGGAAGATCAGCCCCACCTCGCCTAGCTGGACCTGCCCCAGGATTCAATTCAGCCCCAAGGACTTATACTCTAAAATGCTACTATTGCTTTGAAAATACCCATGGAATGACCAGATGTAGGACCCTAGAAGAAGATGTTACCAAAGGATCAGTAATTAGAGATGGCAGAGACTTCATACTTCCAGATAAGTCTATGATTCCATGGGACCCCAGGAGACCAATCAAATCTGTAGTAGAGGCCTTCCCCAAGGACCAACCCAATGTATCATCCTCCTTTGGACAACTGGAAGAAGCAATAAACCTTGAACCATCCAACATCTATGAAACAGACCTTGGAAAAAGAACCAGAGGAGCCAAAGACCCAGAAGAACCCAAAATGGCAGACAAAAGGATCAGGAAAGAAAAAGACAACATTATGGACATGGATACAGAAGACTTACTACATATGGCCAGGACCCCAGTTCCCTCAGGCAGGATACAGAATCAGAACCCAAAACCAGACCCTCATGTCAGATTCCAGGACTCAGAAACACAAGAAACCATCACTCCACCCAAGGAAAAACCATCAAAGAAAACCTACCTAGAGAAGACTTTGGCCAAGGATTACCCAGGAGCAGAAGAAGATATTGCCAAAAGGATGCTTACTGAAGGAAAAATGGAGTTGGCCTATGGAGAAATATTTGCTATCTCTAGCGGTGTCACTGATGCTTTCAAAAAGAGGATCTCAAACAGAAGGCTGCCTTTGGAACCCACTAAGTCAGCTAACACCATAAGGAGAGAAGATGAGGAAGCACCACAGGACCAGACCACTCACTATTCATGCCCCCTTGGATATGTAAATCTCAACATAAATGGACAGACTCACCAAGCTCTTTTGGATACTGGGTCAATGGTCAATATCATACCTGCAGGGCTGGCTCACCAACTAGGATTGGTACTCACTGCTAAATCTATGAGACTTAAGGGAATTGGAGGCCACCATACCAATATACCAGGAATTGCTGAGGAAGTGGAAGTAACCATTGGAAAGGTATCCAGGATAGTACATTTCTGGGTGGCTGAAGGACCTGTTCAACTAATTATTGGGAAGCCTTTCTTAATGGATGTATCAGCTACAATCAAGTACAATGGAGCTCAAGGGGAATCACTTTCTATTATGGACTCTTCTGGACAAACTTATTTGGTACCCATCATTCTGCCTAGCAACCAAAAGTGGGAAACTACTCTGCCAGTCAACTCAGCTACCAGGGATTTTTTAGACCAGGGCCTGGACTCCAACTCTTCTCCCTGACAGATGGGGACCTGGCAAACCAACAAAAAAAACATAAAACACCAGTCACTCATTTAGCAAAATACAAATCAACTCTAAAAAAAATCAAACCTGTAAACCAACCTATGCCCCTTTCTCTTAATCCACCTCTGTCCAGACCCCAACTCTCCAGGAATCCCTACTCCACTCCACTTACTCCTTTTCCTCCACAATTCAAACCAACCCACAAAATCACCCAAGAAAGGCTGGACCTCATCAACTTTGGACCCTCTGGATGGCTATCAGAACAAGAATATCTCTTATTAGTATGGGTAATTACTCTCAGACAAAATTCCTTGGCCTTTGTGGAGGAAGAAAGAGGACTACTCAGACATACCTATGGAAAACCCTATATCATCCCAGTCATTCCTCATGAACCTTGGCAGCAAAAGCCTATCCCAATCCCTGCACCAATCAAACCTCAAGTCATAGAATTAATAAGAGAAAGACTCAGAACTGGCCTTTATGAACAATCTTTTTCCAGCTATTCCAGCCCTATATTCTGTGTAAAAAAACAAGATGGAAAACTCAGAATAGTCCATGATCTTCAGAAACTTAACAAAATCACTATCAAAGATGCAGGCTTACCACCATCCCCAGAAGAACTCATTGAATCCTTTACTGGAAGGGCATGCTATGGACTAGGAGATATTATGGGGGGATATGATGAAAGGGAGTTAGCCAAGGAATCAAGACCATTAACCACCTTTGAAACCCCACTAGGAAGATTTCAACTCACCAGATTGCCCCAAGGAGCCACCAATTCAGTTGCAGTATATCAAGCCCAGATGATGTGGATCCTCCAGGATGAATTACCTCAGCATATGGGTATATTTATTGATGATGGAGGAATCAAGGGACCTATTTCAGACTACAATGGAGAAAAACTCAAGGAAAACCCCCAAATCAGAAAGTTTATCTATGAATATGCCATTACTCTGGAAAGGATTCTATATAGGATTGAAGAAGCTGGACTCACCATATCTGGAAAGAAATTTGCCTGTTGTGTCCCTGCCCTGGATCTGGTTGGACATGTTGTCTGCAAAGAAGGAAGGAAAATATCAACAAAGAAGCTCAACAAAATTGAAACATGGCCAGTCCCTACCACACCAACAGAAGTCAGAGGATTCCTGGGTATTTGTGTTTATGTTAGAATGTTTATCAAAAATTACTCCACTATCACTGCACCCCTCAGAAAACTTACTAGGAAAGATTCAATATGGGAATGGACTGAAGATTGCCAGGCATCATTTGAAGAACTGAAGAGAATTATTGGAAAAGACATCGCCCTCAGTAAATTGGACTATGGACCTGAAGCAGGACTCATCAAATTATCAGTGGACTCCAGTTATATTGCAGCAGGAGCTATACTCACCCAAGAAGATTCCAATGGACTAGACAGGCCTGTTATCTATGAATCAGTGGTATTTTCAAAAAGAGAGTCAGAATACTCACAATCCAAGTTAGAGCTATGTGGTGTCACCAAAATCCTCAAGAAACTTCAGACCAGACTATGGGGCCAACATTTCCAGCTTAGAGTGGATGCACAATGTCTTATTGGGATGATCAACAACCCTTCACTTCCCAATGCCCCTATGAACAGATGGATTGCTTTTATTCAGTTATTTTCCTTTGATTTAGTACACACACCTGGAAAAACTTTTACATTACCTGATTCACTCTCAAGAAGACCTTTGGACCCAGGAGAAGAAGATTGCCAGAGCTTTGATGAAGATGAAGATTGGATCAAACCCCATCCTGGATTTGGACTGAAACATTCTTCTGTTGGATTGCTTCTGGGGACATCAGCTAAGTTGGGGGAGGAGGCAGGTAATCTTCAACAAGGAATTTGGAAACATCTGCAGGAATATCTTTCAACCATGAACAATCCACCTGGATGCAGCAAACTGGAATTCAAACAAATTTTACACAAATCAACCTCATTCTTCCTCTCCAATAATATACTTCATAGAAATAACAAACCCTTTTCCCAGATAGTAGTCACTCACCCTACAGCTCAAATCTCCATCCTCCATTCCCTCCATGAATCTTTGGGCCACAGAGGAGTATCAGAAACTTATAGAAGGACCAGACTCAGATTTTGGTGGCCAGGACTAAAAAGAGGTGTAACCAAGTGGGTCCAATCCTGTGAAGCTTGTCAGAAGAGGAACTCAGTACTACCCATGGAACCCAAGAATCCTACAGGAGCATCAACACTTTTTGGAAGAGTCAGCCTGGATACAGTTCATATTAAAGCTGGAAAATGGAAATACCTGGTAATAGCAAGAGATGACCTGTCTGGATGGGTAGAAGCAGTTGGCCTAGAAAGGATACAAGAAAAGAAAATCTCTCAATGGTTCTTGGAAAATTGGATCCACAGATATGGTGCTCCTTGGTCAGTCACAGTGGATGGAGGATCAGAATTTGGCCAAGACTTTAAACAAACTCTCCTGGAAGCTGGAGTAAAAATAAAAGTAACCACACCCTATTATCCTGAGGCTAATGGGATGATTGAAAGAGGCCACCAAGCAATCAAGGATACTCTAGTCAAGCTCTGTGGACAGGAAGGAAAGAAGTGGAGAAACTATTTACCATTGGTTTTGTTTTCAGACAGGATATCAACAAAAAGGACCACAGGGTTTTCACCTTATGAATTAGTATTTGGCCAACCACCCATCTTACCTATAGATTTAGAACTTGAAACTTTTTTAGGAATAAATTGGGCCCAGGTGAAAACAACTCAAGATCTTCTGTTGGCAAGGACTCATCAGCTGGAAAATAGGGATTCTATTCTTCAACAGGCACATCAACAGCTTATACAAACCAGGGGAAAATCTGTGGACTACTGGAACAAAAAGAAGAAAGACAGAGGGCCACTACAAAAGGGAGAACTGGTATTAGTGTACAATAAAGCTTTAGACTCCCAATGGGGGAAACTCTTTCAAAATAAGTGGAATGGACCTTACAAAATCAAAAACAGGAATCCAGGAGGATCCTACACACTAGAGGAATTGGATGGCACTGAATTGTCTAGAAGGTTTGCTGCAAATCAAGTAAAACATTATTTTATCAGAGAATTTCCCATTTAAATAAATAAAAAAAAAAAAAAAAAAAAAATACATACCCTCAGCAATTATCCTGTTTTCCCTATCCTGTTCTTCTTTTTCCTGGATAATGGTATGCATCAAAATCTATATTTAAATATAATAAAAAAAAAAAAAAAAAAAAAAAAAAAAAAAACAACCATTAGCAAAAGATAAATAAATAAATAAACACAAATAAAATTTTATTATACACATAAAAATCACTTTAGAATTCTCTTTTATTACCTGTAACAATAAAAAAAAAGAGGACAGAAACTTACAGAATCGAAGGAATCATAAATACGGCTAAAAAGTTGCCGGCGACTAACGGCAGCATTCCGGGAATTGGCGTGATCGGCGCAGGCAAACTCGAGGAGGTGGTCCAATACGGTGCCACGAAGGGCGGATAGTTCCTCCAGGGAAAACAAATCAAGAAGAAAAGGTCCAAACAATTCGACATGGGCAATGGACCGAGGGGCAGTAGAGCTAGCGGAGAACTGGGATTCGTCGCTGTTTGTAGAAGAAGGAACGGACGAGTAGGGGAAGACATGGAGGAATAAAACAAATCTCTATATATGAATAATGTAGGAAAAGAAGGGGAAGAAAGAAAGCAGCAGCCGAATGGAGCTGCTTAAATAATAAAAACAAACAAACTACAATGTCGACTCTGGTGTACGAACCAGGACGATGGGTTCCTCGTCTGTCACAACCGTCAAGAATTTCATTACGACTCCGGTGTACGACCCAGAACGACTTTTGACAAAGAGCTATCGATTACATATTCGATGCCGGTGTGCGACCCGGAAACGTATTATTACGATTTAATTATTCTTATTATTTCAAAAAAAAAAAAAAAAAAAAAAAAAAAAAAAAAACCAGACACATACACATACAACGCCGGTGTACAATCCGGGAACGGCTTGTCATTCTGGTTTAGGTTTTTTTTTCTTTTCTAAAACTCCGAACGCCACTCGACGTCGGTGAGCGAACCGGAAATATTTTCTTTTTTTTATCAAAAACAAACGTCACATGTGTCCGACGCTGGTGAACGACCCAGATTGAGAACATCCATCTCTACATAATACGACTCCGGTGTACGATCCGGGAACGACTTGTCATTTTTCTTATTTTAAGTTTTCTTTCCGAACTCCGAACTCCGAACGACATTTCGACGCCGGTGTACGACCCGGGAACGCGTTTCTGTCAGCGTAAAATTTTCTTTTTCTTGTACAGCAAATACCAAATACATGTAAAATAAAAAATAAATAAAAAATAAAAAATAAAGGGCATTAATAAAAAAACCCGGTTTTTCCGCGTTTACACCCGGTTTTCTGCGCAGCTGCGGCTGCGCGGTGCACCCGGTTTTCCGCATTTACACCCGGTTTTTTTTAATTTTTAATTTTTAAGCAAATAGAACGTGGAGGGCGGCATTTGATGCGTGTGACCCCAAAACAAATAAAATAAATAAATAGAACAAGGAAAATAAACAAAATAATATAATATAAAATGATATAAAATTGAATAAATAGAATAAATTAAATGAATAAATTAAATAAATAAATTAAAAGCAGGAGACATAATTGCAAGTTAATGATTTATGAATAACGCAACCTCCCCAATCATCCTCATTCAATATTTTATTTAAAACAATTAAAATAAACAATTAAAACAAGGAAAATAAACAAAACAAAACAAAATAAAATTATGGAGGGCGGCATTTGATGCGCGCAACCTCCCCAACTCATTCAATATTTTATTTAAACAAATTAAATAAGGAAGTAAAACAAGCAAAATAAACATAAACAAAACAAAATAAAATAAAAAGAATAAATGAAATGGATGAAATAAATAAATAAAATAAAAAGCAAGAGACATAATTGCAAGGTCATAATTTATTAATAAATAATAAATGTAATAAAAAACAAAGAGACATTAGTACAGACTAAGAATGCGCACACAAATAATAAGTATAAGAAAGAGAAATTGTTATAAACACTAGTGATAACAACTAGAAAATGCTTACAAATGGTGAATCTACGCCTGAATTACATTCCTGAACCCATATGTAATGTGTAATAATTATCTTACATGTAACACTCCAAAGCATCATACAATGTACCATACCGCTGTGTATCATTATATTTCCATTTCTTTGTCATGAAATCTGATAACAAGTTAATTTTATAATCTGTATTTGTTTCCAATGAATTATTTACCCTCTAAAGTGTATTAATCCATTTAAAAACTCCCCAAATATCTTGAAAGACAGGCGTGAAGGTGTTTAGAAATAAATTCTGTCCAAAAATGATAAAAAGAAAGCCAGTGAAGTTAAAAATAAACTGTTTGTCACATTAAATTCTACACCCCTTAAAGTGTTTTAAAAAAATTTAAAATTTTGAGAAATCCTGAAAATTGAGCCGTGGGGTTTTTTTATGAAAAAAACCGGGTGGATTGGCCAAAAAAAATAGAATGCTTGTTTTTTTTGCAAAATAAAAATTACCATAAAATTTTACACCCCTGTAAGTATGATAAATAAATTTAAAACTTTGGAAAATAATGAAAATCCGCCCGCAAAAAATTAAATTGAACAAAACCCGGGTGGATTGGCCAAAAAAAATAGAAGACATAGTTTTTTTGGAAAATAAAAATTACCATAAAATTATACACGCCAAGAAGTATTTTTAGCAATTTTAAAATTTTGAAAAATAATGAAATTCCGCCCGCAAAAAATTAAATAAAAAAACCGGGTGTAAATGCGGAAAACCGGGTGTACTGCGCAGCAATTTGGACGTCGCCGCTGCGTAAAACCGGGTGTAAACGCGGGAAAACCGGGTTTTTTTATTAATGCCCAAAATAAAATAAAAAAATAAAATAAAAATAAAATAAAATAAATAAATAAAAATAAAAATAAAAACATCAATACTTATAAAAACAAATAAAATAAAATCATCAGATAAAAATAAAGAAATAAATTAAAAAATAAAACAAAAATAAATAGAGTATCAATAAGAACTCCCAAGAATACATATATGTAAAATTTAGAATCTCTCAAAACATTTTATTTCTTTTCTCCCTCCATTGTCTGGGGACAGACAATAAGTTGGGGGAGGAGCACTTGACTGCCAAATGGAAAATCACCAGGATTTTTTTGTTTTTTTTCTTCCCTCCTCTCAACAAGATTACTCATTCCACCTCATCATTCAAAGCACACATTCTACATATTTTCTACTCACTCCACCTCATCATCAGCTCATCACAAACTCAACATATTTTCTACTCATTCCACCCAGCATCAGCTCATCACAAACTCAACATATTTTCTACTCATTCCACCCATCAACATCACATCACAAAGAGGCTCCCTTTCATTCTACATATATCTTATATACTTATTTCAACCCATCAAGAACCATCAAGCATGCTCTCAGTTTCCACCATTCACCCATCTAAAATTGCATCCAACCAAAATCAGAAACCACTTACAACCAACACCAGGATACTTTACCATACCCCAAAGGACATAGTCAAATCAGCACCAACACCCAGAGGCCAAAGTATTACTCAGATTATAAGATATATAAAACCAGACTAAGAAGAATTAATTTTCCCACTACATCACCATCTCAAGAATTATCAGTAAGCATCTATTAGTTTTCAAGGATTTCAAGATTAAATAAATAAAAGTAAGATTGCTAGAGGGAAAATTTATTAGAGGTACAAGTCAAATGAAGGCTTAGTATTTGAGTCTAATAAATAATGAACCTAGATTATAATTAAATTAAATATTTCAAAGAAACTATTACATGAAGAACATATTCAGCAAGATGGCATACTAGAAGGAATTTCAACCAATTTAAAGACTATAATATATATTTTACAAGAAGATTAATACAATGGATAATGGATACATGGATACTGAATACTATGGAAACTGGACTTTGGATCAAATTATACTGGATTGGCTTATACTGGACACTGGCTTGGGCTTACACTGGATTGGATTACTTGGACCTTGGACAGGAATACTCTGGACTTCCATGGATCACTTTTTTTTTCCAGCCTTTTTCTCTGGCTGCATTGTCTGGGGTCAGACAATAAGTTAAGGGAGGATGTGGTGATCCATTCCACTTCATTACCATACTTTTAATAAATTATTTATCACTTATAAACCTCAAATACTTACATATATATACATATAAAACCCAAACCTTACACATATTCATCATTATTATTTCATAATCAGATTCTACACCTCATTTTAACCCTAGTCACTCACTACAACCACCTTCAAATTCCTCATGGTTCAAGAGTTACAGGCAAACACAGAATAAACCAGCAAGTTACAGTATTAAGCAAGTTATAGAATACAATAAGTACATATTATAAGTAGATATATTTCAGAACATTATACATAAATACATATTATATAAACTACATAGACACTACATAGACACTACATAACATACACTGCACATGACTAGGCTTTATTCAGTAACATCTTACATCATATCTACTGTACATAAACTCCACCTTCCCACTACTCATCTGTCACTGTCATGACTATTTCATATATGTCACTTTCTCTTCTACTGATCTATCATGTTCTTCCTTTTCCCACCAGCTACATGACATAGCCTTGTTGTTTCCTTCCTCTAGCCTGATGGCTCCTCTCTTGTCTCAGATATATAAGGACACCTGTTCCTCCCCCTTGTTCCCTTATGGACCCCCTGACTTACTAAGTTACCCCCTACATATACCAACATTACAGATCCCATAAATTAGTATACATACTTAGTAGAGTTACCATCACCCTTATAAAATATATAAATATAAATACCAGCTTGACCCATCTTGACTCCAGAGCTATAACAAACCCTTGCCCCACATTACAATTATATTACATATACTTTATACAACTCATCCCCCCCTGTTATCCATTCCTCTCACCTGGTGTGTGTAGTAAACAAGCACATTAGTATTAGTCTTCTAAGAGTAGATATAAATTAGCCACACCTTTTATTTTATTCTTAGTGTTACACTCATCCCCTTAGCATTAGTCAGGAAGGCAGCTCTTATACCAGCACCTTTGTCATAACCTACATTAGTACTAGTGTAGTTATACATATCCCTTCCAAGCTCTATTCTGTCCATTGAGTAGTTCCACACCGATGTAGATGCTGAAAAAAAAGATGAAGATTTTGATGTCAAAATCAACTTAGAATACTCTTTCTTCGTTCCAGACACCGCTGTGAGACCCCAAAAGTGGTTTTCACCTCTTTTGGCTGAATGTAGAGAAGTATTGATGGGTGAAAACCCTGCCTCTCTGAAAGCTAAAGACTAACAACACCCCCAGCTAGGCTGGAAGAAGAAGACAGTGGTCTAGTGTAGTTTAATATTTATAGCACAAGTTCCTAGAGTGGATTGGTTGTGAATGTGATATGTATATTGCAAAGTTTCAGTATTTGATAAGTGGCGGAGAGTTAAATTATAGTAATTAATTTTAATCAGATGGGGGGGGACTGGTCTGATGATCTGGTGTGATGAGATCAGATGGGGAAAGAGGAAGGGAGAGCCCCTCCTTATATAGTAAAATGTGAGGCATTTATGCTGGTGTTCTAGTTACATGAGGGGTTTTAGCTGGTGTGCTTTTACAAATGAGGCTTTTTGGCTGGAATGCTGTGCAGAATACAGCTGCATACAGGGTGGCAGTGTAGTAATGAGCAAATTTAGCTAGTGATCTAGTTACTGTTGAGATCTGAATTCCCTCTTTCCTCCTCTTTGACTCACTGCGTCTTTTCATACGCGCTCCCCGCACAACTTCTTTCATTGCGCCTTTTCATATGTGCGCTGCGCTCAATTTCTTTAAGCCAGTTCTATCTCAAATCATGTTCTTCGTCCTCCTATGATGTCATCACACTCGGACAATAAGGTCTTTCCACTCACCTGGACCCTCAAGATTTCAAGCTCGATCCAACAAAATTATCACTATATAAACTCGACTCAACTTTTTGCTGGTGGCGTTCATAATCCTGAATCTTCTCATCCGGAATCAAAGTGCTTTGAAAAATTTCCTCACCTGCGACAACAGAAGAATAAAAATGTGAGTGCAAGCTTTGCTCATGCATCAGTTTTCGCGTCATTTGTGCACATGAAGCCGAATGAGGATGTTATCATCGACTCAGCTGCTTCTCATCACATGGTTCGTTGCCGAGAACTTTTCTCTTCCTTTACTCCAAAAGCAATTTTCATCAAGACCGGTAATCCTGACACTCCACTTATCGCATCTGGTTACGGCACGGCTGAGTTTTTCATTAATGGACGAGTAATTAAACTCAAGGATTGCCTCCTCGTCCCTAAAATATCACAACAACTTATCTCCCTAGTTCGGTTAATCAACACGTCAGTAAAAATTTCAAAGAATTACGATTCTTTCGACATCTCCAACGATTCTGGTTCAATTTTTACCGGAAAAATTATTGACAATCTCTTACACGCTCGCTTCTCCCAATGCCCCATGGCTCTCTTCAACAAACGAGAATTGGGCTACGAAATCTGGCATAATCGTCTTGGGCATCCGAGTGACGATGTGATGAAGACCATGGGACTTCCCTCATCGAATGGTCGCACATTATGCAAGGTATGTAATTGTTCAAAGATGACTCTTGCTCCTTTCTCTGGTC
Source organism: Puccinia hordei (assembly GCA_007896445.1). Taxonomy (NCBI): domain Eukaryota; kingdom Fungi; phylum Basidiomycota; class Pucciniomycetes; order Pucciniales; family Pucciniaceae; genus Puccinia; species Puccinia hordei. The sequence continues at coordinate 577,388 of RDRW01000009.1, forward strand.
ATTTCTCCGCTGTTCACGCACCATTACAACGTCTACACTTGGATCTTGTTGGACCATTCAATCCACCTTCTGTTTCCGGTTTCAAATACTTTCTCACAATTGTTGATCAGTACTCATCCTTCAAATTTGTTCGATTCCTAAAGACGAAAGACGGTGCCTTTGAAGAATTTTGACGATTTGCGTCTCTTGTCAAAAATCTTCAAGATCTTAAAATAAAAGAAGTCGTCTCTGACCAAGGTGGAGAGTTTGTAAATTCATCTTTCGATCGATTCATGGCAGAGAAAGGCATCCTTCAGGTTTTCTCGCCGGCTGAAACCCCTCAACTCAATGGGATTGCTGAACGGGCTAATCGCACGATCCTCGACAAAGCACGGTGCTTACTTCTCTCAAGCAATCTTCCTAAGTCATACTGGGCCGAGGCCGTCAATACGGCAGTTATGATCTCCAATATGTTGGCCACTCCCTCTTGATCTTCTTCCCCTTATGAGCTCTGGACTAAAAATCCTCCTCCTTGTCATCGACTCAGGTCTTTTGGCTGCAAGGCTTTCATCGCTGTTCCCAAGAACCATCGGACGTGGAAGCTTGGACATACCGGGGACGTTGGTATATTAGTCGGTTTTGAGAATGAAGGCTCTGTGTATAGAGTTCTTTGTCTTTGGGATAATAAATTGATCAAAACCAGACATATCAAATTTGACGAGTTAAACTTTCCAAAGACTTCTGAAAAGGCCATTCCTTTTTCCTCTAATGACTCCCTCTTTCAGAATGATGACTTCTCTGAATCCGTTTGCTCCGACAACGAAGAACTTCCTTCTTCTCCCGAAGCATCTGACGTCATTGAAGAAACTCAACGCGAATCGGTCTGTCTTGGCGAATCTTTGGACAATGGGTCTCATCCCTCCAAAATCATCTTGAGTGATATCTCTTCATCAAACATTCTCTCTCATTCGCGGGTCAGGAAACCAAGAGCGTTCAACACCGCTGTCGTGAATGGGGTTCCGACTCATTTTCATCAAGCCATCCATTGTTCCGACTCCGTAAACTGGTCGGATGCTATTCAAACCGAGTTGAATGCTATGGATCGCCTCAAGGTATGGGACGTTGTGGACTGGAATCCTTCTCTGAAAACGGTAGGAACTACCTGGGTTTTCAGGAAGAAACAGGGCAACAGGACAGTTATCTTCAAAGCACGGTTGTGCGCTCAAGGGTTCTCTCAAACTCATGGAGTGGACTTCTCAAAAACCTTTGCGCCAACTGGGAGATTAAATTCTTTAAGAGCCCTTATATCGCACGCGTCGGCGACCGGACTACAATTCCATCAGGCAGACGTCAAGACGGCTTTTCTCAACGCCGATCTTGATGAAGAAGTTTTTCTATCGATTCCTCAAGGGGTGAATTTGGACAAAAAGCGGCACTGTCTTAAATTGAATAAAGCTATCTATGGTTTAAAGCAGGCGCCACTTGCCTGGTACAACCGACTCTCATCTTGGCTGATCTTGGTTGGGTTTCAAGGTTGCCCTAGCTGATCCTTGTGTCTTTTATCGCTTGGGGGATAATCCGGTATGGGTCTTCGTTCATGTTGACGACCTTGCTGTTTTTAGCAAGGATGTGAATCCTTTCAAAGATCAAATCAAGAAAGAGTTCGACATGAAGGATATTGGCCGTGCGGACTTAATGTTGGGGATAAAAATTCTCCATGAACCTGATGCTATAATCCTGTCTCAACTCCATTATGTTGATTCTCTCCTAGACCTGTATGGTATGACCGCCTGTAGACCTGTGTCGACTCCCCTTGTTCCAAACACACATCTGGAGCCATCTACAACTCAAGAACAAGATCGCTTCAAGTCTCTCGGCGTAAATTACAGAAGCGCAATCGGAGCCTTGAGCTATCTTTTGACTGCTACTTGACCTGATATAGCAAACGCTGTTAGCACTCTTTCGCAATTCTTGGAGTCGCCCGGTATTTCTCATTGGGAAGGATTCACACATGTACTCAGGTATCTCGCTGGTACCTCCTCCACTGCGTTGATCTATCGACGCGGCTCGATTGCTCCCTTGAGAGGCTATACGGACGCAGACTGGGGTAATTGTGTTTCTACTCGTCGGTCCTTCACGGGTTACTTGTCCCTTCTTAACGACCAACTTATCTCCTGGCAAACAAAGAAGCAGCCGGTCGTATCGCTCTTCTCTTGTGAAGCAGAGTATAGGGCCTTGACTGACTTTGCTTGCGAGATTCTCTGGATTCAACAACTTCTCTCTGAAATATCAATCTCTAGCATCTCCAGTCCAACAGTTGTTCATGAAGATAACCAAGAATGTATATCGGTGGCCAACTTTGAAGCAAATGTGAATGCAAGAAGAATGAAGCATGTTGAGATTCAACTGCACTTCATTCGTGACGTCATCAAGAACAACCACATCTCCCTCAAATATACGCCCACCAGTGAAATGCTGGAAGACTTCCTGACCAAATCAGTTCCTCGGCCAGCCCTTGTCAAATCTTTGAAATCCTTGGGACTTCTTCGTCTAGAGGACAGGGGGGGTGTTGAGATCTGAATTCCCCCTTTCCTCCTCTTCGACTCACTGCGTCTTTTCATACGCGCTCCGCGCACAACTTCTTTCATTGCGCCTTTTCATATGTGCGCTGCGCTCAATTTCTTTAAGCCAGTTCTATCTCAAATCATGTTCTTCGTCCTCCTATGATGTCATCACACTCGGACAATAAGGTCTTTCCACTCGCCTGGACCCTCAAGATTTGAAGCTCGATCCAACAAAATTATCACTATATAAACTCGACTCGACGTTTCCTCCTCTCGGTTTCTTCAAGAAGAAAACAACTTACTTAGTTGTTAAATTATTACATTACAAATCACTCCCTCTTCTTCCCTACTCCATCAACTATCTCGTGCGTGCGTTTAAGCCGATCCCTTCCTATTGACTTCTCCGTGAGTGCTTTTACGCCAATCCCATCTTATTCTTTTCACTTTCTTTTTTCTCTCTCTCTCAATTAGCTCAAGACTCTATCACCTTGTAGGTTTCTATTATTCAATTGACTTTCATCATTGAATACAACTATCACTAACATCCACTTTATCAGTGAATCGCTTTTTCTTTTCCTTACTTCTTGACTTATTTCTGAACTTGTTTTCCTTACATTTGTCTTGCCTTTAGGTATAAAATCTCTTTCCTTTCTTTGTTTCTATTTCTTTTTTCATTTGTCTCATTTTACTCACACTATGAAATTCATTCCTTTAGTTTTTTGATTAACAGTTACAAGTGTGGCTTGCACAGCTTTCTGTATTGCTGTGTAGTCTGCTTGAGTGGCTTGCACTTCACCAATGGTTACTATGCAGCAGGCTGTATGTGGCTTGTGGTTGCTACACAGCCTCATTTATACAGAAATACAGATGTAATTTAGATATATACCCTTTATACAGTACACATAATGTAACTGTGTATGTAAACTAAAATGACTGTGGTGACAAAGATAGTGGAGTGTTGTAAAATATATATGTAAACAAAAAACTTTAAATTTTTCCCTCCAGAACAGAAATGTCTACCACACCGCACAAAAACGTACTACTACTCGGGGATCCAACAAGCGCAAGTTGATGGCTGATCCAGATGAGAAGTACACAAAACTAAAGTCGACCCCAGGAAAATTATTTTTCAGCTGGAATACCGCACAGGGTAGCCTTGCAGCCTTCAAGATGTGTTGGATGAAATTTCACTTACATGTCATTTGATGACGTGTAATAATTCACACGCGATCCACAAGATGTTCTAGAACCTTCGTTCAATACGTCGACTGAAGTACTTAATCCGAAATCTAGTCAGCTCGAGAAGATCCTCATCCTCAAGAACAACCACAAGGGAGAACACACATCGACTCAAGTACTAGGTAAAGGAAATCATCAACCGCTTCATCAAGACGATTGCTTATAGATCTCATTGTTATCGTAGCTCATCAAGAATCGCCTCAATCGCAGTCAAGTCTATCTAGGTGGCGATTTCAGGGGGAGATCTAGAGGTAGCTCGTTATTAACAATTTTTCTCGCTTTCTTTCCTTTTACTCATGTTCCAGTTTTTTCCTGTCTGAAAACTATAGTTTCTGTCTCAAATTTTCAACAAATTCGTCGTCTGTCTATTTCAATTATCAACTGTCATATCAGGTAAAAAATTAAACTCAAAAATATTTCTTCTTATCACATTTCAAATATTGAATATTGTTTCTTTCATTTTGAAGTTGTTACTACTACTGGTTTCTTAAAGAGTTTGCAATTTATATGATTCCTCCTTCTTACAAGATGCTTGCAATCGATGTTATATCTTGTTTGGACAAGAAAGAAATAGGCGAACATGCTCAAGAGCATGAAGATGAGGGATCAATTACTTGGCACGCGGTGATCCCACATGGTGGAATATTTTCTGGTAACCAAAAAGGTATTTTGGAAAACAATGACCTTTTTGACCAGTTCCTTGAAATCTGCAAGGAGCCAGTTGATGGCCAAAGGCACACAGTCACCTTGGTACAAAGGGACCCCAAACAGGCTGCTCAGGTGTGTTATGATCTTTATTTTGTTTTCGGCACTGGCTACTGATAATGCAATTTTTTTCTGAACTTGTAGAAAGAACAAGCATTGAAATTACTCAAGAAGAAACACAGCTGTGTGGCCAAAAACTCCAATAATGAGCCTAGCGATGGCGCAATCTCCTCAGCCACGGTGATTGATAACATACGGTTGCTTTGCGCAACACACATGCCATGCGAGCAACTCACAGGTACCAGCGAGACCCCGGTTTTTATTGACCCAACTGATCCTAACCGCTTTATCTTGCTCACCATTGAGAGGATTGGTCTCTGGGCTCAATCAATGGTAAGATTTTCAGTTTTCTCCCATGTAGCAACATCATCTAACTCTGGTCTTATACCAGTTCAAAAATAAGGATGTCACACTTCATAATCCCCCAAAGTCTCAACCGTTTACTTACATCAAAAAAGCTGAGCTTCAAGCCCAATGATACGGACAAGCAAGGTCTCCCAATTCTTTGAACCAATCCCCGCATCAGAGTCCAAGCTCAGTCAGAGTCGGCGAGGAACATCAGTTACCGGCTACTCTGACCAGTGCTACCCTGATGAATTCTACAGCAGGTTTGTTTGGCCAACCCATGGTGATTCCATATCCATGGTTCATGGGAGGCATGCCATGTATGCCTCCCATGAACTATGGTGGAATGTCTCTCCCTGGTGTTCATCCTATTCCCTACCCATCTTCAACACCCATTCCAATACCCGGGGGTCTTCCAATGACATTCCCATCTGGCTTGACTTTACCGTTAACCTCCTCAAATGCTGACCAATGGGGGCCCATCCTCTGGTTTGTTGTACTGCTTCAAGGCATACCCCTGATTCATCTGTAGTTGGATGTCATTAGGAATTAATCTCGTTGAACACAACCTACTGCCACTCACCAGTAAAAACAAGGCATGATGCTGGTATTCAAGCAATTTGAGCCAGATATGTTGCCCGTTTGTTGGCGTCTTGCAAAGGATTGACTGTCCTGAGCAATTTTCTTGACATTTGTAAGTGGTTGTGTAGCGTGTTTGATATTGTTTGCTGTGATACGTGAATTCCATGTTGATTGAACAAAGATTGTTGAATCTCGTCTAGATACATCATTGGCTTGTCGGTAATCAAATCATTAATGAACTGGGTGTCTTTGGCATTCAAAACCAATGGCCGTGCCCTGGGAGTGTAAGTTGATGGATCACACACGACAGCCCGGGTTCTTTTGTAAAGAGATTTCCATTGTTGTAGCAAATCCGGGCTTATCTTGGATCCCAACAGTTTGTTGATTTGGTCTAGCGTTTTGCCATCAATAGCATACCGGACTGCCAAGTATTTCAAATCAACCGAGTACTTCTGAAACACCATCGGAACCTGCAAAATACAAAATTGGTGGTGAGTAAGTTTCAAAAAGCATCATTCTGGAATACTTTACCCTACCTTGATTTGCTGCTTTGTTTTCAGGCGTTGCGAGGAGTCCAAGTTGAATGGGTGAAATCAATGGAATGTTGAATCAGCCTGACTGCCTCCAACCGATTGAATTGGGGCCGGGGAAAAAAAGATTTTCGGGGGAAAAAAAAATCGCGGCAAAAAAAAAAAAAAACCTGCAAAAACCGCAAGGTTTTTTGGGCCAGCTGTAGATAGTAGATCTACATATAACTAAGGAAATGGCCTTTGCGAGCCAAACAAACCCTGACAACGTTGTACAGTTTCTAACGCCGAGGGCAACATGACCTGTTCAGTTTCTAACGCCAAGGGTGACATTAAAGAAACTTAATTGATTTTTTTTTCCTTTTTTTTTTGCTTTTTTTTTGCTTTTTTTTTGCTTTTTTTTTGCTTTTTTTTTGCTTTTTTTTCTTTTGCTTTTTTTTTCTCTTTTTTTTCTCTTTTTTTTCTTCGCTTTTTTTTTGCTTTTTTTTTTTGCTTTTTTTTCTTCACTTTTTTTCTTCGCTTTTTTTTTTTGCTTTTTTGTTTGGTTATGTTTTTTGGCTTTTTTTCAGCTTTTTTCTCACTGTTTTTTCCGCTTTTTTCTCACTTTTTTTTGCTTTTTTTTTTGCTTTTTTTTCCCTCTTTTTTCCCTCTTTTTTCACTTTTTCTTTTTGATTATGTTTTTTTGCTTTTTGTTTTTTCCTTTTTTTTGCTCTTTTTTTGCTTTGTTTTTGCATGAGTTGTACTCTTTCTCTTTTGTTCCTCTTTTTTTTTGCTCTTTCTTTTTCTGTTTTTTTACATACTTTTTTGGTTGTTTTTTTCTTCACTAAAGCAACCAATATTGTTGCTAACAACCAATATCATTATAACAACCAATCATGTTGCTACCAACCAAGGTACACATATTGTAGACTGTTGCTGGCAACAAAGTCAAATTAATGTTGCTACCAACAACTAATTTTGTAGACTGTTGCTGGCAACCAAGTCAAATTAATGTTGCTACCAACAACTAATTAATCAAACTGAAACTGCTGCTACCCTTTCCCCAGACATAAATAGAGCTCTTCTTCACCTGAAATCTTCCATTCCCCCCAAGAATATCCCACTTTCACAACCATCATTCTTAAAAGTAATAATCTGATTACCTACCACATACTCTTATTGCATTCTACTTTTCAGCTCCTATTAATCTACAACATTAATCTACAATGAACTTGAATATTGATGAACTCAGAAGAGCATACAACAGGGAAAGAAATGCTAGGTTTTGGCAAAGGCAATTGAATTCTCAACTCAATCTTCCCACCACCCCTAACCCCAATCATTTTCACCATCCATCCTCTCCTGTACCTCATTCTTATTTTTTCAACTCTCACAATTCTCCAAGTCAACAGCACTTCCAAGGTAGTTTAATCAATAATCATCACCCTTCCCATGTTCAGCAGCTACACAATGACCCTCAAACATACCATCCACATTCCCATCAATTCTCTCAACATTCTCATCAAATCTCTCACCAACTTCAATCCTCAAGGTCCCGTCCAATCTCTCATCAAGTTCCATCCCCAACGTCCCGGCAATTATCTTATCAACTACCATCCCCAGTTTCTCATCAGAGATCTCATCATATCCATTCACTTACTTCCCATCAAAACTACCATTCAACTCACTCCCCAATCCAGTTGAATCAACATCATATCCCATCACAAAGGCATTCATTGTCTCAAATCACTCCATTGATGTCTCAGAACCACCGCGGAATTACCCATCAGACCAATAGAATTCATCAAACTCCCAACAACCCCTCAAGAGTTTCCATTTTCAACTTGGTCCATTCCCAAAATCTTTCTCCCAACAATCAGATTAATATCTACACCAACTATGATAACTCCTCAAACCTTCCTCCTGTAGAGCAACCACCACACTTGGAGGATGATATTCCAGAAACCAATTTGGAACAGGTTCTAAATCAGGTTGATCGCCATTTGTCGCAGATTGGATTTGATAATCCTTCAGGTGTTGTTTTGGATGACCGTCCTGTATTGAATGAAAATGAATTCTATGTAGCTGACAACATCCCCCAGATCAATTTTCGCAGGCCAGTTGCATGGGGTTGGAGAGAGGATCCAACTTTCAGACCACACACACTGAGAAGAGAGAGGCAATGTCAATTATGCCAGGCCATACTATTTCAAGGAGAGACCAATGCCCTCTGCTGCCGCTCTGGGAGGATCAACATAAATCAACCACCCCCTCCTCCAGATTTACTCCAGCTTTTCAAAGATGCAACTCAAGACCACTCACCTCAAGGAAATCAACTGATAAGATCCATACGGTTGATAAACAGCAATTTTGCATTTACTTCACTTGGTATAAATTGTGCTACAAGAGCTGCTTTGAACAACCAAGGCCAAGGTATTTATACTTTCAAGGTGAAGGGAACAATTCACCACAACATTGGCAGCTTGATCCCAATGTCTCAAGAAGTCCCAAAATTCTTGCAGCTCTACATATATGATAATGCAAATGAGTTTGAAAATCATCATATTCATGGTCAACATCTTCTCCCAGAGCTGATGGCAAGGATCCAAGCAATCCTCCACCGGTGTAATCCTCTCATACGCCGGTTTGAGCGTGTAGCATCTGAAATCACTCCAAACCGCTCAATAAGGCTTACAGAAACAGCAACAAATGTGGACCAAAGAGTTTATAACCTCCCAACAGGGGACCAAATTGCAGCTGTCTGGGTAGAAGGTATTTCTTTTTCTTTTTCACTTTCACTAAGTGGTCATTCTCTGAAATTTCTTACCTTGAAGGCAATGACCCTTTGACAACAGCCACAAGAGACGTTATCATCAAGTATTGTGGCCAATCCCTTTCAAGAATATCTGAATTAGACAGGAAATATGATCCTCTCCATTATGTTCTATTACATCCAAATGGAGATCTTGGTTGGAGTCCTGAACTCAAGCAGGAAATGCCACTTGCAACTGCCATGAACTATTATGCTTACAAGTTGGCCTTCCGCAATGAAGACTATTCTCTTCTACACTGGGCTGGTAGACTTTTCAAGCAATATTGTGTAGATAAATATGTGAAGATAGAGACTGAAAGGTTGCTATATATTAGGCTGAACCAATCTGATTTCCGTGTGGACCAATTTTACGGTGTTGTGGATGCTTATGAAAATGGTGCAGAAATGGGTAATGAATCAGGTATGATTTCTCCACAAATATTTCTCACTGAATTGAAACTCCACACTGTCTTATATTTTTTTCTTTCTTTATCAGGTAGAAGAGTAGTTTTACCCACATCTTTTATTGGAGGCCCACGTGATATGAAGGCAAGGTTCCAAGATGCAATGGCTTTAGTTCAGACATTGGGAAAACCAAACCTGTTCATAACAGTAACTTGCAACCCCAATTGGATTGAAATACAACAAAACCTTCTTCCTGGACAGTCAGCACAGGACAGACCTGACATTGTGACACGTGTATTCAACCCAAAGATGAAGAAAATTTGTGATCAAATCTACAAAGATGGGATTCTTGGAAAAATAAAAGGTTGCACGCACGTCATAGAGTTTCAGAAGAGGGGCTTACCTCATGCCCATATCTTAGTCATCCTAGAATCTCAGTATATACCCCGCACTACTGAAGAAATTGATCAAATTGTGACTGCAGAAATTCCAGATCAGCTCGCCAATCCAGCTCTTTACCAAGCTGTATCAAGACATATGATACATGGACCCTGTGGACCTTACAACCCCAATGCACCATGCATGGTCAATGGTGTTTGCTCAAAGAAGTACCCAAAACAATTTTGTTCTGAATCTTCATTCAATGAAAACTCCTATCCACAGTATAGAAGACGTCAAGATGGAAATACAATACGTAGGGGTCAGAACAACTTCATAATTGACAATCGTTGGGTGGTGCCTTACAATTCCTACCTCTCAGCAACATATCAGTGCCATATAAATGTTGAAATTTGTGCAGAAATATCCGCAGTCAAGTATCTTTACAAATATATATACAAGGGACATGATAAGGTAGTTCTGGATGTTGGGGAAAGTATTGATGAGATCAATAGATTCAGGGACTCACGCAGGGTTGCCGCTCCTGAAGCTTGCTGGAGGATATTCTCTTTTAAACTATCTTCCACCTACCCATCGGTCAACAGATTGGACATACATTTGCCCAATCAACATCAAGTAACATACCCTCAAGATGAATCATTGCAAAACATTATTGAAAGGGCTTCAGAAGGTTATACAATGCTCACCGGTTACTTTGCAAGAAACAGAATTGATCCACATGCCAGGTTATTGAAATACTTGGAATTCCCTAGGTATTACACATGGCATCCCAGGACAAAAGAATGGAAGCCAAGGCAACGTGGTAACTCAATAGGCAGGATTTATTCTGTATTTCCATCAGACCCAGAAAGATGGTATTTACGTTTATTGTTGAATCATGTCTGTGGATCTACTTCCTTTGAAGATCTCAGAACCTTTCACGGCACTATTCATGAAAGTTTTCGTTCAGCTGCTTTAGCAAGGGGTCTCTTGGAAAATGATCATTGTTTGGAACAAACAATGGCAGAAGCTGATTCTTCAATGAGTTCATCTTACTTGAGAAGACTATTTGGTATACTATTGGCAACATGTCAACCTTCAAACCCTGTACGCTTATGGAATTTTTCTTACAATTCCATGACAGAAGATTGGATCCATCAAGGCTGTCAAGATGATGCCCTCATGACAAACCGGATCATTGAAGTAATCAATCCAATTCTACTCCAGAATGGTCTGCAGCGGATTGATTTATCATTTCCTGATCTTCCAAGATATAATCCTTCAGCTGGAAGTAACCACCTAATAAGAAATTGGATGTTGGATGAAGAGCGGTCAAGCTTCAATGTGGATCAAAGTCAAATTGATAATGTAAATCAACTTAACGAGCAGCAGAGGTTGGCCTTTGATCAAATTCTCCATGCCTGCAATTCAGAACATCCACAATGTTTTTTTATTGATGGGCCTGGTGGCTCTGGAAAAACGTTCCTATACAATTGCTTACTTGCACATGTAAGGTCAACTCAAAGGATTGCTATTGCATGTGCCGGTAGTGGTAAGAATCATTTTCATGACAATTTGAACATACATATTCCAACTAATTTTTGTTTCTATCTTACAGGGATTGCTGCCATGAACATGCCATATGGAAGGACTGCTCATCTCACCTTTGGAATTCCTCCCAGGCTATCACACCATTCAGTTTCTTCTATTGCCAAAAACTCACAAAAAGCAGATGTCCTCAAGAATTCAAAGTTGATAATATGGAATGAAGCCCCAATGACACACAGGCATGCACTTGAATTAGTTGATAGATTACTCCAAGACTTGATGGACTCAGATCTACCATTTGGTGGAAAGGTAATGGTCCTAGGGGGAGACTTCCGTCAGGTTTTGCCAGTTGTGAGGAAGGGATCACGTCCTCAAATTGTTAATGCTAGCATTGTCAACTCTCACTGCTGGAGACACTTTTCCCAGAACATCATTTTTCTGTCCATCAACATGCGTGCAGCTGGGGATCCTCACTTTCAGCAATTTTTACTATCTGTTGGGAACGGAGAAGGTATCACTGATTTTTCAAACAAGATACAGCTGCCTGCTTCAATGGTAATCCATGGTGGATCCCACGAGGAAAATTTGGATTGTCTCATTACACAAGTATTCCCAGATATTTCCAGGTCTTTCTCCCATCATGATTACTTTTTGGACTGGGCTATTCTTTGCTGCAAGAATATTTCAGTCAACCATATAAATTCTAGGATCTTGCAAGATATTCCATCAGAAGGCAGGACTTACACAAGCTATGATTCAGTGGAAGATGACCCCCAAAACCTATACTTGCAGGAATACATAAATAGTCTAACAATTTCAGGCTTTCCACCTCACATTCTGAACTTGAAAAGGGGTGTCCCAATCATAATGCTGAGGAACCTTGATCGAACAATGGGACTTTGTAATGGGACTAGATTGATTGTGGAAAACCTGGGCCCAAATGTTATTTATGCAAAGGTAATTTCTGGAAATAGAGTCAACAACTTGGTGGCCATACCACACATTCCCTTCATATCAGACCCTGATGAGTCTGGATTGCCTTTCAAGCTCATACGGAAACAATTCCCTGTAAATCTGGCTTTCTCACTAACTATAAACAAATCTCAAGGTCAGACAATTGGAAATGTTGGTATTGTACTTCATGATCCTGTATTTAGTCATGGACAACTCTATGTTGCATTGTCACAAAGTAAGTCCAGCCGTACTACAAAGGTAGTAGTCCCTCAACCTGAATCTGGCCTTCCTTCATGTGAAACATCAAATATTGTTTATAAAGAGGTTCTTTCAAATGTACAGAGGCAATAGTTATATTAATATTTTTAGTTTCTCATCCTTTTTGTTTTTTTTGCTTCATAATTTCATTGCTTTCTGATTTCAACATGAAATGTTATCTTTGTTCTTATATTTCCACAAACAAAACATTGTGTACCCTTCTCATCAAGCCCCCTTTTCTAAACCTCCCTCCCCAATCCCCAAAATTGGGGGCTATGCCCTCGTAGTAGATAACTCTACACCGGTGCCTTTCTTTCTCTTCACCATTCAGTTTGGAACCGATACCGTGGAGTGCTTGAGCTTATAGCTGGCACGCATTTCTCTCTGTCAGAATTGCCTCAGTGCCTTGGCCGGGGAGTTTCTCATCTCATTCTCGCACTATCCTGATATCTCAGCTCTTCAAGAACCTCCACCAACAACCAACCCAACAACCAAATAACTAATAAAGAACGACTTACAAACAACCCCAAAGAACCAAAGCACAACTAAACAGTCTTAACACAATATCAAAACAATCGAACGAACGAGGATGAGCTCAGGACGAAGACAGTCTAACAGCTCAGAGACCGGTAAACAATACCAACGACATACTCGATCATCAACCAGCTCATCATCAAACATAGGATTAGCAGTCAAACAGTACTCATCCTCAATTAACTCAATCAACAAACTCAATAGCAGACCTTCCTCATCTAGGTACTCGTCACCCCCACAATCCTCAATTACCAATCAACCAGTCACACAGTTCGTCAAACAACTCATCATCAGAGCTCGTCCTCATCATCCAGATAACTCAGACCTATCACCAACTCACCAGGCTACCAGACCAATCTCACATGGATTACAGGCCATGATGTGGATCAGAGTGAGCTATCTAAGATATTAAGATGGTATATTACATTGTCTAACTGACATCCAGATTCACTTCAACCTATCTAGCTCGCCATCCCATACTCCTCCATCCCTCCGCTCGGATCACCCGATCTTATCATACCCTTAATGCCAGACCAACGGCTTCGACTCACCAAACATACCATCTTCCCGATCACCCGTCGATCGCCTAACTCAAGACCTACCATTCAAGCCTCAAACCATCCAGCACAGGCCAAACTAACCGCATCACTCCTTAATCTATCTAAATCTTTCAGAACAAAAACTGTTGATGAAACCCTAACCGAGCCCCCTCCGATCAACGTCATCGTCAGTAACTTCAACATCTGCCTTCTCATCCCACCCTCTCCTCCACCTCCGGTCAGTCCCGATCACTATTCCCCACTAGCACCGATGGCCGAATACGCGATCGTATTGGACTGTCTATCCCTATGGGCAACCGCCGGCCCAGACTGGCCGTTCTCGGTTAGTATCTCCTTGAACGATCCATCTTCAACTCGTACTAATCATCATGGTTTGACTTGTTTTTGCCGACCTTCAGGTCATCTTGCCAACACCATCTTGTCTTAAAAACTCATTCAGGTTGATCTTACCAACCGAGTCATCCGATGTGCTCTTTGAAGATTCTCCAAAAACCTCATCATCCCCTACTGTTCATCTCAACACATTCCCACCTCTTAGGCGTGAACGCATACGCTTCTCAAGTTCATCAAGGAACGTTCTTAGTGCGGCCAAACTATCATCAATCTTTCATGATCACGACCTCCGCCCTCTCTCAGACGAGTCAGAACCTGAGGGGATCGGTTTATCAGATCAAGAGCGCAAACAGAATCATGATCGTCATCAACACTGGTCTCAAGATGAACTGTCTCCTCGGTTCGAAGGTGTCTTCCAAAGTACCAGAGAATTATGTATACTTCTTGGTCCTCACTCTCCAATAAACTCAACTCATATCCCACTTACTGCCAAGCATGCTTCTAGTCAGCTTTCGGTCTCTGTTCACCACACACCAAACACTCGTGACATCAGTCCCAACCCCATCTCAATGGATATCAGTTTTCATGTTGCTCTTCAACAAGTCAGTACACGGTCTATTAATGAGAAAACAGCGTTCGTCTTGGCCATGCCTGAAACAGTCGCCAAAGATATCATCTCTGCCCAGTGGTCGCCATTGAACGGTGAGGGTGTCATCGAAACTCAGCTCCCATTGCCGGTTCAACTAGAACCCATCTTACCTTCTAGTTCACCACCGGGGCGTAGCCCACCACTAGTTGCTTCTTCTGTCTCGAAAGCTCATCATCCCTCGCTGGCTCCGTACTCAAGCATAGACACGCCTTCATCCGAACTTGATCTTCTCAATACTGCCGCGCCATTTTTAGACTTAAAATCTGAAATACCCGCGGAGATCATTAAAGACGACGACTCTGATCTAGATCTTAATTTTGATCACTCCTCAGCAGATGAAATTCACTGTAGTCCCACAAAATCAAATCGGACGCTCTTACAAAACTCTCGATCCACTACCCATCATCAGTTCACGGCTTGGATTGATACCGAATGGCTTATCCGACGTGCAGCAACCACCTGCAACTCAGTCAGCGCACGACTTGTCTTCAACCTAAGAGGTCATGTTGAGATTACAGCCAACTCTCCCTCCTCAGCCCTCGGTCAACCTCGCTCAAAACGATTCCCAATACCCTTCTTAATCACACCATCTGTTGATGAACACATCTGTGCATGTCAAATTTCCACCGGTTTTCCGTCTTGTGCAAATCTAAAATTTTCCCTGCCTTCATGGGCTGGTTTGGTCAAACAATCCTCCGACGATCAATCTCCGCAACTTCTACTATCCCTCCCCAAGGATCATTCTGATCTTACAGATATTATCATAGCCCATCTCAATCTTCCAGAATCGTCTCCGCAGCTCCCTGCAGACGAATCAATGATCCCTGAATGTACCCCAACCCAAGCGCCGTCACCCCCCCTCACTCGTCTCACCGAATCTAGCCTTTCGATCAACCATCTGGTTATTAATTCAGCTCGTCGGATCAAGTGTCATAGCCGTCGATCCACAATATCACCTTTGAGTTTGGTCAAAAAACGACCTCGGCTCTATGGGTCTCTTAGAAACAAATCAAACAACACAATACCCAACTTAGATAACGAACCACTCCAGCACACTCTTTTCGACGAACGTCTTAGAGTCAAGCCCTTGATCCGCTCAGTTCAAGTTGACTTGGTGATTGATCGCTCATCCGACAAGCAACCGATCATTTCTCAGTATACTGAAATCTGCATTACGTTCTGTCGTTCCTCAGATATCGTCGACTCGCACATGAACGTAATGTTTCCAATTGGGCCTGATAGTAGAGATACGTTTGAAATGGTAGGTCTGTGGATTGGCGAATGGAAGCTGATCCAAGATCAAGGCTTCCATGTCTCGGGACTTTCGGAAGAAGAAGAAGAAAAAGACGACCGACTCAAACATTCTCCGCGTTTTGTGACAATCAAGGTTGATGTGAGCAGTGTGGAGATCTCGAGGAAAGGGGACACCAACAGCCCGTTACCGCCTCTTCGAATGATTGTCTCGCACAAGAAGATGACTCCAACTGCGGAGTCCGACACGCCTCGAGAAGGCAGCGGCCCATTTATCTGTCTATTACCTTCTGTCCAAACTTCGGTTGCTACTTACAAAGCCCTAATTCGAGCCTCTGCAGGATTCCAGATCCAAGTGAAGCACTCCGATATGATCATGCCTAAAAGCTCTCCCGAAAAGATCCAATTGGTCCGCTATGGCTTAGAAGCTACAACCTCCCTTATTACCACCGCATCAATTGAAAACTCTTTACCTCTTCTGACTGGATCGGAGCAAGTCTCCAATATACGAGCCACCGAGCCTCAAGAATCCGAGGATGAAGCCAAGACGCATGTTGGAGAGAGTGAAGAAAATAATAGCGACCGAGGTCTCGTCCGGAGTACACCATGGATCGAAGAGTGTGTGCTCAAGTGGGGCCTCAATTGGAAGACTATGCTTTTATGTTGGCTAATTTATTTGGTATCATCTCTGAGCATCCAAGTGGAACAAATGGGCAGGCAGCTTGAGCAGATGGACAAACAATTGATTCCGGGCGGAGTTCCAATCGAATTAAGTCAGACACTTCTGGGGCAGGCGGACACAGAGTCAAGCCTTAGGGATCCGGATTTGGTCTATTCAGTCGAGGAGCAGGAGGAGCAACTCTCCGATCCATCGGGGAAGCCTGGTCAGCCGCAGTTCATGGACATCAGGCTTAAAGCGGCCCTTTTGAGGTCATTTCTCGCTCTACCCGACTGTACCCGTTGTGATCCCGTGCTGACCACCGAATCGACATCGGCCGGGCCCGCTGGACCAGCAGACCCAAACACGACTCCCCTACACACGCGCTCGCACACCTCGCAGACCACCCAACAACAACACAACACCCACCCTTCGGATAAAATGATCAGAGGCTTCTTGGGCTTCTTCGATAGACTCTTCTATCTTTCCATCTCTCAACCACTTTCTAAATTCGCTGACTCGATTGGCTCGTTTCGTCAAAAGTTAAACTTCAAACGACGTTCTCCTCCTCGGGCTGAATTTTAATTGTAGTTTTTTTTTCTTGTTGATCTTTATTTTTTATTTTTTCTCTCCTGGAAACTTGTTGGCTCTTTAATCTATGTGTTGGCATGTTCATTTATCATCATCTATCTTCTTTCATGAAATTGCATGTTGTTACCTTGAAATTTGTACCAATCAATGTATACCCTTGGAAGGATTAAAAAAACCCATACCAATGAAAATGTTTTATTTGATCATATGGATTTTTTCATCAAATTGTGTCTCTATTTTTACACTGACCATTCCTCAACCACTGGCACTGCAAAAAAAAAAAAACTGGCTCAATTGCCTGCAGTTGACATGTGGAAACTGCAAGGAGGCTGTGTTACTCCAACCTTTCTCAAGGGGTGGATCAACCAAAATTTAATGCATAGTGACTGTGCCAAAACAGCTATTTATGTAAGAGCATCCACAATTATTTTTCTAAATTTTCTGTAACTGCAGAGAGGTTTTGGAGAGGTTAGTGAGCACAATGGTTATACCACCAAGAATTCACACACTTTTGGCTTGGTGCAGGGGCTCTGCAACTGCCAAGCCAAGCTTCCCCACACTTGGGGACTCTTCAAGTCATTTGGTAAATGGGGCTCAAGGGGGAGGGATTGAGGAGCTTGGATAAAACTTACCTTACCAAGCTCTTTAGAGGTCCATAAATTTAGGGATGAGTTGATCCAATTTGTGGCCTTGGGACAAGTTTTCTCAATCCTCAATCAGACCAATGCCTTTTTTCAGACTTGAATGTGGGAGGCAGATATCCCTCTGACTGCAGTCAAGATGCTGTGGGGCCTGGTTGAATGGTGTGTTCTGCAAATGGGACTGAAAAATGCACCCGCAACACACCAGGCAGCATTGGGCAAACTGCTCAACAAGATCTGTGTGATCTATCTCAATAACATATTATAAGTCATTTTTTCACAATTGTAAAGAATATGACTGTGATAGATAGTTCTGTGTAGTAATATAATGCAGCTGGGCTCATAACCTGTTGCAAGGGCAGATAGCACAAGGTGCAGATGGTATGAAATTTAAGAAATAGTGTGACCAAGTGAAGTCAGTGACTGTGGCAGATGAATTGGTGAATTATTGGATTTTATTAAGCATGGAGAAGAGAAAACATTCACTGGTCAATTCTTGATCATTCATATACAACAGACTAGTTTGTGAGTACAAAGGAATAGAAGATAGTATATTTATTTAGTATTTTATGTATTGATAACCGTGAAGAACAAAAGATGAAATGTATATAATAATGAGATGAAAGGGGATAGTTACTGAGGTTAATCAGTGTGTGAGCTGAGTTGATTTGAGCTTTTTGAGTTTGGAGTCGAGGTTTAATAATGTTGAGTATTATATTATGTTATAGTTATATTGTAACTATATTCATAACAGAGAAAGAGAGAAGAAAAAGTGAAAGGGGAATTGGCTTACCTAGATCAGAGAGATTTGTCAGTCTCCAGTGCTGAGCCAGGGAAGGATCAATTAAGGGACAGACTAAATACAAGATAATTATGAGTCTTGTGAAACCTCTGTGGCATGACAGTCCTTGTGGGACCCCAAAGGTGGGGGCTTACAAAGAGCTACTTGCAGTGGTTCACACACTTCAAAAATGGATGCTATTACTTGTTATGAAATTTAATTTGATGATGGACCATAATTTGTGAATGTATCTCCTGAAACAGCACACTCTCAGCAGGCAACAGGCCCAATGGCTAGAAATTTTGGCTGACTTTGAGTTACAATTTGAGTATATTCATGGTGAGGATAACACAGTGGCCAATGCTCTCTCCCAAAAAGGGAGCCCAGATACCAGCCAGAATTTTGGGCCTGACAATTTTGCCTGTGTAGCAGGCCTGACCGGATTCCGCTTGGTGCTATTGGAGATACTGAAATCTCATATGCTTTCAAGCTACAGAACAGACAGATTCTGAAAATCACTAAAGATGGTTTTTCCACTCCAAAACAACTGCACAGAGGTAGGTGGATTTTTATGGGTGGAAGGTAGGCTGGTAATCCCTGATTTAGAAGGGTTGCGTGTGCCACCACCAGATTGGTCACCTTGGCTACCTGAAGGCAATAACAGAACTCTGCAAATTTTTCTGGCCCTGTATGGCTAAATACATGGCAAAGTTTATCCAGTCCTGTGTAAATTTTCAGAAGACAAAGGCACCAACAACAGCCCCAATGGGAAAAACACTCATGCCACCAGTCCTGCCAGTCTCCCTACAGGATCTAGCTTTTGATTTTTTTGGTCCTCTGAAAGTTTTGGCAAATTATGATATGATTTTGGCATGTATGTGTTGTTTGTTGGGTTTTGTCTGCATGATTCTGGTTCTTCAGAAGGACAGCAAAAAAAAATGGCCACACAGGTTTTCAGTGGATGGATTGGAGTACTTGGCGCACCATATTCAATTCTCAGTGACCACAACAAATTAGACTTTGTTATGGTTGGCTAGGGAGAGAAAGGCACTGCAGTCTGGGGTGTTTGGGATCCTACAATGTAGATTGCAGGATGAGAAATGGATGTGAATCCTTGTCCTGGCAGACTATAAGTGGTCTTTCTGTGACATGATTGGCTATGTAAATATGGTGCAGGTGGGCCCGCACTATGGCTCATGACATTATCCCCCTTGTAATGCTTAATCCTCCACCAGTTGGCCAAAAAAGAGAAGAAAAAACCCACCTCTTTTTGATGTTGTCCCTCACTTTCTTCTCTGTTTCCACCAATGAGTGGCTGCCGCCTCCAGAAATCTTGAGTTAAATCCCACCACCAAATATTTGCAATTCTTCAGATTTCCTGCCGGTTCCCAAGAGTTTTCTTCTGTACCAAATCCCTTCCAACTGAAAACTTATTGATTCTTCCTGCTTCTTTTTCTACAGTCCAGCACCTCCTTGACTTTCCACTTTGCCTGGTGGTCCACCTTGATTGGTTCTGGGTCCTGCTTCCTTTGATCCGTAATTTTGTTGGGCCTGTGTTTTCAGAGTACTGATACATGGAATATGGGGTGTACTCCCCGCATGGAGATAGGGAGTGTCAGTTTATAAGCAGATTTTGAGATTCTATTACAGATAGAGAATGGTCCCAGCCATTGATGCTCCAGCTTTGGGTTAGGGTGGGTCGTTGAAATGTTGCGTCCGTCTAGCCATACTTCATCCCCTACGTCCCATTCTGGAGTTTCCCTTGATTTCTTGTTGAATTGGCCTTTCATTGCCTCTTGTGCCTCTTCCAAACAATGCTTGAGTTCCCCCTGTACCTCTGCAAGTTGGCAGAGTTTATCCTGTACTGTGGGAACACACTTCTCTGTTGAGGGGATTCCGCTGTATGCCAGGTTGAATCCATAGTTTGCTTTGAACGGGGAAACCCCCATCAATGTTTGATTGTTATTTTTGTAGGGGAATTTGGCCATTGGGAGGAGTGGGGTCCAATTGTCCTGACGGTAGCAAACAAAGTGCTGTAGGTACTGCTTGACAGCCTTGTTGGCAATTCTTTGAAATTTCTTTGATTTCTTTTTGAACCCACTTTGAAAAATTAATTCCTAATTCAAAAAAAAATTGAAGTGAGGCAACTTCAAATCAATCTCAAAGATTTTTTGATTTATTTTTGAAATAGATTCAAAGTCAGATCAAACTCTCACTTTGAATTCCCTTTCAAAATTGTTACAGCCCAGACTGCAACGTTCCCCCTTTGCTGGCGGAGAATTCTAAGTCTTTTTGAAGTGATTTTGAAAAATCTTTGAATTTTTGCGTCCGTAGTGTGTCTATGACATTTTGGAGAGTCCATTTTTCAATGAAAAATGCTGTAGTCCAATCTTTGCGGAGAAGATTGAACTCCTGGAGTCTTTAGATCAGCCTGCTGGTTTGCAGGCTGATCCGCTTGTAGATCTGAAGGGAGATTCACAGACTGCCTTCCTGCTTAGGGAAGGAAGGGAGTCTGGTTTGGAAGCCAAGTCCCTTCTTGCGCTGAGCAAGGAGACGACGACTTGAGAACCACCAATTGTTCTCAAGTCAACTTTGAAGACCATCCGTGGTCGACTTGAGAACCCAGGCCGAATCTTAAAATGGCCTGGAAGCCGCCCTCAAGACCAATTTTCGTCTTGAAGGCGGCTTTTCTCAGGTATTTGTCCTGAAGACAAATCACCTGTCATCCAGGTGCGTGCATGGTGTAGATGGCTGAGTTGATGCATTTGGTAGATTTTAGTATTTATCAGCTGGCAGCTGTGGTACTATACTTACAAAATACCACACAAGGAGAAGTGGATCACAGCTGCACAGGTTGCACCTGATATGAGCCAAACAAGCCCTGGTGCAGTCATCGAAAAAGAATCAGAAGATTCACATGCAAAAGTGCCAAAGATAGCTGGCGAAATTCAGCTGCAAGGCAGCTGTTACCAGGCAGCTTGAATTGTCATTCTGATAATTTTGCTTGCTGGAAAATACGAGAACATGACGAAAAATCAATTTATGTTTTTTGGTCTTAAAACAGTGATCGACACAACGGGCAAGATGAGCCATGACTGGTGGAAAACCACTAAAACAAAACCGAGCAAGTTTTATCTGTGATTAGATAACATGTATGCTAGCCAAACTGATGGACCCTGAGCACTTACTTTATATAAACAACTTGGATGAAACCGATTTCGACATGTCCGACATGCCTTGCTGGGTAGACTCCTATCAACGACCGAAATAATCGCATAACAAACTATCCGGATTCCAAAATCATGCAAAGTTTTACTCAACTTCTTCTCGGCGAAGTAATCTAAAGCCAAATGTACAAAAAGTATAACTTACTTGCACATGCTTCCACACCCTCGAAGTGCAAAGAAATGTTCTTCTTAAAAAGCCCAATCGCGTCCGCGATTGACCCGTTCTGATCAAAGCTTCAAATGATCAATGCTAGCTTGGGGATTGACACGATTGAAATCGAAATTGAACCCACGTGATTAGCGATGGATTGTTGTACTACTAACAGCCAAGCACGCCATGTAGTATCCGGAATCCCAACTTTCCTAATATCCAGCACTTCAACTGGCTGCAGTGGATAATCACTAGGGATTCTAATGATGATCTCCATAGACTCTTCATCGACGGTATAAGTCACTTTGACTTCCTTGATTACCGGGCTAACTTTGATTGCCAAATTCTCGTCTATGAGAGATTGGAGCGTCGTCGGTTCTTTCAATTTGCCAAGTTCTTGACTGATGAGAATTGGGGAAAATTGTCTACTGATAAAATTAACAACGCTGGTCGAAAGCTGCTTGTTTCGACATTCTTCCCACCATGATCGAATTTGCGACGGGACCGTCCGAAGGGCTAAAAAGTACACATAAGCAGCTAGAGGGACGGGTTTGAGCCTTGTACTTTCCATGACTACGATCCATAAAATACGACCAAACAAGGGGGCGTTATTTTATGGCACGCACTAAATTTTTGAGCGATCCTAATCACCCAAAAGGCTGTAACCTAAACTCAAGGAGCTTAAGAGGATGATTGCCGATTCGACTCACGGGAAAAATCAAATGAAGGAACGTCCCAAATGGAGACATCGATTGGCTTTCCCCGCTCAGCAACTTGCAGAACCTGGTGCAGGAGTGGAATCAAGTTTTCAGATACTAAGTTGGCCTCACGGAGCTGTGAACTGTAACCGTTCCTCAATCGTGATGACTGGGATCAGAGCAATAACGCTCAGCAAACTGAAA